>CM062807.1:288098513-289315839 GCA_031772625.1 Pinus tabuliformis | reverse complement strand
AACCAAGAAAATTGTCGGAATACCCAAAGTTCTACATTCCCAAAGAGCAATGGATTCTTCTAGTTGATTGGTAATTATTGCGATATCACGTAAGCTCATCATGCATCTAATCCCACCTAGATATTTCTGCAATTGGTCTAATTGCCTCTTGAGCATAACTACTTCTCTTTTTGGAAGTTGATTGAATCGTCCCATATCTTGTTCTTTTTTTAAATCCTTAAACTTCTGAAGTCTTGTCTATGTAGTAGACTAATAGTTAACATACCACCAAGCCATTTTCTATTTACATAATAATATCGAGCTTCTGTAGAAGTTGATGCTACTAAATTAGTTGCTTGATATTTCCTACCAACTATTAGGAATTGTTTTCCTCTATTTTCTATATCAAACACCAGATCACAAGCTTCTGATAAAGAATGAGCAATTTTAGCCAGATTTATAATATGAGTATCTTTATGCTCTGTAAAAATGGAAGGTGCCATCTTAGGTTTCCATTTCCTAGTTTTATGCCCTAAATGAACTCTTTCTTCCATCATCTCTTCCAAATCAATGTTCCAATATCTTTTGCTCATTCTCATTTGCTTTCCTCCTCAAAATAGTGAAATAACATGTAGCGTAATATCTAATTATTCCAATGGAATAAATTACATCTCAAAGATTGCCTATATGTCTAGTATGTGGTAGAAATGTTCTCACTCATAGAATATTTTATATTCTTCCTATTATAGAAGAGATATTCATGAACATAATAAGAAGTCTCTTTCTCAAGACTATTTTTCAAATATATATAATAATTTTATTTATTATATATTTTTATAAAAACAATTTTTTTTTAATTAATAAATTATTAAATTCTATTATAAAATATATAAAGTTAGATATAACGGTCCCAGTTCACTGGTATGGTCATTACTCTTCTCCTTTATGTTAACGATATCTTTCTTTTAGCTAGGAACCAAGACGATGTCGACAAACAATTTATAATCCTCCAATATTATTACTTTGAGATGGCTATGACTCTTAATACCGACAAGATCAAATTCATGATAATAAATCCAAAAATCTCAACTATGACAATTTCATTTATGATAATAACTATTTTGAGAAATTTTCTTCATACAAATATGTGGGAATCGCCATTCATCATTAACTCAATTAGAATTATAACATTAAGTAAAAGATAATTTGAGGTTGGTGAGATTACTATGGGCTTAAAAACAATTGTAAGTCAACAAATTTTTAGGCATGGAGTAAAAAAAGTACTTCTTTGGGACTTTAGCCACCCCTGTTATTTTATATGGATGTGAGGTTTGATGTTGTTGTATATCTAGAGAATCATGGAGGAAGATTGAGTTGATCCAAAAGAAATTTGTAACCTTCAGACTAAAGATTAAAAGAAATACCCCCGAACCTTTCCTCTTGATTAAAGCTAACATTTCCCCTATTCAAAGCAATACTATGATAAGATATTTCATGTATGAGAAGAAGCTATACAACATGGAAGCCAAGAGGTATCCTAAGATTTTTTCTAACTCTAGAAAAAACTTGCACCTCCAGCTCAAGTGAGGTTGGCATAAGGATGTCCAATCTTGGCTTGACCACTGGGGGCTAAAGGAGGAGATAATATTGAAGAATAAGGATAATATTAAAAATATTATTACTTCCAAATTTAAAGATAAGTTGTGGGAGGATAAGGACTTAGTGGGAAAAAGGAAGCTAAGGTATTATAATAAGGTGATCAACCCGAATCTCAAAAACTAGAATTATCCTTATGTCTTAACAAGTGCTCAAAAGAGAATCAACATTTCCATGATAAGAACTTATTCTCATGAGCTTCGAAGTGAAAACAAGTGTTGGTCTATTCCAAAACACTTTGGGAAGAAAGAGTTTGTCACCTTTACAATACTAATATGGTTGAAGATGAAAATAACTTTCTCTTGGATTGCCCAGCTCTTACTCACATCTGTTCTAATTTTCAAAATATTTTCCACACTAGAAACCTTCTTGACTTGTCAAGTCAAAAAACTACAATGATCTAGGAACGCTTCTCTCTCTTCTTTTCAATCATAGAAATAAAATGTTAAAGAATCTCAATTAATTTCCTACATTCTTAAGGTCCAATAGACCATATTGGTATTAGTGGATGTTAATCAAGAACACCATCTTAAAATTCCTTATGAACAAGGTATCTTACATCTTTTTTGAGAAAAATAAATAAATTTTCTTATGAATATTTTTATAATGTATACAAACACATACTAGTTTTGAGAATATTGTTTCATAGACTTTAGCGGTTAAATATTTATGGGGAGGTGGGTACATTGTCTTACAAGAAAGGAGATATGATATACCAATTTAGTGTCTAGATTGGCCGTGACTTTATTATTATTATTATTTATTATTATTACATATAAATGGAAAATTTAGCAACAAAAAAAAGGGTGGTGGGTATATATTTATGAATGAATGTCATCATCATAGTTGTATTGATAATGATGAATTTTGCTCACCAATATTAATTTTGATTTACAAAATTTATAATATACACTAGTTATATTGATTTATAATGTTATTTTTATGAAAATACTTGATTTTTGTTGATTTTTTGTTAATTAATATGTTATTGAGTTTGCCTATTTTCCAAATATTTTGAAAGCTACATTTAATATCTTTGTAGATTAAACACTCAATGGGAGTGTTTCATCCTCTACACGATTCATGATGTAGGAGCATCATTAGTGTAGAAGTAGTCCTGCATCTTCAATTCTACTTGAAATTATAAATTTTGTTGCTTTATGTGTTGTAATATCTCTAGAATTTAGAGAAATTAGATGAAGCAAAGATTGTTTCCAAGTAGTTTGATCATGGAAAAAAAATAACAAATCAAACCAATTAATTTAATTATATAGTTTTAGCATACCAAAGTCAACGTTAATGGACAATGATCTTCCTCTCCATAGTTAATAATGAGAATTAGGAATATCCCTTGAGAAGTAGTCACAAGGTTGTTCTAGTCTTTCTATTAGGAGAGAATTGTCTATGATTATTGGGAAGCCAAAGTCTATCTTCGGGCATTGTCCCTCCTCTAATGTGACAAAGCATGTGTTAATTTATTCCTTTAAGGATTCGTAGATTCAATCTAAATTAAAAGGGAATGGATCTTCTTGTGGTGCAATGTTGGTGACCTCTTCTTTCTCTACTACAAAATTAACCTTTTAATTGGAGAGGGAAAATATTCTTAATATTTTGTTGGACATATAATAGGTTGAATTGGATCTTTTCCATTTCAAGGATCCCAACAAGATATGAAATATTAAGGCTTTTTGGCCTTCGCTGCAGAAGCTACAAGTGAATCCATTGACTCATGCCATGATTTTTGCAAGGTAGGAATGTGAAAATAATGTATGTAATCATTGAATATAAGTAATATTCATAACATCTTTTAGCACTGAAGACCTTGATTGGAATTTAAACAATCCCTCAATTGAGTTCCTTTTTTGGATCTAATAATAAATTTTTTTGTATCTAGAGGAATCAACAATTGGGACTAGCTCATACTCGTGTGACATGGGATTGATTTTGACCACTACAACTATAACATTTAGGTGAATTATGTGTGCCCCCACACATATCCCACACGGTATATCAGGGGATTTGAACCTTGAAAAACATACTTTACATAAGACTTAATATCATGGCCATCACCAATCGAGTTGCCCCTAGGGGTTGGATCCAATAACCCCTTAATTGAGGTGTTATACAAGGTGTTGGGGTCTTAGAGTCACACTATGTTATGCTATAATCTAGATCCTGGGAACATCTAAATTTGATTTTAGTTTTCTATTTTTAAAAGATTTTGTACCTCTTGAAAATCTATGAAAGAGCAAAGTTTAGCTTTAATTATGCTATGTATATCTCTGCATATTTCCAAGTTTGAGTGTTCATGCACATTGGTTTTAACATAAAATTTTAATAAGGAAAAAAGTATGAAGAGCATATCTCTGCAATCCAAATCATATTTTCAATTTTTGTTTTATGATCTTTGTTTCTTTTGATAATTTTAGGTATGGAAGTGTCAATAATTGAAAGTGTGTTGTTGGGTATAATTTCCACATGTTTTCAGGTTAGAGTATTCATGTTTCTTAGGTTTGACATAAGGATAAGGAGGGTTGTATTGAGAAAAGAAAATATGAACAATAGATTTCAACAAACTGAGACGAGAAATTAAGAATTCATTTCATCCTACTGATATCAAGTGAACAATTGAGAAATTATGAGTTCAACTGTAAGAAATCGCAATAAGTTGAATTATACATTTTCATTTCAACCCATGTAAAATTTTACCAAAATAATAAATATAATCTTCATAATCTTGATAAATCCCACAAAAATTAAAGAAAACAACCTTACAAATTTAGAATTATCTTTAATTCATAATCACATTTAGATTGCATGAAAAATCAAGTTTACAACATTATCTTCAATGAAAGACTTCTGTAATTGTATTGATATTGAGCAAAATTCAAATTAAAACATGGGTTTTTAAAATTATATGGAAAACATTGATAACCCATGACATACTTCAGAATTCCTCCCTTTGCAAGAGCTTCAAAATATCCCAACATTTTCCAAAAAAAAATTGACATAGTTTCCATACATTAGAAATTTCTCTCCCTTTATTACATCAAAATGAGGCCTATAGATAGGCTCTCAAGACCCAACACCCTACCCCTAAACCACTAGTGGTATTTAGTAACGACTAGGAATCTCTACAAAAGATGATATATTTTCTATAACTAACTTCTTCTAGAAGTTTCCATAGATTTGCCAGTCTTAGGGTGGGTCCCACCTGCTTTGGCTATAGTGGAATTTTCTATCTCTTTCTTTCTCATGTGCAAGTTTATTTATCTCTCTTGCTTAGGTGTTGGTTGTAAGGCTGCACATTACCTTGGATGGGTCACTGGTGGGGGCTACCTTTTCTAAGCTAACACTTGCGGTGACGGTTGTGGTTGTGCTTGTTATTGTGTAGTGGCCTAGAACTAGAGCTGATTTCTAGTGGAGACACTTATGGCATTTATCCCCCATAATTAGACTATATAGGTCCCCTTTGGTTGGAAAATTTATATAAATCCATCAAATGCTTCCACTCCTTGCCAAAAGGAGAATCACATGCCGAGCATCTGTTACACAACATTTTGCCACTGTCCCTGTACTCCCCATTCCTTGATCCTGGAGGACCTCTACAGTGACCCTCATGTGTTTTCCTATCATGAAGAACATGTCCTCACACCACTCTTCATCTGCAGAACATTTCCCTCTTACAGCATTTCCCAAGAATATTCCTTCAAACTCAATTTTCAAGACCAGATGTATCACTCAATTTCTTCCCTGCACTGATTTGCAGAGTCTAACACTGGGCCTAGCGCTGAAAAATGTTGGTAATCCATTCATGACCCACGCTGACCCTCTTTTGGAAAGCTTTAAAAATGGAGTCGAAGCTTATAGGTCTAGAAGCTTCGTGAATGGAAGTCTGGTAAATGGTTAATCGAGATAGAGATTAGAGAGACTGTTTGGGCTCCTTTCCCCTATTAAAATGGAACAAACCAAAAGGGATAAGGCCTCTCCCATCATAAGAGGATCCATGTCCTCTCGCTCAAGCTATATAAATTTCTCCTTTTCCAACCTCAACTAGCTAATGAAAGCGTTGGAATAATCTGCAAAATCTTGATAACCAAAACAACTCTTGAGAGCTTTAGTATTCTAGTCTTGTGCTTGTAGAGTGAGAATAAATGTGTAGTTTGTTTGGTTTGGAGAAAAGAGGAAGAAGCCTTGAAATTCCATTTTTTTGAGGTGAACCATGAGATGCTAACAGTGGTGCTGGAACCCGGACATGTCGAAGGAAACCTGTAATGCTAAGGCGAATGTTGTACTTTCATTTTTGTCATAATAATACAACTGATATTTTGTTTCCTATATCAATTGCGTATGCTATTTGGTAGCTTAAGAATCCTTAGCCTCTTAAGTAGGTTGAATATATATTGTATGCTATCATGTGTGCTTTTGTTTCTTGTCTATTTGTTTCAGTGCTTGATTGACATTAAGGAACTAATTGCTCGAGCAAAGACACAAGGACTTCATCAAACAAGGATTAGTGATACAAGAGGTAGGATCTTATCCATTCTCAATCTAAGGGAACTTATATTAGATTGTCTTGTTTGTGGCTAGAACCTCTCCCCTGGGATAGAGGGAGTGTCTCTGTCTGCAGAGAGAATATTCCTACTCCACGGCATCCAAGATGGATCCATCTAAATTTGTGGCTGCACCATAATCCAATTTTCCTTATTCTTTGAAGAGTTTATGTAGCATGAACACGACTTCAGAATGATATCCATACAGGTTTACGATGTATCTTATTTTTAGGGAACAATCATCTTCACCAAATCCTTTATGATCATTTCTAATCTCAATCAGGATCTTTGTGAGGGACTCCTTGGAATACAAATCCCCATTACCATCAAATAATGTTGGGAATTTCCTCTTGTACAACACCTCACATTTATCTTTAAGGCCTTGTGATTCATTTGCCAATCCCTCTACTTTCTTCTCAACCAATGTCACATGTTTTTTGTTTACTTCTCATCTGATTGACCCTCACTACAAATCTAGATCTATCAATATTTTCCTTCAATACATCCTCCTTGGGCATATTATTAAGGAAATATATTATCACTCCAACCTTAGCGGGGAATTCATTGATATTGTTCTTAATTACATTCATCTATCTATTGGCTCTCTTGATAGTGTCTATTTTCTCTTCAATCAACTCCATGTAATCCCAACGCTTGTCCATTGTCTTCATTATCCTCTCCCATATGATTCCTCTTCCAGAATTAAGAGATGATTTACTTGGATTTTTCCTCCTTAAAACCTCTATTTCATCTTCAATCTTATCACCATCTTCATGTGTCTGATACAATTTTATCTTTTTGGATTCTAGCTCCTCTTCCTTTTTCTTCAACTACTCCTCCCCATTGGAGAGTAAAACTTGTTGTTTCTTGGCATCCTTTGATACTGTCATTAAACATTAGGCATTTGGTGGGGATTAGAAGTCCCACTTGTCTTTTCCTTCATCCCTTACACTTGTTCCCCCAATAACACAACTTGATCTTTGTATTATTTATTCTTAATTAGTGCATCATGGAGCTTCTTCTTTAACTCCTAGTGCTCTTTCTCTACCTTTCCAACTCATCTATTTTCATGGGGTGTGCATCTAGGATATTTAGTTTCTTCTTTATGGATGCTATCTCCCTTTCCCTGTCCTCCAACATGGTTTTATATTGCTTAAAATCACGAGGATATGTAGCTGGGTGGGTGATTCTATCCTCTAGGTTTTTAATCTTCATTTTCCTAGATTTGCATACCAATGCCATCCTTTCATACTTTAATTGGTTGCTCAGCTTATTATATAATTCCTGCAACTTCCTGGAAGTGGCATTAGTTCTATGCATATGTCTATGCCCTATATGAGTCACTTTCATATTGATTTTTATGATATATGAGGATGGAATATGATCTACTTGCAGGGATATTTGATGAACTTCATAATCTTCCATGGATTTAACTATATCCTCCTTAGACTACAACACCACCAATTCAAAGATTCCCCTCTCATGATCCAATGCACTCTTAACCTGCATCCAGGGAAGTGGTTGGTTTTCTTCTATCCTTATTTCTCTCTTCCTTTCTTTGACTATTTGCATAGAAATCTCATAGGGGCTTCACTAGGGGAGAAACACCATATAATGTGAGTTCATATTGGGGGATATATAGTGAAGAAAAAATGACAAAATATATTTAACATATAGTATGGGTAAAGGCTATTTATATGTTTTTATTAAAAATGGAGCTCAAGTTAATAAAAAAATATAAATGGGTATAAAAAATGTTAATGCAAAAATGGATACCTACAATATCTAGTGAAAGAAGGGGTTTTTAAATGGGGAAGGTGCATTGGGTTCGTATTGGCAGGGGGTTAAATAAAGTTAGTTTTAGAGGTGTTTTCCAATATGTAGTCAAATTAAGAGTATGTTTTAGTATGCTACAAATGCACGTGATATGTCAGAGGTTCATTGAGTGAATCCCTCATGAGAAATCTCTTGAAATTGTTCTACCAATGACACCTGTCCAGGCTTGGAGTCCTTGACTAAGTCTGTTGCTTGGAATATTTACATAGCAGAGTGCATATGCTAAATGGTGAATGATTTTATTGAATGGGCTACTAGTTGGCTATTATATAGCATTAATTCATGTGACTCTTTCTCTTTGTCATCCTCCTCCCCGTCGTCATCTCCTTCCACTTCTTCTTCCACTGTGATCTACTGTGATAATCAGAGTTTCTTCAAGCTCTCCAAAAATCCTATTTTTCATGATCGATCCAAGAATATAGATATCCAATATCACAATTTACGAGCTTGTGTGTAGAGGCATATAATGTTGTTGCAGTACATTCCAATAGAGGAACAATATGTTGATATTTTGACAAAGGTCTATTCAAAAGGGAAGTTTGAGTTCCATAGGTGCCAGATAGGGGTGGTTTATAATTCCTTTCTTATTGAGAGGGAGTGTTGAAAATGCAACAAGGAAATATCAGTTTGACTTTGCCTTGGTCAAACTAGAGAAAATTCAAATTTCTATTTCAACAAAAATCTTGGAGGTATTTAACTCAGGTGACATGGCACTTGTCACCCAGCAAACTCAGTTAATTCGAGTTGGGGAAGCTTGAGTTTAGTACAACATGATTGATTTCTAATTTGTAGCAATCTCTTTCATTTAAATTGAGTTATTGTCAGTTAAACTAGTTATGACTGTCAAAAGAACTAGTGGAGGTCAAGTTGTGCAAGTGGAACTTCAAACACACTTAGTGATGAACCAGTTAATTGATCAATCAACCCAAAATAATTGTTGCATGGGAAGAATTGAGTAACCTAATTGAGATGGAGATTCCAAGGCAGTGTACTATCAATTGTATACTATTCTCATGTGTACAAGAGGTGCATGCAATCAGAGGAAGGACCTATAGGAATTGTGAAATTCAATAGAGGAAATTTCCTAAATAATAGGGTCTAATTTCCTCAAGGATCAATGCAATGAAATAGGAGTTTGTAGGGCTTGAAAATTGGCTAAGTGTTGGCCAGAGTCTGTTACTCGGGAAGAGGGATAAAATTTATACTTGTACGTTTTTCTCAAGCTTGAGTAAGCATATGTATTCATCCCTATTCTCTGATTAATGCAATACATATAGGAAGGGTTTTGAATAGTGGCTTTCCCCTAGATAAATCGTTGTGAATGTGTGATTTTTCCTGTATCATGTCTATGATTTGTGTTCTAGATTGTGACTTAACTTCCACAGATCAATAGAGTAACTTCGAGTCTTGTGATTTAGTAAATTTCATGAGTAGTTTCAAATCTACATCCTAATTTCTACAGTCCTATGATGGTTGGTTAGATTCTATCCCTACATGGTTGAATCATTTTTGTTTATGTGTTACATACAAAAAGAATGTGATATAATACAAAAAATGCTATGCAAATTATAAATAAAAACTATGAGCATAATATCCAATTAATTAATATGGTTAAAATTTAATTTTATTTCCCTAAATATAATGCCCTAAAGTCTCTCCAATTAGATATATTAAGGGTTCGAAAACAGTTTACCTAGATGTTGACCTAAATTTTATCCTACATGGTATTATCATGTTCTCTCAATTGTTCTTTTCCTTTGTTGATCCTCTCTTTAAGCTTCTCTTTTACATCATGTCCTCAGGCCATTGGAGATAATATTTTGTTTTCAACTTTATCCTATTCCCCATTTTTATTTTTTTATTATAAATGTAGATTACTATTTTCTTTCACACTAATTTTTTTTTTCTCTCTTAATGATGATAAACCATGTGTGAGTTGGCTCACATTTATGTTTATTCTATGCTTCTTTTTTATGTGGTATTTTGTTTGTTTTTTTATTTTTTCATTTTGGTTATAGAAAAATCTTAGTCGATACTAATACCTTAATTAAGTCTTTGTGTTAATCTAGCAAGACATCAATTGAGGGTTTATAAAACCCTCCGTTAAGATCCTTCAAAATTGTAACAAAAGTGCTTCATCGGTGTTTCAATAAACCCTTGATGTATGTATATTATTTAGCTGAGGGCTTGTTGCTTCCCAACAACTCTCTTTCCATTTTCTCTAAGTTAAATGGACCTCCTCTTGCTTATATTTAATTTTTAGATTATATGATTGTCTTATTGATCTTGAACATCATTTGTCCTTCTTATTGGTTCTTTAATCCTTCGATAAATTATATGTCTTCATTTCTCCATGATTGTCTGTTTCACCCTTGGTATGAGCTTTGGAAAACTTGTAATTCCCTACTTAATCTTATCATGCAAATTTTACTAGTGTTTAAATTACCTTAAAATATTGACTTATAATTATCAAGAAATATTGGTACATATCTACATTGGTGAAACTATAAATTTATTATTGATGTAAATTTTGTTATTATTCAATTCCCAACTTACCTCCTCAAATTTAAATTTTGATAAGATATGGTTTCCTTCCATTTATTCCAATTTAAATATCCACGTCCCCAAAATGTCCTCTCAAATTTACTTAGGAGAAGACATGGTCCTCTCCAATTAATTACCAGATTATATATTCATATCTTATCCCCAAAATGTCCTCTCAAATTTACTTGGGAGAAGACATGGTTCTCTCCAATTGATTACCAAATTAAATATTCATATCTCATCCCCAAAATGTCCTCTCAAATTTACTTGGGAGAAGACATGGTCCTCTCCAATTAATTACCAAATTATATATTCATATCTCATCCCCAAAATGTCGTCTCAAATTTATTTAGGAGAAGATATGGTCCTGTCCAATTAATTACCAAATTAAATATTCATATCCCATCCCCCAAAATGTCCTCTCAAATTTACAAGGGAGAAGATAAGTCCAATGTAAGGATGAGGGGGTAGTGATGACATTAATGATCGGTGGTTGAGGTGGAGAAGAGAAGGAGGCATAAAAGGGGAAGGATGATGGGAGGAGGGGGGATACTTGGTCTTGGTTTTGGTTTTGGCTTGGTTGTGGTTTTGGAGGATTTGTTTTGAGAGGAAGGTGGAGAAGAGAGAAGGGAGAGAAGGTGAGTATTGTTTATCTTGGACACACTACATCTGGTTGGACTTGGGCTCGGAGGGCTAGGGAACCTGTGGAGGTTTCCTGGGCTAGGAAATACTTCCTAGTTGGTTGGGAGGTAAATCCAGTCGGTAGTCAAGAGGAACATCCCAGCAGGATCAAGAGCTTAGGGGCATCTCAACCAGGCTACCGGAACAGGTATTCCTCTGTTTATAGATTACTCATGTAAGTGATTGAAATGAAATGCTTACTATTTAATTGTGGGAAATAAATTTTAAATGGTAAATTATCATCGATTAAATGTTTAGTTAGAAATAAGTTATTTACCATTTTATTGTATTTAAAATTAGAGAAATATAGTTTTGTTGGAGGACCCTAGGATGGAGCCTCACACGTGGTATCAAAGCTAGTTTCAAAATCTGGACCCAAAACCCACTAGACCCAAATCTCTGCTAAAAGAGTTTATAACCCTCAAAGTTACTTGTAAGAATTTTATTGTAAAATTATGCGGAATTGATTTGATCATTTAAGACTAAATTAATGATTTTTTTTTCTATTTCTACCAGCAATTTAGAACTTCTTTTATCACTACCATGTGTGTCCTTAACTACATCACCCCTTCCAACATCGCCATGCTGAGACCCATAAGCCCCAAGCTCAGGTGCACTCCATACGACCCTACCGATCCAAGCGGACTTTGAACAAATTGTGAAAATGAAGCCACTTGTGACAACAAAGATGGATTGAATGATGATACCAAGGCAGGATTAACAGATGTAAAAAACGAGTGATCTAGCCCAAGAAAGTTCTGGTTCTAACCAGTGAAAATAGCATTAAAACACCTGACTAAACTCCGAAGCACTGCCCTAATTAAAAGGCAATGTGCTGCCAAGAACACGGTGTGCTTCCATGGCCGATCCGAGAATCGAAACTGCACCATGGACCAGAGCAAGGTCATTGGGGTCCAGAGAGTCGGTAACAGGGGTATTCATTTTCCTTTGCGTGCTACTTTCTGCTGCCCACTTGCAGTTCATGGCATGACCTTCTACAGTTTTGTTCGGCCCATCCAAATCCTTCTTAGAACCCTCAACAGTCTTATAAATGAAAGCGCAAAACCTCTGGACATTCCCGTCAGTTTATTAAACCCTAAGGGCCCTTCCTCGAGTACGTCGTAATTCAAAAAAAAGGTTCAGCAATTTCTTCGCCGGCATATCGGCCAGAACATTGCTCACATAGATTTTCTGCCTAGTGGTCTCGATGGGAGGGTGCACTGGCACCAAGCCAACGGAAACCATCTGGCAAGCAGTCATCCTGCTATCAATTTTCTTGCTAGGCTCCTTCATGGATTTCTGCGTGCCTTCCATGTGTTTAAAGGTCACGAATCTGTAACCCTTGGATTTCCCAGTTCCCTTGTCCACGATGACAGTGCATTCTTCTAGCTCGTTGTATTGGGAGAAAATGAACTTCAAAGCCTTCGACGTAGTGTCCCAGCTGAGACTGTGGAAAAATATTTTTCTGTGTGTCGGATCCTTGTTGACATGTTTTCAAATATTTTCTACAAGTTGAGGGTCTTTCTTGGCATTCTTAGAAATGATGTCCATCAGTTGCTCTTTGCTGAGAGGCTCCAATAGCTTCTTCATGTATTCTTTGTCTTCCTCGACTTCAGCTTTAGTGCTACAATCGGCTTCAGAGTAATACCGCGACTTTCTGCAAGCTTCTGTAATGACCCAATTACTCATAGAAGTGTCTGTGAATAGACATAAACAATTTCATACATGCCTGCTTCTAGCTCATCCAGAGAGGAGAATCAACTTCACTGCACTACCATCAACACAATGGCTAGTTAAGGAAAACATTTATGCAACTGACTTAGTCAAATATGTCTTATCTTGATCAATGGTTTCAAGTATCCAATTACGCTCAAATGTATCAAATGCATGATTCTCCAACCGTAGAATTTGCTTGTGATAATTGCATAGAATTATTCTATGCCCGACGCTTATATATGTTATTCCCGTAGCTGCAATTTATTTGTACAGACTAACCTCATTAGCTTCAGCTAGTGCACTTGTAGAATCATCCAACAGAGCAATTTCTGGTTGTGCAAGTAGCAACCGAGAAAATGTGAGTCATTGGAGTCCAAACCATTGCAGCGTGTGATTAGATGATCAAGACATACAACCTTCAATACCCCAACAAGCTCATCTTCATTTGGCATAGGTTTAAGTTCACATCATGTGTTTGTCAATCTCAAACTTTTCAATGAAAATGGTAGAGAATATGATTCTGACACGGCAATAAGATCTTCAATCCACGTAGGATAAAGCAGTTGCTGGCACAGTGTTCCTAAAACCATGTAAGGCATTGGAGGAAGGAAAAATATTTCCCTAGAACTTCCTTCTGTTCCATCTACGAGTTGGTGTTCTTCGTCTTTTGTACGATAGTTTGTTCCATTCACTAGGCCACCATTGTTAATTGCTCCTTGTAAAATAGGTCTATCACATCCTTTATTGCTCTGTTTTATATGGAATCTAATAGTGCCTTTAACAGAACACCATATACCAGCAATAGCTCTCAACAGTGACGTTTTTCCACTTCCACTTGGACCCATTATCAGTAAGTGATCTCCTTTAGTGACCACCAATGACAAGTCTTCAATAATAGTCATGGTGTACTGCGGTGTTTGTAATGTTAAATGCTCAATTTCCAAACGTTTTGGACAAACTTGATAAGTATCTTCTCCATTACATTCCGAAGTAGTTCCATAAAACTGATCAACCTTCAAGAAAGCTATCTTTGGTTTGGAGTCTTCTATTAATAGACTATTGCTTTGATCCAAAATATCACTGAACTCACCTAACTGATCAATGATAGCTGAGAAAGCACTGATAGACTGAAACTGGTATACAATTAGTGAGAAGTCACCCAAGACATGATTGAAAGTGAAGTAAGACTGATTGATCACTCCAAAATTGATTTTTCCAGAGAAATACATGGGAGCCACAACAGTTGAAAGTAAAATTTGAATTAGGTATTGGTATCCACTAGTGAAGAAGTCCAAGTTCCGTGATGAAATCAAAAATTGAGTTAAATTTTCAAAAGCTTGTTTGAAGCATTGGAGAAGCAGTGGCATATCATTCTCTTCACCTCCATAGAAAACAATTGACTCTAAATTTTCTCGGATGTGCACTAGCCGATAACGAAAATCTGCCTCTCTTTTTTTTTTTTTCCTTGCATGAAGTTTAGGTTTACAAGTTCCTTCCTGCAAGGAAATTGATGGTTGTTTCTTTGAGTGAATAAACAATGAGCACCACAAACAAAGGTGGATAAATTCTAAACAATATGCTGCTGAATGATATCAAGTCTACTGTTGTCGTAAACAATGTTAATGAAAATGGAAGAGAAGTCCCTTTGAAAGAACTGAGGTCATCAAAAATCCTCTAATCTGGGTTATCGATGAGTGATTGTGATTGGGTCTTATATAAAGTTTGGTTCTCAAAATAGCTTCCCAAATAGTATCTTGCCATCCATGTCCGCCATCTCAGTCCAAGTGTTTCCCTTCCATAATCTCTCAGTACAAAGACCTAGAAGGGTGCAACAATTTGCTCACTGGAACTCCTTCAGCAAAAGCTCCGAGGTAATACAGAAGTTTTTTTGTGAACTGATCCTAATCTTTACTTGCAAGGGCATTATAAAAATCACGCCCAAGAAAATTGAATCCCACATTGATTCCTGTAGTGGCTAGGGTGAGAGAAAATACACCAGCGAGTGGTAATCTAGCCTGAACTTTATCCTCTAAGGTCCAATATGGAATGGAAACCTTCCAAAAACTATCGATAAGCAATGATGGGCTCAACATTCTCCGCCTCCATAAACATTCGCCTCAACATTCTCCACTTCAATAAGAAATGCACCAAAACAGAAAATGGATGGTTGCTTTGAGTCAGTTTCCACTCATTTGGTTGAACCACAAAATTTCTTAAAAGTTGAATAATCCTTTCCTAATTTGCATGAGTGAAAATGCATCTAGTAATCCATTCAATTACAGGTTCCATCAAGTGGACATACATCAATTTTTCATGATAAGACTTCATCATTTTTGGTACCTAGATTGCCTGAAAGAACCCTTTGAAATAGTGTGATATAATCACTAAGTCCAGTGATGAGAAAACCCTTTTTCGTAAGGAATCAATGCTTGTGCACAACGAGGCAAGTACAAATGATCAAATGCAGAGGCTAAGGGATTTTCTAACCCTCTAATCATCGAACTTAATCATTGGCAAACATTCAACGGATTCTCATCCAAAAATGTTGAGAACGGAAAATAGCCACTTCCAAGTATATTTGAGGAAGTAGTTCTCGAATAGAACCAATCTTGTAAAACCAATTGCTACACGTTTCTTTAGCCTCATGTGGAACATCGATGCATGTAAATCCCTCAGGTAAAATTCATATGATATTTCCCTCATCATCAAATTCTGCCTTTTCCTTGATACACTTCTTGAAAAAGAGTGGAAACAAACTGAAAAACATGGACACTGTGTGTGCTGAGCACAGACACAATCCTGGAGACAGTGAAGGAAGTGAGAATGAAGATAGCAGTATAGATGGTGCAGATGAGGACTTCTTACGAAAGGTTACAATTGTAGAGTCAAAACAAGTAAAACAATGCTCCAAATTATATCATCACTCTAGCAATAAGGAAACCAGTGTTCTATCCCGAGATTATAAGAAATTGAGATCCAAGAATGAGGATGAAGGGGATGATGCATTTCTGACCAAAAAGAGGCCAATTGAAGATGGGGACACTGAAGCTACAAGTTGGAAACAAGAATTTTTAAAAAGAAGGGGGGGAAACTTAAGATCAATATCAATAAGCCTGTTGGCCAGTATTTTGTCTCTGATGAGGAAGAACAGACAACAGGTACATGTTTATTTCTTTATAATAGAAATTGGAGAATTTATATTATATAGGGCTGCAACATTGTTGAACAACAAAGTGTACATATAGATAGCTTTCATGAATTTCCAACAAAACTAAATAGATATAATATGCCAAAAGCAGAGTTTTTGAATACCTTCGTAGTTATAGCCTTCCAAAAACATTTTGGTTGGTATATATCCTATAAAAAAAGAAAAGAAAAAAAAGGACGTTTAATATTATTATTGAATGACAAATCCATATTGATAAATAAACAACTCAGTTACTCACAAAACATTAACTACAAAGACATTGACTGAATTGAATTAGGCTTTAGTGTGGTCTCAGGATCGTGATAGCGCTAAAGCAAAGTCATCATTGTATTTTCTCCTTGGCCTCTTTCATCTTTTTGTTAAAATGTATTATATATACTCTTCCAATTGCTACAGCATCAGCATCACATTCAACTGTAAATAGATTTTTAGTGTTCACCTCGTCTTATGTTTGAGGCAACCCCAAAACAGAGTCCATGGTAACATCAACCCATGGTTTATTCAACACAGGCAAAGGCTTATGCAAACTAGTGCTTGACTATCCTTTGCAATTTAACAAATCTTGCGAGCAACAATAAGTTACTCACATATCTCATTGTGGCCAATGAAACCTTCAACTCACTTAACTGAATGATTTATTTTGCCGAAAACTTCCTCTCAACCCACTTGAATCCAATTTTTGGATCAATTTCTCTCTCATTGATCTAGTGAGAATACATAATTGTTTATCTTTAGACAAAAATCCATCCACCAACAAATATTCTTCAAAACTGCTTCTAGTGTTTAATTGGTTAGTAAGATTCGAAACCCTTTTTCCAAAATATGCATAATTCACGTAATCCTTTTCTATTACATTCAAGCCAATTGTCTAACATAAGGAAAAATCCATCCACCAAAAAATATTCTCCAAAAGTGCTTATAGTTGTGCCTCATCAATTACATTAAAGCTCATGGTTCAGTTTGCATAGTTATAATTAAATGGCAGCCCTACTTAAAGTTTCCATAACAACATTGCATTGCTTATTATATGTTGAATAACAAAAGTGACAATTTGAAATAATGGGAACCAATTGCCATGTCCATGTTATAACTTTTCTTGGGAATTTATATACCATAGTGCTTGATGATCTGGGAAAAACAAATTATTTACGTAGGAAATAATGCTGCCAATATAAGGTTTTGAATGACAGCATATATTTCTTTACCAGAAGTGTTATATTTTCTTTTGGAATCACTTTTGTTAAAATGTGCTACAAGCCTACATGTCCGAGAATGACTCAATACTAATCCAACTACTATAGAAGAAGCATCACAGAACATCAAATGCTATAGAAGTGGGGATATACACCATTTAAGTCCAATATTGTATATCCAAACCTATACAGCATTTAATGCATTACTGCATTGGGCATATTGTTTTCCCTTTTTGGGTAGCTAAATATCTTTTTCCAGTGTTACTTCATCTAGATGTTGACACTTGGTGCAATCTGTTAAGGCTGCAGCTATGTCAGAAATGTTTAATAAACCTCTTATGAATATTTACTACCAAAAGAACTTCTAAAACCACCTCACCAAAGGAAGTCACTAAGCAAGGCAAGTCATGAAAGCCAAACAAGAGGAGGAAATGAAAATTTGATCCAGTTCCTTTGTTCAAATCATTTTTTCTCTGAGAACAACTTCTTTTAACTAAGGTTGCTTGGCCTTTTCACTAGCTAGGTGGTCTTCCATAGTTGTTCATTTCAAGATTCTTGCCAAAATAGGTGTGCAAGCTATGCCTAGTACATGTTACATTAAAATGTATCAGTTGGTAGATTTGATTCCCACTTAAACTGCATTTTGGGAGATTGTTTCCTGAGCTAAATGCTTGCAGTCTTATTGAATTTCCGAAAGAAAAACAACGTTACAATTTGTATTTTTTTAAATTTTTATTATCACAACAGAAAAACATATTGTTATAAGCTCTAGAATGTTCAAAAAGGATAACTAGAAGTATAGACTATTTAGTTTTGCTATTGGTGATCATCATTCATCATCGGAGTAAACTAGATAATGTCAAATTCTGGATCTGAGTAGGAACCAAATGTGGAATGTTGTCATTTGTTTCCATGGTTATTTTTGATCTGACCAACCTTTGGCTGACCTTGCAGCCATTATAAGTGTTCAAAGGAATTTATTGAACCTTCCTTAGAACTTTTATAAATTATACTCATTTCGAAATGACCAATGCAATGAATATTTTTAACGAAGACCCTCTTTTGTAAATTGTTTTGGAATTGTACTTTCTTTCCAGGATGTGTTAGTGTAATATGCAATATCCTTTAGAGAGCTTAAACATTTTTGTTGATGGTTTAGTTGGGCAGTACTACCTGTGGAAGTATTCAAGTTTTATTGTGCAAGCATTATACAAATAATGATAGAAATGACTGCTAATATCTATTGGAGAAGTCTTACTAATGTTTCTTTTCTCAAGCACAAAGATACAAAAGCTAGCGAATATATGTTTATCTATTTATTCTGAGTGAAGGACACTAGTAACATAAGTAATCCATATTTTAATTTATAGGTATGGGAATATTATTTAGTTGCATTTGCAACAAAATATTGTCAGTGGTTTTGAAATGTCGTTTATATGAGGTCTTTATAGTAAAGATTGGACTTTTTTTAGTACCCATGTTTTATACTAGCTAGTATGTATTTAGAAGAAGTATGGAAGAACCTGTTATTGTTTTGAAACCGACATTTCGGACTAACTAGGTGAGTCCATCATCAGGGTTGTTAATTGCAAGTTTAAGAAGAGAGAGCATGGATGCATGGGGCTATTAATAGTTGATAGTTGATGGTTTAATGATAAGAATATAAATGTCGACTGTTTATTTGTTTTAATTGTTAATATGTTTAATTGCTAATATGTTAAATTAAGACTGTTTAATATCCTAATTTAATTAATCAGAACTAGATGTAAGGGTTTGGTATATTTTAATGTTATAATATGTGTGTTGTTTAATGATTTTTAAATTATTGTTTATTTATTTTTATTTTTTATTTTTAATTATTAATGTTAATTATAGGTTATTGATCTTAACTATATAAATGATTGGTATTTGATGTTATTTGTTAATGATTAATGTAGATTATCCTAATGTTAATTATTAATGTTATTTATAGGTTAATTAATTAATGTTTTTAATCTAGGTTTATACATATATGTTACATTTTATTCTAATGTATTGTGTAGGTTAATTTGTGTAGTTTATTTTAATGTAGTGTATATTTTATGTTATTTGTTAATGTCCAATGTAGATTATCTTAATGTTAATTATTAATGTTATTTATAGGTTAATTAATTAATGTTTTTAATCTAAGTTTATACATGTATGTTACATTTTATTTTAATGTATTGTGTAGGTTAATTTATGTAGTTTATTTTTAGGTATTAATATTAATTATATCTTATTTAATTCTTAGTAAGGGTTTCCATGAACTACTTAGTTTAAGACCATCATCTCTGTTCATGTTGTCTGATGATTTTTCTATTTCAATGGCTTCCTTCACCCTTCTTTTTAGATAAAGGTTTTTCCATAGATCAAAGTGCAGGGTTGATGAGAGATGGAGGTGTAGGTTCAAAAGGATTTCAGATGTCTTGATTAATTGAAAGCTTGAATAATTAATTTCATTTCTGACTAGTGTTTCACTTAACTTATTGAAAATTGAGATGTTTCGGCCACGTTTGAGAGGATGGTTGCACATAGCGAAGTTTGGAGTTAGGTTTTCATCCCTACAGTGTTTCAGAAAAATGAGGTTGGAGAGGTGTTTTGCTCTTGAGATTCTCATCTTCTCAAATTTTTGTGCAATGTTCATTATGTCTCTTCCATGGTGAGACCTAATGGTGTTAAAGAGTGATTCCATACAGGTTGGTTGAATTGAGTTGAGAAGTATGGAAGAACCTGTTATTGTTTTGAAACCAACGTTTCAGACTAACTAGGTGAGTCCATCATCAGGGTTGTTAATTGCAAGTTTAAGAAGAGAGAGCGTGGATGCATGGAGCTATTAATAGTTGATAGTTGATGGTTTAATGATAAGAATATAAATGTCGGTTGTTTATTTGTTTTAATTGTTAATATGCTTAATTGCTAATATGTTTAAATTAAGACTCTTTAATTTCCTAATTTAATTAATTAGAACTAGATGTAAGGGTTTGGTATATTTTAATGTTATGATATGTGTGTTGTTTAATGATTTTTAAATTTTTATTTATTTATTTAATTTAATTTAATTAATTTTTTTTTAATGTTATAATACGTGTGTTGTTTAATGATTTTTAAATTATTGTTTTTTTTTTAATTATTAATGTTAATTATAGGTTATTGATCTTAACTATATAAATGATTGGTATTTGATGTTATTTGGTAATGATTAAAGTAGATTATCCTAATGTTAATTATCAATGTTATTTATAGGTTAATTAATTAATGTTTTTAATCTAGTTATACATATATGTTACGTTTTATTCTAATGTATTGTGTAGGTTAATTTGTGTAGTTTATTTTAATGTAGAGTATATTTTATGTTATTTGTTAATGTTCAATGTAGATTATCTTAATGTTAATTATTAATGTTATTTATAGGTTAATTAATTAATGTTTTTAACCTAATTTTATACGTGTATGTTACATTTTATTTTAATGTATTGTGTAGGTTAATTTATGTAGTTTATTTTTAAGTATTAATATTAATTATATCTTATTTAATTCTTAGTAAGGGTTTCCATGAACTACTTAGTTTAAGACCATCATCTCTATTCATGTTGTGTGATGATTTTTCTATTTCAATGGCTTCCTTCACCCTTCTTTTTAGATAAAGGTTTTGCCATAGATCAAAGCGCAGGGTTGATGAGAGATGGAGGTGTAGGTTTAAAAGCATTTCAGATGTCTTGATTAATTGAAAGCTAGAATAATTAATTTCATTTCTGACTAGTGTTTCACTTAACAAATAACATAAACATTAACAAATAATATACATTGAAGAAGATGAGTAATATAAGCAATATATATTTTGTTTTGTAAAGGTGGGAAGAATATTTAGGTGCATATCCAACTTGAACTTTTTAAATATTGTCAGTAGTTTTGAAATGTTGTTTCTATGAGGCCTTACAAATAAAATTCGTTTTTTCCCCCTTTTTTGTCTATGAACCGGTAAATGCATAGATTGTATTTACTTATCAAATGAACCTTCTTAACTCTACTTTAATTTCTAGAACAGGCCATTCAAGTATGGCCTTGATCTTCTTGGATCCATGCTTAGGGTATATACTGAAATTGAATTTCAAAATACTAAAGGTTCGTCTTTTCTTTGTAAGACTCGCTCTTTTCAAGATTGATTATGAATTTTTTTTTATACAAGTGCTCTAAATATTAATTCATGTTTATCCTAACAATTATTATTATGAAATTAGACAAAAAAATATCAATGTGTAGTATAAGTACCTAGTTTATTGTTCTTATAAATGTATTGGGGGTGTTTATCAACACAAACAACGTGACCAAATATTCATACAAACCCTTCTTGGTTTTGAATGTCGTATTTCACTCTTCTCCTTCTCGATTTCAGATTCGGTAATATCCACTCCTCAGATTTTGATCTCTTTCGAGTACAAAGCAAGGGCATAAACTAAAAACAAGAGACCATGATTAGGGCTGAATTACATTGACCTTTAACACAATTTAATTATGCTTACTGAGAAGCTATAAGAGATTAAAAATGCATGAGTTCGAATATCTGATATTCTCCTCACCTTAAGGACTAACATAAATCAGTAAACAGAATATAGGTTTGATAAATATGCACCGGTCTTTACATCTCTGGATATCATGGTTTATAATTTTGATGAGCATTGATTAGAGATTAATATGCATCAGTTTAAATGTCAAATATTTTCATTTCTTAGAACACTGATATAAGTATGTGTATTGAAACCTATGGATCATAAAAGTACTAGCATGAATGGTATGAGCACTTAAAAGTTTTACAAAATGCACATATGTTTTCTGCTTGGACTTGGTTGCCTATTTTTGGTTGATGTAACAGCCCGAAGAGCACCTGGTAGGTGTGTGCAACTGTTTTAGTTTGTTTACAACTTTAGTTTGTATAATGTGGTTGTCAAGTAAGAATATTTTGGCCAGATGAGGCAACTCACACATCTTGTCATCCATGGAAAATATACAACTAATTGTGGCATTCTGAGTTCTAATTCATGGTTATAAATATGCAAATAATGGACATCACTGTAAATGAGTGATATAATTATGTATTGGGCCTGTTACTAGTTCAGATTCATTTTGCGAATTATTTATTTTCTTATAAAGAAATTGGTCTTGCTCTCAACTTGAAGGTAAGAGTGAGGTTGTTGGCACCAGGCCAGCCTACAGAGTCATCAACTGTACATGTCTTGCCAATAACATTGGCATCCGATTTCCCCAAGACCTCTATTCATCAGGCTATCATGCATGGATAAAGAAATGGTGAAACAATTTGAATGGTTTAATATTGAAATTTAAAAGAAACACATAGTTAGGCGCCTGGGCAGTGATATGACCATAAATTCTGTTTGGAATACAAACATCGTAAGAATAAAGTGATAAAGTACAGAAGCAGGTAATAAAATACTTGAAATACGGACGATGCAAAATATTCGTTAAATACAAATTTATGATGACCTGAATTCCATACTACTTAGAGAGGCTGAAAGAAGTGTCAAACATAAAAGACATCGTAACATAGGGTTTGATAGTTTAGGCATCACTTGGTGGACCAAGTTAAGATACAATGGGACAAGTCTAACCCAATATCTGCTACCCAAGAGGATGCAAAGACTATATGTCGCAATTACCCCTCATTTTTGACCATTTATGATGTACAATTTGAATTAGATAGCTACCTATGCTAAGGCTTTATTTTGCAGTTCCATGTTATTTATTTATGAACGCTATGTAATATTGATGCATTTAGTTGGACAGGTGAAACTACTTATGTAAATCATTAGATGGATTAGGTATTGATGATTGAAATGTTCGATGTACAACCTAATGTATGACTTACTTGGTTATGATTTATCTAGTAAATTACTTATCATAGTTATTGTTGTTTCATGTATGGCTTAACTGGATATGATTTATCTCTTGAATGACTTAGTGAAATTATGATTATCTAATGTAAGATTTATTTCCAGCATGAACTACAAAATTGATACGTGGATACTAGACTTAATAATATGATATTTAGAATCATGTATCTAAATCTATTTTGTTGTTATATATATGCATGGATGAGAACTAATCCACCGATTGGAAAGAACTATATGATAACCAAGATCTACTCTTCCATTGGGGAAGGTTGAGACATCCAATAAGGAAAGGTATGATGTACATTGTTCTATTACATTTGGTATCCACTTGATATGCACTCTTATGACATGGGTAAAATGTAAATGACAGGTGGAAAGACTACCTGACTAGATTATCCGATCACGAGTATCCGACCAGCGCTGTAGTGTGGTCCATATTAGGGCATTGACCCTAGTTGTGAGGAGGTGTGGAGGTATTTCCCACCGTGTTACCTCGAAACTTGGAATTGTGGGAGGGAAATGGTGGACATGCTCCCCTAGACATGTGATGACAATTTCCAATTGCCTGTTGGGGAATTTAGGTCGATATAGTCGATGCTTCTGCCATATTGGTTTTATCAGTGGTTAGATTGGTATAGCTAATGCCACCGTATATAGAAGCAGAGGATGGATAGGGTGGGAACAGAAGTAGGTCAGGAAGGATAGGAGGACATAGATTAGTTGGAGACTCTTGATGGGACGTGATGTCATTGTCTGACTTATCAAATTTTACTACTATAACTCTCTCTCTATTTTGTTATGCCTTATTGCCAAACTGCTTCAAACTCCTTGTATCTTTTACACTCTAACTTCGAGACGAAGTTTTCTGAAGGAGGAGTTTATGTAATGCCCTACTTAATCTTATCATAAAAATTTTACTAGTGTTTAAATTACCTTAAAATATTTACTTATAATTATCAAGAAATATTGGTACATACCTACATTGGTGAAACTGTAAATTTATTACTAGTATAAATTTTGTTATTATTCAATTTCGAACTTACCTCCTCAAATTTAAATTTTGATAGGATATAGTTTCCTTCCATTTATTCCAATTTAAATATCCACATCCCCAAAATGTCCTCTCAAATTTACTTAGGAGAAGACATGGTCCTCTTAAATTTACTTGGGAGAAGAGATGGTCCTCTCCAATTGATTACCAAATTAAATATTCATATCTCATCCCCAAAATGTCCTCTCAAATTTACTTGGGAGAAGACATGGTCCTCTCCAATTAATTACCAAAGTAAATATTCATATATCATCCCCAAAATGTCCTCTCAAATTTACTAGGGAGAAGATAAGTCCAATGTAAGGATGAGGGAGTAGTTATGACATTAATGATAGGTGGTTGAGGTGGAGAAGAGAAGGAGGCATAAAAGGGGAAGGATTATGGGAGGAGGGGGGATCCTTGGTCTTGGTTTTGGTTTGGTTGTAGTTTTGGAGGATTTGTTTTGAGAGGAAGGTGGAGAAGAGAGAAGGCAGAGAAGGTGAGTATTATTTATCTTGGACACACTACATCTGGTTGGACTTGGGCTCGGAGGGTTAGGGAACTTGTGGAGGTTTCCTAGGCTAGGAAATACTTCCTAGTTGGTTGGGAGGTAAATCCAGTCGATAGTCAAGAGGAGCATCCCAGCAGGATCAAGAGATCAGGGGCATCTCAACCAGGCTACCGGAACAGGTATTCATCTGTTTATAGATTACTCATGTAAGTGATTGAAATGAAATGCTTACTATTTAATTGTGGTAAATATTTTTTAAATGGTAAATTATCATTGATTAAATGTTTAGTTAGAAATAAGTTATTTATCATTTTAATGTATTTAAAATTAGAGAAATTTAGTTTTGTTGGAGGACCCTAGGATGGAACCTCATAAAACGTTTCTTTACATTAGCTCCATGGTTTAATTTCATGATGATTATCTTTAATAAATTGATGAACTTTAATGTTATTATAAATTATATATGGGTTAGGGATTGTCCTTATATTTTCTTGAAAGATCGAAACAATTTTTTCTTTCATTACCTTATATTATATGGACACCACTATTTCATAGTTCCAACACCATTAGGGATTGATCCCTTATTAAATGACTTTTACAATTTATATGACATATGGTATTTTCGGATCAATTGAACATATGAAATTCAAACCTATGTGATTAATGGCTTATACTATTTTAATATGGGTTGATGGAATTTTAATATTTTATTCACACTAATTCCTTGTAATAGCCATGGTCAAAAATCCATGTAATAAAGTTAATAAAGGAAAAATAATAACCATGGTCATGGGCACGTATTCCAAGCTGAATGATGGGAAAAAACAAAATGATGGGGATCACTTGTGATTAATTAATGGCTATGTAAATTGGCAAAGACAATGGAAAAGGCTTTGGAAAGCCAAAGTGGCATTAATTGGCATTTTATTTATGAAAATAATGGATAATGGGAGAAAAGGAAGGTGAAAGGTCACATGTTGCATGTGAGGAGGAAAATAATGGAAAATTGAAGGAATTAGAGGCGTCATTAATAAAAAAGGCTTCCGAGGATTAGTTGATAGACTTTTGTCAATTTTAGCTTAGAGCTCTCTATTCTACTCTCTCTCTCTCATACTCTTGGACATATAGATTTTTTTTGGAGCACTCTTGGAGGAGTGTAGCATACTTGTGATTTGGAAAAAGAAGGCAAAGGAAGAGCAGGAAATCGCAAAATGACATTGGGAGAGACAATTACAACAGGTTTTACTTGCAGGTACCAAGTTGCATGTATGATTTCCTTGTTAGTTTTGGAATGCATGGGACATGCATGCGGTTTCTTGGTTATGATATGTCATTGGCAAGGAGGATTGCTTGGATTGATGGTGGATTTGCCTATCCTTTCCATTTCATGGATAACCATGGTGTTGTGGGTGTCTTTCCTTTTGTTTTCCTATTGATTCTCACGTTCCTTATGGAAGTCACTTGAGTTACTAGTTCCTGGAAGGCTTGGTTGGATAAACACTTTAGAAACCGTGTAATAACTTGGGTTGAGTTACTAGTCCTAGAATCCTTGGTTTGAAAAACACTCTAGAAGCCCTTGGTGGGTTGAGTTACTAGTCCTAGAAGCCTTCATTAGCCAAACACTCTGGAATCCTGAAAACAACTACGGGTTGAGTTACTATTCCTCGAAGCCCTAGTTGGAACAAACGCTCTGGAGCCTTGGATAACTTGGGTAGAGAATGATTTGATGACGGGTAGAGATTTCTGACCATGAGGTGGAATCACTGGTTGAGGGTTGAGGAGCTTTGGCCTCTAGAATCCTTGGTTTGGTTTTGTTTGTTTTGTTCCATGGGATCCCACATTCATGCTTGGAATATGGCACAGGTATGACTGGCTAAAAGAAATATTTGGTTCAACCAATCTATGGTTAGGTGGTACGTGGAAGTCCCAGACCTAGTTGAATTTTACATATATTAATAAGAGGTCCTTTTCTCTTGCATTTGATGGGTAAATATACTTTTTCATATGTGGCCTTTATGTCTGTTATATCTTTGTTATTTCTGTTGAATATATGTTGGATAAGAGGAATCTGTTTTATGACAATCTTGATGTATGGTTGTCATCATGTTTTGATTAGCACATAAATGAACAATGAATATATGACCTAATAGATGATAATGCATCTATTGTGATAAGGCATTATTTCTTCCTTATGAATATCAAATAAGTATGAGACACATATGCTTCGATCTGTTATTATCACCTGTAGATTACATATTTGTGACATGTTTGATGAAATTCCTATTATGGCTAGTAGGGGTCAGATCAATTAATTGTACCAATGATTGCATTAGTAACCTTATTGTATTTTTATTTATCATCTCTAAAAGTTTCATGAAGTTATGGGCAGTGGCCTGAGCCCAGGCCTTGAAAACGTGGCACAAAATTCGGGGTCAGTAGCTCAGAACTAGCTGAAAAAGTCCATACTCGCTAGCAAGCCTTGATGTGGAAGTGATTGGAAGGCCTTAGTTGCATGCATGGCTATTCATGGGAGCAGTTGAGGGTCGAGATCTATGAAATGTCAAGTTATCTTAAGGGTTGGTCACCTAGAAGAGTGGGTTGGCTCCTGAAGATTATGTAGCATGTGTGAAGGTTAGCATGGTTTTGTTTTGTTAGTTCCAGTTCCTTAACTGTACATGGGGAGTTGAATCACATCATAGTAGCCTCTCGTCACATGTTTATCCCAACAAACCGATTAAGTTGGGTAAATGTGGGAGCAGGGTGGTTACATTCCTATGTCATACAATCTAATAATGCACAGTCATGTCATGAAACGAAAGTTCAATAACTGATAAGGTTGGTAATCAATGTTTGATCAGTCTCGACGATTATGTGGCCATGTCAATTTTAGTGGCATATTCCTCACCCAACATGTGAATTAAGGTTACTATGAACAATCCCAAGGTTTGATTCGTTTGATTATGTTTCATAACCACCATTACTTCAACCTTGTACTATTGGTACCCAACCCTTGTTGTCATTTCAAATAGGTTCCTACCCAAAACCTAAGAGAATGATATGCCACTATTTTTTCACTCCATTCTAAACCCTGCTTTGATCATTTTGCAAAGGTATATGGTATGTTGTTTTGTTGAATTCCATTTTGTCAAAACCTTAGCCTAATGCTTTTTTGCTCTATCGTGAAAGACTCAATCGAACACTATATTATCCTCATATTAATAATCTTGGTACATTTTAAATGGATATAGTTATAATAATTGAACCCCTTGGTTGTGAAATGGTAGGTACCTATGAGGAATATTTGGTCCTTTTCAAACAAGAAAAATAGTGGGAATTTATTCAAGCTTTCAAGGGAATAATGTCGAAGTGGCTAAAGCATTTGCATAGACCTACAATGACAAGGTCATGTGAGTGTGAGATGTGTAAATTCCTATGATCAAAGCCTTCATTGTGAAATATACGTGGATTCCTGTAGAAGGCAAAAGATGGTCTAAGAAATTTATATTTAAAAAAAAAAAAATTGGGAGAATCTCCTCATTACTAAGGAAGCATCTTACAATGTGAAATACATGTCCATAACCCTGCTAAAGAGAAAATGACGTGACCTAGTTTTGATTGTTAGATGATATATTACATGGGAAGGCCACTACGTCTTTGTTTTCTATTACCATTTTCAATTCCTCATGGTTTTTTTAGGTTACAAGTTGAATATCGCTTACTATTTACATAAGAGTCTTGCATGAAATTCTAAATTATACCAAAGTGATTTTAAGAATCCTTATAGGAGTTTATTACATTATTTATTAATTCATATTTTCGTACAATTTTGATTGACCCAATTGGGGGGTTGTTGGGATTTTTTTTATAGCAATAAGTTTGTGAAACCTTCAGAAAATGGTGGGATAAAAAACCATGTCAAAGGTTGAAGAAATGGATGAGGGTTTTCACAAAAAATCTTCAAAAACCCTTGCTTCCCTGACTCGTCAAAATTCAATACCTGAAAACCCTAGCTTTGAGTCTTAGTTGGATATGCCAAATGACATAAAGGAAGAGTCCAAAGATTCATATTTCACCCAAATTACTCGCAGTATGGCCAAAATAATTAACATTAGTTTTTGTTACCTACCTCAAAAATAAAGTTCATGAATTACAAGAAGAGAATAAACAACTAAGGCTACAAAAAAAAGCCCTCACAAAACAACATGAAAAACATATTATTGAACTCATGGAGAAATTATAGTAGGATGAGAAACAAGTTGTGATTAAATCTTTTGGTGTTAAGTGATAATTAATTATGATCTACATAGTGTTACTGCATCCAAATGAGTAATGTTAAGGTCTGTTATGCCCATAGTAATGATAAAAATAATAATAATAAATAATATAATATAATATAATATTAAAATATAAGTAAATAAAGAAAAAATAATAAAGAAAAGATAATATAAATAAATAGATAGTAAATAATAAAGAAAAAAATAATAGTAAATAGATAATAAATAATGAAGAGAATATAATAATAATAAATAAATAAAATAATAAATAATAAACTAGAGTTCTCAATAACTATATATAAAAGTAAGCCCCAAAGGTTACCTCAACTCATCGAGTCCCAGTTGTTAAGTACCTCGCCGATCAGGAGGAGGTCACAAGGTTGGTCACAGGGTCAATTCTCCTCGATGCCCTTGGGATTAGGCCCTGCTAGTTTGGATGACGGGCTTTAAAAGATTTCCTTCAAGGTTGATCTGCCCAGATTTTCCGTGGATGTAGCGGCTACCCATTGTCAGTGAACCACCCCTAAAAAAAACTATATATAGAAGTACACTATAAAAAATGTAAGAATAAGTAAAGTTAATAAAAAGTGAATAGGAATAAAATAAAAAAGCATTAAATTAAGGGAGATATTAAATTAACTAAAACTTAAAATAAAGAAATAAAAGTTGCATGTTGACACATGGAATGTGTGTATGCGGACCCCTTTCTTTTTTTTGGTTAATTTAATGGATGATGATGAAGATGAGTTTCATCCATTCCTTAATCCATTCTCCTGGGCGAAAAGTGTTGTGAGACAAAGGATTTTCTAGCAGCAGTATGTTGATTGAGGGCTCGGGGGTGGCCAGTTGTAAAAATATTATGTGCAGCTAAGCCTACAGTTGGGTGGAGAATTCTTCCCAAAACTTTAATGCGGTTATCGGGATTCAAATAACGTTCAACTTCGAAGTCACACGTAAGGAATATCATCGCTACATGTAAGTCGTTTATGGTCATGTTTTTCGAAATTCTATGTTAATTAGTTGAAGAATTGTGCGTTGATTATTAATTGTATAAATTGATGTAATTAGTAGTAAATTTTAGTTTTGGTTTGTTACATATGGTATGAGAGAGGGAATCATTCCCAAAACTTTGTTGCAGTTAGTATCATTCAAATAGTGTTCAACTCTGAAGTCACAAGTAAGGAATATCGTCGCTACAAGTAAGTCGTCTATGCTCATGTTTTTTGAAATTCTATGTTAACTAGTTGAATAATCGTGTGTTGGTTATTGATTGCATAAGATGTAATTAGTTATAAATTTTAGTTTCGGGTTGTTATAAGGTGAATGTTTTCATATTTTCATATATTTTGAAAGGTATGAATCATTGTTTGTTAGTTTGTTAATTTCATTAATAGTGGCCATAGAATCACATATTCTATAACCACTATTTAAAAGAGATAATTATTTGTTGATTTCTTATATGTGTTATTCTATAGGCACTACAACAAAACCAACGATTAGCGTCCCTTTTTACTTCTTTTTTTGCATCTAGAGCCCATTTTTGGTGCTATTTGCATCCATTTATCAAATATGGTGCAAAACTTGACACAAAATTTGCATCAAGTTTTGCACCAAATCTTACACCAAGTTTAGCACCAGGTATTGCAATAGGTTTTGCACCACGTTTTGCACCAAATTTTATGCCAAGTTTTGTGTCATCCTTTACACCAGGTTTTGTTCCAGGTTTTGCATCAAGTTTGGCACCTAATTTTGTTTGACATACTTTTGCATCCTCATTTGCATCCACTTTTTGCACCTACACTTGCATCAACTTTTGCATCGACTTTCGCATCCTTTTTTGCATCCTTTTTTAAATCATTTTTTGCATCCATTTTTTCATCCATTTGTGCATCCCTTTTGCGCCAAGTTTTACATCGTGTTTTGTGTCTAGTTTTGCATAAAATTTTGCATCTACTTTTGTTGCATCCACTTTTCCCTCTTGTTTGGAATCCATATTTACATCCTCTTTTGCATCTATTATTGTACCCACTATTGCATCTAATATTTTTGTGCCACAATTAGCGCCTAGTTTGGCACCTCCTTTTGCACCCACTTTTGATTATAATTTTGCATCCACGTTTGCATCCTCATTTGCGTCTAGGTTTTCATCAACTACTACATCTATTTTTGCATCCCTTTTTGTATCCAATTTTGGATCGGGATTTGCATCGGGTTTTGTGTCTCGTTTCGCATCTACTTTTGCATCGACTTCTATTGCATCCACTTTTGCACACAATTTTGCATCCACTGTTGCACCCATTTTAAATTTCACTTTTTGCATCCCTTTTTACATTTGCATTTGCATCATACTTTGATTCTTTTTTTGCATCTATCATTACATCCACTTTTGTTATGCCACAATTTGCACCATGTTTTGCACTCATTGTTGTATCCACGTTTGCTTCCAATTTTGCATCCATGTTCACATCCTCTTTTGCATCAAATATTGCATCTATTTTTGCATCCACTTTTATGTTAGGTTTATGCATTGGGTTTTGCATCTCGTTTTGTATCTACTTTTGCATCTACTTACATTATATCCATTTTTTGCATCCAATTTTGTTTTGCCTGTTGCATCAATGTTTTCTTCCACTTTTACATCCATTTTTGCATCTTATTTTGCATATTTTTTGTCTATTGTTACATCCACTTTTGTTGCACCATATCTTGCACCTATCATTGCAACCACATTTGCTTCCACGTTTGCATCCCCTATTGCATCCACTTTTGTTTCATCCATTTTTGTATATACTTTTGTTTCCGTTGTTGCATCCACATTTGTTTCACCACAATTTGTGCCAAGTTTTACACCTACCATTGGACCCATGTTTGCTTCCACTTTTGCCTTCATGTTTGCATCCAAGTTTGCATTGACAACTGCATCTACTTTTGCATCCACTTTTGTGTCAGGTTTTTCATGTTGTTGTGCATCTACTTATGTTGTATCCACTTTTCGTCCAATTTTATTTCTATTGTTGCCCCCATTTCTATGTTCGCTTTTGCATCCCTTTGCCAACACTCATCATATTTTCTGCATTGATGATATTCCTTATGGCATTGACAATTATGAACAATTGATGACAATGTCAATAATATTGACAATGATGAAAATGAAGATGATGGCGATGACATGAATTGTGATTATGATGATAAAGACGATAGTGGTTACAATGACAATAATGATGATGGCAATGATTATGATGATGACGATGCTAATGACGTTGGCGAATCTTCCCAATTTTAGATGTTGTCATTGTCATAATCATAAGCATTATCTTTGGTGTCATGATCATCATTTTCATCTAGGTCATCATCAAAAACAATAATGGCATGAATGATGATGATGCATGATTACAACAATGTCGATAGAAATTACATTAATGATGATGATGGGGATGATAAAAATGACAATGACGATGATAATGGTGGTGATGATGATCATCATCGATCATCTGTCAAAAATAGAGTTGTTATTTCTCTTACGTATATCAATGTGTCCTAAACAACCCTTTTCTAGCACTGATCACATTTTTTGGGTTGATGATATTTCTTACAACATCTACAATTATGAACAATTGCAAACAATGTCCATAATGATGATGATGATGGCATGAATGGTGATTATGATGATAATGTAATGATGGCAATAACAATGACAAGGATGATGGTGATGATGATGACAATGATTATGATAATGAGAATGAACTTACAATCTTATGGATTCGTGAACAATTACTAGTTTCAATACCATCTTCTGGATACGTATTACTATCATACTTTTTAAATTTTCTGTCTCTCTTGAGGTATGTTACTATAATGGTGTTGTCAACACTAGAAAGATATCTTGTTGTAATGGTGGTTCTAATGTTAGCACTAGCAAAGTTTAGTAGGGAGGATGCTACTACAAGAGGAATTCCTTCTAAGTGACTATGGCATTCAAAATGAGGCTTTATGGGCTGCTTGTTAACACATGTTCTCATGCTCATATAAAATTAATGTGAAAAGTTGCTTTAATTGGTTCCCATACATAATTGATATTGATAATGGGGTGGTATAAAATTGTAATGGGCATATCCATTAGTTAGTTATGATGGGTCAACAACATTGAAACCATCCAAGTGACAATTCACCTTGGAACAATCGTCGCTCGTGCGAAAACACGAAGTTTATGTAAATGAAAGTTGTGATTGTAGTGGAATTAAAACCATCGAGAAATATCAAAGAAGACGCTGCCTACCAGTTTTGAAAGACAACCAAGGCATTGAACAACTATTTGCGTTAGGATGTAGTGAGGGAATCGAAGGAAATTTGGCAGCCCTAATTTGCCATTACTATTTCCAATCACACATTCAATAGTAACCATAAAAGGTAGCCACATATAAACAAAACCTCGAGGTGTTGACAGTCAGAATCTATTGTAATAGCTTTGACGTATATATAGTTTTGTGTTTAGATGAGAATGAAGTGGGCTTCATCCAGGTTGTTATCACAAAATCAAGCACTGAAGGGCTGCTGATCAGGTAGACTCTGTGCAACTATTTCAAACCAGACTTTTGACTAAGGCTTAGCCTCCTTAGCCTGAGAGGGCTCTCTCAAAAGGTTATTGATTTTGACTATTGATGAGATGGCTAACTCTTGCAAAGTAAATTTAACAAATATGTTGGCTGGACAGACATTACAAAGACTTCCATTGGGCTCATGGAGTTAATCATCATTTCAACAAACTATAAAACTACTCATTCATAGAATTCAGGGCATGTAATGTTTAAACACTCAAAATACCTCTCATAGAAACCTCGACTTACAAATACACACAGGAAATCAGAGCAGCAAAGTGAATTCTGAGTGATTGTGTATCTATACAGTTGTAAAACATAAAGGATAAAACAAAACCACATATATCTTGAGCATTTGAAACACTGTGTGAATCCTGAGAAGAAAAGCAGTCATCTGTATTACTGAAAATAAGTTTTTACACAAGCCAAAATAAACTCTGTTTTCTCAAATATCCAACCCCTATTACATAAAAGTTTCATCTATATATAGAAACATAAACTTTAACTACTTTGAGCTTCCTCCTCCAGCATGAGGGGAGCTCGATGACTGCCACTAATGACCCCTATCTGCTATTGAACTGACTCATTAAATACAATAAGTGCTAAACTGGAGTTTAAAGAGTCCTAATTTAACTATAACTCTAACTCTATCTTCCTCATAGAATGATTCCTCCTTGCAGCTTTGACACCTGGTTTCCTTATCGTTTGGCTAAGATGACTGAGATGAGTATTCAATGTTCCATGCTGGCCTAGGATGCTGAATGATTCAATGGTTCAGTGATGCTAGGAGAAATACCCTGTTTTTTCGGTTCCAGTCTTCCACCATCTATTCGAATATGTAGCAGCATGTCTTTAGCTCTTTAATAGCCCAAGAATATAGAGCATCACCATGTTCCTGATGTGCTGGAGGCTTCTTTGATCGACAGGTGTGCCAACCAAAACTCCCCGTATGCAGCTCCTTCCAAACCCTAATGACCGATAATAAAGTGACTTTATAATCAAAAACTTTAAACTTAGGTCAAAACATTTCACCTTTGTTAAAGGTACACCTGTCATAATTTGAATGGCCTGGTAGCTTCCTTTGATCTCTTACATTTCACTTAGGTGTTTCCTTTGAAAATTTCTGATTATCCCATCGAACTGTTTGCCTGTATTAAAAACAGCACCTACAGTAGTTTCGCAGTTTTGTAGCGCGCTACGAAACTGCGAAACTGTTTAAACAGTTTATCTTTTCCTTGAGATTTTCACTGCTCTGCTACTTGATTGCAAAAACTCCTTTTGCTGATTGATAAAACTTGAATATATCAAATCAATGTTTACTCCAACCAATTTCAAAAAGAACCGGAAATAGTCTTTATCCAAGAGATGCATCTCGTGTACAAATTTCAAACTTTCTTTCCACACACAAAGGTGAATTGATGGGGGCATCTCTATATAAATATTCTTTTCTATTGATTCCACTTGCTGGATCAAAACTAGTGACTGAGATTGGATTGTTTAGCTTCAGCTGCTACGAAACTGCTGTTCTGGCTGAAAAATATGTCTTGGGACAGAGCTCATAATTTCTCACAGAAAACGTATTTGGAAAAACTGAAGGAGGTTTTTGTGAACCAATCCGTGCTTAACAAAAACCTCTCTTGGTTTTTTAAAACACTACTCCAGCTGCCCAGAATCTGTCTTTGAAAAAGAGGTGTAAAACAGAAGATGAAAAACTGCACCTACAGCAGTTTCGTAGCGCAACTTTGGTCATTAATTTCTCTCAGCTCGTAACGGATTTGAGGAAACTGAAGGAGGTTTTTTTAGTTCAGTCTGTTAGGAATAAAAACCTCTTTCCATTTCCCAAAATAGGCTTTCAGTTGCTTTAGAGACCTCCTGGAAGTTTACTAGTAAACGCAGAAAGCAGAGTTTTTTTATGCTGAAACAGGCTGCTACAGGGGTTTCGCAACGCGCTGCGAAACTGAAAAAATTTGAAGCATATCCTTTCTTGAAGTGAGATTTCTTTATGGAGATCCTTTCCCTTGGTGGTACCTCCTGTACTTGCTTGAATTGCTACCTCACCTGATAGCTGCTTGATTCGCTGCCTCGTTTGATGACAATATATGAGAAATTTTGGCATTAGAATTTTCAGTGATAACACAGGGTTCGGCTCAATCCTCGTCCATTCCATGCAGTGGTGTTTAATTCGCCAAGCAAGAGAATATTATGTGAGTGTTCAGAGTTAAATCAACAGAAATCAAGGACGTGTGATTGTCAAATTATTGCTCCTCCCTTATGATTGAGCGCTTGATGCGATGGTCATTATTCTTGGGTGATACTTTTATTCCCCATTTTCTATTGAAAAAGTAGCGTTTTTCTGTTCGATTATGATAGGATTGGATCATGAACGCCGGTTTGGGTGGATGTAGACCCATGTTTTTTTGTGGTGATCTTCAAATGTCTTGAGGATAAGAAAAAAATCCTTGACCAAGGTCCATGGTTTTGGGGATGAGTTGGTCTTCTAGTGAAGCCATGGTTTCCCAACTTCAATCCTCTCACTATGTTGCTGATGACTACTCTAGTATGGGTAAGATTCCGAGTTTTCCCATTCACTTTACCCATCTAGATCTCTTAGAAAAAGTGGGCAATTTTATTGGAAGATTCGTCAAAGTAGACAGGGAAAGACTTTTGAAAGGCATTTTCACCTATGTTTGCATATGTGTTTAGGTAGATCCCAATGAAGTTTTGCGAGATAAAATTGAGCTCAAGTGGATGGGAATTGTGTATTCTAGTTCAGTTATTCTGAGCTTTCAATGGAAAATTTTGACTCTATTTTGGCTTATAGGCAAGATTTCATAAACTAACGCTCTCTATAAATGGACTAGACAAGGTTGTGCTCAAAATTTTGTTTAAAAAATGGCAGAGTTTGGGAAGAAGTTCTTTAAGTTAATGGATCAGCATTCAGATGCATTTCGAGTGGTTTGATTGAATGATTTCTGTCTCAGTTCCACACATTTAAAAGTTTTGGAGAATGGGAATTGATAATTCTGGTATTTGATGGTGTTCTATTCAAATTACACAGAAGAAGATAGAAAGCTAGGGCTCACAACCCCTACCTAAGAAATTCTGGTATTTGATGGTTTTCCCCCGACCAACCAATTGTTAGGCTCACAACCCGGCTAGGCAAGGTCAAGTTTAGGAACAACCTAGCTAGGCGAAGTGAGAGAGTACCGTAGTTAAGCACTGCAGGGTCAAAGAGAGAAGGTGAAGGGTTGGATGCCTCACCGATCAATGGGCTAAAGTAGGGGTTGGGTGCTTTGTCAAGCCCCCCCCGCTTCTTATTCACCAGTGTCGTGTCGAGAGCAAGGAACATTCTGGAAAATTCAATATTAAGCATCAATCTGCGATGAAACAGGGGATTCCTCTATAATCGGCTATGGGCTTATCTAGAAGGGCACCTCCTAGCCTTATGACTGGCATCTACACCTCCTTCCTTCCATATGCTAAGGTCAATGGTGAAGTGGGTCTAATATCTTGCTATGGAACTTCATGCATGGACAAGGAATCAATATCTACCTACTATGCCAAGGGGACTATTAGAAGGGTACTAAATAGGACCAAAGACTATTGGCTATTGGAATGGCTAAGTTATACTAGATCTAGATCTTTATCTCGGTAGAGAAGAGAGTAAAGAAGTGAAACGTAGAGATGCGAGTATCATATGTCTAGACGAGTATAATATGTATAGAGCTCGAAGAGAATGAAATTCTCTGAGAGCTAGCCATGGCTCAAAGAGCCTCTTTTTAGTTGTTGAATTTAATGTCGACTGCTTTCTCCTTTCCCTTATTTCCTCTCTCTTATTCTTTTTTCTTTTCTCCTTTCTCTTATTCCCCTGTCCTTTCCCCCCTCTCCCTACCCGTACCCCACCCTCGCCCGGACGGCCCTCAAGCGTGCCTTCCCCTATCCTCGCCCTATGATCGCTTACCGCTTATCTTTTTTCTTGAACTCGTACCTTTGATGGCTCCTCCGGAGAGTGTTCCGTTCTCCTGCAGTGCCGCCCCTTACCTCTTTCAGAGTAAGATAGACTTCTTTCTTCAAACAAGTAACAGTTGTTCGAAAAAAAAGAACAACCAACAACACCCAAAGTACTCATACCGACTTTCTCTCCTACTGAACCGAAGCAAAGCGTAGGTAACCGACTTTCTTTCTCTCGATACGGCAACCGAAGCGAAGCGTAGGTAACCGAATTTCTTTCTCTCCTACCGAAGGTAACTACCAAAGGTAGGCATTCATCTACCGAAGGGAGGACGACAGGTAACTGACTTTCTTTCTCTCGATACGACAACACAACTACCAAAGGTAGGCATTCTTTCCGGCATCTTTCCAACTCTTGCTCTTACCTCTCTTTCCAAAGGAAGGAAAGGGGGTGTGGGGGGAAGGAAGGATCAGCTTCCTTCCCACCGCCAATGAAGGAAGGGGGTTGTAAGGAAAATATTATTAGTGCCAAATGAAAATTTATGTTAGGGATGCTTTCACATAGTTAGTTTTGTAATTATTATAAACATCACATACATAACAACCACAAATAAAAAAAGTATGTAATATATAAGAACAAAACTAATGAAGTTGTTAGTACTAAAATGAGGCATATACCATCACATGTAATCTTAGATATACTTAGTGTGAAACACCATGACATCAATGTCTGAGCAATTTGTAAATGTGCTACAAGGGCTCAATAGGGGGCTAATATTTATTTGATAGTCACGTTCTTGGCTTTGTTGCTTCATTTGAAGGAAGGAGGACACTATTGAATTATTTCAATTACATGGTTCACACCTTCCAAGTATTAGTTAACTTGCCTAAAAAGGTTCCTAACACAAGTGATCAATGCAAATATCACCCATAGGCTACTTTTGTTCACAAAACTTAACTCTCCCACTTTATTTTTGTAAAGACCCACTAATTCAAGTGTATCCATGGTAGTTGATGCACGACCTCATGTGCACCAAAAAACATCCCATAACCAACCTCCTCGAACCAAGCTTACCCTTCCACTCCTAACACCAAAATGTGCAACACTTATCATAGGGTCCAAGGGGTATTGTCCTTGGTGGCCTCTCATCACTATTGATAACTAGGGTTGAAATGTCACACCCCATGCTTGTGAAACATCTACATCATTTGGCACATTGAATTCCATCCATGCGCACCAAGTTCTAATATGCATGCATGCTTATCCTATATCTGCTTATATTTAGGAATGCCAACCATGACATAACCATTACAATATCTTTCTTCTTATTCTTCTTCTTCTTATTTATATAGAAAAAAAGGACCCTTTTGTTATTCACGAGGAAGAAAAAAAGCACAAACATTGACAAAAAGATTGTAACTTCTGTCATTACAATGGGTTGCCAGAAGACAAGGCATCACGACCCAGAAGAAGAGAAAAAGAAGTTGTCGTAAAACCAGGGTTTTACAATTTTTTTTCTTCTGCAAATTATAAGACTGACTAGAAATGACAATAGCATGCAACCAAAAATTGTAGAAAGTGTATTATACAACCACGAAGAGGGCCCTACTATGAGAAAAACAAAGACAGTGACTAGAAATGACATTAGCCTGTAACAAAAAATTCCCGAAAGTGTATTATACAACCATGAAGAGGCCCCTGTCAAGAGAAAAAGAAAGACATTGTATTTGAGGCTAATTGAAAGCTGAATGTAGACTCACTTGAAATTTATAGTAAGCTAGTTGATAACTAATTGAAAATTTGACTTAAAGTTGATCCATATTAGTATATGGGCATCGAATGAAAACTTTGAGCTGGGTTGCCAACTAATTCATCATAATATATGTAACCTGTCTCCAGACAAATAATTCTTTTTTAGAGAGAATCTACAGTTGTATTTAGCTCCCTATGGATGTGATGGAAATTGATTTCCTAGAAGTGGTTCTTTAACTCCACAATTTTGATTTTCCAGGAGGATAAACTTATAACTTCCTACTATGCTTTACTGTCATTATTTTTTGGCTCCATTACAATATTTGTATGTCAACAACATGGCACACTACAACCAAGAAGATGAACAATTACATCATTAAGAGTTACAAAACCATCTTGCCATCGAATAACCAACATTAATTAAACAACCATTTAACAACATAATAGCAATTACACTATATATATATATATATATAGATCACATTACACGTATAAATACCGCATTTCAATAGAAGTTAGATGAATTGCGCTAGTCCCAAAGTTTTGCTTTGACTTGAAATTAAACTCTTCTTCACTTTGTGATTTTTGTGTTATCCACTAGCATAGACCCATCTTAAATATAGATATAATATGAGCGGAGAGGGATCCAATTTCTTCATTGGCAATTATTTTTTATGAGCAAACATTATTTAAATGTTTTGTATTTTTTTTTTAAATTTATTTTGGCCGACACTAGCAAAATTTCAACTTTGATGATGGACAAACATCGTTGTAACCATACTAGGCTGTAGAGTGAGCTTGGCATATTCATATTATTTTCATCCTCAGCATTGAGGATTGTGTAAAGCTCAGTGGAAGATGCCCCTTGGAATGATGGACAAACATGGCTGTAACCATACTAGGCTGTAGAGTGAGCTTGGCATATTCATATTATTTTCATCCTCAACATCGAGGATTGTGTAAAGCTCAGTGGAAGATGCCCCTTAGAATAGTTTTGATGCCCCCAAAATGACTTCCATTCTCAACCCCTCCCCATGAAATTTGAACTTAAGACCTCGTAACTACTAAACCCCATACAAACCAACTACCCTACAACTTATCATGGATCAACCACAACAATACTTATTATAATAATTTAAAACAAATATTTCTAATTACTTTTCCATATTTATCTCATTTACAAACTCCTCAACCCCATCCCATTATTATTACAATAAACACAATAATATATCACCGAGGAAAGAGTTCAAAATTGTGAAAACAAAAAACGCACAACAACCTCTGGTCCCAACATGACAACATGAATGAAGTAGGCCTCTCATGTTGGAGATGATTTAGGGGTTATTCCATGGCCTTCTCTCCCTTTGGAACCCCCCAACCATCCCTGTAATAATTTATTATATTATCTTTAATGATGCTACTTTTACTCTCAATCTTTAATAGCTACCGGCCTTCCCTCTTCAAAACCCTTATATAGAGTGTTTTCTCTCCATCGACCTCAAAAACCCTTATATAGAGTGTTTTGTCTCCGTCGACCTCTTTGCCCTTTGCCTTCAAAGCATTTTTGCACAGTTAAATCCTTTGTCCAAAATCCTCGGGGTTTCGCATTCGTGTCTGATATTGGGCGAGTTTCTGGCATATTTTAGATCCATCGATTTCATTCGAGCCCTCCCTCTGTGCACTATCTGGTATTGGGATGGCTGGAACTCAGGAGGATCCTGTTCTTACACGGGCAGTAGATGACGATTCGAGAGAGAACGAGGATGATGCCGGAAAGGAAGAGGACACTGGAGCTCAGGTTGCACCCATTGTTAAGCTTGAGGAGGTTACTGTCACCACGGGCGAAGAAGAGGAGGATGTCCTTCTTGACATGTAAATTTCTTAATCCATGGCTATTTCATGATTTTGTTTTCTCAGTTGAAAGTTGTTTTCATGGCCTCTTCGGTGGCCCTTTTCCTGTGCACATAAATGGGACCTTGACTATAATGAAGATGCATTTGGGCAGTTATTTACTTCTAATTTTTCTCCTTTTTAGTAAGATCTGTTTTTATCGGGTTCTCGATGTTTTGTTCGCCTGTTGATGATGATCAGATTTGTCATTTCAATGGGGTGCTGAAGAAACTCTATGGTAGATGCATTTAGCGGGCTATGGTTTGTTTTATCGGGTAATTAGGGTTTTGCTTTTCTGTGTATTTTTGGTGGGATTTGATGCGCTTTGATGGCGAATTCGTTATATTTTGGATTCTTCGCAAGATATTGCATGAAATTCTGAACACCAGAGAAAATTTACCCGAATATTGATAGTACCTTTATGGAACTTCCTGAGATATGAACACATACTGAATCATCAAGTTTGCTTTGTCTTTTCTGCTCTCAATACTGTTGAACTCCTTCGCAATGTTCTGTAATCGGAAAAACAGGGAATTCCGGAAACAACAAGTTCTGAATTCAAACCACAGGAGCTTTAGGTTTATCTTAGGGTTTAGAATTGAGGGTTTGTCATTCTTTCAGCGAGCGTTGATCATATACACAAGCAATATAAGCTCCCTTTCTATTTTAAATTAAATACACTTTCCTTCATCCAGTCATGCTTTTTGTCTTTCCATCGGAATAGTGGGGATGAAGCTTGATGAACTGATAAATGGGATTGAATTTCCACTTGCAAGAGTATGTTGCTGTACTTGTCTGTCATGGAAAGCAACAGGATCAGGCAAAGAGAGATCTGGATGCATTTCTTGGCAATCACAGTGGTGCATTTGTGGCATCGTATTTCAGTCTTTTCACAAATTTCTGTTTTCTCTGTTCTTTTGAGTCAGGATTATGAGGGCTTATTGCTCTTATATCAGCAAGCATAGAATAAAAATAACATGTTAGACTTTTCCAATATAACATTCAAAATGTATAATGTTTCGTATCTAACGGAGATAGGTTCATTTGACCAAATAAAACAATGCACATTATCATATTTGTCTTTACTTCACAAAATTCCAAAGTTTCCTCCAAAGGGCTATAAACAACAGCATTGCAATCAAAATAGCTATCTTGAGGTGCAGATGAATGGATCAGAGGCAGATATTTCTCTGGTCGACGACAATTAATGGTAATTCTAGACAAGATAATCTGTAATAGAGTTTAGGCTTCTGTGATCCATATTATGTTAGAGAAAGATTTCGGCGAAAATCACATGGAAAATCATTTGTCGACGCGTTTCGAACCAACTAGTGTGGTTCATCGTCAGGACAAGTTGAAGAACAGATCTAGCGAAGCATGTTATATAGACCGAGTAGAGCCTCCAACGGCTAGTTTGACCAGCCGCTAATATGACCAAGGGACCAGGATCAAAATACAGTAAGAAAATTAGTTGCAACAGACTACTAAATTAAGGGAGAATGAAAATATAAAAAACTCATAAAATAAATCCACAACCAAATCGAATAAAACAAATGAGATAAATAAGAGTTAAAACGCGCATGGATCAATGGAATAAAACACATACCAATAGTAAAAATAAAAATAAAACAAATAAATTAATTAATTAATTAATAAATTAAAACTTAGTAATGCAAAATAATACTAAAGCTCTAAGAATAATGAAATCAAATAATAAATAAAGGGGGAATAATGACCAAAGGTAAAGAATAAATACCTAAATGAAAATAAATAATAAGAATAGAAATAAAAATAAAATAATTAAAGTAATAATAATAATAATAATAATAATAATCAATTAATTAATTCAAACTAAAAATTAATAATAAATTAATAAGTGAATAAAAAATATAATAAAAATAAAACGAAAAATAATAAAAATAAAACTAAATTGAATAACCAAATGAGGATAAAACCAAACTGAAAGACAAAATAAAAATAATGGTATAAATAAATAAAGACAATAATAAAAATAAATTAAAATAACTAAATTAATAATAATAATAATAATAAAAAACAAATAAAGTAATCAAGTAATAAATAAAGGGGGGACCTAACTGAAGGACCAAAGGTAAAGAATAAATACCTAAATGAAAATAAATAATAAAAATAAATAATTAATAAAAAGTAATAATAATAGTAATAATAGTAATAATAATAATAAATTAATTAATTAAAACTAAAAATTAATAAGAGAATTAAAATAAAATAATACGAAAAATAAAAATAAAAAGAATAAAATTAAATTGAATAACCAAATGAGGATAAAACAAAACTGAAAGAAAAATAAAAATAATAGTATAAATAAATAAATAAATAAAATAAAAATAATAATAAAAATAAATTAAAATAACTAAATTAATAAAAATTACTAATAATAATAATAATAATAATAATAATGACAAATAAAGTAAGAAAATAAAAGGGAAAAATAGGTGAATGGAATAATGGAATTATTACTTTTTATTAATTATTTTATTTTTATTTCTATTCTTATTATTTATTTTCATTTAGGTATTCATTCTTTACCTTTGGTCATTCAGTTAGGTTTTAATCCCCCTTTATTTATTATTTGATTTCATTATTCTTAGAGCTTTATTATTATTTTGCATTACTAAGTTTAATTTATTAATTAATTAATTAATTTATTTGTTTTATTTTTATTTTTACTATTGGTATGTGTTTTATTCCATTGATCCATGCGCATTTTAACTCTTATTTATCTCATTTGTTTTATTCGATTTGGTTGTGGATTTATTTTATGAGTTTTTTATATTTTCATTCTCCCTTAATTTAGTAGTCTGTTGCAACTAATTTTCTTACTGTATTTTGATCCTGGTCCCTTGGTCATATTAGCGGCTGGTCAAACTAGCCGTTGGAGGCTCTACTCGGTCTATATAACATGCTTCGCTAGATCTGTTCTTCAACTTGTCCTGACAATGAACCACACTAGTTGGTTCGAAACGCGTCGACAAATGATTTTCCATGTGATTTTCGCCGAAATCTTTCTCTAACAAGATAATCTGTACCCGAAGACACATTTTTCAAGACAAAGTTGCGTTTGATGAATTGCAGTTATGTTTAATTTGTTCTTTAGACACTTCTTCAAAGAGGTAATGCTTTTGTCGTTTGCAAAGGATTTTTTTGATTTTATTTTTAAATTAATGCACATATCCTGAAACTAGGATTGTAAGGTGCTTCTGAGTAGAATATGAGAAACAATGCTGGCTATATTGTGATATCATAAACGCTCACTTACATGTATTTACTTGGTGGAAGCAAAACAAAACAGAGAAAATTAACATTGCGCAAGAACATCGGGCCGATCAGTTTCCTCAAACAGTTTCCTTTCATGCTTTATCTGATAGTCTCACTTGGTTGAGTTTTCTTATTTTGTAACCTCTTGCTTTGCTATAATATGATTTTGCACCTGAGGGCAACCTTACTTCCAGACTTTTTTCTTTTGAACCAGCTTCCTCTTATCATGATGGAGCAATGTGCCCAGATTTAGCGTTATAGGGAACCATTAGCACCTTTTTGTAGAATTTCTTTGAAAATTCTGCAACTGCTGTAGTGAACAATTCTGAAACTAATTTGTGACACCAAGACACATAGTTTCTCTACTCTTTTGCAGCGGAATAAAAAAGAGTTAAAAACACATTCATACAATACAATAACACAGGATTTTTCTATGGAACCCTACATGGAAAACCCTCTGCTAGCTGTAGATTTTTATTGACAAAGTTGAGCAAATAAAATTAATTACAAGGAAAATTGTTTCACTACAGAACAAGGTTGTTCTTTCTGCTGACACTTAGCTGAAAACTGCTTGCAACAACCCTGTCCTTATCTCCTAAATCCTTGTGTTGGCCTGCCCCTGTTTCCTTGTGCTGGAAGCCTCTATTTTCTAGTGCAATAGTGGCCCTATCTTCTAGGAATTACTCTTGATTTCTAGCGCACACTAGCATGGATTTTCTCTGCCAAAACTCTGTGCAGAGGCCTCTCCTTCACGCTCTTCCTAGCTCTGCCAGCTCACACACAAAACTCGCACTCTATTGTTTGGTCTCACAACCTGTAAAAAATTAATGTCTGCTCATGTTGTAGCCCACCCAGTTTCAAATTCTTGCAAGGTTTAATGCCCAAAACCCATCAATAGCATATGACTGATATACACATCATTTTATCATTTTCTGCATTTAACTTGAAACAACATAGAGGTACTCTACATTTCACTTTCAGCTGATAAGAGAAAAAATAAGGCAAGCACACACATGAATTTTACACTGTTTTTGGTCAACATGATCCTAGAAAAACCCCGCAGCGGGGAAAACCAGTTCTTCTAGGAGGATTTTATTTTGTTTCTTTGACGAAGCATCACTGAAATCCCATTCTCAAACTGAGTTCTGAACTGTCTTCAACAAATGTTCATGTTGAAATTACAGTCCTCTGAAATGCTCCTTCTTCTTAGGAATTCAAGCCACACTGACAGTCACAGGTTCCTTGAAACTCGGGTTCATCACAGCAAATATGCACAGGTTTTTTTATCAGCGTTTAACCTCCCTGGAATTTGAGCAAATACACTCCAAAACAGCTCTCTAAATATCATTGATATACCACTAAAACCAGGCTTGAGATTTTTGCTAGTCTTGGCCCAAGAATCTCACTGTGTCCCACATAAATACGCTGGCAGAGAAATATGCTGCTAAAACACTTGCCTACGGTGAGGAGTAACCAAACTTGACTCCTAATAAGCCTTTGACCTGTGTGCAACCACTGGCTGTGACAGTCTTCCAAAATTTCGTGCTCCCTTTTTAGCTTTAACTCGGCCTTCTAGGGATTTGATTAACTGTGGTCTTGTTCCTAGTTCTTGCTGTAGAATTTCTTCACAAAAATTCTCTTCCTCCTATCTCCTTTCCTCTCCTCAATAGTTCTCAAGAGGATTGAATGAAGGAGCTCTTCCTTGCTGCCTCCAAATGCAAGCTCCACAACATGGTTGCGTTCTGCTCTGATTTGAGTTCACCTTGGAACACAGCCTCCTCCTTTAGCTGTCTCGATCTCCTCTCAAGCTTCCCTACACCCTCCTCTTTCCTTTGAGAAGAATAATGCAGAATCATTCATTTCCTTTAACTTCTGTTTTTCTTTTGAGAGGGAAACCTAACCCTAAAGGCTAAAGATCAAGGGCTGAGATTAAATCTCAGCTAATGAGATCTATAGTTGAGATCAAGCTCCCATTAGACCCCTTTCTCATGATGACCCCTCACTTAACCTTTTAATGTTTTAGTACCATGGTCACTTTGTCGCTCATAAAGTGAGTTTTCTTTAGCTCCTTGACATTAATAAACACATAATGTCACTTAGAGAAAAGGATATTAATGTGTATCCCTAGGCCAAAAGGATAAATTCCTAGGAAACACTTCCTTGGTACTATATTCTCAACACAATATTGTGCTCACAAAATAGTGATCCATTTTTGTGCCTTCGTCCTCCTTATAAGCAATTCACATCAACTAAATTTGGCAAGTTTATTTTTTGAACTCGGTCTTGTGATTGACTAGTTAACTGAGTCTAACTGACTCATGTAATTCATCTTGCCTCAATTTAGAAACTGAAGCTCACTTGCTTGTCCTTTGCCAAAGATAACTCGCACTAGGAGACAAACAACTGAGCCTCCAACTATACACATGAGTTAAACTGCTTCATGAACTCGACCTAATTTTTAGGAACTCGTCCTAACTTTTAGGAACTCATGCATGCTAAAGACATGAGTGCTTGTGGTCTCTTTGACTAAGGAACAAGTCAAAGAAGACCTTACTCGCTTCTATTTTCAACATTCCCTCTTAGCGAGAAAGGTGCTTTTGGAAGAACCTCGTCCACTTGGATCTATCTCCAATACTACCACGTTCTCCGTTGTTGCAGCTTCTTCCACTGAACTAGAAGACTTTGCCTTCTTTTGCGGAACCTGATAAGACCTTTTCTTTCCCACCATGCTCTGCGAGTCTATCACTTCAGTCATAAGGGCCATGCACCCTGTGTACCTTTGTGGCTGCTTCCTTTGGTTGAAGGTGATATTGGAAGATCCAACTCTCCCTTGATCTCCCTTAAACAAATCCTTTTCCCACTTGGCTCAAACTCTCCCTATGCTGGGAGTCATTGCTTGAGTCGCTGTCTCGACTCGCCTTCGGCTATGCTCCTCATCATCTTGTTGGTTGGCCCAACTGCCAACTAGCTTATACTCAAATTGAGATACTGGCTGAGGCTTCATCTTGAGTAGCTTCTTCTCAGGTACTCTAATCTGCTCTTGCTCTAAGGACTCCTTAGACTTAAACTGAGATATTGGCTGAGGCTCCATCTTGAGTAGCTTCTTCTCAGGTACTCTAATCTGCTCTTGCTCTAAGGGCTCCTTAGACTTAAACAGACATATTGGCTGAGGCTCCATCTTGACTCTTGAGTAGCTTTTCTTAGGTACTCTAATCTGCTCTTGCTCTAAGGACTCCCTTTGGGTTTTGCTCTCCTCAACCATCAATTCTCTACTCTGAGCTCTCCTTGCCTTGCTGCTCAAGGTTGCACTTGTCTCTACCTAGAACTTGTAGTGATTTTTCATCCTCACACCTATCTGCTTCTTACATCCAAAAGCTAAGTGCTGGAGGTAAGCCTTACCTTTGCTGAAAATGACATCATAATCCTTGTCCTCAAGGGTAGTTATCCAAACAAGATTCTGCTTTAATCTTGGAACATAAAAGACATCTCTGAGATGGAGGGGATTACTTGACTCCCTCTGAAAACTGAGAGTACCAATTCCTCTCAATTTGAAACTACACGTCCTTCTCCTTCAGGTGTCTAAAATTTTTCTTTTTTTTGGTCATGTGGAAGGATGTCATGTGGAAGGATGCTACCGAATCAATATACCATACACTGCTGTCTGCTGAGCTTGGCATGCAAGCAATCAATGATAAATATTTCTCGAACTGGGCAAAAAATGCATCTAGCTTTGCTGATGTAGCTACATGATCCTCACTGGACTCGTTCTTTCGCTTAGGACACTTAGTGGCATAGTGTCCAAACTCATGGCAATGGAAGCACTTGACCTTTCTTAGATCCTTTTACTTGCCCTTTTGACTAGACTCGACCACTCCTTGGCCCTCTGTGCCCTTGGTCTTGCTACTCTTGCTTGTTATGGAAAAGTTCTCCTTGTCCTCTGTCTTCATCGATCTACCATTTTTGGTCCTTCTTCGGATATCTTCCTGAACGTAGTCAGTCAATAGCATTTCCCAACTAGGAAAATTATCTCTGTCATTGACAACATCCTGGAACCCATACCAAGACTTGTGAAGTCGTAGAAGAGCAAAACTCACAAGGTCATGCTCTGGTATACTCATGAGTGAATTTTGACAAATACGTGACAATGGACTCATCCTTGTTCACCTAGATACTCCTTAGCTTCTCCTTAAGAGCAAGCTTCTTGGTATCGTTGGTACTCTGATATAGATCTAAAATAGTTTTGAACATCTCATAAGCTGTCTTCTTCTCATGGATATGAGGAAATATATGATCTCTGACCCCTTCTAGAATAATCGTCCTTGCCTTGATATCATTCTTAGTATGCCGGGTCAACTGTTGGGGATCTTGTAGTGGTGGTATAGCCTGCTTCACAAATTCTCCCACCCCATTATCCTTCAAAACTATCATGATCCTCCCTTTCCATGAAACTAAGTTTGATGCTCCCTCTAAACAGTTATCTGCTCTCAAACCTTGGTACGCCGTCCTGCTTTCCCAGAGAGCTCTCCAACACCTGCCCACTAATAGCTTAGTAGTCCTTCACAAGAGGTTGTACTTAGGGCACAATAGGGCAACTTCTAACAACCCTCCAACCTGTACACTTAAGCTGCCCACACAATTGTCCAATGGGACCTCATCCACTTAGTAGAACATCAACTTGAGAATAACATTCAACATACCTTAACCAATAGAGACTTCTTCTGCTTCTCTAGGTCACACCCCTGTGCAATTACCTGAAGTTTTCGACCCTCTGATTAGGGCATCTTGCACCTACGTCAACCCATAGTTTGTTGCCTCAAAACTTTGCAAACATTTCTCCACAGGTTCCTCTTCTATGCGTTAGCTCTTGTCCTCTTATATATTGTTGTTCCAGCTCCTTAAGAACATAGACCAGCCCTAAACTAGGGCTTAATCTCTCCTGTAACAACACATAAAAAACTTGGTCTGTTTTGCAAGTTGTTTGCACCACAAATAATGCACAAAAAGACTACCCAAAATGCTCCTCTTGCAAGCTACTTGCTCCTGCCTAACTTGGCCTAATTAGTTACAAGAAAAACAAACCAAAACCAATCCTCTTCTCCACTTTGCTAGGCTCCTTTGGGCTATGACTATTTCAGGGAGATTCTCCTTATGATGTTGCACTAGGATGTGCCAATCAACTTGTGTTGGTATTTATTCTGTTCCTTGCTCCGATACCATGTAGAATTTCCTTAAAAATCTTGCAACTGCTGTAGTAAACAATTTTGAAACTAATTTGTAACACCAAGACAGGATTTTCGTAGGGAACCGTACTAGGAAAACCCTCTGCTAGCTATAGAATTTTATTGAGAAAGTTGAGCAAATAGAATTAATACAAGGCAAATTGTTTCACTAGAGAACAACACTGTTCTTTCTATTGACACTTAACTGAAACCTGCTTGCAACAACCCTGTCCTTAGCTCCTAAATCTTTGCGCTGGCTTGCCCCTATTTCCTTTTGTTGGAAGCCTCTTATTTCCTAGCGCAATAGTGGCCCTATCTTCTAGGAATTACTCCTAATTCCTGCGTACACCAACAAGGATTTTCTGTGCCAAAACTCTGCGTATAGGCCTCTCCTTCACACTCTTCCTAGCTCTGCTAGCTCACACACAAAACTCGTGCTCTCTATTGTCTTGTCTCACAACCTTGTGCTCACAAAACAATGATTCAATTCTGTGCCTTCGTCCTTCTTACAAGCAATTCACATAAGGTATATCTAGCAAGTTTATTTTTGAATCTCGGTCTTGTGATTGACTAGTTAACCGAGTCTAACTGAGTCATGTAACTCATCCTGCCTCAATTTAGATACTGAAGCTCACTTTCTTGTCCTTTTCCAAATATAATTCGCACTAGGAGACAAACAATTGAGCCTCCAACTATACGCACGAGTTAAACTGTTTTATGAACTCATCCTAATTTTTAGGAACTTGACCTAACTTTTAGGAACTCGTGCACGTCAAAGATAGGATTGCTTGTGGTCTCTTTGACTAAGTCACAATTCAAAGAAGACCTTACTCACTACTATTTTCCACACTTAGATATATATATATATATATATATATATATATATATATATATATATATATATATATATATATATATATATATATATATATATGAAATGTGGAAAGAAATCATTATGAATAAATGAGCAAGAACATTTACATGACAAACATAAATGACAAGCAATATTCCACCATCACTTAACCCCAATGTGGGGAAACTCTTGATCAATTCTTCTTATATTCTTCAATAATTCAGCAGAGAGAGAGAGAGATATTACAATTTACAGATCTGATAATTAATGACAGCGGCAAAAGAGACCTAACCAGAAAAGTCATTGCTGGTCAACAGGCCAGATTTGACCCTCATAAATTGGTCAACTTCAGTCAACTTCGGCCTCCAAACAACAAGATGAATCAACCCTCAAAAGAACCCAAAATCAGCGCAGTCAAATTTGGTCAAACAACCAACCTGTGGTTAGCCCTAGCTGCAGTCAACGTTGGTCAAAGTCAATGTTTGGCCTCAATTTCTGTGCCTAGAAATGCGGCTTGCCCAAATAGAGATAGCCCCCACAAAACGTAGTCAAAGGAGGTCAACTCATGTTGGTCAACGCTTGGTCAAACTGTCCAGAAATTCGGTCTCTTGAAATTTCGGCCTCTTGAAATTTTGCTTTCCTGAAATTTCAGACGTGTGGAGAGAGAGATGCCTAGAAATCCGTACCCAATGAACGAGGAGAGAGAGAGAGAGAAGTGTGAAGATGAGTGTATCCAAATGAGGCTAAGGCATCATGTATTTATAGCAAACGTTGAGGATGAATAGACGTGACTGTTGGGCTTCTGAGCCTACATAAGTTTGTTGGCCGACCTTGACAATTTGTCCATAATCAAAGTAAATTCATAACTTCATTTGTACATGTCAGAATCGGATGATCTTTAGATCACTCCTACACCTCTCGGAGAGAGGAATCCAAGAAAAATATCAGTTGTCATAAATAAGATGACCCATGTGGAGTTTGGCCCTAGTTGTCGATTTTAACATGATGAAACTACGTAATCCAAACTTTAAAATATGGTATGAAAAGCTTAGTGTGCCCAATCATTGATTTTTTGTCTGAGGGAAGGGTACAGTTTTGCTAAGGCAATGATAGAGGAGTCAAATAAGCAATATCACTAACATTGAGGTACATAAAGCACTTGGTGCTTTTGATTAATTGCCAATCCTGAAATCTCAAAAATTGTTAACTCTGTTGAATTTTGAATGGGATATGAAGTTCTACTTTCTCGATATGAAGTTAGAGGAGATGGGAACCGCTTTTAAACATCTCAAGACAATGAATGGTAATGTTAAAAATTTAAGTAAAGGTTTTACTTTAAGACTTTAACATTACCATTAATTGCCATCATTTTAACGCAAATTGAGAGTGAAACCCAGTCTTAAATAAATATTTCTAGTGTATGAAGTTTCTAAAAGTCTCATGAATTCATAATTATCCTCTAATTAGTTATTAAAACAAAAAAATGTTGTTCCCAACATTTAAATCAAGGCAAAATCAAACAAATTTCATTTAGAAACACGTTGTACAGATGTTGAAATGCATTTCCCATGTGAAATATGTTTCATATGAATTGAAATGCGTTTCTCATGTGAAATATGTTTCATATGAATTGAAATGCGTTTCCCATGTGAAAATACATTTCATATGAATTGAAATGTGTTTCAAGAGAATTTTAGTTGTGTTTCAGTGACTCGATATGAAAACGCAGCTGGTATGCAGGGGCGGGCCATGTTTCCTGCATCATAGATACCTTCTCATATTTGGAAATTTGTTTTTGTGGCTGATCAAATGTGTCGTTGGTTCTTCTTCACTTTGTTGTTCCCTTTGATGGGTTGCCTAGTCTATGATTTGATAGATGAGATGTCTAGTGGTTGTGGTTGCATGGTATAAAGGTTGGACATAAAGAGCTCCTCCACAATCTATGATTTACATGTTTAACAATCCTTTTCTTAAGTCCAATTATATACAAAATTACAAATCCTAGTGCAAGTGAAAATACGTTCTTCTTCAATGTTGCTTTTGTCAAACTAAACAAACAGGAAACAATTTATTTGACAGGTGGAAGAAGTGATAGGCTTAGAGCAATTGAATTGTAGGCCATGCTTCTTGACAAATTGATGAACAGATGTCTCCTTACTTGAGATTTAGGTTGGCACCATGGCACCATCCTTTCCATCATTATACACTAATCTTGTCATTATCTTCTTCACTGTGAATGATTGGCTTGTTCCCTGCAAATAGATCTGGGCATAGAGGAGCCAATCCAAGAACAGTAATCTCTAGCACAAGACAATATTAATGATCTAAATACCTAATCCTGAAGCTTGAGTTTGATTTTTCTCTACTGGTTCTGAATCTCTGATTGAGAATCTCCCACTCGTCATTATCAAACCTTCTCCTTCATCATTGGCATCAGCTGCACTGCTGAGGTACTTTGGTTGGTTGCCATTGGACTTGAGAGCTTGAAGTTTCAAATGATTATAGTAACAGACAGCCAGAAAAGCCAGTCCACACCCACACAAGTTTATGACTGTAACCTTTTCATTTATTACAGACAAAGATTATGTTATGAGCAGCCAGTCCTTGACAAGACCAGCAACATTCATAGTCAAGGCTGAAGTCTTTCCTATCAGAAGAAATACTGCAAGATTAAGAGCCAAGGCACAAGCAAAAATGTCATGTAATCCAAATCAAAGGAAGAGACCCTGATTATCAGAAATGGGTATTCTACTAAGGCCCAGGGGGTGCTGAGAAAAACAAGGCAACAAGGAGCAACAAAGATGTGATGGGATTCAACTTAATCCCTTTTGATGTTCGTGGAATTTGTATGAGAACCAATTGGGTAGTCTCACATGCAACTGCACTTAACTGGAGAATCACCTCCCATGCATTCATCTTGGCCTCCCCATAAGCTGAAATAGTAACTCCAATGGATATGGCCAACATATTGGCCTCGGGCTCACCTTTATAAGCTTCTTTCTTCAGGGAAACCACAATCAAATACACAGCAATGGGAATTAGAGCTTTCAGCATTTGAAATAATGATACTGAGAGGAAAACATAGGCAGAATTTGAAAACCAGAGACCCAAAGAATACACTTATCAATACTATGGGTTCAACGAGCTTGAAGACTCTTACAATAGCAACAGCCAGTGTTGAGTAGAAGCCCATGTGAATCATGGTGGGACTGATCACACTAAAGTTGTCAAGCAATGGCAACTCCAATGGATATGTCTAACATATTGGCCATGGCCTCACCTTTATAAGATTCTTTCTTCAGGGGAACTGCAATCAAATGCATATCAAATGGGCACAAGAGCTTTCAACATTTGAAATATCGATACTTTGAGAGACATGCACCAAGGGCTGCATCATTTAGGATTTGTACTCAGTTTAGGTGTCATATTCAAGGGGAAGTTGTTATGCTTTCCACCACTTCATAGATTGTTAGAGTGATGAAACAAAAGAGGCTCCCTCTTGAGGCTAGATTATGTCATTCATATCAGTTGTGTTGTTGATGTCCTAGCTCAGCCAGGTCTTGCCAAAACTCTGTTGAGGTTCAAAATTTATTATAAACTGAAATGTCTTCACAAGAATTGACCTCATAAAATGCCATAATCACAAGATATGCCATACATGGCTGTGATTATGGCTCGCAAGACCCTTAGACTTTGAGCAATGAGGCTCGCAACATCACTTATGATTATGCACTCTACAATTCTGTGACCAGCTGAATGTCAAGCAATTGAACCGCGATTTAAATCCTATTTGTCAGCAATAATTACTATACTTTGTCTTTATTTAGTGTAGAGAACCAAGCACTTATTCTGCTCATCTATAGAAGGGACAATGGTTGTTTGCCTATGAGGTATAAGGAAATCCTATAAGATGTTTTGTATTTTCGTATGGAATTGAATCATACTCCTGCACACTGTAACATTCATATATATCAACCTGTAGAGGCTTTAATAACACCTGGTATTTTGGTTAGTGATTTTATTGGACCTCATGTGCATATCCTACATGCACAGGATGGACTATTCATATGTTACAGGGTATTATTCTTATTATTTAGGGTGCACATCTTCAGGTGCTCAAGAACGATTACTAGAACAATCAGTTAATTCTGCAATTTAAAGGATGAAAAAGGAGGTTATAGGAGTCTAGTTTTGGTTCTCATCCACAATGTCACACTAGTCTGCCTGGGCATGGTTCTCATGGTTTAATAGTGACTTGAGGAGTCATAATACCACAGATCACTAAACACGAACAGCTAAGGTAGCCCAAGGACAATAGCCATCTTTACACATTAATTAATAGGTCTTACATTAATTATCCTAGGGGGTTTTAATACTTCCAAATGCTTAAAAAACAGTTAGCAGAGCATTCACATTACACATTCCAGCAATCTTTTCTATAAACCAACCAAATGCATTCAGGAGAGCCCTCCTTTTAAACTATACAACCTTATTGTTAGTATGATCAACCTTATTTTAATATATAGTGTGACAAACCGTATGTGACAGGCAGGTGGAAATTTTTTCTCGCAATTGACTAAGCGACGTCCTGCGAGCCAGACTTGAGACTGAAACCCTCGTCAGAAGTATATGCTTGGCTCTTTTCCAAACAAATGAAGAGTCAATGAGGTTTTGTGTAATCACTTCTGGTATCGTATTGGGTTATTGTTAGAAGCGATAATTGGATTCGGATTCTCATTGAGTGAGTTGTTCTGCTTTCTCAATTTGAGAGGGTTTGTTTGGAGGGAAAAATGAAAGAGGACATACGAGAATAGTGAGGGGAAAGATGCAGAGGAAGAGGATTGAGAACATCGCCAGCAGGCAGGCTACATTTTCCAAACGTAGGTGGATTGCTGAAGAAAGCTTACGAGCTCTCGGTGCTCTGCACTGCAGAAGTTGAACTTGTGATTTTCTCCCCAGCAGGAAAGCTCTATGAACTGTTTTTTAGTGCAAATCCTACTATTTTGATTCTAATAATCATGGCTATGCAAACCTCATGAGATTCTTACTAATAACCCAGGTGGTGCAAGCCCTAGTAAGCTCGATGTTGAAAAACTTAGTGTAAAACCTCCAAATCGCTGGTTTTGTTGTAGTGCTTATTGGAGAGTATATAAAAAATTTCACACCTTTTTATGAGATATGGGAGGAAAACATGTTAAATATTTTTAATAAATATAAAATTTCCAAAATGATGCTAGTTACGTGTGATTCTTTTTTCATTGTTTGTGATTATGAAAAATGAAACTCGATGTTTTTTCATTAGTGCACACATATTTCATTATATAATTGCATATAGAAAAATCATTCCAGAGCCGATAACAATAAAAGTGAAGAATTTATGGTCCAACGTTATATTTAAGGGAGATGTTTAAGGATGACGTTTGAATTTTGTTTTTCATTTTAAGACATTTGGAGCAAATATTAGGAAGGACTTTGAGAAAGGATTGTCCTTCATTTTCGAAAATGGAGTTGTTCCTTTCCAGCCATATGCCCCAAGTGACCATCAAAGGGAGAGCTCATATGTTTTTTGGATGTTTTCTTTATAGCCATTTTTTTACACATATCCATAGAGTCCCCATGCCATTGATGTGAATTACTTGTTCGGTTTTTTTTAACCAACATTTTTAACCAAACAAGAAAAATTAAAAAAATGCCTCAAGATCAAAGACTGAAACAAAGACCTATTGACATACCTTTTAAAGTATGGAAAGAACTTGTAAAATCATATGAGAAGTTGGATGCACAAAGAAAAGCCGGCAATGAGAGCATTCAGGTATTGAATTTTTCATTAAACATTATTTAGAATGTATTAATACTTATAAGTATCTTAGACATGTATTTGTGTGAAAATAAATTGAATTGGTTTATGTTTAAGGACAAGGCATCCAAGGCGAGGTTAACCAAGACAAAAGTCACTTATCGTAGTGGCTAGAAAGGTTTAAAAGCACTGATAACAACCTTTGTAAGTATATTAAACATGTGATATTTTTTTAATAAATTTTGTACTAGAAGAAAGTCATTGTTATCTAATTTCTCCCTATTTACTGATTGATAGGAACTAAAATATGGAAGACCTCCAAATCATTTGGAAAAGGAGGTGCTGCAGCAAAAGAGATGGGTTGAATTTGTTGTTTGGATGGACTCTATGGTATGTAATCTTAGTTGGATTTCCAATATACTTTTAAACCATATTTTCATTTTATTTTTTAGTACTATTAGATATTATATCTTACCTCATTTTATGGTTAACATTGTATAACAAAAACATGCGTTGCGTTATGTAATTAATACTAACATGTAATATTGATTTTTTTTGTCAGAATGCTATAGGTAATGATTTCCAAGACGATGATCCAAATTATGTTCAACATATATCAGGAGATGATGAGGATGAGGATGAGGATGATGGTGGTGAAGGAGGAGATGATGATGATAGTTGCAGTGTTGGTGATGATGTGGATCAGAGTAATGAGGATGGTCAATATGATCATGAGGATGATCTTGGTGGTGGTAGCTATGCATGCACATGCATTGTTTTTTATGAAGAAATTATTGTGTAGAATGACATTGCTATGTTTAGATGGGTGTTGTGAATTTACCCTATATCAATGAGACATTTTGATTTTGTAATCATACGATGAGTTTGATTTATGTATGTTGTTAATTTATTGTAGAATAACGATATTCATGAAATATTTTGATTTGTTAATCATATTTGAATTTTACTTGTTTTGATTAAAAATAATACTGATTTTATTAGTATTATGTTGCTATTTTATACATGTTTTGAAAATTGTTAATGACACATTGTTATTTTTTTGGATGGATGTTGTCAATTTCTCTTAAATTTCTTTACAAATGATTTTGAATTGTGATATCTGCTTTAATGATATTTAGAAACTATCATATATTTCACTATGAATCTATAAAGGGGGTCATATATGTAAAGAAAAATATACTCTATATAAGAAGTCAAATGCGGATGTAACCATGGATGCAAAATTGAAAGTAAAATTGGATGTTAAACTAGGAATTAATACAAAAATGCAAACAATTGACATACAAAGTGTTTTAAATTAGAAGTGAAAATTTGTGCAATAGTTGACACAAAGAAGGGAACAAAACATGGCATACAAAAGGATATCAAATTGGGCAAAAACAAGGACACATAAATGGGCACCAAATTAGATGCAAAAAAAGACAACAACTAGATGTAAAATAAGATGCAAAGTTGAGCGTTAAAAAGAAGCAAAAAACGTTACAAATTAATATGCCAAATGATGATGCAAATAATGGTGTAAATTTGGTATGCAAACTTGGGTGCAAAAAAGGAAAAAAAAAAGATGTAAGAAAAGACATAAAACAAGATGCAAAATGGGGCTGAAAAAAGGTGAAACCAAGGATGCCATATTGGATGTAAAAAATGATTCCTAATCACATGCAAATTTAGGCTCGAACTCAGACACAAAATTATATGCAAATGTGGACACAAAATGAGGCAAAAAAAGATGCAAATTTGGATGGTGAAAAAGATGTAAAACTAGACACCAAAAAAATGCAAAATTGGATGAAAAAGTCGGTGTAAATAATGGTGCAACATTCGACACAAGTAGACACAAAAAAATGGTGCAAAAAGGGGCATAGCTTAAAATTGGATGCAAAACTTGGTGCAAAAACAAATACAAAAGTAGACGTAAAAAATGGCTCTAAATTGAATGTACCATTAGACACAAGATGCAAAGGTGGACACAACACATGACTCAACATAAGATGCAAATATAAATGCAAATTTGGATGCTCAAAATGATGTAACATTAGATGCAAGAGATGGTGTTAAAAATGATGCAAAATTGGATGAAACAAATGACGCAAAATATGGTGCAAAATGACAAATCAAACGTAAATGTGGATGTAAAAAATGGTCCAAAAAAAGATGCAAAAATGGGCACAAAAATGGATGCAAAATTTGGTGCTAAATTAAATTCAACACATGGTGCAAAGATAGGCACCAAAGCTGGTGCAAAAATAGAAGCAAAAACTAGTGTAAGACTAGATACAAAACCTGGCGTAAGACTAGATGCAAAAACTGACACAAAATGGATGCATAAAAAGACGTTAAATTGGATTCAAAATACAGTGTAAACTTGATGCAAATGATGGTGCAAAAATGGAAGCAAAGAATGACACAAAATAGGAAGCAAAAGAGAATGAAAAATAGATGCAAAAAATGACACAAAACTTGTCATAAAATAAGATATAAATCTTGGTTCAAAATTTGACGCAAAAAATGATGCATAGTTTGGTGTAAAAAATGATGCAAAATCTAGCGTGAAAAAGGATGCAAAATCAGGTGCAAAAAAGGACGCTTTAAAAATTGTACAATAGAGCCAGATTTAGCGCCAGGTTGCTCATCACAATTACAAAAAAATGCACTAAAATCTGGCGCTAAATCTGGCGCAAATCGCTGGTTTTGTTGTATGAGGTAATGTATGCAGCTGTTGGAGCTGACATGGCATATTAATTGTGACACTTTTTTATTTTGATGTATTGTCTACATTACCAATGAAGGTCAAATATGTGAGATGAACATTGATACTAAGATTTTGGGGAATCGTCATCTTGATTTTTGAATTGTAATACTTTTCATAGTCTATTTTTATATAAATATATCATGAAACATTGATATAAATGAAGTTGTACATTTGGTGACATTGAAACTATATATATATATATATATATATATATATATATATATATATATATATATATATATATATATATATATATATATATATATATATAATTGTTTAGATATTTCTAAGAAATTACTGGACATGGAAAATACCTAGAAATTCGTTACATTTCAACAATTTTAGAGGGTCCTTTGGGAGAGGAAATACCATCAAGGCTAAGTAACTATGAACCAAAATGACTACAATATCGCTTTGACATACATAGATTCTACATAATTGAGATAACAAAAATCAAATTACAAAAGGCTCCCATCGTAGAGGAAACTGGGGGTCATCATCTGTTGGTTGATTCAGATTAATGTTCTGTGGACCCTGAGATGGTCTTGTAGCTTCATTTGACTACGTTTGATTTTCTACATTGTTTCCCTTGAGGCACAGATCCTCAAGCTATCTATATAGAGTATCAACCTTGTCCTCCTGACGAGTAGAATTATGCTTTAGGGATTTAATTTCATCAGAGACAAATATTAGGAATTTGTATTTCTAGAGGATACACCACTTAATATCCATAATTTCCACATGGAGGGGTTAATTGAGGTTGTTTTTTATAGAGATGGAAAAGCCCGAGGACCTGAGGAATTTTGGATGGAAGGCATTATTATTGGGATGGCGACGCAGATGAGAGAAGCACAGTGGAAGGACAAATATAGGCATTGGTAAATGTGGGTGCAAAGATGGAGATCTCAGAAGACTGTTGTGAATTTGCAAGGATCAAGAGGAGAAGAATAAATTGAAGAGATATTGAAGGATTCAGAGGGGAAATCTAAGGGAGTACAAAAGGGGAAGTGATGAGAGGAACTCAAATTAAACTAGAAAAGACTAAGACTTGAGATATTCAAGCAAAGATCTAGAGAAAAATTCACCACTTGAGAGAATGAAAACTAGATAAGAGTGGAATATTGACTACCAGAAATGTCCTCATACCCAATTGCATCAAACCACAGAGGGTTGGAGATGACCCACTTACTGGCCACATTTCTAATCTCCGTAGAAAGGGATCCTAAGGGAGGAAATATTTTGAATAGAGTGTTGTCACCAAATTGGATGCCTTTGCCCAACATTTTGCAGATCCAACTAGAGTGGAGGTATAAAGATGTCAATTGAATATGGTTGGTGGAATCAAAGTCCCAAGTCTTGAAAAAGAGTCATAAGAGAGAGGAGAAAAACTGACACCACACTTCCAAAGGAGAGGAAGAGGGAAGGATATCCATAGGAGAAAGATCTACTTGCTAGATATAGAGAAACAAAATAGTGAGAGAAGCCATGCCTAGCCATAGATTTAATCTTGAGAAGGTATCAATCGCACATGAGAAATATTGCATTGCCATTAAGTATTTGGGGAATAATTCACACCATCATAATCAATTCGCAAAGTGGAGGAGCATTGGGATATACTTCACAACACTGGATATGTGGGGATAGAATGGCCTCCCATGCATGGGAGCCACCAACAGTAGGTGCCATGCCATCAAAATTCAAGGCTTCAAGTACTTTGGCTATAATAGTTACAATTATGTTTAGGGTTATGTTAATGCGATGGTATGGAGGGGAGGAATTAGATTAGGTGAGAAAGCATGAGTAACTAGGGGATAGGAAATAGATCCTTGGATTCATTGATCTCCCTTTACCCTTTAGACACCTTTAGCTAAAAGGAAGGATATGTTTTCTTGATAATCTTTCTTGACATTTTCTTGTGGAGGATGTGAGCATTGAATATACCAGGATGATGAGGTCAAGAATTACCTTATTAGGGGCTATGATCAGTTCCTAAAGAAGACCATATAACTTGGCTTCATTATTTGTTTTCTTACCTAGACCCCATGCATCATTGGTTACCATTTTTCCATCAAGATTAGTGAGAATCCCTCCTCATCCCGGCCTCTGACATTCAAAATTTATATAATCTGTTATAAGTTTTTATATTAAATTTATTTAATATAAGACTTAGTTTTGTTACTTTAATATTTCATTGTTACACTTTTGGAATTTCGATGGTTTCCTTGAATTTGATTAAGGAAGTCCTAAAGTTTAAACAACATCACTCGATTGAATGTGCTTTAGAGACCTAGTGTTAATAATAATTATTTGTATATTCATCTTTAACTCATTATGTTTGTCTGGATGTCAAATCAGGTTATCTTCTTATGATTTTCATCTATAGGAATTATTTTGGTTTACATATCATGTGTTTTCTTGATTAATGATATGTCTTGTTAATTAAAAAATTGTTACATATATGTTTATTTATGCGAAGGAATTAGTAACAAACTATTTTACATTCTTGATATGTTCTTTTGTCTTTCATTTCTCATGAACAAATTTCTCTAGTTGATATGAGATGAATGATTATTTTTGTTAACGAGAAAGTAGGATAAGTCCTTCATTAATTAAATAACCTTTTCAAACATACAATAATAGATTATATTTATGTATTTTATTTTCCTTATGATTTTTAATGTAAAATTCATTAAAGTGAATTGAAATTTATTTTAGTTTGTTTAAAAACAATGATTATAATTGTTTTCTTTTTGTTGTTTTTTAATCTACAGTTGCATTAAAAGACAATTCTGTTTATTCAAAACTATTATTTTGTACATAATTTAAATCATTCTTTAAATATTTTATCACTTCACACAAGTTAGAGTTTCTATTCTAGTGATTCTATAAGTGTATATTTATATATACATGTTAATCTCTAACTAGTTGTAAATATTCACGTAGGATACCTAGGAGATATTTAACAATTTCTTTCTTGAAAGAGAAGGGAATATCTAGCTAAAGGAGCCCCAAAACCAATCAAGAATATCCACATGAAATGGATTGGGTTAATAATGAACCTTAGTCCAGGCTCTCTCCCCTTATTGGCGAGTGGTCATTTCTACCCATAAACATATGGCTCTAGAAGTAAGACCTCTTAGGATTTAAATGGCTAAAGAGAGCTACAAGAAAGCTCCTACTAGTCATTCTACAATAGTTTCTTTTAGTAACTCTGCAGGTGAAATTGTTCTAACCTCCAACCAAGATCATAATTCCACATTTCCCTCTCATCATAAGCACACCAATGAACATCTTAAGTTTCTTGCACCTTCACCAGACACCTCTCACATTGAAGATTTGCTATAAAATTATTGCATAGTATTGACCATAGCTTAAGACATATTAGTGAGAAACAGAAAGTTTGAGCGAAAATTGTCCCAATGTCTTCCGACACCAATTGAATTATTGCTAGAAGAACCCATTATTTTTTATCCCTAGCCATGAAATCCCCAAACTTCTAGTACTTTTAACGATAGACTACTTGACATTTTGACTGGTCGAATTGATCCTAATCAACTTGAGCTAGAATTAACTACTGGTGAATCTACACAATCAAAAGCTATTGTTGTAGGAGGATTTGGTCCGCCAACCACACCACTGGGCCCATCTTCCTCGTCTTCTACTAAGCATTCATTTGTTGAAGAAAGTTCCTTATCAATAGAATCAATTAATTCACAAGGTTTTCCTTATATGGAAAAAACTAGGGAAATAATTAAGGTAATAATTAGTTGAATAACCCTGCTACCCTATGGGATGATAGAATCATCAATTAAAAGTATGACTTGGTTGTCTTAGACAAATAGTTACAGATAATGCTCAAGATTTTAGTAGCACAAATATGATATAATTCTGTCAAAAATATCAAATTACTTTACATCATTCTACACCTTATTATCCACAGGGTAATGGGATGGCAGAATCATCAACTAAAAGTATGATTAAAGTTGTTAAGAATGTGTTAGGAGATCACAAAAGGAGATGGGACAATCATCTTAGATATGCGGTGTGGGAAAACAGGGTTTCACCTAAAATATCTACTAGTAAATCTCCTTTTCAACATGTTTATGGAATAGAAGTTACCTTCCCTACACAATTAGCATTTCCAGGCATGAAGTTTTTGCAGGAGTCATATGAAGAAGCAAATGATTTTTCAAGAAGGATCAATCAGATCATTGAGATAAATCAAGACAGAGATGAAGTTCAACATAAACTTCGACAATATCAAGACAAGACGATGAGTTTGTATGTCATGAAGGCCAAGGAAGAGATTTTAGACAAGGAGATTTAGTTCTCAGATGGATGTAATAAGAGAAGAAAAAGGTAAACGTAGAAAGTTCAATAACTTATGGTTGAGACCTTTCATCATCTCAGAAGTTAAAGGAAATAATATATTCATCCTACGCAATCTCGAATGATAGTATTTCTCATTGCCAGTGAATTCGAAATACCTCAAACATTATATTCAGTTTTGAGTGTTTTTAATCATCATCATTGTAAATTTCCAGTTTTTCTTTAAAATTCCAAAGCAAGTGTGATTTTCATAGCAAATAATCCATAGCCCAAGGAGAAGGCACATGGATCTGCAGGTTCTATACATTCCATAGGGGAAAGAAGTCCCCAAATGGACCTGATGTTGTAACTTATTTTTACCCTTGTAGTTTTTCCTTCATTTTCAAAAAAAAAAAAAAAGAGAAAAAGAAAATTAAGAAAAAGGAATAGAAAAGAAAAGAGAAATAAAAAAAAAATCAAAGAAAGAAATGAAAATAAAAGGGAGAAAAGAATAAAAGAATAAAAATATATTTAAAATATCCCTAGCAGTAGCGTGCACATTTCAATTCTACATTTGTATTTTTGTTATCCTTATCATATTTTTTAATAAATTATTTTATTGTAATAAGTTGGATGTGATTGATCATCATCGAGAAATTAAAGTTTATGCAACTTTGAGTGGAAAAGATAAGTCCCATCGAGATCAATGATCCCTGACACATTGCGGGATGAGGGGGGGTCTCCAAAGTTGTTTTTCTTGACCCTGCCTTTGGTATGTGGCATCTTCCCAATCATTTTGGTACCCCTCCACTTAAAACCAAAAACTACTTCCAACCCTCCCCTGCCTTCAAACCATCGTTCCTCCCACTCATTTCTCCCACCAATTCTCCCGCTCGTTCCTCCTTTCAAACCTTCTGTCGTTTTCACCCACCCCTAAATTCCCGTTACAGTTAGTCATCACTAGTCCTTTCGATAAATGTAGTAGGCACCCATTAACCATTAAATTGTCCCACCAATGTTCAAAGAAATTAATTTCTTCGCGCCAATAATGGTTAGTTTAATTGAAATCCATTAAAATCAGATGAATAAAATTTTCTCCCCCAACTAAAATGTCTTTTTTCACCATTTCTTCCTGCAACTAAATCTCTAGCACAACACTGCAAGTGAATTTTGATGATTTCCATCTCCTGTTCATCTCTATCTCCGGGTAATTATTTAATTGTCCTTAGCCATTCTATTTTTCCTTAATAGCTTCCCACAAAGGAAAATCTAAGATATCTGGATACAATCATGTGTTGCCCCCTGTAGTTAATTTAGATGAATTTCCCTAGATTGATACCCATTCTAAAATTATCAAGACCAATTGTGAATTCGAATTGTACGAACTTCACAATTGGGCATTTTAGAATTATCAAGATATCACTAAAAAATTTTCCTTAAGGGAATCCCTATTACCCTAGTTTAGTTTCCCTCAGACATATCATTTTCCCAGATTTGTCACTTGTTGTGGAGCCAGATATATTTCTAGTCAGAGAGTTGTTATTTCTCATAATAATGAAACCATGTTTTATATAACCCCCGATTCAATCTACCAGGCCCTCCAATTAAATTCTAAGGACTCCCTTCACCCTTTTTCCACTGATGTTTTAATGGAAATTTATCAAAGACTTTCTTTTTCACAAAGAGTGCATATTTATTAGTCATTTTTACTAGAAAACTCAAAATTACCTAGAACAAACCCACCTTACCCCTCTACAATGTTCCCTGAGATGTCTAGGTAGGTCATTTCCATAGTTTCTTGTCTATTTGGATATCCCAATGATTAATGGGTAGATGGGGTTATTTTGGGGTTTTTGTCATTCTTTTTTTCTGGTAAAAAACCATCCATCTTGTTCAATTACAGTTAGCTTCTGTCTGATGCAATTCATGATCAGTTTTAAAAGTTCAGTGTTGAAGATTCATTCAAACGCCAATAAATTTTGACTTACTTATTCCTCTATCACCAATTAGAAAGGTTCAATTTTCCTTTGCAGAAATTGGATGTTGAAGGTAAACAATAGTTAGTGATTCATTGGACCTCATAAGTGAGGAAAACCTTTGAAGATTTTTCTTTTAGTGATTTTGTAAATCAATTTTTGTATATGGAAATATGTTTGTTAAGTAGTGATGCAATTCCCAGAGTTTCAACAGAGATCAAAAGGAATTTTCCTTTGAGTGAGCAGTCTAAAGTTGGAGACTCATATTTGTATCATAATTTCATAGAAATCGGTATTTATGGGTGCACGATTCTACCTTACAAATCACTGGTGTTCCTCCCCATGAGGATTTTTTCACTTGAATATATCAGGAAGATGATCAACATGGATGATGTTCATTTTGTTTACAGAAAAAAAAAGGCTTAATTCAAACTAAAAGCATTGGCTGGCCCATTCATAGTCAACACCATAAGTGAATAAAAATAAGTCAATGAGTTATTGAGGCAAATGAAGTTTAGATTAAGTTTCAGGTGGTGATATGATCCATTAGGACTAATATCATCAGCGAGAGTTGGTCAGAAGTCTGCACCATATGTGAACATTGCAAAACTTGATATTGAACAATACGCCAACAAAGAAGATTAGGAAGAGAAACAAAACTAGATTAGAATACACTACACGAAGATTAGGAAGATACGCCAGCAAAGAAGATTAGGAAGATTAGAATACACTACACGAAGTTGAGGTGCTAGTTTCCAGTGAAACAAAACTCCAAGAATGACAAAAAATGAATTGAAAATACCAAGAGACAGTGTTTCTCCAACTGGATCAAAGTTACAGAAGGAAACATTAAGGGTTTTCAAGAGGAGAAAAAACATAAATGTTGAAGAAGAATCCTCAGAAGCTCAAACTTCTGAGGAACCTACTACAGTTATACTTTTAAGAGAATCTGCATTTTCATTACAATAGATTGAAGAATCAATAATAGATTCTCCTTCTTCTCCAAGGAAGCAGAGTATTTTTACAAGGTTCTTAAAGGTAAAGAAGAAAAATGAAGTACTAAAAACCTCTACATATGCAGATTTTTGGAAGCATTCTTCAACAACTTAGACTAGGTTACTTTCTACCTTATACAGTGAAAGAGGAAAATTCCAATTAGCATTTTTTGAACCAAAAGTCCATGTTCAGAAGAGCGCTAAGGATTAAAAAACCTTTGTGTTCTAATTTGACACCAAACATATACAACCTATTGATCAAATCGATCTTCACAAGCAAGTAGGAGAAATGATATACACATCTTTGACAAGTTTGTCCATGAAAGCTTCTAAGATACAAGCATATTTGAATAATATTCATTCTCAATTGAAGCTCGAAAAGATGTCTTCTCTAGCAAAGGAAACAAAAATTAAGGGGTTGGAGGATCTAGTTTTAAAAATAGGATTGGATCCTAAAGATGTAAAGGAAGATGAGGAAATAATTAAAAGCAAAAATGAAAATATACAGGCACTAAGGAAGTAGCTAAAATTACCAACTAATGAACATCATCAATCACAAGAAGTAATTCAGCTCGAGAAGGAAAAATAAAACATGCTTTAGATGATTGTAAAGAAAAATATACAGATTCAAAAAATGGTGGCAGAGATGGAAAAATTGACTAAGGAAAGAGAACTCCAAATTAGCACTGGAGTAGGAACATCTGCAAGAGCAACATCTATAGCAGTAGTGTCCATACCTGAAACAGAGTCTACCAGTCAAAATGAAATAGAACAATTATGTAAACCTATCGGATACTTATCATTAAAGGATATGGAGATTGAAAAACTCAGAGTTCAGTTTGAGAAGACTCAAGATAATAAGATAGAAGCTGATAATGCATATATGGCCGACGTACAAAAAAAAAATCAGATTAATTAAGCAACTGGAGAAATATGAAAATAAATCAGTGATTGCACAAACATTATCAGAAGTCAAAGAAAAGATATGGATTGATATAAATTAAACCATAACTGAACTTTGGACATCCATTGAAATCATTTTTTAACATGAGGGGTTAGTGCAAAAGTCAAAGGCAACCATTATAGAGATTAAAAAAGATGTAGATCACAAGCCATGGGAATCTACCAGAATAATCGAAGTGTTGAATTCTAAAAAAAAAGAATAACTAGAGGAGTTTGGAATTGAAGATAGGATTGATATATTGTTATAAGTAAGAAGGGTTTTGAAAAAAAGAAACTTTATGTTACAATTAGAAAAAAATGTCAAAACTTGGAAGTATAGGTTGAAAAGTTTCATAAAAAGTTTAATGTTTTGCACTAGAAAGGGCTTCCAGCTCTACGAGATTCTAGTGGCCAATTGATTACACTAGAAAATTACCAGCACAGATTGCATGAGATAGCAGAATATAGAACCAAGTTTGAAAAAGCCAAATGGATTATCAGTGGTAAAGCATTCCTTGACGGCCTTGAATTTTCTCTTTTTATTCAACATGAAATTCAACACTTATTTATTACTAGGCCAGCATTTGAGAAATACGTAGAAGTCGATGAGGCATATAGAAAAGTATCAAAATTTTTTGTCATAGATGATTAAAGATGGGATAAATTACTTGAAATAATCGATTAAAATAGAATTCACGGACTCCGTAACCAATTGCAGAAAAAGGAGCAGAAAATAGAAAATTTAGTTTCCAGCAACAGTCATCAAACAAAAGCCTCGAATTGTGCGTTGATTATTCAAATAAGTTTATAATAGCTATTTTTGCGTTATATTTTGTAATATCCAAATCAGTTTTTGATAATATTTCATAGTGTAATAAATTTTATTTCAGATCTAGATATTTTTGAAGTACACTTATAAGTATTTTTTATTTCAAAGGAGGGGTTGAACCCTTGTGATGATCCAATGACACCATTGTAATACACTGAAATATTTCTGAAGATAATCAAAGGATAACGGCTTCATTGTTTACAACTTTTGTGTCGATGAGAGTTTTTCCAGTTATTCATTTATGTTTTCCATAACTCAATTCTTCTTATGTTCAAGGTAACATAGGAGTTAGCGTAAGGCTAGATTTACTATCAATCTCCCTGACACCCCACTACAAAGTTATAATCATTAAAGATATTAATTAACTAAATAGTCTATTTAAGTTAGTTCCTCCATATCTTTTAATTGTTGCCTTCTGTCATCTCTTGAACATGTTTTGTTTGACTGTAGAATTTTTTTGCATGCATCAACTGTATTTGATTGGTTAAATATTCAATATGGATGTTTCGTCAAGGATATGTTTAAGTAATACAATGTTACTCCATTTACACCACTGCAAGGGATATTAGTTCAAGGCCCCATTTTCATATGTTTTTATTTGGCTATTAAAAATATGGTAGCCAATGTTCCATCCTTTAGAGAAGGCAACACACTTTGGATCCAATATTTGAGTACCCTTGATAGTATATACCATCTTCCTAGATTAACGAAATTAAGTTTTTTGGCTACTTTTGAGCTAAACATGCAACATGGTTTAGAAAGAATTGATTTAACAAAGGAAACAATATATTACAATGATCTCATTGGCATAAATCAAATGGGGATAGATTACATATTCGATAGGGAGGAGGAATTCGTGATTTATTGTAATAGTGTACAGGTCAACGAGAGTCCAAGTGATATATTTCTTAGAGGCGATAAAACAATCGACGATTCACATGCTTCATGCTCCAGATCATAAAATTGCAACATGCCTAATCAATCAAAGTTTAAATGATAAGAGGGTGAAACAAAATGGTATTGTAAAAACCTCCCAAGCACAGATCTACGATCACGATTCTTTGCACCAACCCCTACCTTATTTTTCCAAAACTACTGTAGTGGGGTTATGCAAAGTAGTTTATGGTTTTCTAAAAACACCTATGGTTTTATGCTGACTTATGCATAACATAGCTAGAACCCATGCATTATTTACCACCATAGAAGCTAATTCACGCCCTGTCAGGCGGAAAGAGTCGATAGTGCGGACACAACCAACCTCCCTAGGAGCCTAAGACTCTCTAGTGACAAACAAGACAAACAAGAGCGATCCTTCTCTAAACATGCATTTACTATACGAGAAATCAAGTGTTTAGATCCTACCTGTAGTCCAACGCTGTTGTAGCAATCCAGCCTCGCCGATCCGGATGAGCTCCTCCTTCACTTCGAAACCTGCATTCACTAACAATCAAACGATTAAATAGCACTTGATAATCTCAAAAAATAAAACATATTTAACACATAGACCAAGGAGTACATGAAACAACTCATAAATAACAAGTTATTGAGAAGAATGGACTCATTTGCATTAATAGGAAACAAAAGGAACAATTACAACCTGAGCTTTGGTGTTGTGCAAGTTCCTCCCAGGGTCCATCAAGAGTTCTCCTTTACTTTGACAAAGCTCACCCACCTCCAAATAGAACAAGCAAAGATGGTAATCTCTCCTCACAAGCTTCTAAATGGGAGTCCTAATTCCGGCAGCATCTACCCTTAGAAATGTTTAGCTTTCAACCTCCCCTCCTTCTGGCCCAATGCCTGTATTTATAGTGCTCAAGAGGAAGTTAATCAGGTCCACCATCAATGGGATAGCTCCCTTATTGATGGGATAAGTTCCTCTTTGGTAGGGGTACATGAACCATCTGGAGGCGCTCAATACACGTCGAACAACCTTCTAGAATGCTCTAGAAATGACCACAAGTAACTTTTTAAAGATGAAACTTGTGCATTTTGACCTTTACAGGGGTACGCACCTGCCCCTTTACATACAGAGCGTACAAGTACGCAGCTTTTGTGAACATTAGGTGCGTATCCGCAGGTAAGGTTGAGAGAACCTGCGTACCCAAAGATAAATACATTTATAAAGACTTTCTCTCTTTCTTGAAGTTTGACATGGAGAGCAGAGGCATGAGACTTGCCCAGGAGGATAGCATGACTGTTGATAGAGCCATACTAACTGTAAATAGCCATGGTGACATTTTTTAATGTAACAGATTGCCCCCTAAAGTGCGAAGCCTGTAGTAGATTAGGGTTTTGTATTATCTAGGAAGGGTGAAGCGCTTTATCATTTCAAGGATTATCTCGTGGAGAGCCTGGTCAGAACCTGCAATTTTCAACACAAAATACATGTATAAGATTATATCATCGCTGAGGTAGGCATTCCCATACTCAGATCAAAACTTTAACTAACAGACTAACTACTCTGATACAGGAATGATCTTGCAGTACATCATAATCATAGACTTTTGTAGACACAGTATGGGCGCAGCCATCTGTTTATGATTAGTCTACTTAGATAATGGATACAAAACTCCTTGCAGCCTGGATGGTGGAAACTAGATCCAGGGTCTTCATTTCTACCTCCCGAATTGGTACGATTCTAACCATGCGAATAAATGAGTTGATGTCGAACATGGTAGAAACCACTTGATTACCAGTCGATGATGTAAACTGTTAACAAGTGTGAGAGAGACCACCAGTAATGTCAATGGTTCTCAAAGTACCCAGTACAATCCATGAGATGTGAATGAATGAGTTGATGTCGAACATTTCACGGAATCCTTCGATCGAAAGTCAATGATGTAAACTGACGTCAAAGGCGAGAAACCTGCCATTGATGCATGCAGACTTCAAGGTACTGACGATTTCTAAGTCATCTCTCTAGATAATGTGCTGATGTCGATAGAAAGCGACCCGTTGCAGGGCAAGCCCACAACACGAAATCATTGTTCAAGTTGAAGAAATGTTGTTGTAAGGACTGACTCAGGGATGGTCAAATGGATGACAAGTATTTTGCAGATGAAAGTTTTGCTTGCAGACCTCTTGAACACATAACGACACAACAGATGGCTTGGTGACGAATGACTCAAAGTTAATCCCCGGAACCCGGCTGAAGACTTTCAATGTGGTTTGATCAACTGTGAGGTAAATGATTTCCCAACCCAGGTGAATGAAAAGTGTCGTGTTCAAGAGTGGTAATAAGGTTTCTTCTGAGACAAAAGATAACAAATAGGCTCATTCTTCTCTCTTTTCCCCCACCATTTCTGGCAAGTACCTCTTTATTTTTAACAAGCTTGAGGAGGATAACATATGCTTGATTATAAGCTCATCCTTCGGACGAGTCCAACCTAGTTTTGATTCGAACCCTAGGAAGGAGTGGTTCGTTCCTGTTTGTAATTGAACAGGTCCTTTACTGTAAAATTTTAACGAGCCCAGTATAGGAGAAACTCGGCGTTTTTCAATTTTAGAGAGTCTGAAAAACTTAAGAAGACTCCAGGTTGAAATTTTTCGTAAATTTGTGTCCCCCAAGCCCGAAAAAGTATAAAATAATACTCGGGAGAACCGCTTGATCTTGCGACCAAGGAGTACTTTCATGATTAGTGTCTCTGACCTGAAAAGTAAAAAGCGATCAAGGACACGTCGTTTTATTTCCATATCGAGTTTGAAACGACAAAAACCCGGCAATCTTTTCCTGTTTTTACGGTCAGAAAAGAGCTATAAGGGGACCGTCTTTTAATTCCGTTTTAACGAGTGTAAAAGAAACGCTTGGCAATCTTTTCATGTTTTAGGAGTCAGAAAAGAGCTTAAAAGATGACTCTGACGTGAAAAATGATAATTTACCCTAAAGTCCGTTTGTCCTGCACAGAAACAACACATTACTCATACCTGTTTAAGATGGGCAAAAATACATCGAAAATGTCCTCTCATGGTGAAAAATAAACAAACTTAGCATTCATTCATCCAAAAAACCTATAAAAAGACTTTTTACCATGTCATTTTTACCATTTTACTGTTGAGGTTGAGAAAAGGGCTTTTGACAAGAAACTTCCCGTGGAGATTGCGGAGAATCCGACCGTCAGAATCGAACACCGTTTCACCAGGTATTCTACAACATCCCTCTCTTGATTTCCATCCGTTTAGAATTCATTTTTAAGCTTTTATTTGATTTTTTTTGGGGTCTTGGGGTTTCAAGATGCGCACTTCGGGGTACGCAGGTCATGCACTGCTGACCTGCGTACCCCGATATTTTCCCAATGGGAAAATTACGGGTGTACGCACCCGGCCTTAAGGGAAGCTGCGTCCGGACGCTCTGTCCCTAAAGGCCGGGATGCGTACCCCGCAAAACACAAATTGAAACCCTCATATTTCCAAAATAGACCAAAATTTTTAAATTTTATGGATTCTAACTGATGTTTTATGATGCGCAGGGAGCACACCATGCTTGATTGGCGTGAAAGAGAGCACGAGGATGTTGATTTGGCCGCAATAGGTCATCAACCTTCCATTGATGCATTAAAAGCATGCGGACTGTACAAATACTGGGCCATACCTGGCATGAGGGGCCAAGTGCCTTTTCTTGAGTGGCTGGTTGAAAGGTGGAACATTCAGGAGCAATGTTTCTACATCGGAGAGCACCAGCTCGAGATAGAGCCCTCCGACATATATTTTCTCACTGGCTTGCCTAACAGGGGCGAGCAACTTTCTCTATTCGGGACTAGGCTGGGTGGCCAATCCCTTGCTAGTCTCCGGCTAGAGTGGTGCAACAACCAAAACCATGAGAAGGGGATAGAAATCAAGTACATATCCCGACCTGAACTTATGGTGATAGCCTTTACTGTTACCAGAATTTGCGGCGCGGCCGCTTTGCACCAAGCCACCGGGTCCCAAATGCGGATGGCTATAGACTGTTTCCATGGCACCATTTTCAACTGGTGCGATGCTGTGTTGGCTAATTTGAAGGGCCAACTAACCAGGGCAAAGAGAGGAAAACTGAAGACCTTTGGATATGGGCCTATAGTCGTGAGCTTTGCCCTAGAGAGAGTTCCAATGCTGGTCCCCCAGCATCTTACAGTTCCAGTTGGGGCGCCTCGGGAGCCTAAGTTGACGAGATGGGTTGCGATAATGGCCCGGCATCCTGATGAGGGCGCGGCAGTTGTTCGATTTCCTGATGGTTACTTTCCCTAGCTAGAGAGCCAGGTCTTTGCTATTCAGGACTTTCCTTATGCCGAAATGGATTTTCGGAATCATCCGGACATGGTTCTTCCACAGGGAGAACAGTGGGACGACAGAGGTATTTCATTTTTCACGAGTTTTCAAATTATGTATTTTTTTTTTTTTTTTATACATCGCCTCAAACTGACAGCACAAATTTTCAAAATGCAGATGTAGGTCCACGGCGTCCAGCCAACCTCCGGGCTTTTGAGAGGAGAGTACCAGATGTACCAACACCAGCCCCACAGGATGCGGCCGCAGAGACCTTAGCCGAGCTGGAACAGGATCTAGAGCGTCTGACGGCGGATATACCAGAGACCACCATAGATGACATTCCCATTCGACTTCAGCGCTATGTGGTTGCAGTCCCAGGACCTTTTAGGAGGTTCTTGTGTAGGGTAGCGCGGGCAGTGGTCTCGTATAGAGAGCACCACCAGTGATTGACTAGTCACTTTTGTAGACACATATGACATTTTGGTTTTTTTTACTTATCATTTTTGCCGATCATAAGGTGTTTTTCAACCTATGATCGAAGACGATGTATATTTTTGACACACTCCTATCTATATATATATATCATTATTACCGGCTCATTTTGTTTAACATATGTGATGAAATGTTTTTTAAATTTACTTGTATGATTATCGCAAATGTCTGTCCAACATTCGAGAAGCAATTGCATCTGCTAATGTATTTAAAGACCTTGGAATATGCTGATATTCAATGTAATCAAATTCACGTTCCAAGAGACGCACTCTCAAAAACAACCTTAATAATATAGGATTTCTAATGGCATATACTCTATTAAGCTATAATACAACGAGTTCAGAATCTAACCTCACTATCAAACGTCGAATTCCAAATGAAATAGATTCAGACAATAATTCAACCACTGCACTGTATTCTGCAATGTTGTTCGTCGTTTGACCGAGGCTCACCCCATGCATAGAAACTAACTCGTCAGAGGGCGAATAGATAACCCAAGCTGCGGAAGAGATATTCCGTGTACTACGACAAGCACCATCGGCAAATCCAATGTACGTTTAGAGAGGCGTCGACATCTGCAATATCAAGAGTAAAACCAAGATAAGCCAGAATAACGACGAAAAACACACTTCCTAAGCTAAGCACACTATCTAAACTTAACAAACATACTGGCTAGAAAGAAAACCTAACCTAACTAAAAATCTCCATACCCACCATTTAAGCATAATACCTCTTTAGGTAAAGTCCATTTCTGGGTTTACCCAAAGAGTCCCCATCAAAATCTACCAGCTCATAGGCCCCTTTTGCTAGCTTTCGCTTTACAATGTAGGGTCCATGCCACATAGGAACGAATTTTCCAGCACCTAGCTTATCGTTAGCTTGATCATATAATAGCACTAGGTCTCCCTCTGAAAAACTCCGAGGGGTCACATTTCTATCATACTGAGCTTTCATTCGGTTCGCATGAGTCTCGATTGCCAATGCAACGTCACGTCGAGTCTCATCTAATTGAGCTAAGTATAATAAACGTTTCTCCTCTTCGGAAGTAGCTGGGAGTAATTCGACAGCCATTTGAAGTGATGGGATTTCGCATTCAATGGGTAACACAGCTTCCAAGCCATAAACTAGCTGGAAAGGAGTGAACCCTGTTGAAGTTTTCACTGAAGTTCGGTATGCCCATAGCGCTGAAAATAACATGTTGTGCCAATTCGACCGATGAATACCAATGGTTCGTCGGATCATGATAACCAGAACTTTGTTGATAGACTCAACCAAATCGTTGGATTGAGGATAATAAGGAGTAGAGCTATCGTGGCGCAAACCAAGCTGGCTTGTAAGCTCAGTCATCATGATGTTTCGAAAATGGCTCCCATGGTCAGTGATGATTGCTTGTGGGACACCAAACCTAGTTATAATGTGATTGAATACGAAAACTGCAGCTGTTTTGCCGCTTGCGTCGAATGTAGGCATCGCCTCGGCCCATTTAGTAAAATAATCAACCGCGAGGATGATATACGCATGCCCCCCGGCCGAGTGAGGGTTACAAGTAATAAAATCGATACCCCATTTGGCGAAAGGACCAGCGGCAATTATAGGATGGAGAGGAGCAGGTGGTGCGCGCATCTTGCGATCAAACACTTGACAGTTGTGGCATTTCCGGACCGCAATGATACAATCTTTAAACATGGACGGCCAGAAATAGCCAGCGCGCAACACCTTCTGAGCTGTGGCATACCCAGACATATGACCGCCACATGCTCCAGAGTGACAATCATTTAAAACCCTCTCAGCCTCTTCGTGAGTTAAACAACGTCGAAAAACTAAGTCTGTCCCCCGGCGATAAAGTGTATCTCCAATAATCCTGTATTGCTGGGATTGAAACCGAATTTTTCGACGTTCCGACTTTGAAGCTTCAGGCCGAAAGGTTTGGGTTTGGAGATAGATGATTATATCCCCGTACCACGGATCTAAAGTACTGATAAGAAACAAAGATTCGTCCGCAATGGACTCCTCTGCCACAGTTTCTGTGTCAGCACGCGGGAAATCACACATCAATTCCGCAAAAACTAAGGATTTCTTAGACTTGGACTTCTCAAACTCCAAGTCGAACTCTTGCAGGATAACGATCCATTTAGAGTACTTGCCCCCTAGCAGTTGTTTTGTCAAAATATAAATCATAGGGTTGCAATCCGAAATAATTGTAGTTTTACGGAGAAGAATGTAGTGACGAAAACGCTGGACAGCTTGAACGGCTGCCAGGGCCAACTTCTCCACATGCGAATATTTTAGCTCAGTGGGGTTTAATGTCCTACTAAGATAATATATCACATGTTCCGCTCCGAATTCATCTTCTTGAACTAACACCATTCCAATGGTGGAATGCGAAGCTGCGAGGTATAAGAAGTAGTCTTGGTTGTAGTTGGGAGGATGCAACAACGGTGCATGGATTAAGTGCATCAAAAGATTGTTGGGCAATCTCGTCCCAAAAGAATTGAGCATTCTATTTCAACAACCGTGTAAAACCTTTAGTGACCTCGGCGTAGTTTGGAATGAATCGGCGTAAAAAGTTTGCTTTCCCTTGCAAACTTTGGAGTTGGCGCAAACTCGAAGGAGGAGGCAATTTGATGATAGCTTCGACCTTCGAGGGATCGACGCGAATGCCGGCTTTTGAAACAACAAATCCCAGCAATCGACCCGTCTCTATACAGAAAACACACTTGTGGGGATTCAACCGAATTCGATAATGCCTACACCTCATAAAGATTGCTCGTAAGTGGACAAGGTGATCAGCTCGATGTAAAGAATGAGCAGGCAAATCATCGAGGTACGGTTGCACAATGTGCTTGATGTCATGAAATGCGTAAGACATCGCCCGTTGAAAAGTGGCTCCGGCATTCTTAAGCCCAAAAGGTAATTTGCAATAAGCAAATGTCCCCCATGGACAAATGAATGTCGTTTTTGGTTGATCGGCAGGTAGAATATTGATTTGATTATAGCCCGAAAAACCATCCATAAAGGAAAACATTTCACTTCCGGCACAATCATCAATAATTTGATCGATATAAGGCGTAGGATAGTTGTCTTTTGGACAAGCTCGATTTATATCCCTATAGTCGATACAGATTCTTATTGTTCCTTGTTTCTTGTTGACCGGAACAATATTCGATACCCAATCCGTTAATGGGATTGGATAAATGAAACCTGCTTTCAACAGCTTCTCGACTTCTGCTTTAATCGCAGCCGCTTTCCGGGGGTGAATCTGACGCAACCGTTGCCGGACGGGTTTAGCGTCCGGGTAGGTCTTTATTTCATGAACAACAATGGCAGGGTCGATTCCTGGCATTTCCTTGTAAGACCAGGCAAACACATCGCGGAATTCTTGGAATAGGGCCTTGTAAGTTTGAATTTCATCTTCTGTACACGAGGCACCTATATGAATGTTTTCCTCAATTCCGGGCTTCACTGAAATGTCAATGGGAATAGTGCGAGAAATATTCCCTAAATTCAACTCTGAATCAGAATGTTTCGTTGGATTTTGAGCATCTTTGACATATTCAGCGGTAAAGATAGATGAAAAATCATTTTCAAAAGCATCATCCTCAGGTAAAAACGAAGATCTATGATGGAGATCTTCCCATGGTAGATCGTCTACACTTAGGATTTCGCGAAGTTGCTCATCAGATGACACGACTTCGGGAAACGCTATCCGTTCTAAGGTTGATGTGAAAAATGATTCTTCACTGACCACATTCATTTGGTCGATTTGGGTTGAACGCGAGTCGGTAAAAGACATGACGGCTTCATAAGCAATTTCATATGGACTCAAAGGCATAGCATCACCGAATGAGTCTATCTCAGATTCAGATGGGACAATCCAAGGATCATCATAAATAATGTTGTCTGATGTAATCATATGAATTGATGCAAATGAAGGGTCTGCGTTGATTGGAGGGAAAGGAAAAGTTCCCAGTAAACCGGAATCTTTAACTAAACCTACGCCAACGTCCCTATAAGGGATTGTCGTCTTACCGACATGCTGGATACTCTCTGAAGAGGCTGGGTCGGATGAAAAGTATGTCAGCTGATCAATTGTCACAATCTTACCGTTATGTGGAAACTTTATTACTCTGAAGACCGATGAAACGACCGCTGTCATAGCATATGACCAACTTCGACCCAAAAGAAGGTTGTAGTCTAGAGGGGCATCAACCACCTCCACATCCAGACTAACGGTTTTACCTTCTACCCCTATAGGCAATTCCTGTAGAATACCAAACGGACGGAACCCACGGCCATCAAAGGCCTTAAGGATGGTCGGGGATTGGTTCAGCGAAGGAGAACCAAGCGATCTCCAACATTGAATCGACATAATACACGTGGAAGCTCCCTCATCAATTACAGTCTGATGAATAGGCCTGTTTTTGACTATCACTGGAATCTGGAAAGCCATTTGATGGGGTAGACGCGGTGTACTATTTTCTAGATCGAAGATTATCAGATTCGGGTCCTGAACATCAACAGCTCCGATAGCCGACAAAAGTAATTTTCGTTGTGCTGGGCATGATTGCAGCACTTCTAAAGCCGACATTGCTGAGGGTGAAACAGCTAAGTCCTCAACAATGTTGTAATTCTGGGCCGCTCTCGCATGTGGATTGAAAGCAGATCTTCGAAGTACACCCTTGGCGAGCGGTTTGACTACTAAGTCTGGGTTAGGTTTTTCGATCTGTAGTGGATCGGAACCAGGAGCTGAGGTTGATGGATTAGAATGAGAAGATTCTGCTTCCTTACCATCAACAGGATTCTTACTACCATAATCTTGCGACCGAGTCGCAATCCTCACATGAGACATCATCAAAATGGGTTCTTCACTGGCGGTCGAGGAAGAACCTATCATCTTATTTTCCTGCTTTGGAAATGGATCTTTTAACACAGCAGGAGTGGGAGAACCTTTGACTATTTTCACAACCTCGGCCCGATGAGGGCAATCTCTTGTAAAATGATCCTCTTCACAAATAAGACAAGGATATCGAGGTTTGCACTTTTCGTCATTGGTTTCCGAATTTTCTGTTTTCTCCTTCGGAGTCTTGTCTGCTTTAGCCTTCTTCTTTCCTTTCTTTTTTCCGCCGTTTTTTGATTTGGCCGTAGATGACTCTACAGCGTGAATATCGGCGGAAAGTTCAGGAGAAGACTCTCCTGTCGGGGAATCAGGCAAGGTGATTATAGGAGTAGTAGAATTCTTGGAAGATTTCTTCTTGCTCTTTGTGTTCACCGGACCAATCATACCATCAGCGGCATGAGATCCCGAAGGAGCAGCAGCGATTTGATTCGATTTTGGAAGATCTGGGATCTTGTCGTGTAACGTACCTGACTGAGTATAAACCAAGTCAAGGTACTGCGCCTGAGCAATGACTTGCTCCTCAGTAACTACTCCGGCCTTAGCTACATCTTCAGTAATCTTCGGTAATAATGATTTAACAAACCATTCAGCTAAGATTTGGTCTGGAATAAAAACTTTCACTAACCTTCTTCAACGTCTCCACTCATGAATGTGATCAGAAATATACATGGACGTCGATTGTTTTAGTGAAGTTAATAACTCCGTGCCGTTATCGTATCTGACCGGCAACTGAAAGTGAGTTAAGAACGAGGTAGCTAACTGGCTGAAATTGTAAAAAGAGGCCCGTGGTAACTCAATGTACCACTTGGCCGCAAGACCAATGAGTGTACGCTGGAAAAGACGTAAGCGGATCAAATCATCCGAGATAGAATTTGAAGCACACCAGAGGTGGTAAGTCATCACATGATTGGACGGATCCTCTCCAGACTTACCTTCGAACTTGGGTATATCACTGGGCAACTTATTTGGCATTGGCGGCCAGAACGAAAGATATTGAATTGGATCGTTCGTTAGGCGCGTCAAGTCTGGTAAATCCAAAGTTGCGATAAACGGTAATTGCCGGTTAGGATCTCTAAAATTCTGGGTCACAAGACCAGTCCTAGGAGGAGGATATCCAGGATAACTAGGAACAGGAATCGCATTAGGGATATTATATCCTCCTGGAAAACCAGGATTAACCGGACCGTACTGGGGTTGTTGAGGTTGTTGATAAGTGTACCTAGGATACGGTTGATACTGGTAAACCGGCTGTTGGACAGCTTGCCCATGTTGGTACTGTCCCTGATACGGTTGTTGAACAAATTGAGGTTGAGTAGTGACAACCGTACTTATACCAGGCTGACCTGTAGGCATCTGGACCGTGGTTTGAATCGTAGATCCAGACAACGGTAAAGATACCTAAGGAGTGGTTGCAGAGACAGTAGAAACCGGAGCTGTCGATACTCCAGAAGTAAGTGCGGCAGATGTAGCGGTAGTTGCAGCAGCCGTTTGAGATGGAGTACTAGGTGCAATTGGCGGCTGAGTAACTACCGAAGTTACAGAAGTTTGAACATTTGACTGGACAGGTTGCGGTTGCTGGGGTGGACCAGAAACTACGGGTTGTCCAGCTTGAGGTACCAACTGTATACTTGGCTGCAACACCTGTTGACCCTGTGATGGATCCCACACTAACATTCCGGGGTATTGACCCGTAACAGGTTGAGAATACTGAGATCCGTAACCGGATTGAGGATAGGATTGATAACCGAAAGGTACAGTTCCCATACCTTGAGCATATGACTGACCTTGAGGTGGTTGATAACTTTGACTCGAGTATTGACCTTGAGGTTGATAACCTTGGGGTAAATACTGATACTGGGGTTGACCTTGACCTGGAGGTTGATACCCTTGGGGTTGATACCCTTGAGGTTGATACCCTTGAGGTAAATATTGATACTGAGGTTGACCCTGGGGTACATATTGAGGCTGGGGTTGACCTTGAGGCATGTATTGCACCATAGGTACATACTGACCTTGAGGTTGCCCCCCGGACACAATTTGTGTACCTTGAGGTTGCCCCCCAGGCGTTAATTGAGGCTGCCCCCCAGGCGGTAATTGGCCACCTTGAGGTTGAGAAACGGGAACTGAACCTGACATCATGTAAATGTCTCCTACACCCAATGGTATATTACCATTGTTTCCAGCTAATAACCCATGATCAATGGGTTGAGGAGATGCCCCCGCAAAGGTACCAGAAAGTGATTGATACCCGGTGGGAATAGAAGGACCGCCGTGTAAGAAAGATTCAGGAGTTTGAGTAAACACGGACGACTGACCAGACATATTTACAGGAGTATAAATACCTCCAGGTGGAAAAGGAGTACGAGGTGAAGAAAAACTTAACCCTGAGTTGTCTAAATAGTTAGTTAACGAAAGGTACCAAGTAGTACTCCTAGGAGGACTGTAAAATATGGATTCACGCTCCCTTAGATCAATAGTAATTTGATCTTCAAGGTTAGAGACGCCTATTTCTTCCTCTGGAGCAAGTTCTTCAATAGCAATCAGACCAGTAGGAATATTTTCGGTGATAACTCGTTCTACTCTTGGTGAATCTGGAACACTAGAAGTCGGAGTAACAGGTTCAGATATTTCAGGTTCTTCGCCTATATCACTAGTAGACGAAAAACTACCAGCAAGCTCAGAAACTGTAACAGCTTCGGGATTATAACCTGTCTCTAGACTTTGGTAATCTGGATGGACTACCAAGGAAGATTCTCCTTCTTCAGGTGAACCTACTCTACTGCCACTAGGAGGAGTTACAAGGACTTTCAATCCTTCGTACTGACCCGGGACGTCTTCAGGAGATCCACCCCGTGATCTACGGAGTTTCCTCAACAAATCAGTTCCGGTAACAATCTCAGGTGACTTGCCCCGAAGTCTACGGGACTGTCTCGGTAATTCCGCCACAGCTAAAAACTTTTAACTACTACACACGAAAACAAAGTAAAATCTCAAATCAAACCACCTAAAGTCGCTAAAGAACCAAACAAATTTGAATCACACGCCTAAAGAATCTAGGGCGTCAAACCAAGCACAAACAGTAGCCTTCCAGACCGAAAACGCTAGTTGGAGATGAAATCCAACATTGCCGGATTCAGTACAGAAGTGGCGGGTGGAACAGTTACCCCGGCAACCTGCTTAATGAATAGACCGGCACAAGTTCCTCCACTTTAACCGTCTCGAGTGAAGTGAACCCCCCGGAAAATCCAAGTGAGTCTAGCCGACGTCTGCTCCAGGTACAGTGGGATCTTCCCTCCACCGTCACCTCGGTAGAATCCTAAAGATAATGGTCACTAAGGTTACCAACCGCAACAAATGCACCTGGGGGAACAGTCTACACTCCGACAGCACGCAAGGGCAGAGTATCAAGCTCAATCCCCTTGCTGGTTCCTTGACAATAATCCAAGGTTTACCGACAAGTGACCCCTGGCTCCTCGACAATGGTTAATCCGAGGTTTACCATTTGTAATACGTGCGTGTCTGGCGTCGTTCCCAACGAGGGAGGATTGATCCCCTCACTGGTTCGGACACGAGCTCGTGCTTCTCCTTTAAGAGGAGCTTTCCCAGAGTACAAATGAGACAATTGGATTTATTCTATCACAAGATAAGCTACTTGTTTGGTTTTGTTGTCTTTGAGAGTTAATTACTCTTCTACTCCAAGACATTAGCCTGATCTAAATTGGTGTTTCAGAGCCCTAGTAAATAAAAGTTACTAAGTTGATTTTACTTTAAGCGTTAATTTTATGGTTTTTCTTAAAGACAAAAGGTAGCGGAAATGAAACCAATGGTGTGTAGACTCGACTCAAAACCACTACAAAGATGCACCTAAGATGATTTACGCTACTTTTCTCTTTCAATGAAACTCCTAACTAAGAGAGTTGGAAAATGCAAATTTTATAGAAAACAACTTTCTTAGTAAAGACAATCAAAGAAACAATTCTCTTTATCTTTCCAAGCATACAAACACGACCACTTCTTACGTGCATGAAAAATTCTTTTTCTTTCAAAATCTCTCAAAGCTACTTGAAACAAAACTTTTCAAAGGAGATGTTTTTGTATTTTCTTTTATTTAATAAAGCATATAAATCTATTTTAACGAAAATCAATCTCAAAAGCTATAAAATCTATGAAAACTTGACTCACAAGCAAATCAAAAAGAAATTTACTCTAAAGCAAACCTAACGAGGCAAAAGCCTACAAAGATGATTCTAGGTTGTTTTACTTGACCACAATCAAGCCAAGGACTAGCTAATGCAGAATCAAAAGACTAGTCAAAACAAAACTCAAATCTTTTTGTTCTTTTTGTAAAATGGAATTCAATACTCAATCAACAAGCACTTCGAAATTTGCTAAAGAGACAACTCAAAGGTAAGTTGCTCTCACAGGTAGACTTTATGACAGGTCCGACTTCTAAGAAGGCTGACAAAACCAGAGAGATCTAAGGTTTGACAAATTCTACCGCCAAAGTCACTACAGGACCTACTCAAAAATCAAACCCTAGAGCTTAAATTTCTATGAAATCCACTAAAACACTCAATGCTATCGAAACAAGTTCAGGTGAAGATTTTTGACAAGAGACTAATGGATCTGGGCAGTAAAAACTAAGAAAAAGCAAAATCTAAGAGGAAAAATGTAAAAAATGGAAATTTCTTAATTTTTAGCAGGGTACGCAGGCAACCTGTTAAAACAGGTGCGGGCCCGCTCTGTGCACACAGTAACAGTGCGTACAAGTACGCACTGTGCAATACTCAGAGGGTGCGTACTACTGAAAAAACCAAGAAAAGCTAAATTCAATCTAACCCTAAGCTAACCCACCCAAATACAAAGTCACAGAGGCAAAAACCAGAAAATAAATGACTTTTCTCAGATCAAAGTTGCATACAAAGGAAAAGACTTTCACATCAATGGAGTCCCCAGCGGAGTCACCATTTTGTCAGGCAGAAAGAGTCGATAGTGCGGACACAACCAACCTCCCTAGGAGCCTAAGACTCTCTAGTGACAAACAAGACAAACAAGAGCGATCCTTCTCTAAACATGCATTTACTATACGAGAAATCAAGTGTTTAGATCCTACCTGTAGTCCAACGCTGTTGTAGCAATCCAGCCTCGCCGATCCGGATGAGCTCCTCCTTCACTTCGAAACCTGCATTCACTAACAGTCAAACGATTAAATAGCACTTGATAATCTCATAAAATAAAACATATTTAACACATAGACCAAGGAGTACATGAAACAACTCATACATAACAAGTTATTGAGAAGAATGGACTCATTTGCATTAATAGGAAACAAAAGGAACAATTACAACCTGAGCCTTGGTGTTGTGCAAGTTCCTCCCAGGGTCCATCAAGAGTTCTCCTTTACTTTGACAAAGCTCACCCACCTCCAAATAGAACAAGCAAAGATGGTAATCTCTCCTCACAAGCTTCTAAATGGGAGTCCTAATTCCGACAGCATCTACCCTTAGAAATGTTTAGCTTTCAACCTCCCCTCCTTCTGGCCCAATGCCTGTATTTATAGTGCTCAAGAGGAAGTTAATCAGGTCCACCATCAATGGGATAACTCCCTTATTGATGGGATAAGTTCCTCTTTGGTAGGGGTACATGAACCATCTGGAGGCGCTCAATACACGTCGAACAACCTTCTAGAATGCTCTAGAAATGACCACAAGTAACTTTTTAAAGATGAAACTTGCGCATTTTGACCTTTACAGGGGTACGCACCTGCCCCTTTACATACAGAGCGTACAAGTACACAGCTTTTGTGAACATTAGGTGCGTATCCGCAGGTAAGGTTGAGAGAACCTGCGTACCCAGAGATAAATACATTTATAAAGACTTTCTCTCTTTCTTGAAGTTTGACATGGAGAGCAGAGGCATGAGACTTGCCCAGGAGGATAGCATGACTGTTGATAGAGCCATACTAACTGTAAATAGCCATGGTGACATTTTTTAATGTAACACGCCCACCTCAGCTCCAACGTGGATGTGACAAACAGTAAGGGACCCACATTTGCCATTTACATTCGAATCTTATTAATGTGTTGCGACTTTAATTAGAACTCTAATGTATTAAATAAAATTGTAAAGTCTTGTAAATGGTTGGGCGTAATATTAATATAATATATGCATACACATATAATATTAAACATTTTTTATATTTTATGATTGAGCTACTAGAGCTTATTTTAAAAATGTATTGTAATTTAAAAAAAGGAGAAATATGAAAAATAAATTATAACTATTTCAACTGAGTAGTTCTGTAACTAATCAAGGAATAGTTATGCTAGGAGCAGAAGATAAAAGTGAGAAATCAGTAGTTGGTGAGGGTTATCGGTTTGCTAATTATGAGATTATGTAATGAATAAATCTCTCTAAAAACTGAAGAACAAAGACATGTCTGATTCAAGTTCTTGGGGTAATTGCAAAATTATTTTTATTTTCATGTGCTATCATTCATTGATATTTGTCTTCCACTAATATGAGTGTAATGTAGGAGTGGATTTATTTAAGTCAAATTCATGAATTTACCTGGAATTTATGGTACTCATGCGTTTTTTTTAATCCTTTAATGAGCACTCCATCATACAAGGCATTCACCCATATTTCTTTTTATTTGCATTATTTCCTCTGTAAGAAAAAATAAAAATATTCTTAAGTGCCTCAATGATTAAACCTTGTTTTCTTCATTTGCTTCTAATCATCTCTTGAAACCGTAAGCCCTGCAACCCTCAGTTATCTTGTCTAGCCTAGTTTTAAAGATAGGATTTAGAATTAAAAGATTCATTGCAAGCTCTCATGTTCTATCCATCTAGCCACATATTCTAAATTTTTTATCAATATTTTGGATGTCTTGGGAAATGGTTCCTTTGCAGCTGAGAATTGTCTCCACAGTGACAGCATGACACATGATTTTCAAAATGAATATGCATAGGAATTGTTGAATATCGCAAAAGCAGGTATGCTAACAATCATCTAGATTTATTGAAAAGACTTCAGCTAGGAATTCTTGTGATGATAACTGAGTAAGTCAAGCAAGAAAAGGTAAAACGATAAAATAAAGGAATTTATTAGGATTCCTTACAGCTTAATTTGATATGTTTTGTTTCAAATTTAATAAATGTATCTTATGGATGCCCAATAAAGGGTATGGTTAAGGTAGGTAGCTTTTAATATGAAAATATTATAGTGATGTTTTGTAATACATAGAGAACTAAGCTTCTCATGAATTTAAACATATAAATTTCTCATTTATAACTCATTGGTATGTTGGAATAAATCTTTGATTGCATTATGAAATTATTGGAATTAATGCAACACACACATATGATGTTATGGCAGTTTCATTTCAATGTAATCGGAACCAAATGGATTGATAGAATTGTCAAATGTGCAATAATTTTGAGATCACTTAAGGATATTTTAAATCCTTTAAATGAAAATAATGCTTGAATATTAATAGTTGTTTGGTCAATTGAAAGATCATATTGCGAGTATACTACCTAGAATGGTGGTTTCCTAGGCCGAGATGTGTGAGTAGATGATGGGATCCCACACAAAACAAACCCTTGGATAGACAGACTTCCCAAAATGGGGGTTTCTTGGGCCTTGAGGGCTGAGTATGTGGTGGGAGAACAAATATGCCCCATGAGCATGAGTGATTATTTAGTAAATACGAAGTTGGACTAAATACTTCAAGGCTGGTTGGAGACTATATAGAGATATGGATAATATACACCGCTAAGTGATTGTTTTTTCTATGAAACCACTTAGTTCTTACAATTTGACTATTACACCATTAAGTACTTTCTTTGTCTATGAAATGACTTAGTGCCTTTTGAAAAATTAATTATGTCATCGAGTGTTTGATTTGTTGTGAAACCACTTAATGTTTATGGTTTGGTTGTTACATAACTAAATTATTGCTTGGTTTGTGAAACCACTTAGTGCATGTCGAACAATTAATTGCACCACTAAGTGCTTCCTTTGTCTGTGAAACCACTCAATGTTTGAAGTTTGGTTGTTACATCACTATGTTTTGGCTTGGTCTATCAAACCACTTAGTTCTTGCCAAACAATTAATTACACCATTGAGTGCTTTCGTTGTCTTTGAAACCACTCAATGCTCATGGTTTTCTTATTACAACACTAAGTGTTTGCTTTATCTGTGAAACCACTAAGGGAATTTCGAACAATTAATCAAACCATTAAGTGTTTGATTTTTATGTTAAGGCAATTACTGATTGTTGCGCCAAAGGAAGCAAAAAATAATTGTAAATATATGTAGCTATTGAAGAATTTTTTTGTTGAAATCATGGTTTAAGTTGATTTAAAATTTTATGATGAAAACCTATGATAATTAGATATTTGTGATATAAGCGAACTACTTAGCTAACAATAAAATTTATATGAGGTTGATTTCAAAGCAATGTCAGTAGTGTAGTGGAAGCATAGTAGAGATGAGGAACTTTGGGACTAGGCCATTTCAGTGACATTGGAACCCTATGATATGCATTTATCACCATGATATATGCCATGAAAAATGTGTTGTGTTATTAGATAAAGCTAGAGTGATTCCTTGGCTATGAGACTCTATCATGACTCTTCATGTGTGAGGAAGTATTTCCAAGGAATCAATCACTTGAGGGAATATGGAGGCAAAGAAGGGGACACTTCAGCTTGGAAGGTTTGTGATTACAAGGTAGAGATAACCTAAGGAAATTTATTTTCAAGGAGTCATGTGCATACTCATTTGGATTAGAAATGCATTTCTAGGAAGAAATATGTTGAATATGTTCCCTATCAAATCATTATGAATATTGAATGACATGTTTAGACATGAAAATTCAAGACATGTAGCATGTTGCTAATGTAAATAGTTGTGGCTATATGGCTTGATTATTTATATTATCTCTTATATAACACCAAGGATAGTGTTCCTTTAATGGTGTGGGGTTTGTAAGATCCCCCTGTGCTATCCCTACTTATTGGAATGATATTGTGACTTCTGCACCAGTGTCTAGAGAGCCACAACTGGATGAACCTATGATTAAACATAAAAAAATGATACATTAAAATTAATTAACTAACAAAAATCAAGGTGGGATAGCCTTACGAATACTTGGTTTGAGGGAATATTTGTTGCTCATTTTTTTTTGCTAAAGCCTCCTTGATGCCTAAAGCTACTTGATTTCCCACCTAGTTTGAAAAGTCATGACCCATATCCCACTGAATTAATGTCACACTTTCTTGGAGCCGAGAGAAGCCATTGTATGATAAGTTTAACATGATGCAATTTGGGATGGATTGAGTTGGAAGAGCCACAACAAACTATTATGTGATTGGATCGGGGTAGGGGAAGGGAAAGTAGTTCCCATTCCCTTTCTTCCTCTCACAAATTGAGGAAAAAACCCTTAATAAGTTGGTGTCAAAGATACAAAATTCACTTTGGAGAACACTCAAGAGAGCCAAGAGAAAATTTGGAGAAGCACACAAAGAAGAGAGAAGGTGGTACCCTATTAGCTATGGCAAGGGATGTAGAAGGAGGTCTATATATATGTACCCCAACAGTGAATTTATGGGTTCTTCTCTCTATTGTGGAGTTTCTTGTTGGAGTTCTCAGATCGATGGAGGTGAATCCTCTAAGAATTTCTCTCGCACCATCTATCACTCATGCTAGTTCATTTGACATCATCACTCACACTATCTCTTGTACTAATTCTATCAGCATTTTACCTTCATTTCAGTAACCTTATTCATTGGGAGGAACATAGTGCAGTCAAGGTAGAATTGTTAGGCATCGTGGCAGCACTGGAATCGATGTTGAGGATATACTTTGTGATCTTAGGTGATGATCTTTGTGGTCATATTTAAAACCATTAATACATTACCTAAGCCTATGAGTCTTTTGTGACACTTAGAGAAAGAATGGATAGCTAAGTTCTTACAGCTGAGATGATGAACTACCAGAATAATGGATTCAATATCCTGAATTCTTGATCACTCCAGTGGTGTGAAATTATCCCTTGTGCAAGCACCTTCTTAGATTTTGGATTTGGCTTGGGGATGGTTATCTACAAGAGAGATTATAGTGTAGATGGCGTATGGTTGGGTGGAGAGTTCAAGTCCCTCCTTTAGTTTCAATTTAAATACACTTAGATAAGGATATTGATTGATGCATATTTGATTTATCGACATTGACAATGCATATATATTGATTGGATGATGTAGGGTCTTATTTTAGTCATGAAAGAATGCCTAAATCACTGTATAGTCATGTTTGACCAAATATCATGGTTTTACATGGTGTTACTAAATGCTTTGGTCATGTGGTTATTGTCTTCTTAGTTAATTATAGGTTTCTCGATATGCTTGTGATTGGTGGTCTGAAATTCACTCAGAATTACCTGGTTTCTTTCTTATAAGGTCTTTGTTATTTGATATGTTTAAGAATTTGGGAAACTCACTATCATAACCTTGATTGTAGGTCATTTTATAGGTTATGAGTTAAATTTATATATCTATGGTTAAATGGAATATTTTGTACTATTGACAACCTTGAATGCTTGAGCTATGGTGTTAGTTGTCATACTCATGATTGAAGATAACTTGCATGTTTTAAGCGGAATAAACACTTGGGTTCTACTGATAATTTCTTGGATCATAAATAATATCATAAAATATATATTTTTGTATAATAATGTTTCTATGGATGAAAATTTTAATAGAATGAAAGTTTATAGATGTTATATTATTTAATGAATGGACTATAACTCTATTTTAGCAGGCATAAAGCCCCACGTTTTTATTTATGAATAGCTATGTAATAAACCCACTACTATTCCTAGCCCATACTAAGGGTAGAAGGAGGTAGTTACTCTAATGAACTTACCTCCAAACTCTAGTTATAGAAATTGAGTCTAAATTTTTCAATCTTTTTCAACTTTCTCAAAACTTAAAATGGATATCATCGATATGTTCGTCTCGTTGAGAAATTTCCAATGATATAAAAATTTCGTCAATCCAACTCTTAGATAAAAATATATGGTGGATTAAAGACTGACTTATTAGGTCTTTCCATGTCATATGACCTTTCATATGGCACCTCCGTGGTCCCCACATGGTACACACATGGGCATCCATGTCATTTCCCACATGGTAATTGTCGACCCATTCATGTCCGGTTTCATGTTGTATAGGAAAATCCACTTTTTGGCAGTAAAGAATATGCATGGGCCCCTCGGCTACCACATCATTCTATAAATAAAATCCTGGTAATTCCCATTGCAGTCCCCGATAGAATATATTGGGGAAGAATTGTAGGGGTTACATGGAACTCCCACCTTCCATACTTCCACATCAGTCCACTAGGGAAAAACTCAAGCAATCACATTGGGCCATACCTTCTTCATGGACCCCTCCTAATCACATTATATTTCTTTTACTCATGGTCTCATGCATGGGATCCACCTATGCCACATCACCCCAAGAATAAAATCCTGGTAGGATTGCACCAAACATCACAAGAAATCAGTGAGGAAGATGTGTCACGGTGATGTCATCGAATTTTATCGTTGGGGTGATGTCACACCCTCCATGTGGATCCCTTGTTGTTGCAAATCCACTCTCATGAAAGGATGAGGATGTGGAAGCATTTCTCTATGCCATTTATATTATCCAACCAAAATGGATAACTGAAGTAATGGAGGAATTGAAGAATGACGAAGAGGTGTGGACACTCATTCAAAAGTTGCAGCAAGGACCCACTACATCTGATGCATTTATCTAGAGGAATGACTCATTATGGTACACAGATTGGTCATATCTATGTAAAACTTCCTAGCTCAAACAAAATATTCTTTTGGAATTGCACACCTCTCTTGTAGGAGGGCACTCAGGATTTTTAAAAGCTTACCATAGGGTCAAGAAGGAATATTTTGCGATGGACTTAAAGTTCATATTTAGAATTTTGTGGCAGAGTGTTTGGTTTGCCAACAAAATAAAGTTGAGACATTTAAGACTGCAGGTATGTTACAACCTTTAACATTCCAAGTCAACATTGGGAGGAGGTCTCAATGGATTTTATCACAGGTTTACCCAAGTTCAAAGGAAATATTGTCATCATGGTGGTAGTTGATAAACTTACCAAGTATGTACACGGTTGTGCATTATCTCATTATTTTAAAGCCAATATAGTTTATATTCAATTTATGGAATTAATTCAAACGATACATGGAAACCCAAAGATTATTGTAAGTGATAGAGATCCTATTTTCTTTCCTAGGTACTCAATTAGCTCATAGCTCATCTTACCATCCTCAATCCGACAGGAAAACTGAGACAGTGAAAAAATGTTTGGAAGGATATCTTTGGTGATTTATAGCTAATAAATAAACACAACAGGTCAAGTGGTTACCTCTAGCTGAATGGTGGTATAACCCTTCCTTCCATACTACAGCGAAATGACTCCATTTATGGCACTTTATGGATATCATTCACTGCCAATCACATCATCTTTAAGAGAAAATTATGAGGTTCAAGTAGTGGAAGATCACATCAATCATCAACAACAAGTTCTCCAACTCTAAAATGATAACCTCACTCTGGGACAAAATCAAAGGAAACAACAGGAATATTAGCATCACTGTGAAAGAATTTTTCATGTATGTGACTGGGTATTTTTATGACTACAACCATACAAACTAATGTACCTTAGGCAAGCTAAGAAGGATAATAAATTGTCAGCCAAGTACTATGGTCCTTACAAGGTGTTGCAAAAGATTAGTACTATGGCATACAAATTGAATTTGCCTGCATCTTCCCGAGTACACCGAGTTTTCCATGTTTCATGCTTAAAGAAGGTTATCAGTGACAAGCTCTTAGTTTAAACAATATTGTGAGAACTTGACGAGGAAGGAATAATCCTATTTGAGCCTGAAGAAGTCACATAAATAATAACCTAACAGTTACATAATCGATCAATTTTAGAGTATCTCATTAAGTGGAAGAACTTACCTGTTGAATATTCCACATGGGAGGATGAGAACTTTATATAGAAGCATCTAGAACTACTCAAGAATTGAGGACGACACTTTTTTGGAAGGAGAAGCGAATGTTAGGATCCTATAATACTAGTGTAACCCCCTTATTGTTATCTTTAGTGTATCCCGCTTACTGTTATTGTTGTGCCCATGTAGCCCCCATATTATTATTTTTGTGCCCCATAGAAGCCCACTATTGTTATTGTTGTGCCCTTACATTATTATTGTTATGTAGGCTCTGATTATATTGTCACCCTTTAGACTCCTATATATACCAAGGATGTCTTTTCATTTCAAATATCCAATAATTTTTTATTTATGTGATATAAAGGAGGTTTCCCCCTCAAAGAGGATAATTTTTCAAGTCATTGATCTATCTTTTCTTATGTTTTGTGATATAGTTGCATAACAATGTATCCTATCAAATCTATTAGAGAGTTGTGAGAGGACTTGTAGAGATAATGATCTCTTAATAATAGCATATTGGTTATACCTACTTGAGAGAAAAGTGGATATGAATTTGTCAGTTGGTTAACCTCTTCTCAAAGAAACTCATGTATAAATAGGAGTGCTTTCTCCATTGATCATGAAGGAAGGGAGGACAAATTTAGATTTTTTAATCAAAATACTTGAAGAGATATTTGTAGCTAATATTCAACATTTTGGAGCTTGCTCCAAGATTAATTCACTAAATATATGATGATGTTCCAATTTTCAACTTCTAGTGTTCTTGTTGAGCATTGTTAATTTATGCAACTAGAGTAAAATTCCACATTGGACATATCATATGATAGATATTATTATTCATTGTATTCTTCTTTTTTGGAGGACCAAAATAAACATAAAGGTCACCTCATTTAGACATGCATAAGTTGGTTTTCGAATTTATGAACCCTAACGCACATACAATTGGATAGGTCAGCCTCAACATCAGGTGGACCCTTATTTTGACCTATAAATACAAGAAACCTCAATCTAATTTACACATCATGATCAAGCATTCTTTTCTCTTATTCTATTTCTTCTATTCACACAGTTCTGACGGAGGAAGTTAGCGCAAATGTCTAAAATTACAGGTATTAGGCTCGCACATGTTAAGGAGTTGTATTCGTTGGTCACACGCACGTCACAAGGCACATTTGACTGTAGTCACATGCTCACAATGCTTAAAAGAGAGACCGAGAGCTGCAATCACTCACATAACAACCTGAAGGGAGTGAATGAGGCTCTGAGATAGTTCGATGAGGATTAAATCCCAGTCGCTCGGTTGCCATGCTTCAGGGAGATCGAGTAGCCATAATCACTCACATACAGTGCCTTAGGTAGTGACCAAGAATTCACACTCACTCGTAGAATATGCTGATGAGTGTGACTACGGTTTTGAGCCAGGGTTTTAAAGTTGACCACAGTTGACCATAGATGTCTAAAGGCTGGAAGTTTTCTCTCTACTGTACAGTAATTCTGTAAGTATGCTTATGATTTGTATTGGGTAAATATTTATTGATGATTATGTATTGGGATCATTGTACTCTTTGCTGAAACATTTTATGAGAATCTAATAAGAAGAATATTTGAAAGGGTTTCCCCCATAGTGGGTTTTTCCTTGGTCTTTGAACAATCCAGTGTCTCTTGTGGTTGTGTTATTGTCTCCTTTGTGATTGCATACATTTTTCTATCTTCAATTATTGTTTTTGACTGTAAACATTGTTAATAATTCGATGCATTTCTAAATGAAGAATTGATTTGGGATGAAGTAATTGAAACAACATAGAAAAATCTGAAAAATTAACATGGTATTAGAACTAAGGTGAAGGAAAAGCCCAAAAGGAGATAAAATTTGAAGCAATCATCTTGGAAAGTTGAAAGAGTCTACCTAGTCAAAGTCAACATGAGTTCCTTCTTTAAGAGTGATGATAAGTTGGGTGACTCGTCCAATTTTTCTTCATGGAAAGTTAGGTTGGAGATCATAGATGATAACAAGGATGTTTTCGACTATATTAAAGGAAGAGTAAATGAGCCTCCATAGAATGCTTCCGTTGCTTCCAAAAACAAGCACAATAAAGGTGAGTTAAAAGAAAAGAAAAATATAGTTGATGGTTTACAAGATAATTTACTTGCATATGTTGGAAACTTGAGAAGGTCTAAAGACATGTATGATAAGATATCTGGAATGTATGAAGTCAACAATTTGAATGAGATCATCTCCCTGAAATATCAACTCAAAGACACGAAGATGAAAAAAGGAGAGTATGTGCAATCCTACATAATGAGGATATCTCGTCTTAGACATCAATTGCAAAGAGTTGGAGAATATGTGTCTGACGGGGAATTGGTGATCGTGACTCTAAGAGGTCTCCTTCCTATCTGGGAAATCTTCATTACTTCCATAAGCAACAACAATGTCCTCCCATCATTTGATGAAATTGTTGGAAAGCTTAAAAAAGAAGAATCAAGGATGATATCAAGAGGAAGGATTCAAAAACATGAAGAAGGAGAGCTTGCTACATATATCTCTCATGACAAAAGGAAGAAGAAAGGAAAATGAGGTACATCAAGAAATCCTCCTCCTCAAAATTTAAAAAATAATAATGATATAACATCGTCTCATATTGAATGCTATAATTGTCACAAGAAGGGTCACTATGCACGAGATTGTCCCGAGAAGATCAAAGGGCCAAGTTACAACACTAGAAACATCAACACCAAATACAATAATCAAAGAAGAAAAGATGATCGAAGAAATAACCACAATAAAATATATGAAAGTAGAAGAAGAGATACCTCAAGCAACCATTAGAAAGATAATCGTCATGAAAAGAAGTAAAGATTTCATAGTTATGAAAGTAATGTTCTAAATCAATCTGAATACATTCTTGTTTCTGCATTTACTAGTTCCTCTCCTCCTGATTCATGGGATAGTTGACTGGTTGATTGATCCAACTTTAAACAGGAATGCAAAAAATTACAGAGATAACCATAAATACAGAGATGCAACAAAAATAATACTTTATTTCATTAATGTAAAATACCAAAATATGCTTACAAATAGAAATGGAAATAAACTAGCTCGAGCGATGGTAGCTTATCTTTGAGGAGAGATGTGGTGGCTACATGCCTTTGAACTGTCTTACAATGAAGCTCAAAGGCCTATTTATTGTTGAGAAACAATGGAAAACCCTAAACATCCAAAAAACTAACCCTAGGAGATGAAGCACCAAACTATGGGCCCTATTTTGGGTAAATTGGTACATCAACTTCCCAGGGTCGTAACTTTGGCATACAATCATCGTTTGATGTGAAAAATACCTTGTTAGAAAGATCTATCCATGGAATACAACCTTGGGATGAGTAGCATCAATCCATGGGCCCATGTTGCTCCCATTTTTCCCAAAAAACGTCGTTTAGGGCCTCAAAATAGCTTCGTAAGTTCAGGACCCGAAAAACTGCTAAAAATAGTAAATTGTGCTACAATTAAGGAAACTGAAAAACTGAAAGAAACAATGGTGGGGGTCCAAGTGTAATTGGTGGGTAGCCACCAATATCCACCTGGATCATTCCTCCCCCCTTAGGAAGCAATGGTCCCCATTGCGTTGAGTCCCTCCATGAGGTGAGAAAACTTCTCCTGAACCTCGTCCCTGGTGAGATGTTCTGCAATCTCTGATGTGTCCAGTAATGGTGGGAAGGTCGAGGGTAGTCCACATTGAACACTTAGTGCAAGCCAAGGAATGGAGGAATGCTATGCTCCAAAGCATTTTTTCCCACAGCCTTGGTAACGGTGTAAGGACCACATCGGAGTGGTCTGAGTTTCTGATGGGCTCCTCTAAGGCATTCTTTCTGCAAATGTAACCAACCTTTGTCTCCCACCTGAAAGTTGTGTGGAACCCAATGTCAATCATGTCGCTGCGTGTACTTGGTATTTTCCACAATGGAGCGACGATATATCGATCTGCTGGGTACAGGTGCTCGGGAGTCAGATCGAATGAATGCTTGACCTAACAATGCAACGATATCCCTGTGGGTGAGGAGAAGATGTCCTTGTATTCTTTCATGACCGTATCCACCTGCTTCTGTTGTATGGAGTAACCATTCCTCGGGCCCATGGATATGGCTATGATCTTCTCCTTACTTTGAGAGAGGACCAAAAAGAAAATAAATTTCCTAGTTTGGGAGATCATCTTACTACCTTTCTTAGCAGAGATCAAAGAAGTGGCGGCAGGTGGGACTACCTCCGGTATCCTGTATAATGTATTACATAAAGAAATAATAACAGCGTGAGGCCTTGACTCATACACAACATGTTGCTTCCATAAGTATGGTTGGCCTAATAATACATCATAAACATCAAGAGGTGCAACATCACACAATACCTCATCTATGAAGGGCTTGATGTTGTAGGGAAGGCGGCACTGCTAGCAGACTCGGAGATCTTGTCCTTGGTGAAGCCACCCAATGCCGTACGGTTGCAGGTGTGGTATGGTTGGTAGTCCCAGCCTCTTCACAACCTCTGCTGAAATGAGGTTCTTTTGGCTGCCACTATCGACAATGAATTGTAGCGGCGAACCCTTCACCCATGTTTGTGAGTGGAAAAGATGCTCCCCCTCCTCTGTAATGTTGGGCTCATTCTTCTAGATCTTGGTGGTGGAAACAATGGCACTGGGATTCAGATCAATAATCTACTTCCCTTTGTCATTCCTCTTGTCAAGTTCTGACTCAGGGTTGGAACATGCATCTCATTTTGAAGCCTTCAACTCGGCCACCAACGATTGTTTGGTCTGACACTCACTTGTGTTGTGAGTGGGGCTCTTATGGAACTCACACCACTTTCCTGTGTCCTTCTTTGACTTCATGGTGGTGTTATTTTCTTGAAGCTTCGATGATTTGTCTTCTGTCACCCTGCCTTGGCTTTGTCCTTTGTTCTTCGGATTCACATATCCGAAGTCTTTCTTCTTTTGTTTAAACTTCTGCTCGATCTTGACAGTGTATCGGTAAGTTGTGCCAAGCGAGGAGATGTCTAGGAAATCCATCTCATCCTAGATGTACTTGTGTAGGCAGTTGTGATATTTGAGTACCAAATTTCGTTTTGAATCCTCGATACCCAACTTTGTGGGAAGGGTATGAAAAATATTAGTAAACTCGGGAAAGTATTGGTCCCTTCCCTACCACAATGTGGTCCACTTTATGAATTTATCCTCATAGCTTCCGACAGGGTATTACTACTCCTTGATGGCATCTCGGAATGAATTCCAAGTGGGAGTAGCTAAAAAAAATGAGTTCGTATTTTCATCCTTCTACTCGCAGTAGGTTTCCCACCAGTCCTTGAGCAAAAGTAATATTTTCTTGGCTAGAGAAATCATGAACATAAAAATACCCTTCTAGCAAATTTAGCCATTTATCTACGACATCTACATCTATCTAACCCTCAAATATGGGGATTTCAAAGTTAACTTGTACCTTAAAGGGTGTGGCATTTCCAGAGTATCTATTAGATGCGTCGCCCCTGGGTAGCCACTAAAGGATCTGGGCAAAGTTGTCTATCATCGCATTCCTTTGTCACTCGAGGGCTTCTTCGAGCAAGATTTTGATAGGATCTATTACCCCCTCATCTTTGTTTTCATCCACCATGGGAGGTCATCGCGATTTGCAAGGCTGGTCTTGTAAAGGTTTGACTAGTTCAAGCCTTAACTCCTTATATCCCGACCTCGTTGGGGACATGCAAAAGAAGAATAGAGTAAGAGCAGACCCCTCTTATACCACTAATCCAAATTTAAATAGGAATGCAACAAATTACATAGATAACTATAAATACAGAGATGCAGTAGAAATAATACTTCATTTCATTAATGTAAAATACTGAAATATGCTTACAAACAGAGATGGAAATAAACTAGCTCAAGCGATGGTAGCTTATCTATGAGGAGAGATGTGGTAGCTACATGCCTCTGAAATGTCTTAAAATGAGGCTCAAAGGCATATTTATTGTTGAGAAATAATGGAAAACCCTAAACATCCAAAAAACTAACCCTAGGAGATGAAACACCAAACTATGGGCCCCGTTTTGGGTAAACTGGTACATCAACTTCCCGGGTTCATAACTTTGGCATATGATCTCCATTTGACATGCACAATACCTCGTTAGAAATATCTATCCGGGGATTACAACTTTGGGATGAGAAAGATTAGTCCATGGACCCATGTTGATCCCAGGTTTCCCAAAAAACGTCGTTTAGGGCCTCAAAGTGACACTAGAAGTTCAGGACCCGAAAAACTGCTAAAAATAGTAAATTGTGCTATAATTAAGGAAACTAAAAAACTGACAGAAACAATGGTGGGGGTCCAAGTGGAATTGGTTGGTAGCCACGAATATCCTCCTGCATCATTGATAGTGGGGCCACTCACCATTTCTCTGGATATAAAGAAGTTCTCTCTAATATAGTAGAGAGGGATACTAAGCCGAAGATTATTCTTGGAGACAACTCCACTCATTCCGTAAAAGGTTTCGGGTCCGTGAAATTTCATTTGAATTCTTGGGAATCAGTTTCGATGCATGATGTTATGTATTTTCTAGGATTAACGAAGAATTTGGTATCTATATCCGTTTTGGAAGATAAAGGGATGAAGGTTGCCTTCATCAAAGGAAAAGTTTTGGCTTTGTCTATTGGTTGACCTATGAGAGATGCATTCACTAGAAGACCAATTCTAGCATTAGTTCATAATATTAATCAACTAAGAAATTCATGGCACCGAAGATTGACTCATCTACATTATGATTCTCTTCCAAAATTAAGGAAATTGGTCTTTGGTATTCCCGATGTTCAAGCCCATCATGATGATGTCCAAGTTATGCAAGTCGAAATAATATAAGGGGACCATTCCCCTCTATTGAGAACAAGACAACTGACATCCTCCATCTCATCCATTCTGATATATGTGGTCCAATGCTCATGTATCCTATTGGTGGCCATCTCTATATCACCTTCATTGATGACTTCTCTAGAAAGACATGGATATATTGTTTGAAGAACAAGGATGAATCCTCTGAAATATTCAAAGAATTCAAAGATTTGATCAAAAATAAAATAGGGAATAGAATAAAATATTTAGGTCCTACAATGGTGGGGAATACATGTCAAATGAATTCATAGAATTTTGCAAGAAATAAGGAATCAAGAAGGAAACAATTGTGCCATATACACCTGAATATAATGCATTAGTGGAAAGAAAGAACAGGTCTATATTAGAAGTTGTTTATGTCATCCTCCATGATAAAAAATTGCCAAATTTCCTTTGGGGAGAAGTAACACATACTGTTGTATATGTTCAAAATAAAGTGTGTCATCAAGCACTGGAAAACAAGACCCCCGAAGAAGTGTTCACAGGTATGAAGCTCGACATAAGCCATCTCCACATATTTGGATGCCCCATATATTTTCATTTGCCAAAGGACAAAAGGAAAAATTTGGGGGCAAATAGAAGGAAAGTTACGTTTGTGGGTTATTGTGAAAACTCTAAATCTTATAGAATATATATTCCTCGTCAAAAGAAGTTTGAAATTAGCAAGGATGTAACATTTGATGAAGATGCTACTCTTGGAAAAGAAAAAGATCTTCCCCCATCTCTTCCTCCCGAGAAGGGGAATTATGAAAAGGATATTCTATATGGTCCTTTCATTCCCGAGTCCAAGGATGAAATTGTTGATGATCCCATGGAGCCTATGGATCCCTTAGATCCTCCTCCAAGTGATCCTCCTACTAGGAGGTGACCACTTTGGCTTCGTGACACTCTACAAGATGCAGAGAGACAAGTTCCCGTCTGAAGATCATTTAGAGAAAGGAAGAAGCCATGTAAGTATGAGGGATATGTTGCAGCCATAAGCACTATGATTCAAGCCAAACCTTCAACATTTGAAGAATTCGTAAAGGAAAAAGTTTGGAAAGATGCGATGATCGAGGAATATCAATCGATTATGAAGAGTGGTGTATGGGATGTTGTGCCGAGACCGAAGGGGGATTCTATGGTGACTTCAAAGTGGCTATTCAAGATCAAGCATGGAATTTATGGTAGCATTTAGAAATACAAGGAAAGGTTCTTGGCTCGATGATTCTCACAGAAAGAGGGATAGGATTATGATGATATATTTTCACCTGTGGCTCAATACACATTTGATAATAGCCCTTTTTGCTAGTCAAGGATGGACTCTTCATGAGATGGACATAAAGACTCTATTCCTCCATGGAATATTACAATAAAAGGTGTATGTTGATAAGCCATAGGGATTTGAGGTAGAGAATCGAAAGACACATGTTTGCAGATTGAAGAAGGCATTTTCTGTGTTATCACTTACTGCAAAATTTTTCGAATGGTACGAAGTGATGTCAAAAGAATGCAAAAGATAAGAGGATATTTTAGTCATTTCCCAAGTAGCATAAGTAATTAAAGCATACATTTGACCCTCTCCATTGGAAAGTGCTCAAAACAAGATTTCCAACGATATGTAGAAGCCCAAAAATGGACACCTGGATTAAAAGATACAGTCTGCCAAATTTTGAAGGATTTGAAGCCCTAGTAAAGAAGGAATATCAAAGATCCCAATATCGGAGGTCCAGAGTATCGGAAATCGCATATCGGAGGTCCAGAGTATTAGAAATCACATACCAGAGGTTCAAAGTATCGATGATGGCATATCAAAGGTCGGTCATACTGGCGCATCACAACATCAGAGACATTACAGATCAGCAGTCGCAATAATGGGGATCCATTGCATCGAACCAGGTAATATCACAGCTCGGAGGAGATCGACACACTGTAATATCGTAACATCAGAACTTTTGTAGGTGAAAACCTTTTAAAATTTGAGACAAGGGTAATGTGTCGATAGTGTAAAAAATATCGGGGGGCTTAAATAAAGATTAATAAAGGATTCTATCGTAAAACATAAGGTGGGCGGGCCCTTTTCTCTCTCCTATAGTGGGACACGTGGTGAGATATGATTGGTTTCGATAAGATACACGTGGCGACATATGATTGGTTCCGATAAAGCTACAGTGGCATTTAATGTTAGCACAACGTGGCAGTATGGAAGGACATTTGGTAGGTAGTTTTGGAATTTTGAGGGGACCTATGGGGGCAAGTCTAGGTTACATGTGTCACCACTCAAGAGGTGCCACATGGAGGTGATGACTTCATATCGGAGATCGTATATCAGAGGTTGAGGATGTCGACACTTTCTAACACTCGATAATTGAAGAAATGCTGATAAGGAGGCTCTAATATAGGGATGACACACAGTTGCAAGAGGAACTCAAAGAACCAAACGCGTAAAGGTTCGGATTGATCACCAAGGGCTATCGATGACTAGGGAATTGAAATATCACAACTCCCATGTTATTTCCCCAATTGGAAACCTTTGATTGGAGAGGCTCTACTTTTGTGCTAATGCATGGTCAAGAGGAAGTTAAAGAAACTCGGTCGCAAAGCACTTTACAAAGGAAAAATGACCGCCGAGTAGGAACAAAAGGCCCTAGTACCTTAAGGCTAATCCTTGGATCATAGCCCTCGGTCCCATGGAGGAAAATAGAAAGGGTCTAAACAAAAGGGGCCAAGGACATCGAAACTCTCTGTTTTTGTAATGTCTTTAAGAATAAAAGTCCCGATGAGTAAAGTTATGATAGTGTGGTACAGAGCTTTAAAGGCATAATGAGTCAGTAGTTGCAGTGGTAATTGAAATGCATTAATCCTATGGAAGCCTCTGTAACAAGAAACCAAGGGCAACATTTGGAGTAGAAATGACTTCGACTGATTCATGTGCACATCTTCATCGAGTTAATTGGAGATAAGGGACTTAGGAAGCAGTGTGCAAGTCACCTAAGAATTAATTTCTCAGCGTGGAGCTCCACATAGTCAGAAAATGAAATATTTCTAGGTCAATCTTTGTTGATGTACTGTGGCAAGCAACTGACAGTCGATCGCTCCCAACTCTAGAGAACGAGAAATTCGAGAAGTTAAGAGGAAAGTGACAGGTGAACCTGGCAAGTAATAAAGGAGAAATATCATGGCAAGGGCATGAACTGATCGAAGGTGATCATAACAATCAGCATGGAGATATTTTTCTAGGGTCATTATTCAGCTTTCCCATATTTTGTATTTTGTACTTTGTTACATGTTAAAGAAGAAATCAATCTGTTGTAATCATTTTGGGCCGTAGATCCATCGTACATTGAGACAGCTAGTCGATCAGACAACTGGAGCTCGGTTGAGATATTTTGTAGTTGTTGTTCAAATCTTCCTTCTCCTTATAAATAGAGGGAAGAAACACTTAAAGAAGGTTTATAAGTTTTGGAAAGAAACTCTTGGAAAGGGCCTTTTCCTATTTTCATGAAAGAAGTGTTATGAATCTTGATGTATACACATTTCTCAGAAGACTAATACAAGATTTGTGGTGATTCCAACTTATTTGGTTGCAGTATGTTCTTCTCCCTCTATGTTTTCATATATGCTAAATACTCTTCTCAGATTTCATGTAAGTAGCTTATAGATATATTTCCCATTAGATGAAAATTCATTTAGATCAAGCTATTGATGGAAAATGCATGTATTGATGTGGAAACAATGTCTTTAAAAATCATTCCATGTATCTTGTCATTTCATAAGCATTTCCTTACTCCCACTTCTCTCTCTAAATCCAGATACATAGAATCCTTAAAGTCTAAGCTCTATATGATGGATTTATCCTCCACCTTCTTCTACCATTACATCTATCTTAACAATTGATTTGATGCAATCTCTCAATCTTCTTTGGCCACCACTGAATGATGATTATTTCTTGTTCATTCTTGTGTGTATGTTGGTTCATACATTGTGTCTTTATGAATGGTTTTGAATCAATATTATTTGAATTACTTTTGAGAAACTATGGTGATGTAAGTCTTTAAGATAAATTTGATTGCACTAATTAAGATGTCCTAGGCACTGGTATCCAAACAACCTAGAGGCTACCTCTAGGAGGCTTCTATATATTCTAAAGCACTTGTATGAAAGGGGAAAGAGAAAGTGACAACATCTTTCTAGTGCTATTGTCGGGGACGAATTAGAGAATCTTTTCCCTAGGTAAAGCATTCATACACTCTTTGATAAGGTGAGAAAAGATGTGTGGGTTTTAGATTTATCACCTTGGTGACTCCATTGTCAAATCATAAGTTCATCACCCTAGCTTCTAAGAGGCCCCATACTCGCTCAAATACCTCTCAACAAAGAATGCAAAATATATCTAATCCAGAAAAAATAATATCGAGAAGAACTAGGAAGGAAAAAATCCCCAATGTTGATGGTACTATGTCCTCGTTGCCTAAAATATCCTCATCCATCTCATAGAATGCCATAATTCACAGCTCTGATTTTCCTCCTAGAGTCCTGGTATATCTTTCAGAAAATGATTAACTACTCAGTACCTCCTCCCTAGAGGGAAAGGAAGAATAAGTTTTAGTCAACACCCCTTCTCTCTCATTTCCTCCCCTCCCCAGAGTTGAGCAGGTAAAAAATATCCTCCAGAGTAGCCCTACCCTCAGTGTGAACAATTTCTCATTCCACAACCAGTCAGTTGTCTATCAATTGGTCATAGGTTAGAGAACCCTAATAAATCAAGCACCACCACCTCTGCTCCAAATGATTGTCCCAAGTTTCCTGTGAAATAAATATGCTACGTTGGGCCTGCCTCAACCTTTAAATTCCATGCCACAAGACTATCTCAAGTCCCTCCCCAGGTTTAATGGAGAAGATGACACATCAACACAGAGACACATATAAGCTTTTTGTTCCTTTGCATAAAATTTTATTGTAGATCACTTGGATGTAGTGCTTAGGCTCTTCATCAAATCTCTGGAGGGGGGAGCTAGGAAATGGTTCAAATCCTTGTTGAATGCTTCCATCACCACTTGGGAAGAGATGGAGAATTATTTTATGCAAAAATGGGGAGATAAGAGAGATCATGGGTATATTCTTACTGATTTCAATGCTATAATGAAGAAACTTGATGAGGGTATCTCTACATTTAAAAAAAGGTTTAATAATTTGTACAAAAGTCTATCTACTGGGATTAAACCTCCATAGGATGCTTTCGAGTGGTTTTTGTAGGGGCCTTTGAATTAGAGTTCGGCTTCACACTCAGAGAGAGGAATTTCCCTACTTTGGACCAGATTAAAACTAATGCTCTCAAGGTAGAACCAAACTTTTCATCAACATGGAAGTCAAAAAGTAGAGCGACCCTCGAAAGAAGAGAAAAGGGAAAGAGGAGGCTACTTCCTCAAGTCATAGAAGAGAATCCAAAGAACAGAAGATAAAGTATATGGATAAGTTGATGAAGAACTTATGAAATAAACAGATAAAGCTGGAGCTATAAAATAAAAACCTTCAACAATAGAATTTCTCAGCTATTAATCGAGGTTTCAATCCTCAATATAGAAGACATCCCCTAAAAATATTGCAAAGGGAGAGGAAAGAACAACAATACCACATCCATCCTCCATTATACATAGAATATGATCCAGAGGAGCAGATACTAGATGCCAACAAAGTTCAGGGGAATATGTATTCCTCTTTCTATGATGAAGAACAAGAAGTCAAAATGTATGAAGAAGAGGGGGATGATCTTGATGAAACACTAGACGAGGGTGAGATTGATGATTACTGCAGAAAGTTTATTGATTTCATGTAGGCTCAGCTGCATAAGAAATATGATCTTCGGTCATCTCAAAATAAATCGAGGGGATAATACCAAAATGAAGGCACCTCCTCCGAGGAGCCTCCTAAGTCAGCTGACAAGGGAAAGGGGCCCTTAGATCTAATTGTTGAAATAAAGAAGGAGTATTCAGATCCAAACCGCTTTAAGTTTGAAGTTCTCAAAGAAGAGAAGTTACCTCCCCCCTCTAGGCCCATCTATGAAAACAAAAAAGAGCCGGTAGAGGTTAGGACTCCAGAAAATGGCCCTGCTATCTATAATCTTCAAAAAGAGCTTGAGAAAGTCAAAATCTCGGTCTTGCTATCTGAGCTCTTGAAACAACCCACCTATAAGTCCCAATTTTCCCAGTTCATGTTTCCATCTATTTCAATCCCATCACATGAGAGTTTAAACCTCCAAGAAGAAAGGCCAATGGTTGTCTTTGGACCCCATTTTGAAGAACGAGATCCCTCCACGACACCTTTTTACGTTACTCTAGTAGTACATGACCTCTTGCTCCACAACTGCATGTTGGACTTGGCCACTTCTCATAATTTGATGTCACTATCAATGATGGAGCAACTAGGTCTATAGGTAACCAGACCATACAAAGATCTCTAGTCTTTTGAATCTAAGAGAGTAAAGTGCTTGGGAATGATAAAGGACTTAGTGGTTAATTTGGCCCAAATCCCAGTAAAAAGTGTAGTGATGGACATTATAGTAGTTGATACCCCTGCAAGGTTTGGTACGCTTTTGTCCAGATCTTGGGGATCAAATATTTGAGGTTCCATCAAGCTGGATCTTACCTATGCTACCATCCCTATCTTTGGTGGAGAAGAAATGCGACTATATAGGGAATCAAGGTTCATTAAAAAAACTAGGAATGTTTGTTTCCCAAATAATGCTCCTGTGTATGGGAAATAAAGGGATCTCTCTTGCTTGCTGCTAGAAGAATATAATTTCATTTTATAAAAAACATAGGTACAAAAAGTAGCCAAATTAGATTAGCAGCTCAACGATTGTAGTAAAATCGAGAAGTTGTATTTCGATGATGAAAATTCTAAGGAAATGGAGCAAGAGTGTTGTTGGTATCTCCATAGGGTAGTGTTTATGGTACTGGACCCACCGACATGTCAGGGGATCTCCCCATAAGAAGTCCCAACTAGGCCTTAGACCATTTGGTGTAGGGGTCCCAGCAGTGGGGTAGTACAGTATCGCCTTGACTACGGTTGCATGCAGAGGTGAGTAAGATGTCCTTGTTGGTAGCAAGGGTGTGACAGGCACAACAAGTCAAGGAAGGCGCATGAATGGGTCTAACACATGTAACGAGGGTATGAGTGCGCACCTTAGATACTTGTGATAGCACGCAACTTGAAAGGGAACACATGAGAGAGACACATCAAAAGATGGAAAGAAAGTTAGCGAACGATCCAAAGGGATGGTTAAACCAACAACACATCTTGATAAGATTCATACAAACATATATAGAAAATTGCATACATACATGCATAAACATCAAATACATATATCATTAGAGTAACCAAGATCATTGAAATATAATAACAACATATGCATGAAATGTGTTGGCTCTGTTATATTAAGAAATTGAAAGTTGCAATCATACATACAACCATGTCCAACTATTAGTCCCGACAACGGAACATTATAGTCACTACCGCCTGCTCCTCCAAAGAGATATACTATCTCTTCACTGTGGAGAATCCAATGCTCATTACAATACACTCCAAGCTTTGTCTAAGATACACCTATAGGAAGCTTGGCTCCCAAAAGCTTATACAACAAGTTATCAGGTTCTATAAATAGCAAAGGGTGGGGTGACCCTTGAAATTCCCCTTTGTGACTCTTCACCTACCCTCATCACTTTTTAACTACTACATGACTGTTAAATTCTACTATCGACACTTACTCTTTCACTTTTACAAGATGTTACATTACAATCTGTACATGTACCCATGTGAGAAAAAATAGGTTTGAGAAAGCCATGCAAGCTATCACTAAGACTTTGCTAGTTGTGGGAATACCAACTCTTTGACATCCTCACAATGATCGATGATGGTGAACTGATGCCAAGCTTGGCAGTCTGTGATGGAGTCTATGTTGTCAATCGTGACATCCTGCTGAAAGCGAACTCTTACCTCCATTGCATCTGGGTACACTGATTTGGAACCTCTGTCCAACTCATCTAATAATGTGCGCATCATAGTCTTGAGTGCAACCAGACTAACAACATACTGATGCATAGTGTCTTCGATGATCTCCCAGTCTATGCTAGTGGCTACGCACATCAACTCATCAAAGTACATGTCAAGCTCCATTTAGACTTGGTTCTTTGTCTTTTCTTCGGTGAGTGTGCCAATAGATGAGATTGAGTGCGCATGTACAATGACATCCATGCTTATAAACACCTGTGCATGTGAAGCCTACAAACCGATGATGAGATGTAGGAGTTCCTCGTAGTTCCAGATATGACTTCGGATGCATACCTTCAACTATATCACGTTGGGCTTCATCATCTTCGGCAAGTGAAATGGGGCTCCTTTGTACCTCATTGGCCATGTTTGCATGCAATCGACAATAGTGTGTAGATTTGACAAGATATGTGCTCTCCTAGCACAACGATTTTACTAGCCATTGAGATGGAAAACTAATTTATGCACGGTGATGAATCTAGAATACAACATACACATGATTGCCTTGAGGGATGATACTTCATCCAATATCGCTCTCTTCAACTCTAGTATGGTGCATTATGTAACATGTTCTCCTCCTTTCTTTGCCACTTATAACTCCTTAGCCATTCGCTCGTTCTCAGCTATCAAGAATCGAACACTTGAGTTGGTGGCTTCGACATATGCTCTTGTAGCATCAAATAATGTCGTTGGATGTTTGCGTACATCGAATATGATCACTCGTTTTTCAAACTGCGTAGGAGATATGTGAACATTCAGAGTGGGCACTTTGCATGACTGCACAACTCTATGTTGTGACTCGTTGAAAGATATGTTGTGAATCTCCGCCTCTTGATTGTCTTCAAGGATCTCTATGTCTCCTTGATCGCTTGGGACCTGCTCTGCTTCCAAATGTGGTGAAGCCAGTGGGGTGACCTCTTGGTTTTGAGGCATGAGGTCACTGTCCTGATCTGACTCTAGCGGGACCATATTCGTGTCCATCTATTCTATCATATGTTCAATATATTGAGCTAAGTCCTTCTCCTATGACTTACCACCCTATCTACTTTGTGTCAACTGCTCATATGAGTCTATAACCTGTATTGGCGCAGTTTCATCAATCTGTGCATGATACGCCCACTGCTACACCTGTTCATGTTGCACTTCCTTCTCTCTTCTGTGCAGCTACTATTCTTCCTAGAGTTGCTGCTTCAACTCTTGCAACTCCTTTTCTGTTTCCTCCATCATCTGTTTATCTCTTATCCTTTGCACAATCCTATTGTTGCGTTGTTGCCTCTTCGCCTCAATCTCCAAAGTTTCTTTCAACACAAGTGGATTTTCTTTGAACTTGTATTTTTTATCTTCCTCTACGCTGTCAATAACCTTTCTCATTCCTTTGTCACACGCAAGTATGTTACCCTCTGAAACTGCTGATGATGGTGCTCTCTAGGGTGCTACTTCTTTCTGCCTTTCCAAGCACTCTACAACTATGCCGACTGGTTCATTGAGCATGAAGAATTGATAGAAATATCTCCATGTGTCTTCCTCAGGCTAATGACATGCCTCGTGGATCCAAGGAAACCACACTTTCGAACTATGATCCTTCACCAAGCAATGTGGGTCATAAGGATTAAAACTTCTGGTGCCAGAGGTGAATCTTTTAAACTCCTCTGTCTCAGTGTGGTGAAGTAAAATTGTAAGTGTAAACACAAACAAATTCCTCTAGCCTGATAATGGGTCTAGCCACAACACATACATTCTATGGAAGATTTCCTTAGGTTAGAATCAATCACGAGGACCTACCTCTTGGTCGCTTATCCTATTTGATGATGTCCTCACTTGCTCGCTCCAGAAATTTCTCGCTTCCTTCTTCAAACTCCTAAAACAAGTAAACAACAACAGACAACAAACATGATAATAGAAAGATTGCAATTCAACCTACTTAACAAGTCAAGAAACATTAAGCCATGAATATGTAATATTACAAAACATGTAGGAAATCAATTGATAGTTGCATATATTAATATCAAAGTGAGACTACAACCATTTGTCTTGACGTTGCAGTCTTCCTCTGATAAGACCAGGTTCCAACGCACTTCTGCTATAATTCCATGATTCCTTCAAACAACAATAGTTTTAAATCTCTTCCCTTTAGGCTTCAATCCAAATCAAAACACACTTCCCCCTCACACAACTAGATAGCTACAACTAGTAATAGCTTGCTTGTCTACTCCAAACCAAAATAGCATCAACACTCAACCAAAACTCTGCAACTATAACACTCACACTAGCTTGTGCTTGGGAAGAAGGGAGGTTTATATAGGAAATATGCATGGGAGATGGATCCTCTTCTCATGGGAGAATGATTTATCCCTTGAGGTAGTTCCATCGTTATAGGGGAAAGGATCCCAAACTATCATCCTCGACCCCATCCGGCCAAACCATTTACCAGACTTCTGTTACTAAGCTTCTAGAGCTGGAAGCTTCAACTCTAATTTAAAAAACTTTCCATAACAAGATCAGCGCAACTATATTACAACTCAGTCACTGCGATTGGTGCGAGGAGTAGTGCTAATCTCTATACATTGGCACGGGGGGACAAAGGCCATGAGCACCAGTCTTGTAAATTGGGCAAAACAAAAGTTTCAGGGGAAATGATGCAAAAGGGAAATGATCTGCTCATGAAGAGGGACACAATGGGATTTTCTTCATGAAGGAAAAGCATGCAGGGTTCATTGTAGAGGTCCTCCAGGATCAAGGAATGGGGATTATAGGGATAGTGACAAAATGTTGTGTAATAGTTGCCCCCTAAAGCGTGAAGGTCGAACTAGAGTGAGGGATGAAATGCTTTATAATTTAGTGCAGGAACTGGTCTATCATTAGAAAACCTGCAAGCAAGTACAGATACATATACATAAACTGAGATCACTGTCAAATGATACATGAATTTTGGCATGGATGCAGCCATCTAGATATTGATCATGTAAATGGATCCAGGTATGGGCGCATCCATTCATCAAAGAGGATCATAACGAAACCAAGGTATGGTCACAACCATCCATTAATGAGAAGGATCACATATGATAACTCATGGTCTGGTCGTAGCCAACCATCCGATAGAGATATGTATATGATCACAACCATGTAACATCACTTCGCAACCTGGAATTTTGTGATCTGAGTCTAGGGTCTTGCGCTCCAACACGACCCGATCAAAGTACAGATCCTAGCATGCGAATAGATGTGTTGACGTCGAACATGCTAGAAAGTCACTTGATTACCAGTCAATGATGTAAACTGTTAACAAGTGCGAGAGAAACCACCAATAATGACAATGTTCCTCAAGGTACTATCAGCACAATCCATTGAATGTGAATACAGGAACTGAAATCGAATACCAGTGAAATCACTCGATCAGAAGCCAATGATGTAAACTTGTCATTGAGTGTGAAGAACTTGCCATTAGGGCATGCAAGCTCTAAGGTACTGGAAGGGAGTCTCTTGGTCAACCTCCCGGATAATGAGTCGAAGTCGATAGAAAGTGACTATGTCAAAGGAGTGCCATAATGAATCCCACATCGTCAATGCGAGACGAGAGGATGCAAAATGATTTTGGATGATACAGAGAATCAGAGGTAAGTGTAACTGCAGAAGGACAACTCTTGAACATATCAACGACACAACTAGAAGTTTGGCAGTTTTTGGATCCATGGGATCGGTGGTCATGATGACGTGGCAGAGATAAAATGGAAGGCAAAAACAAATGGCCCAAACCCAGGAAGGTCAATGATGCAAAGGAGGATGTCCCAACCCGACAAGAAAAGAGTGTCAGGTTCAAGAGTGAGCTGCCGACATGACTTATGGATTTCCAAATTTCCCCCCACCATTTTTGGTAGGTACCCCAATTAGTTTTTAATTGCAAGCTTGAAGGGGATAGCATATGCTTGCACTGTAAGTTCGTCCTTCGAATGAATTCAACCTAGTAAGTTTAACGAGCCCTAGGAAGGAGAAGCTCATGTTCATCATGGTGACGAATCCAATGTTGTTTAATATTTTAACGAGTCTGACAAAGATGTAACTCGGTATCTTTTTCATGTTTAGAGAGTTTGAAAAATACACGTAAAAGAAAATTCCACATGGTCCCTTTTCGTACATTTGTGTCTCTCGAGCTCGAAAAGGTAGAAAACAATACTTGAGAGAACCATTTTACCATTTCAGTAAAGGAGTACCTTTTTCATAAATAGTGCCTCCCAGCCCGAAAAAGGGGTAAACTTATACTAGGCGCATGACGTTTCACATCCATTAATGAGTTAAAAATGGCAAGGGCTCGGCCATGTTTTCGGTTTTAAAGGGTCGGAAAAGAGTTGAAAGCGGACCCCCTGTTTTTATTCTCTTTAACGAGTCAAAAAGGGAAAAAATACTCGACAATATGTTCATATGATTTTAATGAGTCGACAAAAGAGCTGAAACATGACTCATCCTAGAGGAACAAGTGGTATAAAGGGTAGCAACTGGTTTCGGCAATGGAGGAACTAATCAAAACATGTATGGTCAAGAGGCTGGCTAACAAAACCACTCATCGCTGCGGTCCCTCAGGAAAGGAAAAATAACCAAGTGAAAGAATATTATCAGCCAAAGAGATGGTGGCAATGGAATGAAACAACCAAGGCTCATATAACATAAATTAGCTGATAAAAAGAGCAATCACGAGATGTTAATTGGGCATGGGTTCATTTTTACACAAGTGTGAACCATGGAGAACTTGGATTTGGTTTCATGTTTACACAAGCTTGAAATGAAAAACTATGCTTGCTATAAGTTTGCATGCCCCCAGCATAACGACTCAATCAAGGTACATGCCCCCCAATCTTCATTTCAGTCGACTAGGCAGATGAGATGAAGGTTCACTTTTGAGATCCAGGAAAGACTCGACTGGGATTTTACGAGATCTTAATCAAAGACTCGATTTGGAAATGGGAGTGGTTTCATTTTTTCACGAGATTGACGCAGTAGAAAAAACTATCCTCAAAACCCTTGTTTCATTTTTTAATGAGCTTGACACAAGACAAGGAACTATGCTCAGACCCTTTGTGGTGAAGTCGCCAATTTGTGGTGAAGTAAAATTATAAGTGCAGACACAAACAAATTCCTCCAGCCCGATAATGGGTATAGCCACAATAGATATATTATATGGAATATTTCCTTAGGGTAGAATCAATCAAGAGGGCCTACCTCTTGGTTACTTATCATGTTTGATGATGTCCTCGCTTGCTCGCTCCAACAATTTCTCACTTACTTCTTCAAGCTCCTGAAACAAGTAAACAACAATAGACAACAAACATGATAATAGACATATTGCAATTCAACCTACTTAACAAGTCAAGAAACATTAAGCCATGAATATGTAATATTACAAAACATGTAGGAAATCAATCGATAGTTGCATATATTAATATCGAAGAGAGATTACAACTATTCATCTTGACGTTGCAGTCTTCCTCTGACGAGACCAGGTTCCCACACACTTATGCTAGCATTCCATGATGGGTTCAAACAACAATAGTTTTAAAGCTCTTCCCTTTAGGCTTCACTCCAAACCAAAACACACTTCTCCCTCACACAACTAGATAGCTACAATTAGTAATAGCTTGCTTGTCTACTCCAAACCAAAATAGCATCAACACTCAACCAAAACTCTGCAACTATAACACTCATACTAGCTTGTGCTTGGGAAGAAGGGAGGTTTATATAGGAAATATGGATGGGAGATGGATCCTCTTCTCATGGGAGAGGGAATTATGCCTTGAGGTAGTTCCATCATTATAAGGGAAAGGAGCCCAAACTGTCATCCTTGACCCCATCTGGCCAAACCATTTACCAGACTTCCGTTATGGAGCTTCTAGAGTTGGAAGCGTCCACTCTAATTTTAAAAACTTTCCATAATAGGACCAGTGCAACTAAAACATAGCTCAGTCGCTCTGGTTGGTGAGAGGAGTAGTGCTAATCTCTGCACATCAGTGTGGGGGAGACAAAGGCCATTAGCGTCGGTCTTGAAAACTGGGAAAAATAGAAGTTTCAGGGGAAATGGTGCAAAAGGGAAATGATCTGCTCATGAACAGGGACACAATGGGAGTTTCTTCATGAAGGCAAAGCATGTGGGGTTCACTATAGAGGTCCTCCAGGATCAAGGAATGGGGAGTACAAGGAGAGTGACAAAATGATGCGTAACATTCGGCCTTAGCATGCTTGAGATTTTGTATCTCATACAACCCAATTCGCAAAGGAAGAGAGGGTCAATTTACCTTCTTCTTATTTTGCAGTCTTGTTGAAAACCCTGTCGAGATGTGATATGACACCTCTTACATGATGAGCTTGTCCATGGAAAACTTAGGTAAAACATGTGGAGCCTTCTCCGCGTTGTACATCCGTATGAAGGTGCCAAGGGGTGAGGCTAATAATATTCTATGTTGATCAATTCCTCCATCGCTTCCCAAGGTGGATCTTACTCAAATATAATTTTGTACATTGGGGTGACAAAGTGGTCTGACAACTGTGTGATAACTTTGTGGAAGTTGCATTCGAAGAACAATCTTTAATAAGTGTGCCTAGAGGTTTCCGAAGGTGTCCATGTCCAACTTGAGCCTGGGAATTGTTGACAGGAACAGACTGCATCAAGTAGGTAGGCAGACATGTATATCTCCACTTTCTAACATTTGGGTAGATGTCGGGCTTCTGTCACTTGTTCCTTCAACCTGGGAGCCAACATGTCGGATCAATTGCATGGCATTCCTTCACTGGCCAGTTGGTCCAACGCAATCACCCAACTCTGTGGGAAGGTCTCTGTGCTCTCTTGGCCATATAAGAGGCATTCAAATATGACCAAGTACTAATATGCCTTCCACAATATCTTAGTTTTCTAAACTTGGTCTGGTGTTGTCCTGAACTTGGCTGGCTCTTTCACACGGATGTTCATGATAACTCTTGAGTTTGCATTGATGTTGGGTCTGCTGAAGGGTTTCTCCATTGTAATCACTAGTTGTGGCGATTGATACATCTGTTGAAAGTCTTCACCTTGAAGGTAGCAAGCTATGTCCCACTGACACTGCTCAATGTCATTGTCTGAGGAGTAGTGTGCGAGACAATCTAGTGGATCATGTCCACACATGGAAACGTGATATACCTGCATGCAATCTGGTATAAGGCAGACTTATGGATGTTGACATACACCCTATGGTGTTCCAAATCTTCCTCAAATGTGATTAATAATGTTTCGTTGATGTATTTCCATTTTAGATTGATGTCCTTATCTATGAACAACTTGGTGTCTTCGTAGATAGGCAAGCTCATGGACAGTTGTTGAACTGCATCTCCAGTTGTGCTTCCAATGGTGTCCTTTGACCCTGCTCTCTTGGAGGACATTGCACCTGTACTGCTGAGAGATGGACGAACACCTGCTATACCTGGAGACATAGCAACACTCATGGCAAGAAATATTTCAGTTGAAAACCAAAACTAATTTGAGGACTCACATGCAACATACTTGGGTGACTCACAGTGAAGATTGCCCAATTTTCACCAATAGGCTGGGAGAGTGACTGTTGAAACTGCACAAAGCATAGTATGGGTTGTCAGGAGGCTGATTGGCTATTGAAAATGCGCAATGCACATTCTAGCCTGGCCTGCAGAGGACTAAAACTGCGCAATGTGCAGTTTCAGTCAGCAAGGACATGCAAACCCAGCAAACGACATTGCACAATTTCTGGGCCTTGCAGGGCACTACCTCCCAGAATTGCGCAATGCAAGCTTGGAGGCTAGTGCTGGCCATATTTGTGCATTTTCTGGGAGGAAGGTAGAGGCTTCACTCTCAGAAATGCGCATTTTTGTTCGGGCAAGGCAAGGTCTAGGCCGAGGAAACCCAGACCCGCTAACGAGCGACTGAAAACATGAAAAGGTTTGAATGCATGGAAAGACTAAGTGTAAGAAAGAGTGAATGATCATGCATGAAAATAGTGAGTGCAAGATTCAAAAAATGGGAAACCAAGCATGTGTGTGAAGTGAGTTTCCGCAACGATGACCATCAGTGCATAAATAGTGTCATGCATGTGACAACAGTGAGATGCAAAGGAAAACTAAAACAGTGCTTCTACGAGCTAACATACATTGAAACGACAACAAGCATTCATTAAAACCAAGCAGATAACATTCATACAAAGTGAAATACAAAAAGTGACATAAAAGAAGCAAATGACATGAAAATCATACTTACCCGGAAAAATCTGAGCTAAATGTTCCGAAGACTCCTAGATGCGATGTGGGATTTCAGAGCTCCAATATCGATGTGAGGAATGAGCTCTGTAGTGTCAATAAATAAGTTTTGATAAGGTTGAGGCTTATGACGCACATGCCACAAATCTAAGAAAAAGTGACACTCTAAAACGATCTTTGCATGTAACCTCCAGCTGCCAAAAATAGATCCCTAAATTCTAGGGATGCTTTTTTGTAATTTTCCTTTTTCTTTTTCGGGAAAAGTAGAGCATGCATGCAAATCATGATTGCTTAGTTATGGGGGGAACCGGTCAACCTGAAAGAACATGGAACAGTTTGCAAGCCTGGGGATGAGATTTGCATAGTTTTTGGGCTGAGAAAGACTGGTTGTCCCTCATGCATTGCACAATTTATGGGCTGAAGCCCTGGCTATCAGTCATAATTGCGCAATTTCTGAGCTGAAGCCCAGTATTGGGCTAGATTGCGTAGTTTTCAGAGGGAAAGCGGCTTGGATGGATTGTGCATTTCTGGAGCCCAGCAGGCAGCCTAGCAATATTGCGCAATTTCTGGAGGGAAGGTTGGTTCCCCTCGAGAATTTCACAATTTTTAGGGCGAGCATCTCAGCAAAAAAATTTCCTAAGTCCGGAATGAAAACCTATGGTGGGAGACACACAAGTTGACATGCACATGTTAGTAGGCCACTAAAACTCAGCTAAAGCCTATGTACTTACTCAGTGCAAGACATGATGCTAAGGATGGTTGTTAGGGAGGCTCAAAAATGAAGCTAAGGAAAAATTTTGGAGGGTGGTTGTAGCCCCTACAAAAATTGGCGACACACTGGTAGAACTCCAGTTCCCTAAATGGGCCCTATTTCATGAAAATCAAGTCTAACTCCTCTGAAAGTATTGTTTAGTTCTCTGATCATCTGGGTTCCCACACTAGCTTGATTGAAAGATGTAGCACATGTCATACTCTTGGTCGGTCGACACACATTCCCAGCCAGGTCAACATAGCTGTTTTGATTAGGATGAGGGGTATATTGGTGCACAAGCAATCTGATAGTCAGAGTTTAAGTTTCATCTCTGGTGTTGCTCCGCTACCAACAGGCCTGGATAGTATCTCGACGGAGTCACGCAGGAAGACAAGCATCGCTCCATTTCCAGCGAGCCTCGTTAGTAGCCCAATAGGGTTACTTGCATCACCTCTCTGCGCAGGAAGAATTTCTCTTCTTTTGCCTTATTCATTTTTCATTTTTTCAAAATTTTTCACATTTTCATTTTTTCCATTTTTCATTGTTTCAAAACTGTGCATAAGAACTTATTTATTTCAGAGCCGGAAGAGGGATCCTGACTTATTGAGAGCAGAAAAGGTTGTTCCTTTAGAGAATTATTTTTTATATACCTTTGACATACTTGTTAAGGTATTCCCCCCACCTTACTCTACTTGACTAACCTGACAAGGGTTAAGCCAAAACAACTGACTAGAGTAGGTGATACTAGTTAGCGCATAAGCATTGTTTTCACCAAGGTTCACCTCAAACATAACGTATTTTCCATTGGAGTATCATGGACTGAGGAAAAAAAATTCTAAATAAAGAGATATGATAGTAGATAACCAAGTATTGATAGTTGTACAAGTCCTTTTTTACTTTACCTTGTTCATTTCAAGAGTTCCGCATGGTTTCATGCGAAAATAACCTACGAACATAAACAAGAAAACAGGAAAACAAAAAAGAGTAGAAGCAAATACGAAAGCAAGGCGAGTAAGAAAATAAAGAAAGAAAGTAGGCAAACACACAAATCAAGAAGCAAACATGCATGAAAGCAAACAAGTCATAAAGAAAACACTACTCCTACTCCTAAGCTAACAGTGCATGGGTCTACTCATGTGAAGTGATATTTCCAATGTAGTCACCAGTGCATTGGTCAACCCATGTCGGTGAAGGCATGGTTCACGAAAAAAACATTCGCATGAACCAATGAACACGAAAGATATAACAATGAAGACACTCACACTCCGAGTTTAAATGTGTCCACAGAAAATACATGAGTGAAAGTGCATGACATTCAATTTGCGAACTTACCATGGTGTTGTGCTACACTAGGTGCAGATATTAAGCATATGCATTCTCTTAACTATGACATGCAAGAAAACAAGAGAAACATAGACAACTTGCATCATGCACATGTGCTTGCTGTGTAGATTCCTCCAATGCATGAGCGATGGAATCATGTAGTTCGAGTGGAGGAAGTGAAATCTGTGTGTGGGATTGATCTTCAATGCATACAGATGAGTGATGAGGATCAGTAGTTATTTCAACAATTTTTTGATCGGAAGTGAAACCAACCTTAGGAAAGCGAGGGCCTGACATAACCATCAACTCAGGCTTATGTGCCTCGACAGTCTGCGGGGTTTTGACATCGTCAAAAAATAAATCATCATAAACAGATGGCTTTGAAAGATAAACAATGATAGAATCAACATCATCATCGAATACATGAGTAAACAGATCATGACAGCTACGATTAGAAAAATCGATGATTTCATCGGCATCCTCATGATCAGATAAATCATATAGAGGGGTAGATGAGAAGCAAGAATGTTCACCCTCTACGTTTCTGAAAAAAGTAGATGAAAAATCAAGTGGATTTTCAATGAATAATTTGTCCTCTCCGTTGTTGAATAATGGACTGACATCCGCTGTGTTCTGTGAATTATCAACAGTGGATGCATCCATGGATGGATTTACAGAAGGGAAATTATAGATAGAAGAATCACCAAAGATGTCAAGAAAAAGCGAAGGAGGTGTGGACAGAAGGAGATCACCCTTCGTCGTGGGTTGATGTTAAGGTTCCTAGTCATACTTATCATGAATGACAGTGCAGGTTGGTTGTGCACCACGAACTCCGTCGATGTCTTGATCCTCGTTCACAACAGGTGTAGAGTCTAGAATGGAAGAACACGAGATAGTGAAATCCAGAGGATCAGCACAAAACAAAGACAAAGGTTGATGTAAAAAAAGCATGTGACAACCCATCGGCTTCACAACCAAATCTACGTGAAAATTGATAGAAGTGATTCTGGGAGGATATGACAGTTGAACAAATGTGTGTGCATGTTCTCCCACATCACTCTGCGGTGGTGAAGCTGTTTGATGAGGGGAAGGTGGATAGTCACCTGTGATAGTGACTATGTCCTCTTGTGATTGCGCAACTCCATCACCAAAGTATGATGAGTGGAGTTTGAGCTTCAACTTCTTCATGGGATTGAATAGTTTGTTAAGGCAATATTTGAATTTGTCCCAAAGATATTGGAAGTTCATCTGGTTTTTCGGAGCTTCAAACTGAAGTACATGGAAGCGTTGCCAAAAATCCATAGGCGATTCTTGCAGAGACTTCCATTATTTTAACATTTTTTTGTCAAGAGGTTTAGTGTCAAAATGATGGAAAGTAGATTCAATTAGATCACAGAACTGCTTAAGTGAGTGCACGCAACCATGTGGAAGGTTGCTGCACCATCACTATGGGGATTCGAGAAGTGTGTGTGAAATCAACAACCTGACCTCCTCTGCATAGAACTCATCTGCATCCTAAAGGAATGCAAAGAATTCTTGTAAGTACTCATGTAAGGCCACTTCGCCTTGACCATCATATATGAATTCCAACAAGAGATAAAAAAATCCCTTGTGATGTCGAGAGGTTTAGAATTAGATAGACATCGTAGAGGGATGAGCCTAATGGTCTCCATAATAGATATGTGAAGATTCAAAATAGGATGTGAGGACTCAACTTGTCATCTGGCCCTCCTTCTAGTGCCAGAAATGTTGACAGTGCTGAACCCGCCAACATGTCACGGGATCTCACCGATAAGAAGTCCCAACTAGATGTTAGACTGTCTATTGTAGGAGTCCTAGTAGTGGGGTAGTATGGTATCGCCTTGACCATGGTTGCGCGCAGAGGTGTGTAAGATGTCCCTATTGGTAGTAAGGGTGTGACATGCGCAACAAGTCAAGGAAGGTGCATGAATGGGTCTAACACACGTAACGGGGGTATGAGTGCACCCCTTAGAAACTTGTGACAACACGCAACTTGAAAGGGAACACATGAGAGAGATACATCACAAGCTAGAAAGAAAGTTAGCCAACGATCCAAAGTGATGGTTAAACCAACAGCAGATCTCAATAAGATTCATACAAACATATATAGAAAAGTCCATACGTACATGCGTAAACAACAAATATATATATCATTAGACTAACAAAGATACAATAACAACATATGAATGAAATGTGTTGGCTCTGTTATATTAAGAAAGTGAAAGTTCCAATCATACATACAAACGTGTCCAAGTACTAGTCTGGACAACCAAACGTTATAGTCAATGTCGCCTGCTCCTCCAAAGAGATATACTAGCTCTGCATTGTGGAGAAGCCAAGGCTCGTTACAATACACTCCAAGCTTTCTCTAAGATACACCTATAGGAAGCTTGGCTCCCAAAATCTTGTACAATGAGTTATGAGGTTCTATAAATAGAAAAGGGTGGGGTGACCCTTGAAATTCCCCTTTGTGACTCTTCACCTACCCTCATGACTCTTCAACTACTACATGATTGTTACATTCTACTATCGACAATTGGTCTTTCACTTTTACAAGATGTTACATTACAATCTGCACATGTACCCATGTGAGACAAAATAGGCTTAAGCAAGCCATGCAAGCTATCACTAAGACTCGAACAACTGTGGGAAGATCAATGCTTCAACATCCTCATGATGATAGATAGTGGCAAACTGATGCCAAGCTTGGTAGTTCGTGTTGGTGCCTGCATGCTCAATGGTGACATCCTGTTGAAAGAGAACTCTTGCCTCCATTGCATTCGGGTACACTGATTTGGAACCTTTGTCCAACTCATCTGATAACATGCACATCATAGTCTTGAGTGCAGCTAGACCAACAACATATTGATGCATAGTGTCTGCGTTGATCTCCAAGTCTGTGTTGGTGGCTACACGCATCAACTCATCAAAGTACATGTCAAGCTCTAGTCAGACTTGGTTCTTTGTCTTCACTTCGGTGAGTGTGCCAATAGATGGGATCGCATGTGTGCGCATAATGACATCCATGCTTCTGAAAACCTGTGCATGTGAAGCCTGCAAAATGGTGATGAGTTGCGGGAGTTCCTCATAGTTCTGGATCTGACTTCGGATGCATGCCTTCAACTCTACCACCTTGGGCTTCATCATCTTTGGAAATTGTAGTGGGGCTCCTTTGTACCTCATTGTCCATGTTTTCATGCGATTGACAACCGTGTGCAGATTTGACAAGATGAATTCTCTCCTAGCACAACGTTGCTTCCAACCATTGAGATGGACAACTGACTTATGCACAGTGATGGATTTGGAATACAACATCTGCATGACTGCCTCGAGGGATGATACTTTATCTAGTATTGCTCTCTTGAACTCTGCTCTAGCAGATGATGTAACCTTTTCTCCTCCTTGCTTGGTTGCTTGTAACTCCTTAGCCATGTGCTTGTTCTCATCTATCAAGAATCGAGCACTCGAGATGGTGGTTTCGGCATATGCTCTGGTAGCATCGGCCAATGTTGCTGGATGCTTGCGCACATCAAATACGATCACTCGTTCTTCAAACTATGCAAGAGATATGTGAACATCTGAAGTGGGCACTTTGCGTGACTCCACAACTCTATGTTGTGACTTGTCGAAAAATATGTTGTGCATCTCTGCCTCCAGATTGTCTTCAAGGATCTCTGTGTCTCTTTGATCGCTTGGGACCTTCTCTACTTCCGGATGTGGTGAAGCTAGTGGGGTGACCTCTTGGTTTTGGGGCATGAAATCAATATCCTAATATCACTCTAGCTAGACCATATCCATTTCGATCCATTATAGCATCTATTCAATCTCTTCAGCTAAGTTCTACTACTGTGACTGCTCACCCTCTCTTCTTTGTGCCAGTTTCTAAGAGGAGTCTATAACCTGTATGGGTGCAGTTTCATCAATCTGTGCATTCTGCGCCTCTTGTTGTACCTATTCCTTCCGAGCTTTGGTGGGTTCCAGTATTGCAGAAATAATGTTGCAACTCCTGGGACTCCCTTCTTCACTTTTATCAACCCGGTAGTTCGTAACAAACTTGGAAGCGACGGTGCTATATGCACAAGTACTAGCTCTTGCCGTAGCTGTCACTGGATCAGCTGGCACAAGTCCGCTAGGAGCTTAAGCCAACTTCTATGAGCTCTCAGAAGAAGCTTTTAACGGTGATGGATGAAAGCTAACTCAACCAGAGGCTAATCTACTTGCAGAAAGAAGTTGAAAGCTAGAAAGGAATGCAAACCCTAACAAACCCTAGTTTTACCGACTAACCCTACTGGTGTAAGTAAAAGGATGAAGCTACAAGAATGGATGCCATTGAATTCTAGAAAGGTAAAATGCATGTGACTAAGCTAATTCTGAAGAGAAATATGAAGAAAACATCTTTTTGCATTTTTTAGTACTTTGTCAAGATTATTTTGCATATGCTTTAATTGTTTTTGATTGTGCAGAAGTTAACTGGCGAAAGGAAATGGAGTAGGTGCTTGAAAGAGGTTGGGAAGGTTAGAAGAGGGCCTAAGGGGTCCCTAGCACCCTTCCAGAGAGTTTCATAGTGATCGGATTCCAAGAAACCACTTTTGTGAGCTTCTACAGGAAGTCTGCAGGGGTTCTACAGGATGTTTGTGGCTTCTACAGGATGTTCTGAAAGGATATTTTTGAAGGGTTGATGGTGGAAAAGAGGTGAAGAAGTGGGTATGGAGGTTGATGATGATGAGGAATGGTCCAGGACCTGGCGAATGAAGTGGGTGAGTGACAAGGATGGCTGGATTTGTTCAAGGAGGGGTAGATCAATGTTGCACAAAAATATGGAAATTAGGTCAAAGTGAGGGAACGTAGCAAATGCGAGGCAAGAATCAGAGTTGGAGGGTGAAGCAGGCGGCATTGGTGGAGTAGGGGTAGGAAAAGAGGTTTTATAGGTGCTCTGCAAGTTATTTTCCAAACTATTCAAACAAAGACTCGAAAAAACCAAAGACCCAGCTACTTTAACCTAATCTGACTTGAATATCAGCAAAGCAAATGAGCAGAATTTTATTGCAACAAAATCATGTGAAATAGCTATGCAAACTAAGCAATCATGAACCTGAACATGTAACCTCAACTAGTATCAACTTCTGCAAGTGAGAATCTACACTAACAATTGCATGATGAAGCAAAGACAATGTTTTTGGTAGTGGCAAGGACACCTTGGTCTCAGCTCATGGTCCCACAGAGGGAGAGGTGAGATCAGGGGTGCTTGATGGCCTTTTTTCTGAAGGTCTTCTATGTTATTAACCTATCAAAACAATCTGAACCTGAAAAGCCTTTTTAATCATCAACAATGACCTATGTAATCAAGCAAATTTGTAATCTACCTAACAGAAATTATTTGATAAAGACATTCAAAACATGTAACAGTACAAGAAGGAAGCCTTGGCACTTGGGTTGGGCCCAACCCCAAGAGTTGTAGGCTCCTAAGAAAAAAAACTCAGGAATGATGCCAAATGAAACTACTTTTCATTATTCAAAAACAACCATGTCACCAGAAAGTTGTACAGCAGAAACTACAAATATGAGCTGAGAAACTAGCAGCACTATAGTGTAAAATACAACTGTTCAAAGAGTAAAAATACAAAGGCTGGAAGCCTTCCTATTTATGCACTACGAGGGTCTCCAACAGCCCTCCTTAACTCGAGGGGCTCGGCTGCTCAAACTTCCAGTGATCAGTCACTTTACACAAAACTGCTCAGCTGCCCTTTGGAATCCTTTTCGGTGGCTTGCTGAACTCCGAGCTGAGGGTGGAGATTTCAAGGAAGGGGCCATTTAGTGCAGGAGACACCCTTCCTATGAATCCTCACCCTTGTTCCTTCATGCTTGGCTGTCATCTGGCTCATAACTGCTTTGCTTTGGTCCAAAATTTTTCCAAAAATCTACAATAACCACGTGTTAGCCTTCTTGGTCAAGTGACTATCCTCATTCGTTCAACTAACATAAATATACTCAAAAAACATGCATAAACTATGAAAAATGGTGGATTGATGAAGAACAATAGGCAAAATGAGCCCAATAAGTTACCCATTTTTGGGGCTCATCAAGCTTCCTTATCTCTTTTTTGTGTAGCTCCTATTCTTCTCAAAGTTTCTGCTTCAACTCTTGCAACTCCTTTTATGTTTCCTCCATCCTCCGTTTCTCTCTTAGCCTTTGCGTGATCCTCTTGTCACGTTGTCGCCTCTTAGCCTCAATCTCCAAAGATGCTTTCAATACAAGTGGATCTACTTTGAACTTGCAGCTTTTCTCTGCCTCTGCATTGTTAACAACCTTTCTCTTTCCTTTGTCTTGCACAGGTATGTTACCCTCTACTGCTGCTAATGATGGTGCTCTCTGAGATGTTGCTTCTTTCTTCTTTGCCAACCACTCTACAACTATGTTGACTGGTCCATTGAGCCTGGAGAAGTGATAGAAGTATCTCCATGGGTCTTCTTGGGTCTTCCTCCGGCCAATGATACGCCCCATGGATCCAAGGAAACTGGTCCTTCACCAAGAAATGTGGGTGATAAGAATTGAAACTTCTGGTGCCGAAGGTGAATATTTTGAACTCCTCCATCTTGGCCTCAGCATGCTTGAGATTCCATATCTCATACAACCCAATTCACAAAGGAAGAGCGGGCCAAGGTTCCTTCTTCTTCTTGTGCAGTCTTGCTGACAACCCTATCAAGATGTGATATGACACCTCTTGCATGACGAGTTTGTCCATGGAAAACTTCGGTAAAACATGCGAAGACTTCTCCGTGCTGTATATCCATATGAAGGTGCCAAGGGGTGAGGCATACCAATCTACTATGTTGATCAATGCCTCCATCATTGCCTGCGACATGGAAGGTGGATCCTTCTTGAATATCATTTTGTACGCAGGGTGACAAAGTGGTATGACAACTATGTGATAACTTTGCAGAATCTACATTCAAAGAAAAGTCTGCAATAAGTGTGCACAGAGGTTTCTGAAGGTGTACATGACCAACTCAAGCCTGGGAACTGTTGATGGGCACAGACTACATCAACTATGTAGGCATACATTTATATCTCCGCTTTCTAACCTTTGTGCGGATGTTGAGCTTCTCTCACCTGTTCCTTCAACCTAAGAGACAACATGTCAGACTAGTTGCATGGACTTCCTTCACTGGCCAGTTGGTCCAACGCAATCACCCAATTTTGTGGGAAGGTCTCTATGCTCTCTTGGCCATATAGGTGGCATGCAAAGATGACCAGGCACTGATATGCCTTTTATAGTATCTTCGTTTTGTAAACCTGGTTGGGTGTTGTCCTAAACTTGGCTAGCTCTTTCACCCAGTTCTTTAAGATATCTCTTGAGTTTGCACTACTGTTGGGTCTATTGAAGGGTTTATCCATTGTAATCACCGGTTGTGGCAAGTCATACATTTGTTGAAATTCCTCCACCCTGAAGGTAGAAATATCTATCCCACTGTTACTACTCAATGTCATTCTCTCAGGATCAGTGTGCGAGACAATCCATTAGATCATGTCTATGCATGGAAACGTGCGATACTTGCATGCAATTGGGTACATGTGAGACTTATGGATGTTGACATAGACACTACGGTCTTCCAGATCTTCCTCAAATGTGCCTGAGAATGTGTCATTGATGTCCTACCATTTCAACTTGATGTCCTTGTCTATGAACAATTTTGTGTTTTTGTAGATAGGCAAGCTCATAGACAGTTGCTCAACTGCATCTCCAGTTCTGCTTCCAATAGTGTCCTTTGACCCTGCTCTCTTGGAGGCCATTGTACCTGTAATGCTGAGAGATGGAAGAAAAATTTCTATACCTGGAGACATAGCAACACTCATCACAAGCAATCTGTCAGTTGAAAACCAAAAATAAATTGAGGAATGACATGCAACATACCTGGGTGATTGATAATGAAGATTGTGCAATTTTCACTAGGAGCCTAGGAGACTGACTGCTAAAATTACACAAGGCACATTCTGGGTTGTCAAGAGGTTGTCTGACTGCTGAAACTGTGTAATGCATAGCCTAGCCTGGCTTACTGAGGACTGAAACTGCGCAATGCGCAGTTTCAGTCAGTAAGGACATGCAAATCGAGCAAACTGCATTGTGCAATTCCTGGGGCCAGTAGGGCACTGCCTCCCAGAATTGTGCAATGCAAGCTTGGAGGTTAGTTTTGGCTAGATTTGTGCATTTTTTGGGAGGAAGGCAGAGCCTTCACTCTCAGAAATGCGCATTGTTTCCTAGGCAAGGCAAGGTCGGGCCAAGGCAACCCAGACCTGTCGACGGGTGACTAAAAACATGAAAAGGTTTGAATGCATGGTGAGAATGGGTGTAAGCAAGAGTGAGTGATCATGCATGCAAACAGTGAGTGAAAGATTCAGAAAATGAGAAAGCAAGCACATGTGTGAAGCAAGTTGATGCAACAGTGATCGTCAGTGTGGAAACAATATCATTCATGCGACAACAGTGAAATGCAAAGGAAAAGTGAAACAATGGTTCTACAAGCTAACATACATCGAAACGACAATAGGCATTCATTGAAAGCAAACAAACAACATTGATACAAAGAGAAATACAAGAAGTGGCAGAAAAGTAGCAAATGACATGAAAATCAGACTTACCTAAAGAAAGTTGAACTAAATGTGCCAAAGACTCCTAGATGTGATGTGGGATGTCAAAGCTCTAAGATCAATGTGAGGAATGAACTCTGCGGCATTGAATAAAGAAGTTTTGATAAGGGTGAGGCTTATGATGCGCATGCCACAAATCCAGGAAAAGGCGACACTTGGAGGGAAGTTTCTAAAATGATCTTTGCATGTAACCTCCAACTGCTAAAAATAGATCCCTAAATTATAGGGATGCTTTTTTACTTTTGCTTTTTGATTTTCCGAGAAAAGCATCCCATGCATGTAAATCAGGACTTCTTAGTTATGGGAGGAATCGATCAACCTAAAAGCACATGCTACAGTCTGCAAGCCTGTGGATGAGATTTGTGCAATTTCTAGGCTAAGCAAGACTGGCCATCCCTCATGCATTATGCCATTTCTGGACTGAAGCCCTGGCTGTCTGTCAGAATTGCGTAATTTCTAAGTTGAAGCCTAGTGTTGGGCTGGATTGCGCAGTTTTTAGAGGGAAGGCTGCCTAGATGGATTGCACATTTCTGGAGCCCATCAGGAAGCCTAGCATGATTGTGCAATTTTTGGAGGGAAGGTTGGTTCCCCTCCAAAATTGCACAATTTTTAGGGGGAGCATCTCAGCTAGAAAATTTCCTAAGTCTGGAGTGACATCCTGTGGTGGGAGACAAACAATTTGACATGCAAAGGTTGGCAAGCCATTGAAACTCAACTGAAGCCTATGTACTTACTCAGTACAAGACATTCTACTAAGGATGGTTGGTAGGGAGGCTCCAAAACAAAGCTAAGGCAAAATTTTGGAGGGTGGTTGTAGCCGCTACAATAGGTACCTTGATTCCCTCTTATTCAAATTGGAATTTGAGGCAACCAATAACGTGGTAGATTATGAGGCCTTACTATTAAGCCTGCAAGTAGTAAGGAATTTGAACATTGAATGCCTGGCTCTGTTTGGAGACTCGAAAGTCATGGTAAAGAAAATCAAGAACCAATGTCAAACTAAGCGCCCAATCTAAGGGCTTATAGAAATGAGGTTTGGGATTTAATGGACAACTTATTCCTAGATTTTAATGTCCAATTCTTACCCAGGGAAGGAAATCGAATTTTTAATTCCTTGGCTATAGTTTCTAGTAATTTTAAACCACTACACAATCCACTTCTTAGATATGAAGTCGAAGTTAGGTATAGACCCTCAGTGCGTGACAATGTGAGACACTAGTAGGTGTTCAAAGATGATGAACAAATCAAATGTTTTATGGAAGTCATTGGGAAATTCTTGAATTATGTGATCAACCAAGAAGAAGTGACTAAGGAACAACCAAATCCTTGGGAGGAAAATGTCATCGAACATAGACTTCTCTAGCTAAAGGGAAACACCATTCCCTGTGGCTTGGTTCCTTTGGATAAACTATTCAAATCCAATGGCGTGGCCTCAAAACCTGTTGAATAGGAAGTCAGTGAACAAGTGGAGGATTACAACATTGGCTCAAAGGATGAATCCCAGATGATCAAGTTTCAAAAGGGATGCTCCATCGATATAAGTGAAGGTACTTAAATCCCTCTAAAACCTATAAAGATTTATTTTCTTAGTCGTATGATGATTTAAAGACCTTTGATACAAATTTTATTCAGCATAATATTCCCTTAAGAATGGAATGAAGCCTTGTAAGCAGAAACTAAGTTAGATCAATCCCCTTTTACTACCTTCCATTGAGAAGGAAGGGAGGAAGTTACTTCAGTCCAAGATCATTGTACCCTCGAGGTACTCAAAGTGGGTGGAAAACTTGGTTCCTATCAAGAAAAAGAATGGAGAGATAAGGTTGTGTGTGGACTTCAGAAACCTCAACATAGCTTCATTAAAAGATGATGAGCCTCATCATTGGGTAACTATATGGACCTTAATACACCTCCAATATTATGAAAATCAAATCTTCTCATAATTCCTTACATGTTTTAATTATATTTTGCTTAATGAGATGAGTAAAAGTAAGATGTATGTCTAGTGGTCCAATGTGCATTGATTGTAGATTTTTGAGAGAAAATCATGGAAATTTTGGCTAATTAAGGCCAGAAACTCGAATGAGACAAGGAGGAGATATTATAGGAGATAGATCCTCCTCATTGTATCATCACTCATTCGAATATTCCTCAATCAAGTCACACTAGCTCGGAGTTGCAAGCTGCTGAGTCATGGAGATCATGGGCAGCTGAGCCAGTGATAGTTAAGAGCGAGTTCATCTTGAGTTTGGGAGCCAAGCCTCCCTAGATTAAAGGAATTTGTTGGATACTTCAGTTGTATAAATAAGGAGGCCTAGAGCCTCATTAGGATTCAGATTTTTTATGTAAGAGCACTAAGCATTTTCAAGTTCAAGCTTTGTGGCAAAACATTGTTATGTAATTTTTCTGATATGATAATGAGAATGAGCATTTCCTTAATCCAACACTAACTTGACTCATAGGTTTGAAGCTCTTGGGTTAGGACCCAACCCTAGCAGCAAAGGCTCCTCTTCTTTTACTTGTATGTTTATGTTATTTCATAGATCAAGTGTTGAATTGATTTTAGCATTGTTTCATTGCAAGTAGTGGTAAATTTGATTAGTTTGCTTCCATTTGTGCATAGCTTTAGCAGTAGTTTAGAGAGGTAAAGGAATACCAAAAAGGCTAATAGAAAGTGGATTTGGCCTCACTCCTCCCTTGAGGGACCATGGTTTGAGGAAAAACTCCTATTCATCCCCAAAAAGATAGAATCCTGATTTCTTCTGGAATGTAGGGTTTTCTATTACTTAGGCTAGGATCTTTTCAGTTTTCAAAGATAGGTTTCAATTTTCATTTCTGGTATCTTCAGCTTTGTATTGGACCTCATTGTGTTTCTCAATCTTTTGAAAGTATTTCCATGCATGATCTAGGCAACTAAATAATGAAATTATGTTTTCTTAAGTTTATTGGAAATCTTCCTTGTTTGATATGATTCATGGATAAATTCCAGTAATGTCTCTATTGCAAGAGTTTCAATAGTGCAGGAAGATCCCATGCCAGCAACCCCAACCTAATCCCATTCATCCGTGATCACCAAAAGCCACCAATTCCCTCAACTAATTCATCATTCCATAACAACAACCTTCCAGGTTTGTTGAGAAAATCCAACGAACTCACAAACTCTGTTTTGAGCTCTGAAGAAGTCCTAGCCATTCCCTTGCCCTATTTATTCCATCATTCACCTTCCCTAAGCCCTATAACACCGTCCAAATCACTCTTATTTCTCTCATCTAGATTCTATAGGAATACAAGGGATCTTGTATGAGTATTAGGACATTCTGTAGGAAGCATTAGGACATCCTGTAGGATGACCTGTAGTGGCCAGTTTTGAGGCTGCTTTGTGGAAAAATTATCCAAGAAAATAGGAGAAGACCCCTACTTGCCTCCCAAACCATCTGATCTTCCATCACCATCTCTAACCCACCTGCCACATCACCAAGAAGATTTAGCATTCACATTTTCACAAAAAAGGACAGAAGGGAAAAAAGAGTTATTGTGTTCATTCATATGAACAAGAATAGAATGTCTGGTTATTTTAGATTGCATGCCTAGGAAAGTTAGGATTACACACATGTTAGCTTAGAATTCTTCTTAAGAAAGATCTCTCTTAGCAATTAGTTAGATGAGTGGTTTGTTTAAAGTATTGATTTTAATCTTTCCTTACTATAATAGACAATATTGCAATTCCCCCAATTAGTGTAAAATTCCCCTTCCTTCATTGGTAATCAAACTTCTTATGAATCAATAGAAGGCTGGTTTGAGAAACCATAGTGGTCTATATCCATCTTGGCAATGATAAAGAGTGGACCTATCGCATCGACTTGTGTATACAACACTACCACCTCCAAGTTTGTATGAACCGCAGGTTGATAACATAAAGTTGGTAGCCCCAGGAGTTGCAACATTCTTGTTGCAATATTGGTTCTCATGACTTTTTGCCGCCTTTCCGAGGTGGTGTCTGAGTAAGATGTGATTTCTGATTTCTTTCTTCCATTTCTTATCTCTTTCATTTTACTATTAGCTTCATTTTTTCAGGAGTAATTGTAAGTTGGTTTGCTTTATTTTCCTTTCTGCAAGTGATATTTAGTTGAGCAGTTAGTATCCATTTTGTTTGTTATTTCAATTATGTAATTAGTCTCCAAAACTGAAAAAACACAAAACAAAACAAAAGCACTTATTTCATGCCTCGTAGGAATAGGGATAACAAGGAAAATTTCTGCCAAATACCCCCACCACTTCAAACAGCCACCCTTCCCTCTTGTTCGATGGTTGTGAATTGGAAGACCCCTTAGGCGAACAACCAAAGATTTTTGAACAGCCTACATGGGGAGAAGAAGAAGAAGGAGAACCCATTCCAACTGACCTAATGGTTGTAAATAAGAATGATAGAGGAGACAAAGAAAGAATTGAGGGAGATTTTCCCATCAAAGAAACCAATGGGGATGCCAAGATGAAAAACATAAGCCCCTCTGAGCTTCCTCACTTCAATGGCCTGACCTCAAAAGATCAAGATACTTTCTTGTTTGAGTTCGTTGTCATATGTAGAATTTATGATTACACCACTGATGATCAGAAGTTGAAATTATTCCCATCCACTCTCAAGGATGCAACTTTGCGTTGGTTCTCGGGTTTACCTAGGGATAGAATCACAACCTAGGCTCAGATGCAGCAAGCCTTCAACAATAAGTATCGGCACTACTGCAGGTCCAAAGACACTAAAGAGGGAATTTTTAGAATGACCTTGGGGCATGAAGAATCCTTGGAGGATTATGAGGAATGATTCCAGTCTAGCTACAAAAGGGCCAGGTGCACACTTGACCCTGAGTCACTGAAGCTACTCCTACTCAAAGGCATAAGGGAAGATCTTTTGGATACCCTAAACCTGCTAGGAGGTGGGGACATCTACCAGGTACCCTATGAATATATCAATACTATCTTTAAGAATCATTCTAGGGAAGTTAGGAGAAAGGGTATGGGTAGTCAACCAATGGCCATCTCATCCTCTTCCAACACATCCATAAAAGGTGAAATTAGAATTATGCTGGAATATTTCAAGAGTGAAATGTTGCAAACGCTCGCCCTATAGATGGACACTATTCACATCAAGAGAAAGTAGGAGGAAGTAGAGACAGAATTAGCTATCTTTTTCCCTAGATGCACAAGGAGGTATCCTAGGAATGAATGTCCATTAAACCTTTTTGAAATCTTCTCGGTCTGTGAAGAAAACCACTCCACAGACAAGTTCCCTTCTCCACCTGGACTAAAAGCTCTGTATCAAGGAACTGAAGGGGTGACTAAGCAGTTCTACTACATAAATCAAAGGAGACCTCACGGGCCTTGACCATACCTGCAAGGCATGCAAGGGTCATCCTATGCATATTACAACCCTAACAAAAACACATCCATTCCCTCCTGGAGACCCCCTGCTCATCCCTCCTGGTCTACACGTTCTCCTGGGTCTTTTGCACCTCAATACCATTCCCAGTTCTGAGCTGACAAACCAGTCATTTCATCCATATACTCCTCCAGATCCTAAGTGGAATTCACCACCCCAAGGGTGGAGGCCTCGATACAAAAATGCTCCAGATTTATTACCTTCACCTTCTACTCAACCACAACTTTTACACCCTGATCCAACTAAACATCCTCATATGCCTGCCCAGCCAAATCCAAACCCGAAAAATAGACATGCACAACAGGTATATAGTGGAGAGACATCCTACCCTGCTTATGCTGTGGAAATTTAGGAAATCAACCTAAGGTCTAGGAGAGTGCTCCCGGACAACCAACCTCCATCTCCATGTAGGGAGAGTAAGGAGGAAAGAGAGGAAAGTATTCCTAGAGTGAATACAGCGCCCGTTTGTGAAATATTAACTCGTCCAGTCCAGCCTACCCCTAAAGAGAATGAACTTTTAGGTGAATTGAAAATCCTATGTGTCAAAATTCCACTTCTCCAAGCTATTAAGGATGTACTTATTTACAACAAATTGATTAAAGAGAAGTGTTTCAAACATCCATGGACGCGAAAAAGAGACACCCCTACCATTAATTTTATTGGACAATTGTCCGACTTAATGTCGGGGCAGGTAATTTGCCCAAAGTATTTAGACCCTATAAGCCCTGTAGTAGATGTGCACATCAATGGCACCAATGTCCCCCACACCTTGATTGATGTTGGGGCTGCCATTAACGTGATGACTAAGGACACCATGCTCAAGCTAAATTTCCAAGGTTCATTAAGGAAGACCTCAACAGTATTGTAGCTTGCACATCATTCCACAGTAGCTCCTAAGGAGATTGTTGGGGATGTGATGGTCTCCATTGACTCCTAGGAGTACCCAACAGACTTCCTAGCTCTCCAACCTAAGGCCAAGCTTAGTGGTTATCCTCTCATACTTGGGAGGCCTTGGTTAGCCACTGTCGATGCCTACATCAACTGCAGGGCTGGAAATATGACTATAAAAAATGGGCATCTGTCCAAGCAGTTGGTCTTGTACCCTCCTGCTCAGCCATATTTAGAACATGATTTACCTTTATGGCTAGAAGAGGAGGAAGAATATGAAGTCTACTCAGCCCAACTCTATACCCTAGAAGCTGCCATGGGAGGAGGACAACCGAATGAAGATGATTTGATTGAACACATACTCCAAAATCCAACTCCCAACACCTTGTCCTTAGAGGAAGTAGTAAAGAAAACCAAGAGAAACCATCATATTGATCTATTCTTAGCTGATTCAAACCCTATTTGTGTCAAGACAATAGAATTCTGCACTAAAAGAACTTTGAAAATCAACCCCTCTTTCTATACACCAAGAAGAAGAGTTGTGCAACATGTTAAGGTAACATCTGGATGCCTTCGCTTGGAGTTACAAAGAAGTGAAGGGAGTGCACCCCTTGGTGTGTACTCACCACATTTATATCAAAGAAGGTTGCAAACCAGTCCGACAATCCCAAAGGAGAATTAATCTAGCTCTCAAGGATATAGTCAAAGAAGAACTACAAAAGCTGCTAGATGCAGGATTCATTTACCCTATCTCAGACAATGAGTGGGTTTCTCCTTTGGTGTTGCTTCCAAATAAAAATGGGAAGTGGATGATTTGTGTCGATTACAAAGAGCTAAACAAATCAACAAAGAAGGACCATTTACCTCTACCTTTCATTGACCAAGTGTTAGATGGCCTGGAAGGGAAAAAAATTTCTCTTTCTTAGATGGGTTCAGCGGGTACAATCAAATCAAAATTAGCCTAGAGGACCATGATAAAACCACCTTCACCTGTCCTTGGGGTAGTTTCTCTTATAGGGTCCTTCTTTTTGGCCTATGCAATTCCCCTGCCACTTTCCAAAGGGCAGTCCTGAGTATCTTTGCCAAGCTAGTCCATGATGCAATGGAAATTTATATGGATGATTTTACACCCTATGGGTGTGATTTCTAGGAGGCTCTCTCCAACTTGGGTAAGGTGCTAAACAAATGCATTGAAATGAACTTGTCCCTTAGCCTTGGAAAATGTGAGTTCTTGATGACTACAGGGACTGTTCTAGGTCATTCAATATCCTATAAAGGATTGTAGGTGGACCCGAATAAGACAGCCATCATCCAAAGGGTCCACCTCCACAAAAATAGAGGGATGTCAGAAGTTTTCTAGGCTTAAATGGATACTCTAGGATATTTATAAAAGACTTCAACAAATTAGCTTCTCCTTTATTTGGTTTATTGGTGAAAGACTCTGAATTTTTATGGTCAGAAAGCTATCAAGAGTCTTTGGACGCCCTAAAGGAGAGGTTGACTACTATGCCTATTCTCTGAGGCCCAAATTGGGCTCTTCCTTTCCACACACATGATGATGCCTCTCACAAAGCCATAGGAGCAGCTCTAGGCTAGAGAGATGACAAGCTACCTTATGCCATTTACTTCATCAATAAGAATTTGTCAAAAGCCGAACTGAACTACAAAGTAACAGAAAAATATTTCCTATATGTTGTGCATTCATTGAAAAAATTTAGGCATTACATTACAGGTTACCAAAAATTTGTACATACTGACCATGCTCCAATTAAATACTTGATGAATAAACTTGATGTAAATTCTTGGATTATTAGATGGTTACTTTTATTCCAACAGTTTGATTTAACTATTATTAATAAGCCTGGCAAGTAGAATTTTGTTGCATATTTTTTTATCCAGATTGACTTTGTCTGCAGGGGAGAAAATAATGGTTGATGATCAGTTACCGGATGAACACTTATTTGCCATTTCAGTTCTCTCTCCATGGTTTGCTAACATAGAAAATTATTTGGTGTCTGCACAGTTTCCACCAAATTTGTCCTCAAAGGAAAAGAGAAATATTGTGAGGAAGAGTCCCCATTCACTTGGATTGGGGGCAACCTCTTCAAACTAGGCCCGGATCAAATTTTGAGAAGATGTGTCAAAGAGCAGGAAGTCTTTGACATCCTTCTAACCTATCATGATGGGCCTTGTGGAGTTCACTTTGCAGCCAAAAGGAAAACATTCAAGGTGTTACAAGCTGGTTATTGCTGGCCTACGCTTCACCAGGATATGAGGAGGTATACTAGTCAGTGTGATCGGTGCCAAAGGATGGGGAAACCTACCCTAAGGGATGAAATGACTCTGCAACCTCAAGTGACTTTCGAGCCATTTGACAAGTGGTGCATGGATTTCATTGGACCCATTGACCCTCCATCCTGGAAAAAGTAGTACATCGTTGTGTGCACTGACTATTTAACCAAGTGTGTTGAAGCCAAGGCCATCAAAGCAGAAACGTAAGAGAAAGTGGCTGAGTTCTTAAGGGAAAATGTATTTTATAAGTTTGGGTACCCTAGAGAATTGGTCACTGATCAAGGCAAACAATTTACATCTCAAATGATTGAATATTTGTTGAGCCATCTGTTGGGAATGGGTGCCTTAGGGGTCAATTTTGGGGTTAAAAACCCAAGTTTTGGGGCAGAAGGCCCAAAGTTTGTATAAAGAAATGTAAATTCTGCACATTTTGTGGTCACAGAGCGTGAAGATATCAAGAGTAAAAAATGGTTTTCCACCCTTGGTCTAGATAAGTTGTGTAGGTTGTAGAGATCTACCCTTTGTCTGCAGACCATGGGATTGTATAAAAAGAAGGTCTTAAAGGAGTCTAAGAAAAGAAGGTAGGAAATTAGAAGTGCTTGATGAGTTTTTAAAGAGCTAAGAGTGAGAGTCTTAGTGTAGGAATAGGTTCTGCAGCTGAGTGCGCAGAGGTCTAGGGTATAAGTCCGCTGCTGAGTGCGCGGACCCCTTCAACTGTGTCCATAGAGTCTGTATTGAAAATCTGAATCATCGATAAAGAAAAGTATTCTAAAGTTACTATGTATTTTTCCTCTATGGATCACATGTGATTATGTTATGTTAAGTTCCAAGTTTATGTTATAATGCTAATTTGATCTGCGAATATATCTGTTTCTATTTGTTATTTGAACGCAAGTAAGAATATATGTTTACACGAAGACAATATTAATTGTATGATAAAGTTGGTGAACACTTGAGATATTTTGGGGACTTATATAGTAGCATATTTACAAGGATGTGTAAATGCCTAAATCATCGTTTAGGGTTGCACGAAGGACGATTGTATGCCTTCGTGAGGGTTCTAAGAGACAGAAGAGAAAGTACATCGATAAGCCCTAAAGGCTTATCTATTTGCACGAAGGAAGGGTTTAAGGTATAAAGTCGACATCACGACCATCTTAGGGTGTGGAAACTTGGTTCCTACATCCCCCCATACTTCTTCAGGTGAGACTTTGGTCCGCGCTCCACAGACTGATGCCGAAAGGGCCAATAGTGTAGGGATTTGCTTGGCTGACTAACCCTGAACCTGGGTAAGGGCCCATCAAGCCGATAAATGGTTCTATTGTGGTCGATACTTTTGTCAGTTACAGCAAAGCTGAGCGCCGCTTCTTCAAAGGACCACGAGGTAATTATTTGAAATCAGTAGTTTGTGATATAGTTTGTGGTCGATAGTTTTGTCAGTTACAGCGAAGCAGAGTGCCGCTTCTTCAAAGGACCATGAGGTAAGTATTGGAAATCACTAAATACTTGGATTAAGATTCTCTTGTGTGAAAAGAGGGTCATTCAGTTACCTTGATGTTTGGAGCTACATGAAGTGGAAGGTCTTTTAGGGACGGAGGAAGAAAAGGTGCTGAGTATAGCCCGTTGATTGAGCCTCCTTTGAGTGATGACGAAGGAGTAGCATAGGCTTCTCCAATGAGTGCTATTCAATTGATAAGACAAGGGTTCCCGCGAATACCTACACTACCTCCATCCTCATCCCATCCATCCACACTGCTCCTCACCTCCACCACTTACCCCATCCCCCACACCACCGCCACCTCCATCACTGTTCAACATGGAGAACTCCGTAAAGCTACCTGTATTCAAGGGCATAGGAAATGAAGATCCAAACCAGTTTTGGTTCATTGTGAAGGTTGTATGGGAAGCTCAAGATATCACGGACAACCAAATGAATAAATCCACATTGGTTAGTGCTTTGCAGGTTCGTGCACTAACGTGGTACATTAAGTACAATACTAATAACCCAACGTCTGCAATGGTAGATATCCAGACTGCGCTGAATAGAGAATTCAATAGACCTAAGTCTCAAGCACACTCAATTGTGGGATTCAAGGAGATCATGATGAAGCTTGGGGAGATGCCCTGGGATTTGGATCAAATATTGAAGTGTACGATATGTGAAGCCAACATGAACCTAACTAATGGGTAGCACCACAGATGGTTCGTGGCCTCACTCCTGCCCCACCTAAGGGTTGCGCTATCACAACAGAAGATTGGGACCCATGCAAAAGCTCTAAAAATTGCGATGAGACTGTATGAGACGCCAATGTAGGATGTTGATCTGGGGGTTCAGCACATTCACGCGTAGTTGCAGAACCTTTGCCTCGAATTGTAGAGTCTGAAGAAGGACATAACAACTTAGCTGGAGGCGTGCGAAGAAGTATGGTGCCTGAAATGCAAAGACTAGGGGCATGACAAGGATCACTGTCCCATCTTTGCGAACTATGTTGCAGTCGGGGAACCAATGCCTCTAAGGCCAGAGGATATAGCAGGGCCAAGTGCAGGGCCCGCTCTATGGTGCACTATATTCGAGGTAGTTGGGAAACATGCAACCAACAATTGCCATTTGTTGTATAAATTCGTACAGACACCACAACAACTCTTCTGCAATTTTTGTCAATCAGTAGGTCATCATGAGCACAATTTCCGTAGTTACGAATTAATGATGGACAAGAAACCTACATACAGGGTGCAAGGAGAAACGCAGCCTCTGGACAAAGGCATTGGGGGAACGCGAGGTGAGTATCAGGGGTGCGACCGAGGCCGAGGTTGAGGGGGGCCTGGTAGAGGCCGAGGGAAGCTTATTTGTTACAATTTTGGAGGATCAAGACACTATGCAAGAGACTGTTTGAATCTGACGCGACTATCATGCCTCTATTGTACTTAGTTTGACCATGCAACTGAGGATTTCCCTATATTGTTGGCTAAGATTTGCGAAAATGGAGCATAGCCTCCGCAACCAATGCAGAACCTCTAGATGATGAGGGCTGAGCCTTGCGACGAAGACCCTGAGGTAAACATTATGATGCAAAATGGAATGACGACTAGCGAGGATAAAGCGAAATAGCCTGCAAAAGGTGAGTGGGTCCATAAAGCATCAAAAAAGGAGACTGGGTTTGACCTGCAGCACACAAAGAAACATTTATGGAAGTAAAGAAAAGCTTCACTGAGGCCTCTTCCTTAGGAATTCAGGAGAAACCAGTTGAATAAATGGACCCATCCACGATTACCACATTCTTAGAGACCTACATGAAACTACTCCACGATAGTAAGGCTATGAAGGGACTATAGGAAATGATCAATCGGTGCGATGGCAAGGACGATGCTACTGGTGAATTGCGTGTAGTCAGAAATCTTGGTAAGCAAAAGGTGAGGACAGTACGTGAGATGAGGCTCACCGCATAGATAGGGGAATACGAAATGGACCAAGTTATCTTGGATCTAGGGTCTGACGCAAATGTTTTGCCAAAACAAACATGGGAAATGATGGGGAGACCTATGCTCTAGTGGTCTCCGATCTAGTTAAGGATGGCGAATCAACATAAAATTATTCCAATGGAGAGGCTATAGGGGGTAACAATTGACATCGAAGGCACGAGCACATTGGCGGATTTTGAAGTAATAAAGATTGTGGATGATAGCAATCCCTACCATGCAGTCCTTGGGATCGATTGGGCCACTGACATGGATGGGGTAATCGACCTGAAAAAGCGAAAGATGATATTTGAAAAGAAATCGCTCCACATAGTGGTGCCACTAGATCCTGCAGAAGGACCATGATATATGGAACCGGTCTATGATTATGAAAGTGATGATGATTTGGACCAGATTTACAAGATAACGGTGCAAGAACATGATTGGGTAAATCTGACAACAAACGGATGTATTGCATGGGACCGCGAGAGCTCCTGCACATCAGATTCAGATGAAGAACTAGAGCACTGGAAGAACCGACTGCATGAAGTATCTACACTGCGCTGTAATATGATGACCAAGTCATTGCGTTGCATGTCATCAAAAGTAAGGAATTTTCTTTCTTATGATGGGTTGACTGATGTGGATATGTTTTTGGACGCATTTGAAAGAGAATTATTGGAGAAGCATCACTTCCAGGCCTTAGATTTGGTGCTACGCTACGCTTGCAAGATGGTGGGGTACACACAAGGATAATTTCAGTGATTGGCGTGAATATAGGAGGATGATGAGAATATGTTTTGGACAGCCGAAAGTACGGATGACAGACAAGTATGATGGAAGGGATGATCCACGCAATCACCTGGCCAAATGGACTAAGGATTATGGAGCGGGGCCCCAACCTGAATGGGTGCATCTGTTTTGCCATACCCTGGATGTCATACCAATAAATTGGTACTTGGAAACAGAGCTCTCCCATGGTACTGAAGAATGGGACATCTTGCGCCAAGGGTTTATAATGACGTTTAACTTTGAGGATGGGTTTGACTGTATTGACACGGCACTACAGGAGGTTAAAGAAATGATCTTTAGGATACCGCAAGATCCTTCAGACCTGATTCAAACTGATTGGACTACCCAGCTAAGCCACGCATTAGAATGCTATAATGTGACCGTTGAAGAAGAAGATGGGGATCCCATAAATATTAACATTCTGGAAACCTAGGGTCACCGCGAGGTTGAAGGACCATAGATAGAGGATCCAGACATAATCACGCCACTGAAAAATAGACAAGTCAACATTGGCACAGAGGCGGAGCCGAAATTTGTGAAGATTGGGGACTATTGGGACGATGCGACAGTAGATAAAGTCGTTGATCTCCTCCGCGAATATCAGGATTTTTCCCCATGAAGTTCTCTGATCTCAAGGGAATAATAGGAGACCTGGGTGTCATGAAGATCACCCTAAAACTAGACGCGAAACCTGTGAAAAAAATACCTTACCACCTTAATCCGAAGTATAAGGAAAGTGTTTGTGCTGAGTTAGATAAGATGCTCGCAACAGGTATTATTGAACCAGTGGAAGAATCCGATTGGGTAAGCCCAATAGTGGTTCAGGAAAAGAAACAAAAGGAATAAATAAGGATATGCATAGATCTCTGTAAATTGAATGACGCTTGTGTGCATGATCCTTTCCCGATGTCGTTCACTGATGAGGTCCTGGATAATGTAGGTGGCCAAGAAGCATACTCTTTCATTGATGAGTTCTCTGGGTACCATCAGATCAAAATCATGCTTGAGGATAGAAGTAAGATGACCTTCTTGACTGAATGGGGATGTTTTCAGTACACTGTAATGCCTTTTGGACTGAAGAATGCGCCAACGATCTTTTCGTGCGTAGTCATTGTGGCATTCAAAGACTTCATTCATGTTTTTCTAGAGGTATACTTTGATGATTGGACAGTGTTTGGATTGGTCAAGTGCCATGTGGCAAGTTTGTGCTTGATGCTAGATACATGTAGGAGATACCAGATCATGCTCAATCTGAAGAAGTGTTTGTTTTGTGTCCCTTTTGGGATCTTGTTGGGTCATGTAGTATTCAGACAAGGATAATGGTAGACGTCGTGAAGATCGCGGTGATAATCAACTTGGAGGCGTCGAGGAATGTGAAACAGCTGCGCGCAATTCTAGGGCATACTAGATACTATAGGAAGCTCATCAAGAGCTATGCCCAGATCACCGTGCCTATGGAGAAATTGTTGAAAAAGGATGTTACATTTTGTTGGAATGATGAATGTCAGAAGATCTTGGATGTGCTGAAAGAGAAAATGGTCACCGCGCCAATGCTAGTCTTCCTGGATTGGAAAAAGGAATTTCATGTGCACGTGGAGGCATCATGTATTGCACTAGGGGCCATACTGACACAGGCCGATGAGGGATAATTGGATCATCCTATAGCGTTCACAAGTAGGAAGCTATCTAAAGCAGAGAAAAATTATTCCACGATAGAGCACGAAGGATTAGCTATGGTGTATGCGCTCCAGAAGTTCAGGCACTATTTGTTGGGTGGACACTTTAAGATGTATACAGATCATTTCATGTTGAAGTACCTGGTCAACAAGCCTATGTTGGGGGGGGAATATGTAGGTGGCTGCTGTTGTTCCAGGAGTATGACTTTGAAGTTATTGTGAAGCTAGGATGGTTGAATGCGGGACCTGATCATATGTCACACATTGAAACTGGAGAGGAACCTACTAATTTGGAGGAAGGACTGTCTGACGCATAGCTCTTTGCAGTGTGGATCATGGAAAGTCACTTTGAAGATATTATCCACTTCCTAATGACATGATCGGCTCTGGAAGGTTATAAAAGTTAAAAGAAGAAGGAACTAGTAGTGCATGTGACAAAATTTTCTATCATTGTAGGGCACTTGTACAAAATGGGGTCAGATGAAATATTGTGACATTATGTGCCTGAATTTGAATGAAGTAGCATCCTCGCTGAGGCTCACGGAGGAGCTATGGGAGGATATTATGCAGGGAAAGAAACAACGCAAAATATTCTATACGCTCGGTTGTGGTAGCCAACTATGCATAATGATTCGAAAGAATATTGTAGGGCATGTGACGCATGTCAAAGGATTGGCAGGTTGTCATAGAGGGATGAACTACCTCTAATGCACAGATGACGTTACAACCATTCGAGAAATGGGTGATTGACTTTGTGGGTCTAATTCAGCCTCAAGGAAAGTAGACGGGTGCGTGATACATTATCACTGCAATTGAGTACTTGACCAGGTGGGTGGTGATGCAGACTGTGAAGGACTGTATAGGTGCGAAAGGAGAAAATTTTATTTTTGAATATGTGTTGACAAGATTTGGTTGTCCAAAGATCTTGATGAGCGATCGTGGTATGCACTTTCTTAACGAGACAATTAGCGCATTGACATAGGAATTTCAGGTGTATCATCAGAAAAGTAGCCCTTATCATCCATAGTTTAATGGAATGGTGGAAGCATTAAATAAGATACTGGAGAGCATGCTGACGAAGGCCTGCAATGCTTAGAGAAATGACTGGGATTTGCGCGTACCCACAGTGCTATGGGCCTACAGAACGACTTGCAAGAAGCTGACTGGACAAACACCTTTCAGACTCATGTATGGCATAGAAGCTGTGATGCTAATGTAATACATTGTACCTAGTCTACGCGTAGCAGCACTCATAGGAATGGAAAATCACGGAGCCCTGGAAGATAGGCTCATGCAGCTAGTAGAGCTTGAGGAGGACCGATTTCTAGCTGTATTTCATCAACAAGTTCAAAAGGAGCACAAAACGACATGGCACGATCGACACATCAAACTGCGCACCTTAAAGTTAAATGATATGGTCTTGTTATATCAAAACAAATTTGATAAATTTCTAGGGAAATTTAGGATGCACTGGCTAGGGCTGTATGTCATGAAGGATATTACCGATGGTGGAGTAGTTCAACTGGTCAAATTGAGTGGAGAACCCTTCTTAGGGAGGGTGAATGGCAACCAATTGAATCCATACACTGGTGATCCAACTAGGTGACTATATGAGGGAAGCATAGTCTTAGCACTCCAAGCAGCTGAAAGGAAGCGCGAGACTATAAACTACACTTCCCGGGTCAGAGAGCTACATGTTCTGGGAACTGTGTGGAACGAAGAAATGTCATAGAGCCTGCAAAAGCATGTAGGCAACTACGCTACCAAAGGAAAAACCACGTCGGATAACCAGAAAGTGACCGTTAAAGTCATTGTTCATGATTTGACGATGAAAAAACAACCAAACGGAGGGGGGGGGCGATATTTATGTTGGAATTTATGTACCAGATCTTTGAAAATCTGCTGCCAATATCACATTAATGAACCGATTTTGGGGGTAACAGTCAGATTTGAATTCAAAAATTCCTATAAATTACAGAGGGTTATCGAGCAGAAAAAACTTGGCATTTTGAGAATTGAGGTGTTGAGCTCTGACGTGCACATGAACCGTGAAAACTTTGAAGTTTTGATAGCAAGTTCAATATTTGAGACGTTGCCAAAGGAGACACAGGACTTGTTGCATAGCATCATGTTGATGCTTGCAGAAGCTATGAGCATTGAAGCAGTGACAACCAAGGGAGTTGTTCCAGAGATAGTTATGGAAGCACAGGGAGTTGCCCCGGAATTTGTGCCTGCGGAAGTACCAACATAAGTTCATAAAACCCCTGGGCCACCCAGGATAAGGCCTATGCCGACCTAGGAGGGTCCAAAACCAAAGAAGGAAAAGCAGAAAATGTAGTTGTTGGTGCGTGCATCACCTAGGAAGCACCCATAGCCAAGAAAACCCACCGCGCAAGAAAAGGCCAATATGATTGACCTAGAGCCAGAAGAAGAAGTCGAAGAAATCCCCATGGATGATGAGGATATTACAGTGGAAATGAAGGGCAGTGAAATTGAGGGGTCGGACCCCATCTCTAAGCTGCTTGAATGCATTCCTACGCACAGGGGCAAGACAAAGGTGCCCAAAGATATTGATGAGAGTAAGGTCACCCTGCACACACCCCTCCTGTCGGACCAAATTTTCTTTGAGGGACCGTACTTGAGGCATGTCCCCCTTTTGAAGTTGGAGGACTGGGACTTAGCTGACACAGAGCACTTCCGTCATTTAGCGACAGACCAACTTATGCACCGTGTCTTCCACAAAAATATTGGAGTGACCGCTTTGTAGCCGCGGAAGTGGCTGAAAGGCGTGGACAAGGCAGGCCCGCTAAACCTGTTATGGGTGTCGCATTAAAACCGTACACCTATCACGACGGTAGTGATCAAGCAGCTAATGTTCTTACTGCACGATGGGTGTCTGTGGCTGGAGGAGTCGATACCCATCACTGACATGCTGATACATAGGATCACGTGACTACCTTACACAGGAGAAAATCCATCCATGGCATTTGGTGGAAAGGTCGACAAGCATGCGCTTGACGAGGCGATGAAGGAAAAATTCAAGCTTGTAAAGAAGCTGCGTGGCTACACCATTTCGATTATCTCTGACGTCGTGGTCAAAGTGGTGACACAAATTTTGGTAGGGAAGATCATGTGGAAGTGTCACACAGATGAAGTGCCAGCACCAGTGATAGCTTTGGTGACCCAGTGCAGGGAGGTAGTTCAATTTAACTGGGCGTGCTACCTCTATGGTGAGTTCCTCGCAAACTTCCATGAGGCACAAGGTCATAGTAACACTTTCCACTATGCATGGCTATTGCTATCCATAGTGCTGGTTGCCTGGGAGCTACCTGAAGATAGCCAGTTTCCTTCGGTCGCGTTGGACCTACCAGAGGCAGCGAAGCTCACTTTGCTGTGGGCGACGAAGGATCCTCAGCGGATAAAGTACAGCAAGGTCTTTTAGATCTTGAAGGAGATTAGCATCCATATGGCCATCAACTGCAAGCTGCAACTAACACCTACAAATTTTTAGAAGTTGTAGAAGTACGTGGAATTCAAGGCTAACTTCCACCATGTTTCAATATGGTTGTGGAAGGACCCTGAGGAGAAGTGGCATGACCTGCCATACTTGGCCATAGATGATGCAATTGCAGCAGTCCTCGACCGCTGGCCGGCAGATTGGCACAATTCCATGGACTCGACAGTGGGATCTAGAAAGACCATCGTGCAGTGGAAGAAGGAAGAAGCCAAGATGAAGTTGGAACAGCTGGTCACGAAGAGGAAAAAGGAGGCCGATGACAAGGCCAAGACAGAGCACATTGCCGCACAATAGTCAGGTGGATAGGTAGGCGAAGAGGAGTGTGGCTCTGACTGGATTCAGATGTCACCTTCCCCAGAGACCGAGGAAGAATATGAACAAACGGAGCAGGGAGGAGCGGACCTAGATATGACTTCGTTCCTCACCAAGCACACCAGAGATCTAGGGAAAGTAGAGTTGTGGAAGAAGTCCAAGGCTAGCGAGATGTCTCTAGACCTGATCACCCTAACAGAGGGGGACTTAAATGACATAGGTGATATGGTGCGGGATGCCACCGCGGAACTGTTGCAGCAGTTCGAGTAGCAACAATAGCAGTTGTTGGGTGTTATACAGATGGATCTACACGAGCTGCAAATCCATGCATTACAGATATAGACTAGCGCGGCGTCAACCAGCATGGCGCTTGGCACCTCAGAAGCTGAAGGGATGTTGCGCACAAGGGATCCCCGAGTAATAGTGCTAACGGATGGAGCACTAACAACAGAGACTAAAGCTGATAGATCCGTTGTTAGCACCCTCAAGAGAATTGGACTGAACCTGGCTACGCTTCCAATGAGGTGCTTCACCTTTTGCAGGACGGCATGATCGTGGAACTTTGGGCCTGTGAACGGTGTGCATTGTAGGTGATCAACGAACAGAAGGTCAAAAATTCCCAGCTAACCATGCAGAGAGACTCTGCCCTTAACCTTGTGAAAGAGATTACAGACAAGAACCAGCGCATTGCCACAATCATGGTTGAGGCGAGCAAGATTGTCCCAAAGCTGGGCATTCCCGAGGCTGAGCCGATAGATGTGATGGTTCGGAAGCTCGCTGCTGGAGTGCGTTGTTATCACTCAGATTTTCCTTGAAGTTGTTAGAAGAATGAAAGGGGTCCGAGGTAACCACAAACCAACTTTTAATTACAGAATCTAGCCAATCTGTACTCAGAGAGGGCCCTATCTTTATGATTTAGCTTTGTTTTATGTGATATTAGGCTAGTTATGAAAGCTTGGGGGGTTTGATTTTGTTGGGTGGTGGAATTCAAGAGCAGATGGGTAAAACAGAGTATTCCAGGCCATTGAGCTATGGAGTCAATTGAAGATGGCTTAACTAGATCAGGTTGATTCAATAAAGGAGGGCTTCACAAGGCAAGATAGCTAAACAAGGGACAAATAGTAACTTGAAAGGATGAAATGGTCTTGAAAGGGAGGAAGGGCAGTTAAGAATCCTTCAGTAAATTTCGAAAGGAGGGAAAGTGGGTGATCATTAACAAAAAGCAATTAAGAATTTCTTGTTAAATGGCCACAATGATAAACTAAGAAGCAAGGAGCAATTAAGAATTCCCTACCTATGATAGCTTAGAAGAAAACATTTAGAATATAAATGATTTTAAAAACAGAATGCAATAAAGCACTTTCTAAAATATACTTTTTTGTTTGTTATTCAGATATGAAACACATGTGAAGTATTTAAACCAGAAAACAGTAAAAACATAAGATATAAAATACTTATTTCCCATCGTTTGACACATGAATCCTATAATAAAATTCCTTTGCTTTATTACTTCTTCCAGCCAGCCATACAATAGTTGTTCAACAACACTTTATTCCAAAATAGAGAGTCTATAGAAATGTCTAAGAATCCACCCTAAGTACTTCGAATGAGGAAGTACTTATACAAAAATTTACAACAAAATATCTCTTATCTTAGAGAGATATATTTTGGGAAAACTAACTATATTTTACATAAAAGTAGAGACAGATGGTCTCCAAGATAGAAAGTGAAAGTGAACCGATGACTTGCTATCCCTGTTTTTGTTGAATGAGATGGAGGCAGGCCCTATGATTGAGCATCTTGTTGTCTTGCTCGTAATTCTGTGCTGGCTGATTGCTTTAGGCTTTTTACTGATACTCTTTACCTGTTTTATCCTCATTCACCTTCTTTTACCAAAATTGACTATGGAAAATACTTCAACTTACCTTTCAGCAAGGTAAATTATAAAATGTCTGTCATATTTGTCCACTAATTGATCAAGAAGATTATTAAAGAACCATGACTGTATTAAGACAGGAAAGACTTTGAAGTTATGAACACAAAGCGATCAGGAAGACCTCTAGACAGTGGCAGATTGCAACCAGCAAGGAACAACGAGGACCTCGGTCAAAGCGCGCTGACCGAGGCCCATGGAGTCTGCGCAGGAGGAAAAACTAGCACTTGGGAAGCCTGGATCGGGAAACAGAGGCCATTTCTGATGCGTGCATCGCTGGGAAAAACCCCTCGAGAAGGAAAGGCCCTGAGCGCTCAGTCGCATGGGAAGCTGGGAAACTGTGGGGAAAGCACTAAGGCGAAAGGTGGGTCCTGTGCTCCAAAACCGGTGGTATATCAGGGGCACCCTTGGGCAGTAATCAGATTTGGCTGAAAACGAGCGATTCCTCTCAACACATGATGCATGTTCGGCGGATGAGAGAGAAAACCGCCACTCATCGCACGCTAACAATCAAGCAAGTCAACCGCACGAAATGAGCGAATAACGTAGGATCTAGGGGCTCCAGATATGACAGCGGAGATTGCACCTGATGGAGAAACTGGATTTGACAGGGAATTAAGTTGTGGCATAAAGAAGTTTGAAGTCTGATTTGACCGCTGAGTTGGTGGATGAGTCATTCCATAGTGTAATTGAATTACTGAACCATTAAGTAAGAGCTGGCACAATTCGTGAGAGGACAAGTGGCCACTTCCCTATGGACGATGGCGATGACGCAGAGGCAGGGAACTCCAAGCGAACAGCAGTAGGCGATCCGAAGGGGCGAAGAGGAATCAAACAGTCGTGAGATAGATCTGCTTTAAGCCATGAACAAAGAGAGAACAGAACACACGAAGAAGAGAGAGAGCGAGAGCGAAGAAGAGAGTGAAGCAAAAAGCAGAAAACAAAGAGCTGAGTTGATCTAAGGCAGCATCGAGCAGACAGAAATCTTGAGAGGTTCAAGCAATCCCTGAGAGGATCTATCGGGAATCAAGCACCACATTAGGCTTCTCCCATTAAAGACTAGAGAGGTCAAGATCTGTGATGAGCCCCAAATTTGGTAACATTTTGGGCTCATTTGGCCTCACTACCCTTGCTCAACCCTTCATTTTTCATGACTTATGCATCATTTTTTAGTATATTTATGTTATTTGTACGAATGAAGGGCAGTCACTATTCCTAGGTGGCTAATACATGTTTATTTCAGGTTTTTTTGACATTAAATGGAGCAAAACCACGCAGATGAAGGCTAGGAGACAGCCAAGATGGGATTGCGCTTTTGTAGGAAGGTTGTCCACAGCCTTGAATGGCCTTCCTCGTGATCTCCACCCCAACTCCGAGCTCCAACAGCTATCACCACCGAGCTAGAAGGCAGCCAACAGATTCTAAGGGAACAGCAGTTTACTTTTAGTTGGTCAGCCAAGCCCCACTAATTTAGGAGGCCAGCTTGGCCCTCATAATGTATAAATATTGAGGCTGTAGCCGTCGATGGGGACTTTTGAAACTTTGTTGTTTATTCTGGTCTACGAGCTGATAGCTCTGTTTTTCTCTTTGTAAGCCATTTTTGGCATGTTATGAGATTTATGACTATTACCTTTTAATGAAAAGCAGGCAGATTCGAGTTCAGTTCTGAGTTCTTAGAGGAGCTATAGCTCTCAGGGTTGGGCCCAACCTGAGAGCAATAGGCCTCCTTTCTTTGTATTGTTACTTTTCTTTCGGCATCGTATTTCCTTTCCTTCACATGCATTTGGAAACACAGTTTGTTGAGTTGAACTTCTTGGTGTGATTAAGTAGGTTAGTTTTAGGAACAAAGTTGCTTTCAGTAGTTTAGATTAGAGTAAGGAGATTAGAGTGATCAGAGCTCCAAAAAAGGGTTGATTGCACACTCACTTCCACCTCTGTTTAGAGATTGGGATTGCAGCCCGTGCCACCCACCAAAAACACAATTTTACATGTTCATGCAAGCTTTAACATAATATTTCCGTTTGTAGAAGTGTCCATGCATTTAGATCTTGAGCAATAACTCTTTGTTTCAGCACCATGCACGATTTTCCCTTAAAAACGACATTGTTGTTCTTTGGTTTCTAATAAAACAGTTAGAGTAGGTTGATGACATTTCGGTTATACGCAAGACAGGGGTGATTTGTTTCATTTACACTGTGCAGCACCACTCCATCGTTTCCTTATCCTTCTAAGCCGTGCCTAGGCCATCTACTTATCTCCCAATTAGATCATTTTCCTCCCAACTCTTCTATCATCCACGTTGTTTTATCTTTTTGGCCTTCCATTGCCTCTACCCTCCTCTAGACCAACCAGCTTTACACACCCCCTCTCCATCTCACCTCTCTGTCCATAAGCCATCACAAGCTCCCCTCCTACCTCCCTATCCACCCATACAGCTCATTCACTCATCCATCACCCAAAACTCCGATTGCAGAACATCCTGTAGAAATTACGGGACTTCCTGTAGAAATACTGAACTCGCTGTAGAACCCCCTGCAGACATCCTGTAGAAGCTTGCAAACACGGTTGCCAGGCATCTGAACTTTGTGAACTTCTGTGGAATGATGTTAGGGATCCCTTGGACCCTCTCATAGTCCTCCTGACCTTTTCCAAACCTTCCTCCCCTTGATCTACCCCTGCACAGTCAAGACCCAGTAAGAAGCACAGTCATAATAACTCCAACAACTTGAGCAAAAATACAAAAACATGTTCTCTTCAGATGAAAGTAGTTTAGACACATGCATCTCATCTCAATAGAAGTAATGGCATCACTTTTAGAAGTTGAATTCCCACCATTGCATCATAAGGATTAAGCTGGTAGAATTAGGGTTTACTAGGGTTTCCATGTTTTGTTGGCTTTCAGTTCATTCTTGCAAAGTAGGTTAATTTCCTTTGAGATAGCTTTTGTTCATCACTTAAAAAGCTTCTTCTGAGAACATATAGAAGTTGGCTTGAGCCCTAGCGGACTTGTGCCAGCTGACCAAGTGACAGCTGCGACAAGAGCTAGTACTTGTGCATACAGCACCGTCGCTTCCAAGTTTGTTACGAACTACCGGGTTGATAAAATTAGAGAAGGAAGCTCCAGGAGTTGTAGCATTATTGCTACAATACTGGAGCCCACCATCTTTTTGGCGCCGTTGTCGGGGAAGCATCAGAGTATTAGTTTGTTGCTTTTCTTCTATTTTCCTACTCTCGCCTTCTGCCAAGTAGTTTATTCCATTTCCATTCTGCAAAAGCAGCATAGACATTTCCTGCTTTCATAGATTAACATTTCAATTCCGCAATTTCATTCTTGCAAGCATAGATTAGCATTTCAATTCTGCAAGCGTAGACTAGCATTTCCATTCCTGCAATTTCATTTGAGCAAAGTAGATTAGTTCTTTCCTGCTTTCATTTCAATTCTGCATTTTCATTTCAGCAAGATAGTTAGTTGTAGATCAATCTGTTTCATTTTTTGCAGGTACCAGAGAAAAAACACAAAATCAATCAAAAGTATTTCCATTTCATGCCTCGTAGGAATCGAGAAAAAACAGGCAAATTCTTACCCAACACCCCCACTACATCACTGAGCCACCCTTCTCTCTTCTTTGGTGACAGTGATCCAGAAGAACCTATAGGTGAACCTCCTGAGATATACGAAGATCCTATAGCAGAAGAAGAATTAGAGACCATTCCATCTGAAGCCATGGCTGACAATAGAGGAGAAGATGAGAGAATAGAAGGTGCCTTCCCCATCCGAGAGACCAATGGGGACATGAAAATGAAGAACATTAGCCCCTCCGCTTTACCTCACTTCCATGGACTGACTACTGAAGATCCTGATACCTTCCTGTTTGAGTTTGCTATCCTTTGTCGAACCTATGACTATACTGAAGATGAGCAGAAGCTGAAACTCTTCCCCTCAACCCTTAAGGATGCAGCATTACGCTGGTTCATGGGCTTACCTGGGAACAGTATCACCACTTGGGCTCAAATGCAGCAAGCTTTCAATACCAAGTACCGGGACTACTGTAGGTCCAAGGAAACCAAGGGAGAAATCTTTCGGATGACCATGGGAAATGATGAGTCCTTAGAGGATTATGAGGAAAGGTTCCAACTTAGCTATAAACGGGCCAGGTGCACACTTGACCCTGAATCCCTCAAGTTGGTCCTGCTCCGAGGAGTCCTTGAAGACCTCTTAGATACCCTGCACATGCTAGCTGGAGGAGATATTTACCAACTACCTTATGAGGACATAAAGACTGTGTTTAGAAACCACTCTAGGGCAGCCCGGAAACGAGGTAGGGGAAACCTCCTCTCAGCTGGTATTCCTTTCTCCAAACATGAGTTTGCAAATCAATTAGAGGATCTCAAAAGTGAGGTGAGACAGACCATTTCCATGCAACTTGATACATTCAGGATCCAGCAGAAGAAGGAAGAAGCTGAGAGGGCCTTGGCTATCTTCTGCCCTAGGTGTACAAGGAGACACCCTAAGAACGAATGCCCATTACATTCGGTTGAAGTATGTTTCATTTGTGAGGAGGACCACCCCACAAACCAGTGTCCAACCTTACCTGGGCTTAAAGCCATGTATCAAGGGACAGAAGCCCCCACTGAACCTCTCTATTTCCTCAACCAAAGGAGGCCACAGGGACCTAGACCTTACCAGCAGGGGATGCAAGGGGCACCCCAAGCTTATTACAGCCCCAACCAATCTACTCCTATGCCTTCCTGGGGTCCCCCTGCTCATCCTTCCTGGTCTGTGCCTCCTCCATGGTCTTATCCACCTCAGTACCATACTCAACCCACTACTCATTCGTATCACTCACAGGCCCAGCCACAGCCTCAGTGGAATGCACCTCAGTCGGGGTGGAGGCCCCAGTACAACACTCCTCCCGCCATTTTGCCTCCACCACCAGTTCAACCTCAACCATTACCTCCTGCTCCTCCAAGGCAACCTCAAATGCCTGCTCAACCGAACCCGAACCCCAACAATAGACAGGCCCAGCAGGTATATACTGGGGAAACATCATGCCCTACCTATGCTGTGGAGATCCAGGAGATCAATCTTCGATCTGGAAAGACTCTTCCGGATCGCCAACCTCCTCCCCCAGAGGATGAGGAAGATAAACATGAAAGTGAACCAAAGGCTATTCCACCCTTTCCTGAGAGACTAACAGCCACCACACAACCCAACCCAAAGGAGGATGAGCTTCTGGGAGAGCTCAAGCAGTTGTGTGTGAAAATACCACTTCTCCAAGCCATCAAAGATGTACCGATATACAACAAACTGGTTAAGGAAAAGTGTTTCAGACACCCAGGCCGACGAAAGAGAGATGCTTCAACCATCAATGTCTTAGGACAGCTGTCTGACCTTATGTTAGGACAAGTCATCTGCCCAAAGTATCTAGATCCTGCGAGTCCTGTAGTAGATGTCCACATCAATGGCACCATCATACCTCACACCTTGACTGATCTGGGGGCTGCCATTAATGTGATGACCAGGGATACCATGCTCAAACTCAACCTTCAGGGTTCCTTGAGGAAGACCTCGACAGTCCTACAACTAGCAGATCGCTCCACCGTGACTCCCGAAGGGATTGTGAAGGATGTCTTGGTCTCTGTTGACTCTTGGGAATACCCTGCAGATTTCTTAGTTCTGCAACCAAAGGCAAAGCTTACTGGATACCCTCTCATTTTGGGAAGGCCTTGGTTAGCCACTGCAGATGCTTACATAAGTTGTCGTGCAGGAAACATGACCATCAAAAATGGTCCTATGTCCAAGCAGCTAGTCCTATACCCTCCTGCCCAACCCTCATTAGAGCATGACTTACCACTTTGGTTGGAGGAAGGAGAAGAGGATGAGGTGTACTCAGCACCTTTGTGCACCCTAGACACCACTAGAAGAGACCCCCCAACCGAGGATGACTTGATTGAGACCTTGATCCAAAATCCACCTCCCAGTGCACTGACCTTAGAAGAATTGGTGGAGGATGCCCAAGCCAGCACCTTAGTGGACCTCTGTGCGACCAACCCTGTCACTCCCAGAGTCAAGAATGTGGAGTTCGGCCCTGAGAGAACGTTAAAAATCAACTCCTCCCTATCTCCTTCCCAGGAAAAGGAGCTGTGTAGTCTGTTGGCCAGTCATCTAGATGCTTTTGCTTGGAGCTATAAGGAGATGAAAGGAGTCCATCCTTCGGTCTATACCCATCACATCTACATCAAAGAGGGTTGTAAACCGGTTAGGCAACCCCCGAGGAGGATGAATCCAGCCCTCAAGGACATTGTCAAGGACGAATTGCAAAAACTGTTGGATGCCGGATTCATTTACCCCATCTCAGATAGTGAATGGGTGTCCCCTCTAGTGTTGGTTCCCAAGAAAAATGGGAAGTGGAGAATCTGTGTGGACTACCGAGAACTGAACAAAGATACCAAGAAAGACCATTTCCCTCTACCTTTCATAGATCAAGTGTTGGATGGATTGGCAGGAAAGAAGTTTTTCTCTTTCCTAGATGGGTTTAGCGGGTACAACCAAATCCAAATCAGCCCAGAAGACCAAGATAAGACCACCTTCACTTGTCCTTGGGGTACCTTTGCCTACCGAGTTCTTCCCTTTGGTCTGTGCAATGCTCCTGCTACCTTCCAGAGAGCCGTCTTGAGCATCTTTTCTGAGCTGGTCCATGATGCGGTGGAAATCCATATGGATGACTTCACTCCTTATGGGTCCAACTTCCAGGAAGCATCGTCCAACCTGGGAAAAGTCCTAACCAAATGCATTGAGATGAACCTGTCCCTTAGTCCCCGAAAAATGTGAATTCTTGATGACTGAAGGGACCGTGCTTGGCCATACCATTTCTTGCCAAGGGTTACAGGTGGATCCTAACAAAATTGCTCTCATCAAGAGGGTTCCACCTCCTCAAAAGGTAAGGGATGTTCAGAGTTTCTTAGGATTAGCAGGGTATTACAGGAGATTCATTAAAGACTTCAGCAAGCTAGCCTCGCCATTTTTTGGCCTGTTGGCAAAAGATGTGGAGTTTAAATGGACTGACGATTGTCAGAGGGCTCTGAATGAATTAAAGGACAAGTTGGTGTCTGCCCCAATCTTGAGAGGTCCAAACTGGGCCCTACCTTTCCACATCCACACTGATGCCTCGAACAAAGCCATAGGGGCAGCCTTAGGACAAGTTGAACAAAAACTTCCGTATGCCATTTACTTTGTTAGCAAAAACTTATCCAAAGCAGAACTGAATTACACTGTAACCGAGAAAGAATTCTTGGTTGTGGTCCATGCACTAAACAAATTCCGACATTATATCACGGGCTATCAAACATTTGTACATACTGATCAGGCTGCAATTAGATATTTAATGAATAAACCAGATGTGAATGCTCGTATTATTAGATGGTTACTTTTGTTGCAGCAGTTTGATTTGACCATTGTTGACAAACCAGGTAAAGAAAATGGTGTTGCTGACTTTTTATCTAGATTGGATTTATCTGCAGATGAGGATGGAACAGTGGATGACCAGATGCCCGATGAACATCTGTTTGCTATTTCAGTACTCTCTCCATGGTTTGCTGATATAGCAAACTACCTTGTTTCAGCACAGTTCCCTCCGCACCTATCCTCAAGAGAGAAGAGCGAATCATCAGAAAAAGTGCCTCATTTACTTGGATCGGGGGCAAGCTGTTCAAGCTTGGCCCTGATCAGATCTTAAGGCGTTGTGTAAGGGAGGAGGAAGTCTTTGATATCCTCCTCACCTGTCATGATGGGCCTTGTGGAGGACATTTTGCAGCAAAGAGGACTGCCTTCAAAATCCTGCAGGCAGGCTACTATTGGCCCACACTTCATCAAGATGTCAGAAGGTATATTAGCCAATGTGACCGATGCCAAAGAATGGGGAAACCGACTCAAAGGGATGAGATGCCTCTCCAACCTCAAGTGACTCTTGAGCCATTTGAGAAGTGGGGTATGGACTTTGTGGGTCCAATCAACCCTCCTTCGAGGCAAAGGTCTTACATCATTGTGTGCACTGACTACCTGACAAAGTGGGCAGAAACTAAGGCAATCAAAGCAGCAACAGAAGAAAAGGTGGTTGAGTTCTTAAGAGAAAACATCTTCTACAAATTTGGCTACCCAAGAGAGCTAGTCACCGATCAAGGAAGCCAGTTCACATCCAACTTAATTGAAGATCTACTGGCTCATCACAAAATCAAGCATCGAACTTCCACCCCCTATCACCCTCAAGCAAATGGGCAGGTGGAAGTCACCAATAGAGCATTGGAAGGGATCTTGACTAAGGTGGTGAGCAGCAGCAGGAAGGATTGGGCAGATCGCCTGGTTGAGGCCACATGGGCTTACAACACCACTTGGAAGACCACAACCGGCTTCACACCTTATGAGCTGGTCTATGGGAAGAGAGCCTTGCTGTCTATCGAATTTGAATACAACACTTTGAGGATGGCAGCTCAGCTGGACCTAGACCTCAGCCATGCCCAACAAGAAAGGTTATTGCAGCTGAATGGATTGGATGAGCACCGAATGCAGGCCCTTCTTCACACAGAATTGGTTCAACTTCAGAGGAAGGTGTGGCATGACCAACACCTCAATGACAAGAAATTTCAGCCAGGAGATTGGGCACTGTTGTATGATTCCAGGCATAAAGATTTCAAGGGGAAGCTGAGAACTAGATGGCTGGGACCATATGCAGTGGAAAAATGTCATGACAATGGATCTGTTCTTATTCGGACCATTGATGAGGAGGCCATCCCCATGCTTGTCAATGGGCATCGACTGAAAATCTACAGGAAACCTCTCTCAAGACAAGAATTCATTAAAACTGTGGAGAAATCAGTGTCGGTCATAGAGAAGGGTTTTGCCTCTGTTCTGGGCATACCCTAAAGATCTTAAAAAAAAAAAAAAAAAAGAGAAAAAAATAAAGAACCTTGGGTGAAAACCTCATTGAGGCGCCCCTGCTGTCTTTCAAAAAAAAAAAAGAAAAATTTGAAAAAGATCCTTGAGTGAAAACCTCTCTGAGGCGCTTAAGGCAGATGGCAAGGGTGAAAACCTCATTGAGGCGCCCCTGCTATCTTTCAAAAAAAGAAGAAAAAAGAAAAAAGAAAAAACAATAAGCAAAAAAAGACAGGGACAGCAAGTTTATAATGTGGCAATGCATGCAGGTTGCAGGTATTCTATGAAGGAGAGGAGGTCTCTCAACTCGAAGTCAAGGATCCTTATCATGCTGCCAGGAGACCTCACCAGCACCTCCTCCAAAAACACTCATCTTCTCCAAGGTATGGGCACGATTTCATCACAGCTTAGTCTTCTACAGGAAGGTGCAGACTTTCTACAGGAAGTTCTGTATTTCTACAGGAAACTTCCTGTAGAAGTTCGGGACGGCCCAGAATTCATTATGTGAGGAGATCTAACGACCAAGGTTCGACATGGAGGCATGCAAGCTACTATTTCCTCCATCATACACTGCTGTCACCTTCTACTACCACCCTAGTTGACATGCAATAAAAGTACCTGCACAATCAAAACAAATCGTTGAGTTATCAAGAGGAAACGATTTTTAAATAAAAAAATATGCTGAGATGCCATGCAATACCCATCACAGCTATCCAGGGGCCCTGTGAGTGTGATCATGATGCCACTGCCTTCATCGTTCAGCATGCACCCGAGGAGGAAAAACTGCTACAGGACATCCTGCAGGAGTCCCGTAGCAGTTAAGCCAACTAGAGTGTACACCATTCAAGCACCTGCAACATGCAATGAAAACGCAGGCACATGCAGCCGAGTCATAAGCTTCATCGTTAGTGGCCTGTGAAGAGGAACCTCCGGGCCTGTGCAATCAAGCAGCAGCAAACAAATCTAGTCATCGTCGTCCAAGAGCCTGAAAAATCATGTCGCGGCCGCACAGGTAAGTGCCTCGCCCTTTCTTTCGTCGAATTACATGAATTTTACTTTGAAATGATTGCAAGTGTGAAGTGAATGGGTTGAGCTGTCGTATGGCCATTTGACTGGCCACGTCGACCAGTCAGATGGTCTAGTCGGATGTGTAAACGGTGGTCGTGGCAAAAGGAACGGGTAGTGCACACGTGAGAGCCATCCAGTCGGGGAGAAGCGTGTTTTAACAGAAATGACGGCGGCGGATCTGCAGGGAATGATGCGGCAGTCAGGGAACTTGCAGTTGAATGATTAAGTGATGTCGCCCAATGGTCCGGCAAGGACAGCTCACCCCCGCGCCAAGGATTACGCCGGATTCAAATCTATCGGCTAGATTGCCACCCCACGCATTTATCATCAGCCGTTTGAAAGTCGAGTGAGCATCCGGATTCCTCTGAAGCTAGACACTCCAAGTCTTCGGCCGTTCGAACGTCTGTTAAGCAGCACAGAGAGCGCAGACTCATTGCAGTATCCTCCAGAATTCGTGCACTGCTTCTACAGGAAAGCTGCTTCTACAGGAAATTGGGTTCCTCACGTCAAAAGGTGGCGGATTAAAAAAGGTAAGCCTGAACCTTCCATGCAATTGGTTTCGAGGGTGGCAGAGTCGACGTTCTACAGTCTGGTCGTAAAAAAATTGCAAGTATTGTCTGCTGTTTGCATGAATTGTCGTCCTACAGGATGTGAGTTATAATTAAGCCGTGTTAAGGCCCATCGGGAGATAAGTTTTCGTGAATTGTATGCGTGGCAGAGGCGTAATTCTACGCTCTGTCCCAGTAGGCCAATTTTCTTCCGCACTCGCCACCTCCAGCTAACGCAGCAGTTTTTCACCATGCCGGGTGGGTTCATCAGAAGGGAACCAACCAACTCAACAAAGCTAAGAGAGAATCCTGAGGTGGTGGAGCTGTTCACGCAAGCGCAATGGATGTCGTTCTGCGACAAATTGCAGGGCTATGACGATGAGGTGGCAGAGGAGTTCTTGCAAGATCTGAAGCCGAAATCCAAAACATTGGCCACCGTCAACTTCAGGGGTTTGAGTCTCAGACTCACCCCACAATTCATCAGCCGAGTTACTGAGCTCCCAATGGGATTACCATGGGATAAAGAAGAGAGGAAATTGGGCCAGAAGGCTAAGAAAGAATTCTTTCCACCAGAGGAGCAGTTCTCAGAAGATAAGAACGGGGTTCGTAGAACTAGCTTACTGCCACTTTGGAGTGAAGTTAGCCTCCAGATTATGAAGTACATCACCTGCGAAGGTCGGTTTAGCATTGTATATGGGTACCATTTTCGGTTACTCACGGAATTAAGGCATCATATGGACCTACCTATAGAAAACAAACTAAGTATCCCCTACTTTCTACTACAGTCTATGATTGAATGTGCCACCAAGTTGAAAGAAGGCACACCAGACCAGGTAGCCCACCATGGACTCATTAAACTCCTCGTGGAGGATGCGCTCCACACATACAAGGTTCCTCTCTCATGGGAAGCCTTCAGAAATTTGACCAAGGATGGTGATATAAAGATGTTGACCGAAGAGCTCGGTTCATCCAGCAGTGAGGAGAAGGAGTCAGTACCCGTAGGGAAGAAAGAAAAAGGCCAGAAGACCACGACCACGGAGTAGAAGAAAGAGCAAAAGAAGAAACAAGAGAAAAAGGGTGCCAAAGAGAAGGATGAAACACCCATATTAACACCCCGGGAGAAGAGATTACAAAGCAGGGTGGACAAGACTGAGCATGTCCACATCAGCAAAGGCACCTAGACAGCAGCCTCGACCAAGTCAAAAAGTAAAACACCCTCAGCAAAGAAACCTAAAGTGGTGCCACCTGTCTCTACAGGAAAACCGAAACCGGCTTCTACAGGAAGCCCGAAATCAGCTGAAAAAGGGCCTTCTACAGGAATCCCTGAGAAAAGAAAACCAAGGGAAAAGAAAGCCGATGTTCTTGCAAGGGAGGCAGCAGCTGTGCTAGCCACCCTCAGTACACCTCCTAAGCCCAAGGAAAAGAGAAAGAGGGAGGCCCCTCTATATTTTAAAGTTAGGAGAAGTGTGAGAATAAAGACGGGCAAGCCACAGCCTCTGTCCAGCAACCCAATCACTATAGATGATGCCCCTACTTCGCCCAAGGAGAGGTCCCCCTCAAAGATATCAGTCACCTATGAGAGGGGGAGCCCAAAGAAAACTACTTGGAAGGAAAGATTAGACCAATTGGCTTCAAAAGCCCAGCTACAGGATGTTGAAGCTGCTCTACAGGAAACCTTAGCCCGGCTTAAGGAAACAGAGAGAATGGAAGGGGAAGCACCCTCATCACCACTGAGGGAGGGCAAAGTAGAGCCACCAAAAGAAGTAGAGAAAGAGCATATTCCAGAGCCTAGCCCTCAGCCAAGTCTGAGTTCATATTAAAACTTCTTAGAGGCTGGTAAAATTATACCTCAGAAATTCACTGTGCCACTGTTCTTTGCATTAGAGGAAGAGAGAGTACGATCACACACGTGGATGAAAATAGCCAAATCAAAAGGTGTGGCGGACATAGGCCCCTTGGAAGAGCAACTTAAGGAGGCCAGAAGTGAATTAGCCATGGCTAAACACGTGGCAAATTGCTAACGGGTGTTCCTATAGGAAGAAAACGAAAAACTTAGACTGCAGCTACAAGAGCTGAGGAGAGGAACAGGCACACCCTCAGGGGACGGCACAGTAGAAAAGCAAGGCAAAAAGGAACTGCAAACTGGTCTTGGGGAGCCAACCTTGCATCTACAGGAAGCAGAACAGTAAGCATAAATTGAAGTGCAAGCTCTCAGACAACAGCTGCAGCAGAAAGAGGCACAATTGGCCTGCATGGCCAGTTGGGCCATGGATGCTATACAATGCAGACAGTCGGCCAAATCCTATGGCCTGTACCTGAAAGACCAATGGCTGCAATTTCAAATCAATACCTTGGCGCAAAGGGGTATCTCTCAGCTCCAAGACCCGCAGCAATTCACTGAATTATGCAGTACCAGCTCATCGGAGGATAAGGCCAAATTAGCAGAGTTCTACCTCCATAATTTGGCCCTGCCTAATGTAATTTCATGGGATCCCAATACGGCCTTAGGAGATATGCAATTAATGGCATTTGCCTCATGGTTGAACCATGAGGACAAAAGAGCAGCAGAAGCCAAAGCGGTCATGAACCGAGAGCTGAATGAGCCATTGCTAATTAGAGCAGAACCAGGGGATCCAGTTGCACTAATCTCGGCACACCAACACTTGTCCACCGACCCTCAAGCTTCATTGAGATATATGGATCAGTAGGCCCAGGCCATAGCGCATTTTTAGGACATGGAGAGACTGTTAGGAGACAACTTTGTCCAAGCTTGCACCCGCTGATGGAATACATTGGCCCACAGTCTGAAAATCAGAGAGTATCATACCCCAACTCAGATGAGGGAAGCCCTAGTACGGGTGGCCCTCTATAAGAAATCCATGCAAAACCTCCAGGCCAGCTGGATTGGCCTCAAGCTAAGCCCACCATTGCTGCTAGGATTGATGGAAGGCAGCACAGAGAAAGATGATAATGAACAGTGGGAAGAGGTGAACAGAAAGGCTAGGTTCCATATCAGCAAGGAGGACACTACTACAGAGGCTTGGGATGTAAGGGTGGCAATAAAGGCAATGAAGGATGAGGAGCTGGATTAGTTGCTCAAGGATGAGCAAATATTTTAGCTGGGGGGTGATGATGAGCCCCAAATTTGGTAACATTTTGGGCTCATTTGGCCTCACTACCCTTGCTCAACCCTTCATTTTTCATGACTTATGCATCATTTTTTAGTATATTTATGTTATTTGTACGAATGAAGGGCAGTCACTATTCCTAGGTGGCTAATACATGTTTATTTCAGGTTTTTTTGACATTAAATGGAGCAAAACCACGCAGATGAAGGCTAGGAGACAGCCAAGATGGGATTGCGCTTTTGTAGGAAGGTTGTCCACAGCCTTGAATGGCCTTCCTCGTGATCTCCACCCCAACTCCGAGCTCCAACAGCTATCACCACCGAGCTAGAAGGCAGCCAACGGATTCTAAGGGAACAGCGGTTTACTTTTAGTTGGTCAGCCAAGCCCCACTAATTTAGGAGGCCAGCTTGGCCCTCATAATGTATAAATATTGAGGTTGTAGCCTTCGATGGGGACTTTTGAAACTTTGTTGTTTATTCTGGTCTATGAGCTGATAGCTCTGTTTTGCTCTTTGTAAGCCATTTTTGGCATGTTATGAGATTTATGACTATTACCTTTTAATGAAAAGCAGGCAAATTCGAGTTCAGTTCTGAGTTCTTAGAGGAGCTATAGCTCTCAGGGTTGGGCCCAACCTGAGAGCAATAGGCCTCCTTTCTTTGTATTGTTACTTTTCTTTCAGCATCGTATTTCCTTTCCTTCACATGCATTTGGAAACACAGTTTGTTGAGTTGAACTTCTTGGTGTGATTAAGTAGGTTAGTTTTAGGAACAAAGTTGCTTTCAGTAGTTTAGATTAGAGCAAGGAGATTAGAGTGATCAGAGCTCCAAAAAAGGGTTGATTGCACACTCACTTCCACCTCTGTTTAGAGATTGGGATTGCAGCCCGTGCCACCCACCAAAAACACAATTTTACATGTTCATGCAAGCTTTAACGTAATATTTCCGTTTGTAGAAGTGTCCATGCATTTAGATCTTGAGCAATAACTCTTTGTTTCAACACCATGCATGATTTTCCCTTAAAAACGACATTGTTGTTCTTTGGTTTCTAATAAAACAGTTAGAGTAGGTTGATGACATTTCGGTTATACGCAAGACAGGGGTGATTTATTTCATTTACACTGCGTAGCACCACTCCATCGTTTCCTTATCCTTCTAAGTCGTGCCTAGGCCATCTACTTATCTCCCAGTTAGATCATTTGCCTCCCAACTCTTCTATCATCCACGTTGTTTTATCTTTTCGGCCTTCCATTGCCTCTACCCTCCTCTAGACCAACCAGCTTTACACACCCCCTCTCCATCTCACCTCTCTGTCCATAAGCCATCACAAGCTCCCCTCCTACCTCCCTATCCACCCATACAGCTCATTCACTCATCCATCACCCAAAACTCCGATTGCAGAACATCCTGTAGAAATTAAGGGACTTCCTGTAGAAATCCTGAACTCCCTGTAGAACCCCCTGCAGACATCCTGTAGAAGCTTGCAAACACGGTTTCCAGGCATCTGAACTTTGTGAACTTCTGTGGAATGATGTTAGGGATCCCTTGGACCCTCTCAGAGTCCTCCTGACCTTTTCCAAGCCTTCCTCCCCTTGATCTACCCCTGCACAGTCAAGACCCAGTAAGAAGCACAGTCATAATAACTCCAACAACTTGAGCAAAAATACAAAAACATGTTCTCTTCAGATGAAAGTAGTTTAGACACATGCATCTCATCTCAATAGAAGTAATGGCATCACTTTTAGAAGTTGCATTCCCACCATTGCATCATAAGGATTAAGCTGGTAGAATTAGGGTTTACTAGGGTTTCCATGTTTTGTTGGCTTTTAGTTCATTCTTGAAAAGTAGGTTAATTTCCTTTGAGATAGCTTTTGTTCATCACTTAAAAAGCTTCTTCTGAGAACATATAGAAATTGGCTTGAGCCCTAGCGGACTTGTGCCAGCTGACCAAGTGACAGTTGCGACAAGAGCTAGTACTTGTGCATACAGCACCGTCGCTTCCAAGTTTGTTACGAACTACCGGGTTGATAAAATTAGAGAAGGAAGCTCCAGGAGTTTTAGCATTATTGCTACAATACTGGAGCCCACCAATCTGGTAAGGAAAAGAGTATGTGTACTCTAGTGACTTGGGGGATCCAAGAACCACCCTACCAAACATTATCTGTTTCAGGAGACTCAAACTAAGCTCCTCATTATAAATCTCTGCTTTAGAGACACAATAAAAGAAGGCCACCACTGAAGCTGGACTGGAGATGTAGCCCTGGAGGATAGGGTGAACTCCTTATTAATTTGTTGTGTTCTTGTATTTGCTTACTATGTTTCTCCTACTGTTTTGCATTCTTCCAGTGTCTATGTATTCTGCAATCTGATCAATCCATTGCCTAAGATAACATAGACACAAACCAACACATGAGTCTGTAATACCTTCATTTATTATTTCATTAACTGAGGACACTCACGAGTGATTTTCAAATCAAGTGGTGTCAGAGCTTTAGGCTATTAAGTTTAGACAAGCTTGTGTTGGTTTAGCTGTTGAATGCTAACTAGATCAAAGCTCAAATTAGGAGAAGGAGAGTTGGTTGAAACTAATCCTGAAATTGAGAGAGTCTATCCTCGGAAGACAATGTCAGAGGAAGGTTCTATGGGGCCAGACCCTCAATTCATAGATAGTTTCCTAGCCATAAAGTCCATGGTAGAGGAAATGTATAAAGACTTTAGAAAACATAAGGATGAAGATTCATGAGGCTCTAAACAATACAAAGGAGAAGATGAATCACATTTCCATGACCACTCAAAAGGCAAAGGGAAAGAGGAAAGCTTTCTCATACCTCCTAATAGACCTGTACATAACAAGAAGGCATCTTTGATTAAGCTAGATGTTAAATTTTATTTGCCTATATATGATGGACAGTTGAATGCACAAAAGCTGGACAATTGGATTAGAAAAATTGATGTTTATTGCAGAGTGCATAATATCGACTCAGATAAGAGTAAGATTCAGCTGGCAAGCCTATGCCTTGGAGGCACTGTCTTGGTTTGGTGGGAAGGCAGAACCCAAGCTGACATGAAAAGACATGGTAATACCATCTCTGTCTGGAGTGAATTTGTTTCTGCAATCAAAAAGCAGTTCTATCCATTGGCCTACATGCAGCAAGCCATGATGAGTTGGCAAACTCTTCGACAGTTGAAAGGGAAAAGTGTGCAAGGGTACACTCAAGAATTTAGAAAGAGAACATTGATTCTAGGAATCTCATTAGACTCACCTGAGACTCTATTGAAGTACATTGGTGGTCTACACAGCTACATGAGGCATACTATTCTCATGTTTAATCCCACTAGTATAGATGAGGTATCTGTACAAGCTACTCATCTAGAAGCTAGAGGAAAGAATGGAAGTCCAGAAGTTGGGGGATCATCCCAACCCGTTGCAAGCAAGAATAAGGAGAAAAGAAAGCAGAAGTGGAAAGCAAGGAAGGCTAACACTACATAGAAAAGCAAGGCTTCATGCACTCACTATAAAAAGGATGGGCATGATGATGAGCATTGTTGGATTCTGCATCCAGAGCTGAGACGTAAGAAGTTCGAGGGCAAGAAGAAGAAGACTGTTGCAGCTATTCAGAAAGATTTGGGGTCAGACTCGGGAAATGAAACAACCATTGGAGCCACAGCTATAAGAGGTAAGAATTCTAAAGCATCTACTAGTAATTCTGCACAATCTACTACTGATAAAGAGAATGAGAGAAAAAGACAAGAGCTTTTCCATATTCGAGTTGTTTCCAAACATCAAAATATTGATACTTTGTTTGATAGTGGCTCACAAGTAAATTTAATTTCTGAAGCAATTGTAAAGAAGTTGGGATTAGCAACTACACCTCACAAGAAACCATACCCATTAGGATGGTTGAATGATAAAGCACAACTACAAGTGACTAGACAATGCAAACTCAAGTTTTCTTTTGGGTCAGCATTTGTAGATGAGGTTGAGTTAGACATAATTCCTTTGGATATATGTGGAATTGTTTTAGGAAGTCCTTACTTGTATGATAGGAAAGCTATTTTCTATAGAGATGAGAACAAGTATCTACTTGTTAAAGATGGAATCGAATACTTTGTAAGAGCTCATAAGCTCAAGAATAATTATACTCTCATAAACTCAGGGCAGATGAAAATAATGATAAATTCATGCAAACAATTCTTACTGATGGTTGTAAAGGAAAAGAAACCTGATAAAATCAATGCATTTGAGGGCTATAATGCTAAACAGCAAGCTGATTTAGAAAAGGTTGTTTCAGAGTATGATATCTTGTTTCAAGAACCTAAAGGTCTGCCACACAAAAAGGAAATAGTACATGATATTATTTTGCAGGAAGATGCTCCATTGCCTAACATTGGAATGTATAGGTTGTCCACTTTAGAGAATATTGAAATCAAGAAGTAGGTGCAGGAGTTGCTTGAGAAAGGGTTCATCAGGCCTATCACATCACCATGTGGGTCACCAATCATTTTGGTGAGAAAGAAATATTGCTCGTGGAGAATGTGCATCGATTATTGAGCACTGAATAAGATAACAATCAAAAAACGTTATCCCCTTCCTCGCATAGATGATCTTTTAGATCAATTGAAAGAAGTTGTTTATTTCTCCAAGCTAGACTTGCATAGTGGATACTATCAGGTTAGAGTTGCAGAACAAGATGAATGGAAGACTGCTTTCAAAACAAAGCAGGTATTGTATGAGTGGCTGGTTATGCCTTTTGGCTTAACTAATGCTCCTGCTACTTTCATGAGATTAATGAATGATGTACTCAAACCTTTTCTTGATGATTTTGTTATTGTGTATCTGGATGAAATTTTGATTTTTAGCAAAACATGGGAAGAACACTTAAAGCATGTTAAGCAGACACTAGATGTTCTGAAAAGAGAAAGACTTCATGTTAAACTCTCAAAATGTGAATTTGGAAAAACATCTCTGAATTATTTGGGTCATATATTAGGGGGTGGTGAATTGGAGATACATCCCTCTAAGGTGGCAGTCATTGTAAACTGGACTAAACCCAAATCTGCTACAGAAGTTAGAAGCTTCTTAGGCGCAGCACAATATTGGAGGAAGTTCATTTCTAACTTTTCCTTAATTGCATCTCCCTTACATGATTTAACATGATTGAACAAGGTGTATCAGTGGGGAGGCAAACAGCAGAAAGCCTTCGACACCTTGAAAGAAAAGATTAGTACAGCACCTGTACTAGCACTGCCTGATCTTCAAAGACCATTTGAGATCCAAACAGATGCCAGTGACTATGCCATGGGAGCAGTGTTGACACAACACGGTAAACCCATATGTTATCATTCTGAGACTTTTAATCCTGTAGTAGTTAACTATCCTACATATGATAAAGAATTGTGTGCATTAGTTCAGAGTGTGAAAAAGTGGAAACATTACTTAATGGGCAAAGAGACAGTAATACATACTGATCATCAACCACTTCAATATCTACACTCCCAAACTAAGTTGCAACAATCAAGACATTATAGATGGATGGGTTTTCTACAACAGTTTCATTTAGTCATCAGATATAGAAAGGGCGTACACAATAAAGTTGTAGACATGTTATCTAGACCTATTATAAATGCATCTACTATACTTAAGCATAATTTTGTGCTTCATGAAAGCTACATTGAACAATATGCTCAAGATATAGACTTTAGGGATGTATATGCAACTTTAAGTCAAGGCAAATGAGTAGAAGAATTGGATTATCATATAAAGGACCGACTGTTATACCACTGTGGGAAGTTATGCATTCCACAAACTGAGAGAGTAAAGATAATTAGAGAAGCACACACTTCTCTGATATCAGGTCACTTTGGGGTAAGTAAAACAGTTGCACAGCTGCAAAGATTTTGTTATTGGCCAAAAATGAACGAGACAGTTTCTAGATATGTAAGAGGGTGTACTATGTCTGCTAAAAGAAAGCCCAGCAATAGAAAACTAGGCTTGTACACTCCATTACTAGTTCCTTCTCACCCTTGGGAAAGTTTTTCCATGGATTTTGTTGGAGGACTGCCTAAATGTAGGAAAGGTCATGATTATCTATATGTTGTTGTGGATAGGTTCAGAAAAATGTGTATTTTGATACCTTGTAATAAACAGATTACAGCTGAACAAACTGCAAAACTATTTTTTGAACATGTATGGGTTCATTTTGGATTACCCACTTCCATTGTATCTGATTGAGACACCCGATTTGTGGGGAAGTTTTGGTCAAGTCTGTGGGAACTGATGGACACCAAACTAAAGAAAAGCACAGCTTTTCATCCACAAACTGATGGCCAGACAGAAGTAGTTAACAGGACAGTGATCCAGTTACTCAGAGGATATTGCAGCAAGCATCCTAAGCTTTGGGATGAACATTTGTGTTATGTGCAGCATGCTTACGGACCAATTCTGGCTGTATATCAGCAAGGATGGGATGCAAGGTGAAGGTAAAATGCTAAAGCCTATCAGGTATGGACCCTTCAAGATACTTGAGAAGATTGGTGAAAATGCTTTTCGCCTTCATCTGCCAGCTTACATGCACATATACTCAATTGTAAACGCAGATTGCTTGAGATTGTTTGAACCCTCTCTAATTGAGGATCTCGAAGAGCAGAGTCAATTTCCTTCTATTGATGACCTGCTACCTGAATATCTTAATGAATTACAGGAAGACACAATTTTGGACAGGAAGGTGAGGACAACACGCAAAGGAGATGTTGAGTACCTCAGAGTAGGGCTCAAGGGTTCAAAGCCGAGTAGTGCAAAGTGGATAGAGATTGGACAAGTGAGACAATTGTACCCTCACTTAGTCGATGCTTGAAAACCAAATTTTGGTGGTCCAAAAGCTTTTTCAGTGGGAAGGCCGTGATCCGAATTGGATCCATGAAGATTATCAAAGAACCATGACTGTATTAATATAGGATACACATCGAATGTATGAACACAAAGTGATCAGGAAGACCTCTGGACAGTGGCAGATTGCAACTAGCAAGGAACAACGAGGACCTCAGTCAAAGCACACTGACCGAGGCCCATGGAGTCCACACAGGAGGCAAAATTGGCACTTGGGAAGCCCGGATCAGGAAACAGAGGCCATTTCTGATGCACGATTCGCACATCACTAGGAAAAACCCCTTGAGAAGGAAAGGCCCTGAGCGCTCAGTCACATGGGAAGCTGGGAAACCGTGGGGAAAGTGCTAAGGTGAAAGGCGAGTCCCGTGCTCCAAAACCGGCGGTATATCGGGGACACCCTTGGGCGGTAAGCGGATTTGGCTGAAAACGAGCGATTCCACTCAGCGCACAACGCGTATCCAGCGGATGAGAGAGAAAACCACTGCTCATCGCACGCTAATGGTCTAGCAAGTCAACCACGCAAGATGAGTGAATAACGTAGATCTGGGGGCTCCAGATCTGACGGCGGAGATTGCGCCCGATGGAGAAACCAGATTTGACAGGGGAATTAAGCCATGACATAAAGAAGTTAGAAGTCCGATTTGACCACTGAGTTGGCAGATGAGTCATTACACAATGTAATTCAATTACCAAACTGTCAAGGAAGAGCTGGCGCAGTCCGTGAGAGGAAAAGTGGCCACTTCCCTATGGACGATGGCGATGACGCAGAGGTAGGGAACTGTTGGCTCCCTATAATACTAGTGATTACCCCATTACTATTGTATTTATACCCCTTATTTATATTTTTGTGCCCCTATTACCCCCATATTGTTATTTCTGTGCCCCATAGAATCCCTCTATTGTTATTTTTGTGGCTTTATATTATTATTGTTAGGTCGGTTGGATTATATTGTGACTCCTTAGACTCCTATATATAGAAAGGAGGTTTTGTCATTTGTATCATCCAAGAATTGTTCATTTATGTAATGTAAAGGAGGTTTCCCCCTTGAAGAGGCTGAATTCTAAGGCGTTGATCTATCTTTTCTATCTTTTCTTGAGCTGGTTTCATAACATTTGGTATCAGAGCTTTGGATTCTAGGGTTTCGCTGCTCCAAACAGGTCATCGTGGCATTTTCACTATAACTTTTTTCTGTGATGTTTCAGAAGTCGCAAAAAAAACCCATTTTAGAACAAATCGCGCTGAACCTTGGGTCCAAATTTCAGAGCTTTTCGCGCGATATTTGCGGAGATATGATCTGAGGAAGTTGGTCTTTTTGCAGACTCCTGAATTACATTCAAAACAGGTGACCTGGGGAAAATCGTCATAACTTTCTCTCTGGGGATCAGATTGAAATTTCGTAAGAAGGTACAGAAATAGGACAGACTGTAGTTTCTTGTGTGTGTGTTTCAGATTCAAAGGCTGAAACGGTGACTCGTGGCACGTCGTACAAGTTCGCTCTACTGAACTAGTCTAAAAGCAAGTCACTGTGGGAGATTTCACATAACTCTTCCTTAGAGAATCCAATTTGGCTCAGACTTGTGGCATTGGAAAGAGGACGCCGAAGGCTACTACAGGTAGCAATTTTAGAACTGGATGATCCAAAATTATAGAGATACATCAGATTCAATATCAGGCTTCTATAAAGTGAAAAAAGGTGTGTAGTTTTTTTTAAATTTTTGTGTAAGCTTGGTTTAACGGAATTCAAAGGGCATAGTAAAGCATTATTATCAGTAACTGATGCCCCAAGGAAAGAAAATGCAAACACCTAGTAAGGAACCTAAAAGCTCTAGCATGACTCATGAAGAAGAGGAAGAAATGCTACATGATATATCAAAATTACATGAACAAGTGCAACAAATGTCACGCTCACAAAAGCTAACAGAAGCTGAGATAAGTGGCGTGGAATCTAACATAAATGGCATGGAATCTAAGATAAAGGGCATGGAAGCTAAGATTGAGGATTCGATGGCAGATTTGAAGATAGATTTGAAGACAGACATGGAAGAATTGAAGAAGTTGCTACAAGAAAGGGTCACTAATGGTGAAAAGGTAGTAAAGGAAACTCATGATGAGAACAAAAGAAGATTCCATAGACGCTAATGTTGGATCGAAGAATCACCATATTCCAAAAATCGATATGAGGAAGTTTGATGGCAAGGATCCCGCCACATGGATATTACAGATGGAGCAATTCTTCGATCTCAATAATGTGCAAAACGCACAAAAGGTACGTATGGCAACTGTATATTTGGAACCAAATCAATTTGTATGGTATCAATGGCTTTGCTCTCGTAAACAATTTATCACTTGGGCAATTTTTACGGAAGAATTGATAGCACATTATGAAGATACAAAAAGCAACACTTTTTTTAGCCAATTGATAAGTATCAAACAAAAGGGTTCAGTAATGGAGCACATTGAGGAGTTCCAAAAATTGAACATAAGTGTAAAAGATATTCCAGAGGAGCATAGGATTGATGTGTTCATAGGGTCTTTAAAGGATAATATCCAACATGATGTTCGCCTTTGGGAACCTGATTCATTAGAGAAGGCATTCAGGTTAGCAAGAAAAATGGAAAGCAAAATTATGGCAACCAGGAAGCATACCACTCACAACTATAAAGACGGAAGTGTTGTTGCCCCTAGTCTTCCACAACCTATAAGGTTGACACCACAACAATTGGAAGAAAAAAGAGCAAAAGGGCTTTGTTACAGTTGTGATAGCAAATACACTAAAGGTCATAAGTGTGCTGAGAAGAAATTATTCTACATAGATTGTGAAGAGGAAGAAGAAAAGGAGCAAGAAAGGTCAAAAGAAGAAGATATACTCCAGGAACAAAGCCTAGATGAAGAACAAATAAATCCGACCATATCTTGTAATGCATTGGCGGGAATTACCACTCCTCAAACCATCAAGATAGAAGGACAAATCAAGAAGAAAAAGGTAATAGTGTTGATTGATTCAGGAAGCACCCACAATTTTATTCATTGTAGGGTAGCAAAAGAATTGAATTGCTTCCTATATCCAGCACCAGAGTGTCAAGTGATGATTGCAAATGGAGGAACAATAAATTGCTCTGGAAAGTGCCATAATATCAAGCTATCCATGGGAGAATATGTATTGACTAGCCCAATGCTTTCCATTCCAATGGGAGGTGCTGATGTTGTACTAGGAGTCCAATGGCTACAATCCTTGGGTACAATAGCTTTTAATTTTCAAGAACTTTTCATCAAATTTTCTACGGAAGGAAAGGAAGTTGAATTAAGGGGTATTGCAGGGAAACTAGGAAAGATAATCAGCTCTAATGGCATGACTAAGCTTCTTAAAAAGGAGCAAAGAGGTGTAATTGCACAATTATGTTCGCTAGATGTTTCCACATTGGAATCATCTATTTCTCCAGATCTCCAAAATGTCCTGGACAATCATTCCAAGGTATTTGAGACTCCCAAAGGTCTCCCACCTATGCGTGATCATGATCATGCTATTCATCTGATTCCAGGAAGTGTTCCTCCAAACATCAGGCCGTACAGATATCCCTATGCCCAAAAAAGTGAAATTGAACGTATGGTTGTAGAAATGCTAGAGGCTGGTATAATTCAACCAAGTCAAAGTTCTTTCTCAGCTCTAGTAGTATTGTTGCACAAGAAGGATGGATCATGGCGCATGTGTCCGGATTATAGGGAGCTCAACAAGCTCACTATTAAAGATAAGTTCCCCATTCCTGTTATTGACGAATTATTGGATGAATTGCATGGATCAATTTACTTCACCAAGTTGGATCTTCGTTCGGGATATCATCAAATCAGAATGAAGATTGAAGACATTCCGAAAATGGCATTTAGAACTCATGAGGGTCATTATGAATTTTTGGTCATGCCTTTTGGCCTTACCAATGCACCTTCAACATTTCAAGGTTTGATGAATTCAATTTTCAAACCATTCCTTAGAAAATTTGTGTTAGTATTTTTTGATGATATACTAATCTACAGCAAGTCTTGGAAGGATCATGTTGAACATGTTGACAGGGTGCTACAACTATTGGAGGAGAAACAATTATATGCAAAAAGATCCAAATGTTTCTTTGGAGTCCAGGAGGTGGAATATTTGGGTCATATTGTATCTCATGAAGGAGTTAAGGTAGACCCTAGCAAAATTAAAGCCATTAAGGAATGGAAAATCCCCACATCCATAAAGCACCTGCGAGGATTTCTTGGGTTGACAGGGTATTATCGCAAGTTTGTTAAGGATTATGGGAGAATAGCAGCACCTCTAACAACATTATTGAAGAAAGATTCATTTTCATGGACTCTGGAAGCAACAAAGGCCTTTGAACATCTTAAAGAGGCAATGTGCCAAGCACCAGTCTTAGCTACGCCGGACTTCACAAAAACCTTTATTGTGGAATGTGATGCTTCAGGAAATGGAATTGGTGTTGTTCTAATGCAAGATGAAAGACCCATTGCTTTTGAAAGTCGTCCAATCAAGGGAAAGTTTTTAAGCAAAGCTATTTATGAGAAGGAAATGTTGGCAATACTCCATGCACTTAAGAAATGGCGACCCTACCTAATGGGAAGACACTTCAAGGTAAAAACGGATCATGATAGCCTTAAATACTTTTTAGAACAAAGATTATCCTCTGAAGAGCAACAAAAGTGGGTCACAAAGATGTTGGGTTATGACTTTGAAATCATCTACAAAAAAGGGAAGCAAAATGTGGTGGCAGATGCACTCTCAAGAAAGGATGAGGATGTGGAAGCATTGTTGTGTGCCATTTCTATTATCCAACCAGATTGGATAAACGAAGCAAGGGAGGAATGGAAGAACGACGAATAAGTGTGGGCACTTATTCGAAAGCTACAACAAGATTCCAGTACTTCTGATACATTTAGCTGGAAGAATGATTCGTTATGGTACAAAGATCGCTTATACCTCTGTAAGAATTCCCAGCTAAAACAAAATATTCTTATGGAATTGCACACTTCTCCCTTAGGAGGGCACTCAGGATTTTTAAAAACTTACCACAGGGTTAAGAAGGAATTTTTTTGGGATGGCCTTAAATCAGATATTCAAAAGTTTGTGGCGGAATGTTTGGTTTGCCAGCAAAATAAAGTTGAAACAATTAAGACATCGTGTCTATTACAACCTTTATCCATTCCAAGCCAACGTTGGGAGGAGGTTTCAATGGATTTTATCACAGGTTTACCCAAGTCTGAGGGAAAGAGTGTCATCATGGTGGTAGTTGACAGACTTACCAAGTATGCACACTTTTGTGCATTATCACATCCATTTAAAGCCAGTATAGTTTCTACTGCATTTATGGACACAGTTCAAAAGCTACATGGAAACCCAAAGATTATTGTAAGTGACAGAGATCCCATTTTCACTGGAAATTTTTGGACAGAATTATTCTCTTGTCTTGGTACTCAGTTAGCTCATAGCTCATCTTATCATCCTCAATCTGATGGGCAAACTGAGATAGTAAACAAATGTTTGGAAGGATATCTTCGTTGCTTTGTATCTGATAAACAGACACAATGGGTCAAATGGTTGCCTCTGGCTGAATGGTGGTATAACACTTCCTTCCATACAGCAACAAAAATGACCCCATTTATGGCACTTTATGGGTATCAACCACCATCCATCACATCATATTTAAGAGAAAATTCTAAGGTTCAGACAGTGGAACATCACATCGAACATCAACAACAAGTCCTCCAACTCTTAAGGATAACCTCGTGTTGGCACAAAATAGAATGAAACAACAGGCAGATCAACATCGAAGTGAAAGAAGTTTTGATGTAGGTGATTGGGAATTCCTACGGCTACAACCATATAATCTAATTTCCCTAAAGCAAGCTAAGAAGGATAATAAATTATCACCAAAGTATTATGGTCCGTACAAGGTGTTGCAAAAGATTGGTACTATGGCATACAAATTGGAGCTCCCTGCAGCTTCTCGATTGCACCCAGTTTTCCATGTTTCATGTTTAAAGAAGGTTATAGGTGACAAGCTCCCAATTCAAACAATATTGCCAGAACTTGACGAGGAAGGAAAAATTATATTGGAACCGGAAGCAGTCACAGAAACAATAACTCGACAGCTACGAAATCGATCAATTTTAGAGTATCTTATCAAGTGGAAGAACTTATCCGCTGAAGATTCCACATGGGAGGATGAGAATTTTATGCAGAAGTATCCAGAACTACTCAAGCGTTGAGGACAACACTTTTTTGAAGGAGAGGGGCATGTTGGGTCCCTATAATACTAGTGATTACCCCATTACTATTGTAGTTATACCCCTTATTTATATTTTTGTGCCCCTATTACCCCCATATTGTTATTTCTGTGCCCCATAGAATCCCTCTATTGTTATTTTTGTGGCTTTATATTATTATTGTTAGGTCGGCTGGATTATATTGTGACTCCTTAGACTCCTATATATAGAAAGGAGGTTTTGGTTTCATAACAGGAACTACAAGCAAACAGCAGCAAGCAATCTGAAGGGGTGGAAGAGGGTTTGAACAGTCGTGAGATAGATCGGCTTTAAGCCAAGAACAGACAGAGAAAGGAACACATGAAGAAGAGAGAGAGTGAGAGTGAAGAAGAGACAGTGAAGCAAAAAGCAAAAAACAGAGAGCCGAGTTGATCTAAGGCAGCATCGAGCAAACATAAAGCTTGAGAGGTTCAAGCAATCCCTAAGAGGATCTATCGCGAATTGAGCACCACATTGGGCTTCTCCCATTAAAGACCAGTGTGGTCAAGATCTGGTAAGGAAAAGAGTCTGTGTACTCTAGTGGCTTGCGGGATCCAAGAACCACCCTACCAAACATTATCTGTTTCAGGAGACTCAAACTGAGCTACTCATTGTAAATCTCTGCTTTAAAGACACAATAAAAGAAGGCCACCACTGAAGCTGGACCGGAGACGTAGCCCTGGAGGATAGGGTGAACTCCTTATTAATTTGTTGTGTTATTGTATTTTCTTACCGTGTTTCTCCTACTATTTTCTATTCTTCCAGTGTCTGTGTATTTTGCAATCTGATCAATCCGTTGCCTAAGATAACATAGACACACACCAACACATGAGTCTGTAATACCTTCATTTATTAATTCATTAACTGAGGACACTCACGGGTGATTTTCAGATCACCAATCATCCCTTGGTATCCTGGTCCTTTGTAGCTTCTTGAAGATTTCATCAGCCTCCGTGTATTTTACAAAATTTGGCTGTACAGGAAACAAGTGTTTCAATTCATGCTCAACATAAAAGAGATTTTCCAGACTATCATAGAGAACTCTGCCTGTAGGTAATTCTTTAGGTGCAGATGAACTGGAAGATGAACAAGCTTGGTTATTTGCATACTGACCCAATTTTTTGACATAATCCTCATGCCTCATTAACTTATCATTGATCACTAAAGGACTTGGAAGTCCTTTACTCTGTAAAATGCCAAACTTTTCCATAAATTCATCTATATCCTCCTGCATATTCTGACATTTTCTTTCCAGGTTCTGCATCAGAGACCTTTTGGTCAAGACATTTTTTATTTCAAGGATTGTTCCAATTCCATCCTCAATATTCAGTTGTTCTAATTAATGCATGTTTCTACTGTTCAGAAAGTTTATTAGCCTGATAGCTTCCTCAGGCTTCCCTCCTAATTTTTGCTTGGTTTTTCAATTTGTTGCAAAGAAACTTTCACTAGGTCAATCTGCTCAAAGATGATCTGAATTAATGACCAAACATCATTGATTGATTGAGTGATTTTGGTCTATAGAATTTTCCTAATATCTGTTAAAGGCTTTTCAAACGTGAGGTCCTTCTCTAGTGTTTTTACTTGTTGAGCCAAGCCTTTATTTTTCCTCACTTCTTCAGCAAAAATTGATCTTTGACACATCATACTTCTGCTCTAAGGTGAAAAATTTCTCCTTTACCTTTTGGAGTTCAGAAACTTGGAGTTTCATTTCCTCCATGGACTTGATTAATTATTCAGTGCTCTAACCTGAAGTTACTACCTGTGATGTACTTGTACCTGTATCTGCGACTATACCTGTGATAGTTTCTGCTATGGCCAAAGGGACATTTGGTGCAAGAGCTATGGCTAATGTTGAAGGAACTGTTGTAGAAACCACTAGGACTACATTTTGAGGCTGAGAGGTCGACTCACTCTACCTACTTTGTAGTGTTTTCTCTAGTTCCTGCTCTGTCTCCCTTAATTGCTCATTTAGCTTGAGGACTAAGTCCATGAGCTCTTCTTCATTATTCTTTTAAATTACTTCCGTAGTCTGTGGATGCATCAGTGGTGGCAGTTTTAACTGCTTTCTCAAGGCAGCTATGTCTTCAGTTTTCTTCTTTATCAAGGCCTCTGCAGCTTTAACATCCTTTGGGTTATGGCCTAATCTAATAATCAAATCCTCCAATGATTTGATTCTATTGTCTTTTGCCTGTGAGGAGGCTCTTTCTAACTGTAACTAAGTGGTAGTATTGTTCAGTGAATTCTCCAATCTGTGTGCCATCATGGCCTGAATTCTCCAATCTGTGTGCCATCATGGCCTGAATTCTCCAATCTGTGTGCCATCATGGCCTGAATTCTCCAATCTGTGTGCCATCATGGCCTTACTTGTCAATGTTGAATAAACCATTTCCCCTGTCTGCTTATGCAATTCTATTTGATCTATGGGGTGAATGTCCTTGACCAAGACCTCAAAATCAGTTTTGAGGTAGTCTACAAGTGTTTGGGGATGTTGTACCTTAGGCTTTAAAAAGCTCATCTTCATTTTGCCTTCCTTGATTTCATAAGCTAACATCAACCTAGTTTGATTGGTAGGATCCATCTTTAAGTACTGTGTGTAGGCTTGGGCCTTTAACTGTTCATTTTTGGCCTTTATTTCCTTGAATTTTTCTTTGATGTCTAAGGTCTTGTTAGATGAAGACCTGAATGATGAAACTTCAGCACTTTGTTGTCTTTCAAGCTCCTGCCTTTGTGAGCTAGAAGGTGTCCCACCTACTAGGAATGTATGCTGACTGTCTCCACCTTCTTTCCTCAAACTCCCTGTAGTTTCTTCAAAAAAATCTTCTTCTGAATGTGGATTTAGCCTGTGCCTCTTAGCACCAGGCTGGTCTGAAGGACCACTGGTAGGGGTAGCTACTTCCCTATCTCTTTTTAAACTCTTTTCCTCATTCAGAGGAGTCTGCAAAACTGGGGGATCTCCCATGTTAACTTGAGTTGGATGGGTCTGTGTTTGAGCCTGTTCTTGAGAGATTTCAGGCTGCTTTGACATGCTTGATTGCCCTGTTGTTGGAGTGCTGGTTCCTTGTTCTTTTCGCTATGATGGTTCTGCAAGGGGTGAATTAGTTTCTTATGAATGCCTTTGAGAAGTATCTACTGTAGAGGCACTAGTTCTTGGTGTTGGCTTATGAGAAGTCCCAGCTGGTACCTGTTCAAAAGAGTTCAAGCCAAGTCTCTTTTCTAGATCTTTCATAAAATTTTCTACATTGACCTGATCACTGTCCATCTCAACTAAAGTTCGTTCCCTCCATTCATCCATATTAGCATATTGCTCTATTTCAGGGATTCTATGATGAAAATAAGGTGACAACTTATTTTTCATTCTCCTATCACAAATGAAACTCTGTGGATCATATTTCCAAGCAAAATTTTTGTTTAGTCTGAATCTTTCTAGGATTTCTTCTACTTCTTTGCCTGCTTCTCTATTGTTGCAGAAAAATGGGCCTAATTGATCCTTAATTCTCAACTGTGCTTTCTTCTTGGCCCTAGTGAAGTGAATCTGATCTGAATTTATCATTTGTCTATAATACTCCAATGCAAACAACCTCATAGGAACATATTTTTGTAGTTTGAATGGAGGAAGTTCACAACCATATATCATAATCTCTGTGTGATTCTGGTACAAGTACCAATCACCTACCTTGTACTGTTTGGATAACTGAAGGATTCTCTTAATTTCATCACTAATCCTAGGAGGAGGATTTTCTGTCAACATGGTGGTCACTAGGTGGACAAACTGGTCTATAAACTCATTATATGAATAAGGACAAGCAAATGAATAGTGGAATATAGAAGTCCAAAAGATGACTGACCTAGGATTACCCTTTGTATCAAGTTTATTTACAGAAAATTGGAATTTTTCAGACTGATAGTAAAGGTTAAGGTGATAAATGAATGTGGAGTACTTGAAAACTTTTTCATTTTCCAGTCTCATGAAATGGTCATGGATTTTTTCAGCAATGAATGCAGCATAGTTGTACTTGACAGCAGGAGGCTGACTAGGGGTAAATATCGACATCAAAACTAGGGTCAACTCATTCACATACTCACTAGTGTTGAATCCCATGACTGCATCTATCATATCAACTATAGTTTTGCCTATCTCTGTGAAGAAAACTGATAAATAAGGAGGGGGATTTTGAGGTTGATGCTCCTTATCTATGAAAGTCTGGCAAAGGTGACTGAGTTCAGACTGGTAAAATTTGGATGATTTCTATGGCAAATCTCCAAGGGAAATGGGGGTGAGTGCTTGACTGGGCTGAAACGGAAGCATCTCATTTATGGAGTCTGCAGTAATTGTGAAGAGGACAGTTTGATTTGGGGACATTACTGCTCTAAGGTTGGGATCATAGTTGGCATGACATTGATGGATAATGTCAAGGAAAATGCACACAAAGGGGAGAAAGTACATTGGGAGATTTGATTCCCAAAGCCCTATTGTATCATGGCCATTCAAGTGATTGTCTCGGCATTGGCAAAATACTTTCAGGTGGTCTTTATCAGTATCCAAGTCTTTTATTTGAAAATATTTATCTGCTAAGGGCAAATAATCCAAGTCACGGTGAGGGGTAGTGATAGGTGCAACACTAAGGACCACGGGGGTTTCCGTTCTGGTTCTTGTGGATTCAGATAAGAAACTGGGGTTTTTATGAGAAATTGGCGAAAATAGAGGATCTGGGGAACTTGAATTGTGAATGTAGCAACTGAGTTATCGTGAAATTTTGGGTTTTCAGATTAATTTCAGAGGAAAACAAGTATTCACGGATTTTCTAGATGGAAGATGGTAAATACCTATTTTTAATGATGGGCGAAGGAATGTAGGTTCACTGGGTGTGAATGGCGGACTTGGAGCGACGTCGACTGCAAGTTTTGAAGGTGATTCGCTGTTGGGTGCACAAGTTGGTTGATTTTCAACATTCAGGTTGCTGCATGCATGCATTCGTAGAATAGACAAAAAACTAATTAACTTTGTTTTTTATACAAAGTCAAAACTTTGGCGGGTTTCGGGACTTGGACAGCTGGTGTCAGCGGACAAAAGATTTGATGTTTTGTCATTAGTGGAGGGCAGTAAGCAGTTTTCATCGCACCGCTAATGGAGGGGAGGCGGTATTTGGGAGCAATCGTGTGATTCCATACGATGAGCGACACGTGGCGATGTCACTGTTCAGAAAACTGCTTGCCATCGTGTGCTAAAGTTCAGACGCAGAGGGTCATGTGATATGCACGACAATTGTTGGATCTGAGGAGCTTGATCAGACGACTATTGGGGAGGTGAGGTGGCAGAAATTTAATGGAGGGCGGGCCTAACATATTTAAAGGTTTATAATTACATTGGGGGTGATCTGATTGGTGGAAAAAGTTATTAATTAGCCATGGTGGTTAATTAATCCTTATATTAACATGGCGGGGTTGGGGTTCTTAATTAACTATGGATTAGTTAATTAATCTCGTTTAAGAGTGTATTATGGTTATATTTTAACCGAGGGGTGGGATACATAAAAATTTGGGGTTTTTACATAGTTATGATAATACGGAAGTGGGTAACCTTTATAGGGGAATTATATGGTAATCATATTAGTGGTTAATATGACTGTGGAATGGAAAAAGTGTTAAGTTTAAAACATTTCATGTGTATATTTAAAACTTAGGCTAAGTGGACAATGAGGATTTTTATGGAGAATGTTTTTTATTTAGATTTATAAAGGGGGAATAAATGACTTATGAAGGGGGGCGAATATTGATGAAGGGGTTTTAAGTACTTAGGCATTATGAATTATTGGGTCGACGGTCCGGTCCCTCTAAAAGTCAGAGAAATGCTCTGAGCCCCTCTAATTTGATAGATACCTTGGCACTTAGGGGAAATGAATAGGGAAGTTAATTATTTTTTACTTTGCTTGCTCTAATGTGCCTGCCATGTGATACATGCCATTGTGATGAAAGTAAAATATTTACACATTTAAACTTATCATTCACCACATATTATTCTGCAACCATCATCTACCTACCCTACCTACTTAACCTAGCATTTTCACTTCTTTAGGGTGCACTTAGACTGGCAAACCCTTATCAAACTTTTTTTTCTTTTACATGGTGATGCCTATCTAAGTCTACACTTATTACATCCAAGGGCTCGGATTAAACTGTTGAGCTCCTTTTTTCACTCTACCTATCTACTTATCTGCCAAGATTAAACTGTTTGGTCAGATCTTTATTCTCTATTTCTACAACATGAAATTGAAATATGAACTAGCCAAGTTTAAATTCTTTGACTATTCATGAATTGTGGCATAGGTGACAAGCTGCACACAATATTTTATTATACAAAAGTAAAAAGGTAGTGGCATTTAGACTTGCACACTTTCCTGGTCTTTTCTTTTTGTTGGGGTTCATTTTCTTTCATTTTTTTGACCATCTTTTTATTCTTTTCACCCTTTGATTTTTCTTTTAGGGTATACCCTCTTTACATTTTTTAAATTTTTTGATTTTTTACAAATATGGAAAACGTTTGCACCAAGTAAAGGTATGAACATATAACAGAGCTAAATCAAGTCAATCATGAGATATGACACCTATTGGTATAGGGGCATAACAATGGCTCCACTTGGGGATGGTTTTCCCTGGTGAAAGGTCAAGAACAGTAGATCAGTGGCCTCTTAATGACTTTGACTGTACTCTACAATATTCTTTTGCTTGCTGCTTTATTGTATGTATGACAGTGATACTTCTGAATCTTAGGGCCTTCTCTTTGGTCTTCAACTCCAAAATCTTACTGTCCAATCAACACTATGACATTACAAAGGATATACTATGTACTGTAAAGAACATGGTAACATTAGTAAGTAGGATCAAAGTAATGCTTTAACATCCGACCATTGACTAGTCCTTCTTTTGCTTCTGTACCATCTAACTCTTTAAGAAAATATGCATTGTTTCCTTTGAAAGCATAGATGATGTATGGTCCTTTCCATAGGAAGTCAAACTTCCCATGTTTCCCCTTATCCTCTCTTTTGGAATCCCATCTTAACACTTTATCTCCAAGGTAGAAATCTTTTGCCTTGGTTCTTCTGTCAAATATCTTCTTAAGTTTCTCCTGCAACACTTGGGATCTTTGGTACACCTCCTCCCTGGTCTATTGTAAATTGATGGTTTGGTTTATCCTTCTTTGAATATCGTTAGGTTCCACTTGAGCTTCTTGGAGTATTTTCATAACAAGAACCCCTAGTGATGAAGGAAACACAACCTCCATGCCATATACTAACTCATAATGACTGGTTCCAATGGATTTTTTTGTTGTAAGCCTGTCTGCCCATAAAGCATTTATTAGTTTTTTGTTCCAAGTTTTTTTATTTTCCTGCAACAGTTTTTTGATGATATTAATGAGACTCTTGTTGGAAGATTCAGCCAGTCCATTCCCTTGAGGGTAGTAGGTTGTGGAATGGCCCAGTGTAATGTGATACTTGTTACAGAAACTGATCATCTTCTTTGATTTGAAAGCTACAGCATTATCAGTAATGATTTTAGTGGGGCAACCAAACATAGACAAAACATTGGTCTCTAGGAAACCTATGATCACAGTGTCATTGGCTTGTCGGGAGGGAATGGCCTCTATCCATTTAGTAAAATAGTCAGTGGTAATGAGTATTCATTTGTGTTGGCCAGAGGAGGGAGAATGGATTTCTCCAATGAAGTCAAGACCCCATTGTTGAAAAGGTTTCTCGGTGGAAATGGGTTTTAAGGGTAAAGGTAACAACTTTCTCTTACCTTAAAAAATTTGAAATTTATGGCAAGAAGTCACAAATTTCTTCACATCTGCAAACAAGGTTGGCCAATAGAATCCAACCCTTAGGATCTTATCTGCAGTTGACTTCCAATAGAGGTGTCCACCACAGTCTCCTACATGAAACTCTTGGAGAGCCTTGTCAACTTCATATTTTAATAAACAATTCAATAAAATTTATTCATGATTTTTCCAAAAAAGAGTATTATCTAAGATACAAAACTTTGAAGCTTTCATTTTTAAAAACCTATTCTTTGTTCTGGATAACCTTGGAGGAGCTTGTAGGTTTTGTAAAACAGAAATTACATCAGCATACCAAGGTGAGTTTGAAAAGGCCTGACTGATTTGTGGAGTCGCCATCTCCTGCTTTTTATCCAGTTCATTTATGTCTAGGGCTTGACAATTAGTTTCTCCCATGAGTTTTGCCAATCCCTGTCCTTTTATTAGTTTTGTAGATTTTATCTCTATATCATACTCTAAGATGGTAGCAATCCATTTACCTCTTTTGCCATCAATTCCATCCTGAGTTAGGATGTCTTTGACAACTGCATTAGGAACATAAGCTATCACATGAGAGTATAATATGTAAACTCTGAAATCTTTTATAGCTTTTACAAGGCAAAATCTTGCTTCTCCATTATTTTGTATTTTAATGATGCATCTCTGAGTGCTTTACTAAAAAAGGCTATAGGTTTTTCACGTCCCTGATCATCCTTTTGTAATAAAACTACTTCTATGGTGTGTTCTGATGCAAAAGAAAAAATGAGGAAGTCTCTATCAAATTGAGGACTTGTGAGGACCGATGTTTTGGTTAAGGCCATCTTGATTTCTTCAAATGATTGCTTGGCCTCTACTGTCCATTTGATACTTGAGTCCTTTTTTATCATGTTATTTAGTAATCTAATGAGTTCAACTAAGTTAGAAATTAATCTTCTTAAAAAAATTATCTTCCCTAGGAAAGCTTGAAGTTCTTTAATGCTTCTTGGATGAGGTATCTGTAGAATAGCTTCGATCCTAGAAGGGTCAATTCGAATGCCATCTTTGGAAATAATGTGACCTAAAAGTTTACCCTCCTTCAGATCGAACAAGGACTTCTTTGGATTGAAAGAAATGCCATATTTTCTGCATTTTAAAAAGACTTGTCTGAGATGGTCCAAGTGTTGTTGATCTAATTTAGAAAAAACAGCTAGATCATCTAGATATATAACAAGAAAATCATGAATCTTTGGCAAAGGCAATGTCCATTGCCCTTTGGAAGATTGCTCCTAAATTTTTTAGTCCAAATGGCATTTTGATATACATAAAAGTGCCCCATGGTGTTGTAAAAGAATTTTTCTCTTGGTCATCAGGATGAACCAAGATTTGGTTATATCCTGAAAACCCATCTAAAAGTGAAATTCTAGAAGAACCCACTACCCTTTGCAAAATATGATCCATTTTGGGTAAAGGATAGTTATCCTTAAGAGAGACCTTATTCACATTCCTCAGATCAACACATAACCTTATTTCCCTAGTCTTCTTCCTAGTAGGTACTAAATTAGACACCCACTTTGAAAATCTAATAGGGGCAACAATTCCTGCTTCATACATACGTTTGATTTCTTTCTCAATCAATGGTAATAACACGGGGTTAATTCTTCTGAGTTTTTGTTTAAAGGGCTTTTGATTTTCCTTCAGAGGTATAGTGTGTTGAATAATAGAGGCGTCATAGGATTTCAAATCTTCATAACTCCAGGCAAAAACATCCTGGAATTCTCTCATCATTTCAACATACTTTAGCTTCTGGGCAGGAGGTAAAGATTTTGACAATTTTATCATTTTTGGATTGTCCTGTGTTCCTAAGTTGTACTCTTCAATATCTGCTTTTAATGGTTCCATTTTAGGTTTCTTGGGAATGTCATTGGAATCAAATAGATCTTCTAAAGGGGTCAACCCTTTAGGTAAATGATTGTCTTTTAGGTTGATAACCTCTGTTTCCTCCTCAATTATCTCATCTAGGTCCATTTGTTTCAGGTCTTGAACTTCTTTTTGTGTGAATTTTGTGGGATGAAGCATATTTATTGAAATTTCCTCTAAAATGTTTGTTTCTACCTCATTTGTCTGATTAGAATTAATAACTGTATCAACATCTATGTAACTATTAGAAAACTCTTCATCTAAAGTTAAAAAGTTATTGATCTGCTCATCACTATCAAAAACCTGCCAGTTCTTCAGATTATCAGGGATGGCTGGTCTATGCCTAATTTCAGTAGTAAATTGATGATTAGGTTGAAAAGGTAATTTGCAGGTGCTGGCAAACATGGCCAGGCTGTGGGCTTGCAAGTTGTGTTTTCTAGGGATTGTAGCAAGCTGAGTTTCCAGAAAAGTGTTGAGAATTTCTATGACTATTCCTCTGTAATATCCTAATCTAGGATCCCTAGTTAAGTATTTTCCTTTAATCTGTTTAATTATTAATTCTGAATCTCCTATGACAGACACCCTGATTGCTCCTAATCTTTTAACAAGTTTAAGACCCAACAAGAGAGCCTCATACTCTGCCATATTATTGGTGCACTTGAAATTTAGTTTGTAGGCATGGCCTTTAGCATGATCATTTTCTAAATTGTACACCCAAACTCCTGCTCCTGCCCCTAGTTTATTGACTGAGCCATCAAATTCTAAATGCCAAAGGATTTCATGCTCATAATTGGTGTCTGGGGTAGTAGGAACTTGTTTAGCAGTGGGATCTGGTTTTTCGTTCTCATCTGATTTTTCTTTGTTATCTGATATTTCCTGAATATGAACACTTGATTTTTCTTTTTTAATTTATTTTGGTTCTGCTACTAAAACTTCTAAAGTATTGGAAGGATTGGTTTCTACATTGTAAAGAATGAATGAGTCCATATCAGAGTGTACTGAGTAAATGGGGATTATTTGGGGTCTTTCCTGACTACTTACTACATATTTCATCAATGTTTCTCTGTATAGTTTCTTTGGTTGTCCAAAAACCAATATAGTAACATATGACATATCCAATTGAAGTGATCCCTGAAGCTTTGCACCCCAAGACCTGGATAATAACATGCCATATTTAGGTGGTATATCTGCTACCACTATATCCATTAAAATGGTTTTTGCAGGGTATTGAACCAATGAGACACATGAGTCTTTTATCAATCCTAAACATCTTACCTAACTAGAATCAAAAGAAAACAAATCTTTGTATGGTCTAGTGATGTCTAGGTCTAGCTTTTCCATTACAGACTTGGGCATGAGGTTATGAGATGCCCCAGAGTCAAACATGGCATTGTGAAGAATCTTATCATGTATGTTTAAACTCACATAGAAGGGAGGAATTCCTCCTTCCAACGGTTTTCCATTCACTTCCGGGCCAAAGATTAATTCGGGATGGTCATCAAAAAGATTAACTCAGTCTTCAGTTCTAGTAATTTTCAGTGATTTATTGATTTGGGTTCGGTAGGCCTCATGTTTAGCTAATTCAGATAATGGAACAACAATTTTCAGCTTACCTACTTCAATTTCCAAATTAAAGGGCTTTTCTATTTGGGCCTTTGGATTTTGAATAGCAGTATTCTCTCCGTTTTCTGTGTTTTCTATGTTTTTCTCCTTTTCAGGATTGGAATCATGATTTGTTGATTCTCCTGGATCAACCTTTGGAGGTTCTTCCACAGTTCCTTTAGGAGGAAGGGAAGTGGGGGGCTGTTTGTTGCTTGGTTGGTTGTTAGAGACATCTTCAATTATGGGGTTAGAAGGATTAGTATTTGATCTAGAAAGAATATGTACAGGTGTGGTTACTGTCTTACCTCTTGTGGGCTAATTTGGAACCTTTTGCTTATTTGTTTCAGGAACATCAATTCTCCTACTTCTTAAGTTGTATTGCTTATGCACCTCAAAGATGGTTGTGTCATATCCTTCCTTAAATTCAAATGACTCACCTGATTGAGTTTGGAACTGTTTAAGAATATGGGCCTCTTGATCCTCTTGGGTCAAGAAAACTTCTCCTTCATTACTAAGCCCCATCAAATTAATTTGAGTATCTTCTTCTAGACCTTTAGAGTTGGAAGCTTCTGCATAATTCTCTTGGAAAGGGGTCTAATGTTTTGGTTAGGACTATTCTTACCAGTGTTTGGGCTTTGATTTTTCCTGAAATTTGGATTTCTCCCTATGTTTGTTGGTTGACCATCCCAAGGAGCTTTCCTTTCAATTGTTTCCACTCTGTCTCCTAGTCTATCCATCCCTTTAATTATGGCATCTATCTTTTGTTCAAAGGGTGAGCTTTCTTCCTTTAATGGTATCTTCTTTTCACTCCTAGCCTTGGTTCTTTTAGATATCAGGTTCGCTTCAACACTGACTGCTATGCTTTGTATATCCTCCAAAGTAGGAGGGGCTCGTTCTCTCAGCTGGAAAGCCATATCAGAATCAAATCCATCTGGGAATTTGATTAAGGCTAAGCCAGGTGGGGGTCTAAGATTTTGAGGAATGGCATTATAGACATTGTTGAATCTAGTGCAATACTCCTGCACAGTCTCTTGTGGTCCTCTTCTTAAGTTTTCGTATTCAAATAGAATCTGAAGAGGGTCTTTCTTTTTCTCTCGTTGGTTCAGGAATTGTCTATGGAGAGTTGCTAGGCTGTCTATACTATTTGCTGCTAAAACTTTGAACCAGGTTCTAACTTCCCCAAATAAAATCTGAACGAATATTCTCATTTGTACATCATCAATATCTATTTCATGAATTTCAAAATAATTAGTCATCTTTTTGGTGTGTTGTTGGGCTGTATAGGTACCAGTACCATCAAAAGTAGTGATCTTACTTTGGTAATCCTGGGGCATGGCACCTTGGTTTGCTGGTAGTACCAGGGGGGCATATCTGTTTTCCATTGTTGCAGGTAATGGTGGAACAAAAGTTGGGGTTGGAATAACAGTGGATGTTTGAGTTGTGGATGGAGAGCTAGAGGGGATAGTCTGATGTGGAGTGGTTTGGGGTTGAGATGTATGAGGAAATGATGATGAGTTTGCAGAAATAGTTGTGATTACAGAGGGATTGGGGGTTCCTTTAGTGGTAAGATCAAATTGTGGTGAGTTCTGCAAATACCTATCAATTGACAAATTGGCTGCTTGGAGCTCTAATTCTCGGATGAACTCTAGGTCTTGGACTAGGTCAACTAATTCAGAATCAGATGAAGTCCTAAACAAAGAGGTTTCAAAGTATTCATCAAAGGGTTGGTCTTCGAGGTAAATCCACCTAACAGGACAGGATGATGATCTGAAGGTGGGTCGAGGACTAACAGAACTTTCTTGTCCTCTAAGAATTCGAGGGATCAGATTGGGGTTCTCAAACACTTGTGGAGGGTTGGGATCAGGATTAGCTCTAGTGTAATGAGTCCTTTCTGAAGCCAGGTTTTTGGGTTATGTTTTTGGTTTTCTTAACTGATATCAAACAACTTCTATGATTTCTTTAAGATGCTTTAGATTTAGGGTTCAAATGTTCTTAAAGATTTATTTTGACTGAGGATTTGGTCTCCCCAGCGGAGTCGCCACTATGCTATCACTCAGATTTTCCTTGAAGTTGTTAGAAGAAGGATAGGGGTCTGAGGTAACCACAAACCAACTTTTAAGTAGAGAATCTAGCCAATCTATACTCAGAGAGGGCTCTCTCTTTATGATTTAGCTTTGTTTTATGAGATATTAGGCTAGTTATGAAAGCTTGGGGGCTTTGATTTTGTTGGGTGGTGGAATTCAAGAGCAGATGGGTAAAACAAAGTATTTCAGGCCATTGGGCTATGGAGTCAACTGAAGATGGCTTAACTAGATCAGGTTGATTCAACAAAGGATGGCTTCACAGGGCAAGATAGCTAAACAAGGGACAAATGGTAACTTGAAAGGATGAAATGGTCTTGAAAGGAAGGAAGGGCAGTTAAGAATCCTTCAACAAATTTCAAAAGGAGGGAAAGTGGGTGATCATTAACAAAAAGCAATTAAGAATTTCTTGTTAAATGGACACAATGATAAATTAAGAAGCAGGGAGCAATTAAGAATTCCATACGTATGATAGCTTAGAAGAAAAAAATTAGAATATAAACAATTTTAAAGGTAGAATGCAATAAAGCACTTTCTGAAATATACTTTTTCATTTATTATTCAGATATGAAACATGTGAAGTATTTAAACTAGAAAACAGTAAAAACATAAGATATATAATACTTATTTTTCCATCGTTTGACACATGAATCCTGTAAAATTCCTTTGCTTTATTACTTCTTCCAGCCAGCCATACAATAGTTGTTCAACAGCACTTTATTCCAAAATAGAGAGTCTACAGAAATGTCTAAGAATCCACCCTAAGTACTTCGAATGAGGAAGTACTTATACAAAAATTTACAACAAAATATCTCCTATCTTAGAGAAATATATTCTGGGAAAACTAACTATATTTTACATAAAAGTACATACAGATGGTCTCGAAGATAGAAACTGAAAGTGAACTGATGGCTTGTTGTCCCTGTTTTTGTTGAATGAGATGGAGGCAGGCCCTATGATTGAGCATCTTGTTGTCTTGTTCGTAATTTTGTGCTGGCTGATTGCTTTTGGCTTTTTACTAATACTCTTTAACCTTATCTAATACTCTTTAACCTGTTTTATCCTCATTCACCTTCTTTTACCAAAATTGACTATGGTAAATACTTCAACTTACTTTTTACCAAGGTAAAATATAAAATGTCTGTCATATCTATCCACCAATCATCCCTTGGTATCTTGGTCCTCTGTAGCTTCCTAAAGATTTCATCAACCTTTGTGTATTTTACAAAATTTGGCTGTATAGGGAACAAGTGTTTCAATTCATGCTCAACATAAAAGAGAATTTACAGACTATCATAGAGAACTCTACCTGTAGGTAATACTTTAGGTGCAGATGAACTGGCAGATGAACTAGTTTGGTTATTTGCATACTGACCCAATTTTTTGACATAATCCTCATGCCTCATTAATTTATCATTGATCACTAAAGGACTTGGAAGTCCTTTACTCTGTAAAATGCCAAACTTTTCCATAAATTCATCTATATCCTCCTGCATATTTTGACATTTTCTTTCCAGGTTCTGCATCAGAGACCTTTTGGTCAAGACCTTTTTTATTTCAAGGATTGTTCCAGCTCTATCCTCAATATTCAGCTGTTCTAATTGATGCCTGTTTCTTCTGTTCAGAAAGTTTATTAGCATGATAGCTTCCTTAGGCTTCCCTCCTAATTCTTGCTTGGTTTTTTCAATTTGTTGCAGAGCAACTTTCACTAGGTCAATTTGCTCAAATATGATCTAAATTGATGACCAAACATCATTGATTGATTGAGTGATGTTGGTCCATAGAATTTTCCTAATATCTATTAAATGCTTTTCAAATGTGAGGTCATTCTCTAGTGTTTTTACTTGTTGAGCCAAGCCTTTATTTTTCATCACTTCTTCAACAAAATTGTTCTTTGACACATCATACTTCTGCTCTAAGGTGAAAAATTTCTCCTTTACCTTTTGGAGTTCAGAAACTTGGAGTTTCATTTCCTCCATGGACTTGATTAATTCTTCAGTGCTTTGACCTGAAGTTCCTACCTGTGATGTACCTGTACTTGTATCTGTGACTGTACTTGTGATAGTTTCTGTTGTGGCCAAAAGGACATTTGGTGCAAGAGCTGTGGCCAATGTTGAAGGAACTGCTGTAGAAACCACTGGGACTACATTTTAAGGTTGAGAGGTTGACTCACTCTACCTACTTTGTAGTGTTTTCTCTAGTTCCTGCTCTGTCTCACTTAATTGCTCATTTAGCTTTAGGACTAAGTCCATGAGCTCTTCTTCATTCTTCTTTTCAATTACTGTTGCAGTCTGTGGATGCATCAGTGGTGGCAGTTTTAACTGCTTTCTCAAGGCAGCTATGTCTTCATTTTTCTTCTTTATCAAGGCCTCTGCAGCTTTAACATCCTTTGGGTTATGGCCCAATCCAATAATCAAATCCTGCAATGATTTGATTCTATTGTCTTTTGCTTGTGAGGAGGCTCTTTCTAACTGTAACTGAGCGGTAGTATTGTTCAGTGAGTTCTCCAATCTGTGTGCCATCATGGCCTTACTTGTCAATGTTGAATATACCATCTCCCTTGTTTGCTTATGCAATTCTATTTGATCTATGGGGTGAATGTCCTTGGCCAAGACCTCAAAATCAATTTTGAGGTAGTCTACAAGTGTTTGGGGTTGTTGTACCTTAGGCTTTAAAAAGCTCATCTTAATTTTGCCTTCCTTGACGTCACAAGCTGACATCAACCTAGTTTGATTGGTAGGAGCCATCTTTAAGTACTGTGTGTAGGCTTGGGCCTTTAACTGTTCATTTTTAGCCTTTATTTCCTTAAATTTTCTTTGATGTCTAAGGTCTTGTTAGATGAAGACTTGAATGATGAAACTTCAGCACTTTGTTGTCTTTCAAGCTCCTATCTTTGTGAGCTAGAAGGTGTCCCACCTACTGGGAATGCATGTTGACTGTCTCCACCTTATTTCCTCAAACTCCCTGTAGTTTCTTCAAAAAATTCTTCTAATGAATGCGGATTTAGCCTATGCCTCTTAGCACCATGTTGGTCTGAAGGACCACTGGAAGGGGTAGCTACTTCCTTGTCTCTTTTTAAACTCTTTTCCTCATTCACAGGATTTTGCAAAACTAAGGGATCTCCCATGTCAGCTTGAGTTGGATGGGTCTGTGTTTGAGCCTGTTCTTGAGAGATTTCGGGCTGCTTTGACATGCTTGATTGCCCTGTTGTTGGAGTGTTGGTTCCTTGTTCTTTTTCTTTTGATGGTTCTGTGAGGGGTGAATTAGTTTCTTTTGAATGCCTTTGAGAAGTATTTTCTATAGAGGCACTAGTTCCTAGTGTTGGCTTATGAGAAGTCCCAACTGGTACCTGTTCAAAAGAGTCCAGGTCAAGTCTCTTTTCTAGATCTTTCATAACATTTTCTACATTGACCTGATCACTGTCCATCTCAACTAAAGTCCCTTTCCTCCATTCATCCATATTAGCATATTGCTCTATTTCAGGGATTCTGTGATGAAAATAAGGTGACAACTTATTTTTCATTCTCCTATCACAAATGAAACTATGTGGATCATATATCCAAACAAAACTTTTGTTTAGTCTGAATCTTTCTACGATTTCTTCTGCTTCTTTGCCTACTTCTATATTGTTGCAGACAAATGGGCCTAAGTGATCCTTAATTATCAACTGTGCTTTCTTCTTGGCCCTGGTGAAGTGAATATGATATGAATTTATCATTTGTCTATAATACACCAATGCAAACAACCTCATAGGAACATATTTTGGTAGTTTGAATTGAGGAAGTTTGCAGCCATATATCTTGATCTCTGTGTGATTCTGGTACAAGAACCAGTCACCTACCTTGTACTATTTGGATAACTGAAGGATTCTCTTAATTTTATCACTAATCCTAGGAGGAGGATTTCCTGTCAGCATGGTGGTCACTGGGTGGACAAAGTGGTCTATAAAGTCATGATATGAATAAGGACAAGCAAATGAATAGTGGAATATAGAAGTCCAAAAGAGGATTGACATGGGATTACCCTTTGTATCAAGTTTATTTACAAAAAATGGGAATTTTTCAGATTGTTAGTAAAGGATAAGGTGATAGATGAATGTGGATTACTTGAAAACTTTTTCATTTTCCAGTCTCATGAAATGGTCATGGATTTTTTCAGCAATGAATGCAGCATATTTGTACTTGACAGCAGGAGGCTGACCAGGGGTAAAGATGGACATCAAAACTAGGGTCAACTCATCCACATACTCACTAGTGCTGAATCCCATGACTGCAGCTATCATATCAACTATAGTTTTTCCTGCCTCTGTGAAGAAAATTAATAAATGAGTGGGATTTTGAGGTTGATGCTCCTTATCTATGAAACTCTGGCAAAGGTGACTAAGTTCAGACTGGGAAAATTTGGATGATTTCTCTAGAAAATCTCCAAGGGAAATGGGGGTGAGGGCTTGACTGGGCTGAAACTGAAGCATCTCATTTATGGAGTCTACAGTAATTGTGAAGAGGACAGTTTGATTTGGGGACATTACTGCTCCGAGGTTGGGATCATAGTTGGCATGACACTGATGGATAATGTCAAGGAAAATGCACACAGAGGGGAGAAAGTACATTGGGAGATTTGATTCCCAAAGCCCTATTATATCATGGCCATTCAAGTGATTGTCTCGGCATTGGCAAAATACTTTCAGGTGGTCTTTATCAGTATCCAGGTCTTTTATTTGAAAATCTTTATCTGCTAAGGGAAGATAATCCAAGTCACGGTGAGGGGTAGTGATAGGTGCAACACTAAGGACCACGAGGGTTTCTGTTCTGGTTCTTGTGGATTCAGATAAGAAACTGGGGTTTTTATGAGAAATTGGTGAAAATAGAGGGTCTGGGGAACTTGAATTGTGAATGTAGCAACTGAATTATGGTGAAATTTTGGATTTTCAGATTAATTTCAGAGGAAAACAAGTATTCACAGGTTTTCTGGACAGAAGACGGTAAATACCTGTTTTTAATGACGGGTGATGGAATGCAGGTTCACTGGGTGTGAATGGCGGACTTGGAGCAACGTCAACTACAAGTTTTGAAGGTGGTTGGCAGTTGGGTGCACGAGCTGGTTGATTTTCAACGTTCAGGTTGCTGCATGCATGTGTTCGTAGAATAGGATGAAAAACTGATTAACTTTGTTTTTTATACAAAGTAAAATCTTTGGCGAGTTTCGGGATTTAGACAAATGGCGTCAGTGGACAAAATATTTGATGTTTTGTCATTAGCGGAGGGCAGTAAGCGGTTTTCATCACACCGCTAATGGAGGGGAGGTGGTATTCAGGAGTGACCACACGATTCCATCCGATGAGCGATGCGTGGCGATGACACTATTCAGAAAACTGCTTGCCATCGCGCGCTAAAGTTCAGACGCAGAGGGCCGTGCGATATGCACGACAATCATTAGATCTGAGGAGCTTGATCGGACAGCTATCGGGGAGTTGAGGTGGCGGAAATTTAATGGAGGGCGGACTCGACATATTTAAAGATTTATAATTACATCGGGGGCGATGTGATTGGTGAAAAAAGCTATTAATTAGCCATGGGGGTTAGTTAATCCTTATATTAACATGGCGGGGTTGGCGTTCTTAATTAACTACGGATTAGTTAATTAATCCCATTTAAGAGCGTATTATGGTTATATTTTAACCGAGGGGCGGGATACATAAGAATTTTGGGTTTTTAGATAGTTATGATAATACGGGAGTGGGTAACCTTTATAGGGGAATTATATAGTAATTATATTAGTGGTTAATATGGCTGTGGAATGGAAAAAGCGCTAAGTCTAAAACATTTTCATGTGTATATTTAAAACTTAGGCTAAGTGGACAATGAGGGTTTTTATGGAGAATGTTTTTTATTTTCCCTAAGTAAAATAGGATTGTACTTAGGAAAAGATTTATAAAGGGGGAATGAATGACTTATGAAGGGGGGTGAATATTGATGAAGGGGTTTTAAGTACTTAGGAATTATGAATTATTGGGCCGAGGGTTCGGTCCCTCCAAAAGTCAGAGAAATGCTCTGAGCCCCTCTAATTTGATAGATACCTTGGCACTTAGGGGAAATGAATAGGGAAGTTAATTATTTTTTACTTTGCTTGCTCTGATGTGCCTGCCATGTGATACATGCCATTGTGATGAAAGTAAAAGATTTACACATTTAAACTTATCATTCACCACATATTATTCTGAAACCATCATCTACCTACCCTACCTACTTAACCTAGCATTTTCACTTCTTTATTAGGGTGCACTTACACTGAAAAACCCTTATCAAACTTTCTTTTCTTTTACATGGTGATGCCTATCTAAGTCTACACTTATTACATCCAAGGGCTCATATTAAACTATTAAGCTCCTTTTTTCACTCTACCTATCTACTTATCTGCCAAGATTAAACTGTTTGGTCAGATCTTTATTCTCTATTTCTACAACATGAAATTGAAATATGAACTAGCCAAGTTTAAACTGTTTGACTATTCATGAATTGTGGCATAGGTGACAAGCTACACACAATATTTTATTATACAAAAGTAAAAAGGTAGTGGCATTTAGACTTGCACACTTTCTTGGTCTTTTCTTTTTGTTGGGGTTCATTTTCTTTCATTTTTTTGACCATCTTTTTATTCTTTTCACCCTTTGATTTTTCTTTTAGGGTATACCCTCTTTACATTTTTTAAATTTTTTGATTTTTTACAAATATGGAAAAAATTTGCACCTAGTAAAGGTATGAACATATTACAAAGCTAAATCAAGTCAATCATGAGATATGACACCTATTGGTATAGGGGCATAACATACGTGACGCATGAACTAAATTGGCAAAGGTTCAACTAGAGTTGAACCTCAAAATTTCAGAGTTGTAGTTGAAGGCCCAGCCTTCAACTCCACCAGAGATCAGAGAGCAGCGCGAGACTGCTGTGAAAGACGCGATAGTAGCAGTAGAGAGCACAGTGAAGGACTGTACCATGCTCTTCGAGCAATTGCTCGAGGTAGTCACCTGCCTGCAAGAATATCCTACTGTACAACGATTGGAAATAGAAGCGCGGAAGTTGCAACAACACTGCAACGAAGTCAAAGAGACAATGAGCATTATCCCCATCACGCAGAGATTAGCCAAGTTGTAGGAGGCGAAGGTGTTGAAAGAGCAGGTAGATGCAGCTCAGAACAAGGAAGCCGTGCTGAAGGCTTGCTTGAAGCCTTGGTTGGATGAGGCCTACTTGATCACAAGCACTATTGAAGGCAAGCTGGCTAGTTTGCAGGAGACTCAGCAAAAGATTAAGTCAGACAACGCAGGGACGGCGACAAAGCAGTTGGTCAAGGAGATGAAGCAGGTGGCCACATAGTGCACCGCCGAGGTAGCAACTTTCCAAGTCGAGCTAGGATTTTTTTGTGACAAGATCTCCATGCTAGAAGAGTGACTCATGGGCAAGTAACCATGTTTGTGTTGGGGGCCTATTCAGAACAGGTCCCCTAGGGGTCAATTTTCGGGTTAAAAACCCAAATTTTTGGGCAGAAGGCCTGAAGTTTGTATAAAGAAATGTAAAGTCTCCGCATTTTGTGGTCGCAGAGCACGAACATATCAAGAGTCAAAAAGGGTTTTGCACCCTTATTCTAGATAGATTGTATCAGTTTTAGAGATCCGCCTTTGGTCTGCAGACCATGGGATTGTATAAAAAGAAGGTCTTAGAGGAGTCTAAGAAAAGAAGGCAGGAAAGTAGAAGTGCTTGATGAGTCTGTAAAGAGCTAAGAGCGAGAGTCTTAGTGTAGGAAGAGGCTTTGCAGCTGAGTGTGCAGAGGCCTACGGTAGAAATCTGTAGTTGAGTGTGCCGACCCCTGTAGTTGTGTGCGCAGGTAAGATAGAGTCTGTATTGAAAATATGAATCATCAATAAAGAGAAGTATTATGAAGTTACTGTGTATTTTTCCTCTATCTATCGCATGTGATTATGTTATGTTAAGTTCTGGGTTATGTTATAATGCTAATTTGATGCATGAATATATCTGTTTCTATCTGTTATTTGAACGCAAGTAAGAATATATGTTTACGTGAAGACAGTCTTAATTGTATGATAAAGTTGGTGAACACTTGAGATAATTTGGGAACTTATACAGTAGCATATTTACAAAGGTGCGTAAAGTCCTGAATCATAGTTCAGGGTTGCGCAAAGGACGATCGTCTACCTTCGCAAGGGTTCTAAGAGATGGAAGAGAAAGTACATTGATAAGCCCTAAAGGCTTATTGATCTGCGTGAAGGAAGGGTTTAAGGTATAAAGTCAACATCACGACCATCGCAGGGTGCAGAAACTTGGTTCCTGCATCCCCCATACTGCTTCGGGTGATACTTCGGTCCGTGCTTCATGGACTGATGCCAAAAGGGCCAGTAGTGTAGGGATTTTCTTGGCTGACTAATGCTAAACCTGGGTCAGGGCAGTGGAAAGGATTGGGAAGATAGATTAGTTGAGGCCACTTGGGCCTACAACACCACCTAGAAGACCACCACAAGATTCACTCCTTATGACCTGGTCTATGGGAAGAATGCCCTGTTGTCCATTGAATTTGAATACAACACCTTCAGAATGGCAGCACAACTAGATCTAGATCTCACCATGGCACAACAAGAAAGATTGCTCCAATTGAATGGGTTAGATGAGTTTAGAATGTAGGCTCTCCTACACACAGAGGTGACTCAAGTTCAAAGGAATATTTGGCATGACAAGAAAATAAAGGGAAAACAATTTCAAGAAGGTGATTGGGATTTTTCTGTATGATTCCAGATACAAGGATTTTAAAAGCAAATTAAAGACTAGATGGTTAGGGCCTTATGTCATAGAAAACTGTCATGATAATGGTTTAGTACATATAAGAACCATTGATGGAAAGGTTATCCCTTTACTTGTCAATGGGTACAGATTGAAGGTCTACAAGAAGCCCTTATCAAAGCAAGAATGCATCAATGGCATCAGCAAGATAATGATGGTGGTGGAGCAAGTCCCGGCTTATACCCCATCAAGTCCCTGAAAAAAAGAAATAAGAAAAAAATAAAGAGACTCAGGTGAAAACCTCCATGAGGCACCTGAGTCCCACTATTGGGTTGAAAACCTCTTGAAGCAGCTCAATGGTGTTGAAAATAAAAGAAAAAAACAAAAAGATCTCTGGGTGAAAACCTCTTTTGAGGCACCCAAGGAAAGCAGCTAGGATGAAAACCTCTTGGAGGCAGACTAGTTGTTTACAAAAAAGAAAAGAAAAAAAATAAAAAAAAGAGAGGAAAGAAAAAATTTGAAAATGTTGTTTGCAAGTCAACAAGAGGAGGATCAACGCACCTTGAGAGGAACAGAAGGACATACACGATCCATATTTTCATTCGTCCATTCCATATTCTTCTTTATCTCATCAATCCCTTCATTTATGAACTCCTCCATCTCAGTTTACACAGGCTCTGTGTTTTCTACAGGATTCCCTGTAATACTACAGGATTCCCTTAAAACCCATAGGAGTTTCCTGTAGGAATTACAGTGGCTTTGGAATACTAATAAAAGTGACCCTAAATAAAGGGGATGACTAGCCTGTGTCAAAAAATAAAATAATCACTCCACCACATCATCACCATGCCTTTCATCACCTTGTTACCCATGCATCCAGCCAATACGTCAATTCAAAAAATATATGTACAGTTTTCAAAAAAAAAAAAACAAATAAACATAAGAGGGTGAGAACAGAGGATAGAGGGACCATACTTGAGGGATATAGCTCTCACCTACCATTCACATGAACCCTTCTCTACTCTTGTCAACAATCCTCATGTTGCAGAATTGAAAAAAGGTATGAAAGTTTAGGGGAGAGGCAGCTACAGGACATCCTCTAGGTTTCCTATAGGAAATCCTGTAGCATCCTATCCCACCAAGGAATTTCACAGGGTCACAGCCATCTTTAGCATAGAGATTCCAAGGTTAATGAAGCTCCTCCAAAGCCCAGCAGTAGCAGCAAGATCATTATCATCACTCTCTAGTACCTTCACATCCAAGGAAACAAGCATCAAAAGAGGCCAATAATAATAAAAAATGTAGCAAATACACAGCACAGGGACATCATTCTCCAACGATCATCATCATCAAGGCATCTTACCCACAGGTATGTCATCTTACTCATGCTCTCTCGTTAGAACGATATGATAAAAAAAGTAGGATTATGTAAGAGTTGGTTTTATAAGAAAAGGTGGCCAGTTAACTTGGCCACATTCAAGCAGTCAACGAGGAGAAAATAGTTAGACCACTCCACATGTGGCAATAGTCAAATCAGAAGAAAAAGGAGATAATGCCAAAAGTGGTTAAGTTGCGGAGGAACGAAGTGGGAGACATTTATGAGGTGAGTGAAATGATGGATTGATAGTGGGACCAACGATCCAAAAGGAGGTGCTCGTACTTAGACAACTAGCACACCATCCCACACAATCATCCATATAAGGAAATAAAACATCGATTCCCACACTAAAAGAGCATTAGAAATCTTGAGAATTCATCGAGAAAAGGATCGCCTTAGCCTTCTTGAAGCAGCACCTACAGGAGAGAGTGAGCATTTTGCAGCGCAAAGTCACCTATAGGATCCTACAAGAAAACCTACAGGATCCTACAGGATATAGAGCAGACATCTACAGGATTATCAGTGGGCATTAAGGGAGGAGAGATCAGAGGTTGTCCTCATCAGATAGTAACCAGTGAGGTAGGAGCTATACCTTCCCATATTTTCCAATTTAAAAAAAAAAAAAAAAAAAAAAATGAAAAATCCTCCATTTAGTTAAGGAAGTTGCAGTCTAGGAGAATTATATTGCAAAGTTATCATTTAAATCTCTCACCCACTAGAATTCTTGAATTATATCCATACAAGCTTCCACAATTACCAGGGAATGATGACAGGGGGTTTTAACAAGAGGGAACCCACAAACATAGTAAGAATTCATCAGCACCCTTGTTACACAACATTTTGTCATGGTCCCTCTACTCCCTGTTCCATGATCCTAGAGGACCTCTATAGTGAACCCTACATGCTTCCCCTTCATGAGAAACTCCCATTGTGTCTGCACTTATAATTTTACTTCACCACAAATTGGCGACTCTGCTGTGGATCCAATTCTTCTATTTGTTTGCTTGCAATTTCATGATTTTGTGTGAACTTTTCTAGTTTCGTCATTTCCCTTTAGTTATGTCTGCTTTCCTTTGCTTACTACTCTTGGTTTGAAATTCATAGTAGCAAGTCTAGTCCCAACTTTTGAAATTTTTTATTTTTTCCTTTGCATCCTCACTCAGCGCGCTTATTTTGCTGACATTCGCACCGATTAGCGCGATATCCTTAGAAACAATGGCGCTGACCCCCTTCTGGAGCTTGTTGTCAGTTAGGCAGTCACACCAATGCATGTAAGTGAAGATTAGGGTTCACCCTAGATCTTGGCCAGTGTGTTTTTCTCTCATGATTTCTACCCTGTAAGTTGTTTAGACCGTCTTCTCCCTGACTAGAAATCTACTTTTCATTTGGTTTATTTGCTTGTTGATTTTCCATCTTTTCACTTGATTTCTTGGGTCATTAGATGGTTAGTGGCACTAGGGCACCTAGATTGTCATCCATTCAGCTGATTGTGAACTCAGTGAGTCAAGTTTTTGGTGCATTTACTCCTTGCATTTTGTTTATGGTCCTTCTACGGCTTTAACCTCCATTACACAAGTTTGAAAATTTTTCGTTTGCTTGTCTAAACGTCTCTTTATTGACATAGATCACATTGCTTCTCTTGTTTTTGGTAAAGTCGTTGTGTCATTAGTTTGAAAGAGATTCTCTTTTCATGTTTTTCATTTTCTTGAGAATCGATTGCCTTGAAACTTTTTCATTGAAGTGTTTTTAGTTTTATGAGATTCATTCTGTCATTTCATGAAAAGTACAAAATTCTAGTTTGTTGCATCAATATCTTATGGTATTTAGCATCATTGAAGACTAGGATTGCATTGGCATTTGAAAAGAAAAAGAATTCTCTTTGCTTTTGAAAGGATTGTTTCGAGTGTACTTGTGAGGAAATTAGGAATTGGAATGTATTTTTCATTAGTTTATTTTCTTGAAAAGTGACGTAGCGAAAAGTCATTTTTCTTTCAGTTGTTTTTTTGTTTACATTTGATTGTGTTTCCTACCATCTCTAGTGTAGACAATGCATCGAATTGAAAGGGTCTTGTCTCATTTAGTTGCATTTAGGGCTTTCTCGAGTCACATCGCTAAGGCCTAAAAACTGAGACATAATTCAAGATAAACTTTAAAATGAACTCAATTAATCTAAGGCACATTTGAAACCTAATGATCACATCTAGGAGGTCTAGGCTAGAGACGTGTTCCAGCGTCTTTAAACCTAGCAACTATTGTTAGCTTTGGCACTAGACAACGCTAGTACGGACTTGTGCTCCCTATACCGTCGAGTATATAATGGGAGACCCCTCTATGCTGCAATCCTTTATCCATAGGAAGCTGAGTATGCCACCTTGCAAACGTGATACATTGAACACAACATTCAGGGAGATTGTCTGCCTGTACTTCTTGGTTCATCGGGGGGTGTTCTAGAGTTCACGGTTGTATGTTAATCGTTTTTATGTAGATCATTTGGAGTAGTCATTTGATCTTTTTGACTCATTAAATTTAAAAGATCATTCAAGCACTTTTCCTTTTGAGCTCGTTTCCAATCAAAAGTGATAGAGTCATCTTTGTTTTTTTCTCAACTCTTAAAACATGAAAGAGCACTAGTTTATTTATGCATATTAAAAAATTGATTACCCACGATCTTATAATGTCCTTTTAGTCTTTTCTAGACCAAATCATGAGTTTTCCCTAAAGTAAATTTTGAAGCCTTGAAATTTATCTCTCTTTTCCTGTTAACTAAGACAAGTTCATCGTGGCTGAACCATTTGATTCACCTAGTTCCTCTTCCTCTCCTCTATCTGAAAGATTGTCTAAGGAGCCTTTTCCTGAATTACCAAAGTCACTAGAGGACCAAGGTGTTGAACTCAGAATCATTTTGAGCATTCAACCGTTGTCATCTCGTCCTCCACCTACTTCAGATATTGGGTCACCTGCTGATATTGCCCCGGAATCTCCAAACAATCACGTCCAGACTCCTAAGAGTTCGCCGACCACTGATGGTCAGCGTGGACTGGTTATAAATCCTTTGAATCCTTTGTTCAACCTTGTTGTGATATTGCTGCATCATTTGTACAATCCGTATGATCAGTCGGTTCCTTTGGAATTATCCTCTTGTACATCTTCGGTCGTTCGTTGTCGTTTGTTCCTAGTTGTGGAACCCGAAGGTGACGCTCCAGTTACCTCTCCGCACCAATCGAAAGATTCTACTCCACACACTGTCAAAGAGGAAGAAGATCATTTTCCTCCTGAAGGTTTCCCCTATACAGGGCGCATTCCCATCAGTGTGTATCGGGATTTGCCACCTAACTATGTGACTTTAGCACAATTGGTCTCAGGTACACCTAGTGCCTCATCACTTTATCACAACCCTGTTTGGGCATCTAGCGCCATGCCTACTACGGGTTCGTTCATTGCGAACCTAAACTCCCAACAGGCCGTTACCTCAGTCTTGGTGCAACCCACCATTCCGAACCCTCTTGTCTCGTCCGTTGCAGTCACCTGTCTAGTTCAACCGATAGTCTCGAATAATGTTACTGTCAGTTCTTCGATCCCTTCAGTAAGTGGAAAAATTGTGCCACCGCCTGGGGGGAAAATCTGAGTGTTTCTATGATGTCAGGCACAACAAATGTTAGTAGCTCACAGGATCACATGGTTGGGATGAACCAACCTTCTTTCGGTGTTATCCAAAACCCTATTGGTCCTGCTGGATCAAGCAATGTCCAGTACCAATAGGTCCAAAATCCCATTGATCCGTCTGGGTCAAGCAATTTCTAGTATCAACAACCTTATGAGGCTTAGGTTCAGTTCCAAGCTCCTTATGTTCCATATAGTTCTTAAGGAATGTCCAATCCGCCCTACGTCCTTCAGTCTCGGCAGTATGTTTATCTTGGCCCATCCACTTTTCAGGGTGGCTATGGCCAGATTCAGTTCAAAAAAATTTCGAGAACTGTTCAAGTACCCTTGCAGCAGCAAGGACAACATTTGCAGCAACAAGGGCAACCTTTGTTGTAGCAAGGGCCATCCATGCAACAACAGGGGCAGACGATATTGCAGCAAGGACTACTGCAACAACCATAGGGTCATCCCTCACAATAGTTGAAGCAAACCATGCAGTAGAAGATGCAGTATGCTTCGCAAATCTCCCAACCTATTTCTTTGTAGGGCCAACCTCTGTAGCCATAGGGACAGCCTTTGCAGCCGCAAGGTCAATCCTTGAAGCAGCAGGGCCAACTCAGGCACAACAACCCTTATATACATATCAATAGGGTCAACCCTTGCAAGGATAAGGCCAAGGTCAAGACTTGCAGCAGCAGACCCAAAATCCTTATGTGCTAGGGCAACAGGTACATAATCATTTTTTCCAAGGGTAGCAGGTACAAAATCCCTATGACCAAGGGAAACAAGTGCACAACCCTTATGTCCATGGACAACAAGTCCAAAATCCTCTTGTTCAGGGGCAACATGTTCAAAACCCATATGTTTAGGGACAAAAGGTACAATATCCAAATGACCAAGGTCAACAAGCTCAACAACCTCTTAACCCGTATGTTTCTTATCAACAACATATGACAGGATAGTTCCAAGGTGTTCAATTAGAAGATTATAATCTCAATTATAATCTTCTACTCGGATGGAGTTGGACCCATGCCATTCATGTTGTAGCCTCCTCCCTATTCTGCGTGATTCGTTTTCCCCATCAAGGGAAGATCGTCACAGTTGAACAAATGTCCTTCTTTGCCTCTTCCTCCTCGGATGACAATGTTACGTATGTCCAACACACTAGTGCTCCTTATGAGAGTGTGGGGCCACGTCTTTTTAAAGATTCTACCTTAATGGGAATTTTTCCACTCCCACCTCCTCATGTTTCCTCTATCAACATGATCTCGATCAAATCTGATCCTTGCGTAATCCCTTCACCAGATCTTGTTAATACCTTGGGTGAGGTTATGCCACTTAGTCCTTCGAAATCAATTACGTGGAAATTATTTCGGCCTCAAGTTCCATCTCCTCTCATTTTCCTGTATTGAGAACCTCCCTCGATGTGTATTCTCAATTCCCATGGCTTGGTGCTTCGAAATCTCCTGATCCCTTAGCCAAGACTTTTCCTTCCGACGAGAGTATCATGGCAATAATGTCTCTGGAGGAACTACCTTGGAACGATACTCATCATCGTTCCCCATCCCTGCCTGGCTTGGTGGATCCGTCTATGTGTCTTGAAGAGTTCTCTTCTCCGCTACCTATTGACATGTTATTTTTGCCTACCATTGTCAAGATCTTTCAACTGAAGGCACCTTTATCTCTTCACAGATTTAGGTTTTTTCTCCCTCCCTGAGTTTTCACTGATTGCCCATTATTTCCATGGGTTTGTCATTTGACTCGTAACCCTCCCTCGCCTAGGAGGCATGGGGGTAACGCCTTATATGATTTCTACTCTATTATTTGACCGAGTCGATGCTTACTTGTCATGTCAACAGTAAAACTCCGGTGTTCATCTATGTTGATTGATTACCCGAGTCCCAGCATGGACTCTCTTAAAAAGAACTATGCTTAGGTCATCTTGCATAGTTACTTATGTAAATTAGCGTGTCATTCATTTTGGTTTGGTGTGTTAGTTTTCAAACAACTTTCCTGTTTACTATATTTTTCCCTGCTTTGCAGATGTCTGTGACTCCTCACATAGGTTTCGCTGATAGTTCTTACCGTAGTACCCAAAATTTATCTTCTGTGGCATCAACCATTTATGACCCTCATGGTGAGTTGATTGATCTTCAAGTTATTTTTTTAGGTCACACAACTAATAACATTGTTGAATACAATGCAGTCATCGAACTATTGTCAGAAGCCATTTCTCTTGACATTCGGGAGTTGGTTGTCAACCCAGATTCATAGCTTGTTGTCCTTCAACTCAATGGGAAATATTCCATCAGATACCCTCAGATATTGAGAATTTATCTACATATTCGTATACTGGAAATAAATTTTGATTACATTACATATCATCATATTCCTATACGCATGAATACATTGACAGATGTGGTAGCTAATTATGTGTTGGATAGACATTTACGAAACATGTGAAAAGCCAAAACAAATCATTTGTACCATAGTAAGTAAGAAAATACAGCATATATATATATATATATATATATATATATATAGATATATATACGGTGATAATTTTTTATACATCAAAACCCCAAAAAATAATATGTGTTCAAATAACATCAGCGGCTCGTAGGCCTCATATATCTATGGCACGCAGGCCTCAAAAATGTAAATGCTGGACCTAGGAACTAATTAGCATGGTGGTTGTGGTAGCATGAAACTGCTCATGCAACACGAGTTAGTAATCGGCGGATCCGGTTCGATACTCCCACCGTATGCCTTTGGTACTGGCGTGGGATGTCTCCCACCCGGGCATACTCTGGGATACCACGAGTCAACCTCTCAAGGTTCCTCATGATCTCCTCCTCGTTGTCACTCCCCTTCTGATAAGGAGCAACATAAAACTGGTGAGCGACGCGCCTGGCTATCAGGGACATCCCGGCAGGATGCTCTGGTCCAACATTTGCATTGATAAAAAAAAGTGTTATAAGCGCATATAAAAAAAAAAAAAAATTAAGAAAATCACAAAATTAAAAATTGAATTTTTACCTTCATCATCAAAATCCTCCCCATCTAGCAGCAACATGTTTAGATCTCCATGGAAGTCGGTACCGCTGTAAGTCCAGTCCTCCACTACGATCAACTTTCGTCGTAGCCATGAAAAGAAGGCAGGCCTATAGGACATATGCTGGCCCCCAGTGATCCTAGGAATCAAATGACTCGAATGGGACATCCGTGGGTCTCGTGCCATCGACGGATCTATCTCAGTCAGCTGGTACTAGAACAGTGGCACCCGTTCCAAGAAAAAGGTCACTAGTATAGATCTGAAGCAAAATTGCTTCAGATTCCCCGCCTTAGCTTTTGTCAGCTGGCGTTTTATGTTGATCTTCATGGATTTCGTTAGTGTCAGTATTTGCATACTGCCACCAGTGATCAAAATCTCTCTTTTATATCATATTAGAGTCCCGTCTAAAATTTTTTTCATTCCACTAGGTCGTCATGCAAAAATTTGGTCACTGAAGATTGAATTAGGGTTTCCTATACTCCTTTTAGAAATTTACCTCTTACTGGCTCATTTCACCTTTCACTGAAGTATACCATTAGTCATGATTTGTCTTCATCATTCAGTCATTTCCATCATGGTCATAGCCATTCAAAGTCTCCATTAGGTCTTAGGGTGTCCATGGTCCACTAAAACACCATCTCCTGCATAAAAGACCAGCAAGTGAAGGAGTAAGATTAAACAATATTTCATCCAAAAAATAGTTTATAATTTGAATATTCAAGCAAAAATGTAATTTTATGGTTTTAATATGTAATAATTCTCATGGTTCCAACTGTTGTAAGTTCAAAGTTCCATCATCCAAAAGGAAGAGTTTCAAATTCATTATGTTTCCAAATCCACCAAGAAGATCAAATTAGAAGATCAAGTTCAAAGGTAAATTGTAAAAGACAAGTCAAGTTTGAGAAAGAAAAAGTGGGTCCCAAAACTAATTTTGAAAATCTAAACAAGGTATAAAGGCCATCAAAGACCAAGGGAAGGCTCATTTGCACCCATCCATCTATATCTCACTCACCTACACTCTATCTACCTCCCTTGACCTTTTCCCATGCCCATTCCTCTCATTTCCCTCTCCTAGGGTTTTGAGGGCAATTTTCTTGGTTTCATGACCTCCATGGTTAATTCATCAACAAAACTTGTATCCTGATTCTCTTACACCTTCCCCTATCCTTAATATACCTTCCTAAAACATTCCTATCACTCCTATCCCTCAAAATCATCATTTTTCTACAAACCCTAGCCTATTGCTACGCTTTTGACACTTTTCTAGACTAGGCCTGTGTTTTGCCCTTTTGGACCCCTTCCCCTCACTCAATCCTCGAAATTCCAGTTTCCCCTACTTCCTAACATCCCTCCCTACCTCCAAAAATGTTCCTAATAATTTAGGAGCACCCTATCCCCTTTATTTCCCTTCATTCCTATAAATTTCCCAAATCCCCTGTTTTGCCTACATTAAACCTTAATTTCCTCTCCCACTGAGCTAGGGTTTGCTATGGAATCAAAGAAATTTGAGTAGAGGAGGAATAAATGAGGTCATTTCAGCAAGTAAAAGGACATTCCAAACTCAAAGACATCATGTCTCCATCATTTTTCAAGAAGTCATTCCAAGGGACAAATCATTTGCCACACATAGGGTCGTTTTTCATCAAACTATGTTTCAGACCAAACAGGGATGAATTTGGCAAAAGTGAGAGAGGTTTTTGTCCATCATAGGCTAATCATAAAAATCCTCCTTCGCTGTTTACACAAGTGTCATATTTTTATAGAAATGTCAAAAATACAGTTGCTACAAGAGAGTTGCTGCACTTCTGGAGTGACTTTGGGAAAATCACTTTTTCTTCTATCTAGAGTGTCCAAATGGCTTGCTTGTTGAGTCAAATGATAACTAGACAAATATATCTTTCCCATGAGCTATTATGCACTCAATTTGGAGTTGCGTAAGACCTCCAAAATTTTCCTACAAGAGAACACTTCATTTTTGTACCCTGGTCGCTACGCGTTTACCAGTCTTGGGAGATTGGCACTTTGACAGGTAAAATGACCTTCAAATTGAAAACTAAAGGTATATATGGAAATTAGACTCAAAGGGATTTCCAACGAGCTATCTTAGAGAAAAGTTGGACACAGGGAAGGCCTCCAAAAGTAGCCTTGAATATGGCGCTACGTGTTTGACACTATGATGGCGCTCTTGATAGTGAAACAGTGAAACACGCAACACCTTGGATGCTACGCTTTTGTTTGGAGCATCCAATGAGAAAATCGTCAGAATTTTTGGATTCAGAATGATGAGTACATGCACCTTGTACTTTTTCTAATAATGTGGAGCAAAATTGGTCAGCCAAAAGGGTCAAAAACTACCAAAAAGTCACCTTTCTGCCTATTTTCTGGCCTGGTCGCTGCGTGTTTGAGCAGTCTTGGGAGATTTCAATTTTGGAGGGGTAAATGAAGCCCATTTTGAAAACCAAGGGAAGTTTTGGAAACTAGGCAGGATAAGCCTATCAATGAGTTATCCTGGGCTTGACTTGGACATAGGAAGGCAGTCAAAAGTCAGCTTGAAGAGGACGCTGCGTGTTTGACCAGGGTCGCTGCGCGTTTAACCAGGTCACTGTGCATTCGACAATTTTCACTGTTTCATTCCAAGTTGACTTTTATCTATGGTAAATTCAATTTTTACCTATGTAATTGATCTAGATTATGTAATTATTATGTTTTTACTTTTATCTAGGGTAGATACATCAGTTATATGGCCTATGTGGCACGTAATGAATCAGTTTGCTAGAGTGAGGGATGAGTCACTTTGACCACCCTACACTCTAGCTATCAGTTCAGCCTTTCTTGCAACTTCTCCTCCACTCATGGATTCGACCCCTAAGCCTAGGATGAGTTGGTTGCTGGCCTATATTATGTATTTTCTTAGTCATTTCGAGGTTGGATTCAGTAGGGATGATATACTAGTGATCAAAGACTATTGTATCAGCTTTTGGCAATTTTCAATAGATGAGTTGCAACTATTTTTCTGGGATACATGTGGTATGAGTTTTTAGCATTGTTTCTTCTTTGTGATCATTTGTATGAATGTTTTATCAATTCATAAACCATTCCATGTCTGTTATATGGTAATTTACAAGTTCATAGGTAGAATATATGTTTGCTCATGCTTTGTTTTAGGTAATTTATCATACTTTGTCCATTTTTACTCGGTTTAGGAAGAATACATTTCTTATGCTCTTCCTAACTCCTCATCAATATTAAACCATCTCATCAAATCGCCTTTTAAGTGTTATGATTCATACCTACCTTTCCCCTTTGAATGTCTGCAATCATATCTCATTCGCCCTCACCTAGTCCCTCTGACCTAAAAACACACATCCTTGTGACTACCCAACCAAAAATCAAATAAAACAACCCCTTCCACTTTACATCTAGCCTAAAACCCTAATTTATCCAGCCCTCCTGGTTGTGATCCTTTGGAGAGAGCCCTCTCTAGCTTGGTAGGGCTAGCTACCAAGCTAAAAGATTGGTTTGTGGTTACCTCAGTCGGACTCTTCCTCAGCCTTAGAGATCCGGAGGAGTGATAATAGATTCTACCGAATTGAAGATCATCGGTGTTGTACAGTCAATAGAACATAGAAATTTCAACTTGTTAGTCTCGTGCACTGCTTGGGACCCCACCACTCTATTGATAGTCAATAATATCACTCTTAGTGTCAGATCTCACACAGTCGCATCCTCAAACTTGCCGCTCTTGGTTTTGAGGGCTTCTTTGCAATGTTTGGCAAGTAGCATGGATACGCTTGCCCCAATCGATCATGACCCATATAGGTTGACTCGTTCCCCTCTTCGGGAGAGTCTCGTGATGAAATATATGTCTGAAGTTTCTAACTCCAGCTCCTGGTCACCAATGATGAATATTTCTTGATTTATGTCCCAAAGACAAATTAGGTATCGAAGTAGCTCAGGTTGAGCCCGCATCCCTAGTGTGAGAAAGAACTTGAGGAGCCCACAGTTCCCCAAAGTGTTCAAGCAATTTGGATCAGTCAGTGCTTGGGAGTCCACATCTTCATGCTCACGTTCTTTCCAGTCTACCATTTTCGACCATTCTTTCTCGCAAAAACCATGTATTCAAGTCAATAATTATTTTTGGCCAGTAAAATTTGGATTCAAATGGTGGATTTGATAGGAAAATGGTTTTTCCCTTGTTCACGATGCCGACACGCCTATTTTAAAAATAGTTGCGCCAATGGTGCGGTTGGGCATTTTAATTACCCTCAGTCGGCGTGATTCCGTGCCCAGAAATCGCGTCGACCGAGGGTGTTTTTTTCCCAAAACCTCCCTCAGAAAACCAAAAATGGATGAAAACATGAATAAATAGTATGGAAATGGAGCTTGGGGACTTGGCTCTTACCTGCAACTAGCGGATCGATGAATGACCTCCTGGATCTCCCGTAATTTATTCCAGAAAAATTAGGGCAAAAGTGGGTGAAAAGTTTTTCACAATAAGGTAGAATGGTAAATGGTAAAAAATATTTACCTTTCCTTACTTTTATTCAGTTTTTCATGAAATACTAATGTTTTTTAAGTATTTTGACCTATTTTGCCTCAAGAATTGGATAATGCACTTTAATTTTTTGCGCAGCAACAGGTGATGCATGTTTGCCAATGATGTCGAGTCACGTTTCAGCTCTTTTCTCAACTCATAAAACTCAAATGAAAAGATTTCCGAGTTTTTCCCTTTTGACTTGTAAAAGAGAATAAAATGGGGGGTCCGCTTTCAAGATCTTTTCCGACCCTTTAAACACAAAAATATAGTCGAACCCTTGTCGTTTTGAACTTTCTAACGAATGTGAAATGTCGTGCACCCAGTATACATTTACCCATTTTTCGGGCTGGGATGCACTATTTACGAAAAAGGTACTCCTTGACTGAAATGGTCAAGCAGTTCTCTCAAGTATCGTTTTCTACCTTTTCAGGCTTGAGAGACACAAATGTACGAAAAGGGACCATGTCAAGTTTTATTTTTCGTGTCTTTTTCAAACTCTCTAAACATGAAAAATATACCAAGTTACACCTTTGTCAAACTCGTTAAAATATTAAACGACATCGGATTCGTCAGCATGACGAACATGAGCTTCTCCTTCCTAGGTCTTGTTAAACTTACTAGGTTGGATTTGTTCGAAGGATGAACTTACAGTGCAAGCATATGCTATCCCCTTCAAGCTTGCAATTAAAAAATAATTGGGGTACCTACCAGGAATGGTGGGGGAAAATTTGGAAATCTAATAAGTTGTGTTGGCAGCTCACTCTGAACATGACACTTTTTGCTTCATGTCAAGATGGGATATCCTCCTTTTTTTGTTGACCTTCCTGGGTTGGGCCGTTGATTTTTGCCTTCCATTTGATCTCTACCACTTCATCATGACTACCGATCCTATGGATCCAAAAGCTGCCAAACTTCTAGTCGTGTCGCCGATATGTTCAAGAGTTGTCCTTCTGTAGTTACACTTACCCCTGATTCTCAGTATCACCCAAAATCAGTTTACATCCCTTAGTATCATGTCGATTATGTGGGATACATTATGGCCTTCCTTCGACATGGTCACTTCCTGTCGACTTCATCTCATTATCCTGGAATTTGACCAAGAGACTCCCTTCTAGTACATTAGAGCTTGCATGCCCTAATGGCAAGTTCTTCGCACTCGATGACAAGTTCATATCATTGGTTTTCGATCGATGATTTCACGGGTGTTCGACTTCAGTTCCTCTATTCACATTCCGTGAATTATGTTAATAATACCTTGAGGACCATTGTCATTATTGTTGGTTTCTCTCGTGCCTGTTAACAGTTCACATAATCAGCTGGTAATCAAGCGATTTTCTAGCATGTTCGACATCAACACATCTATTCACATGTTAGAGTTTGTACTTTAATCGGGTCGTGTTGAAGCGCAAGACCCTAGGCTTAGATTACAAAGTTCCAGGTTGCAAGGCTATGTGACATAATTATGTTGATATACATGTCTCTCTCAGATGGATAGTTGTGACAATACCATGAGTTATCATATGTGATCCTTCTCATTATTGGATGGTTGCAACCATACCTTGGTTTTGATATGATCCTCTTTAACGGATGGTTGTGCCCATGCTTGGATCCATTTACATGATCATTCCCTGGATGGCTGCATCCATGCCATGACTCATGTATCATTTGACAAATTTTTCAGTTATGTATATGCTAATGTACTTGTTTACAGGTTTTCCAACGACAGACTCTGGTTCCCCGCACTGATTCATAAAGCATTTCATCCCTCACTCTAGTTCGGCCTTCATGCTTTAGGGGGCATCTGTTACACAACATTTTGTCACTGTCCCTATACTCCCCATTCCTTGATCCTGGAGGACCTCTACAGTGAACCCTACATGCTTCCCCTTCATGAAGAAACTTCGATTATGTCCACACTTATAATTTTACTTCAGCATAACCATCATGTAGTAGAAATTTTCACAAGGCACAATTGGATGGGTTTCTTTGAAAGAATGAGAGGATACGATGATGAGGTGTCCAGAGACTTTTCTCTCTCGCTCATACCCCTCACTAGGACCCATGCCACTGCTATGGTGAAAGGCCTATCAGTAGAAATCACCCATGAAATTATAAGAAGAATCACTACACTCCCTTTAGGGTTACCTTGGAGAAAAGAAGATAAGGGAAACATCACCCTTCCAAAGAAGAAATTCTTTTTGGAAGGGGAGGAGGCTATGGAGGAAAAAAATGGGGTTAGAAGAGAAAGCCTTCCATACCCTTGGAATGAAGTTAGTTACCACCTCATTAAATATATATCATGTGAAGGGAGATGCAATGTGGTGTATAGATACCATTTCAGACTCCTCCAAGAAATGAGATTTGAAGTAGACACACCTCCTCAAAATAGGTTAAGTATACCCTACTTTCTTCTTCAATCAATGATAGATATGAGCATCAAAGTACAAGAGGGAAAACATCAGCAATTAGGCCATCATGGGTTGATCAAACTAATCCTAGAAGATGCCCTACAAAACCTAAGACTCCATATTGCATGGACAACTTTTAGAGACATGCAAGCAGAGGGAGAAATTCAAGCTCTTAAATATGACAAAAGCCCCACTGCTAGTGAGTGGGATGAAGAAACAGAGGGAGGAAATGAAGAGGAAACAGAGGAGGAAAAATATGAAGAAAAGGAAGAGGAAAATAAATAAGAGACAGAAGAAGAATCAAAAGAAGGGACATATGAGCAGAGTGAGAAACTAGAGGAAGAAAATGAAGAGAGAGACAAGTATGAAGGAAAATGGGAAATAGGAGACATAACAAAAGGAGTAACATAGGCCTACAGTTCAAGGCAAAGAAGGGGAAGAATCACTAAGGGAATCTCCAGAACCCACAGAGAAGGAGGCAACAACTGCTCTTACTTCCCTAAGTACACCTATCAAGTCAAAAGAAAAAAGACAAAGACAAACCCCACTTTACTTTAGGACAAGAAATAGCACAAGGATTAGGCAAGGAAGACATCAAACACCCACCAAAACTCCTATTGTTATTGAATACTCACCAAAGAAGCAAGAAAAGATAACTCCTCTTAAGAAAAATCAAGGAGAAGTATCATCAGGAAAAACCTCTCCCAAATCTCCCATCACATATGTTAAGAGGCATGTCACAAGGTCTTCCTCATCAAAGGGAAAAAGTATCCTAGAGGGGACACAGAAATACCTAAAGGAAGCAGAGGCCATCCTATAGGAAACTCTGTTAAACCTATAGAAAACTCAGAAAATGGACCAAGAAGGTATCACTTAGCAAGTAACAAAGAAGTAAGACCCAAATCTCAGAAATCCTAGTCCACAACCCACCCTCAGCTCTTACTACAGGATCATTGAAGGGGGTAGGGTCATCCCACAAAAGTCATCCACTTATTCTTCGAACTTGATAAAGAAAGGGCAAGAACACATAGGTGGATGCAAATTTCCAAATCAAAAGGAGTGGAGGATGTAGGCCACATGGAGGAAAAATTGAAGTAGATGGGTAGAGAACTGAGCATCATAAGGGATAGAGAGGCAATGATGAAAGCTCAGTTAGAAGTAGAGAATGCATGGCTAAGGGGATAGTTACAAGAAAGGGAAAGACAGTTGGAAACTATGGCTAGTTTATCCTTAGAGGCAATCCAGTGCAGGATGCCATGAAAGTATTATGCCTTATATCTCAAGGAACAATGGCTAAAATTTCAAATGAAGACTTTAGCATAGAGAGGCACTATGCCCTTCCAAGACTATAGATAGTTCATTGATCTCTATGATCAAAGCAACTTGGAAGATAGATAAAAGATGTTTGAGTTTTACCTACACACCTTGGCCTTGATAGATTTGAATGTGTGGGACCCAAATTCAAATCTAGGAGACTTGCAATTGATGGCCTTAGCATCATGGATGAATCATGAGGAAAGAGCTATAGAGATGAAAAAGGTAATGGAAAGAGAAGAGACAAAACCACTTGTGATCAGACCTGAACAATCCAATCCAATGGCTGTCATCAACACCCACAACCTGAGTGCAAATGATCCTAAGCATGCACCTAGGTACCTTGCTACACAAGAGCAAGCAGTCACACACTTTGAAGACATGTTCAGGTTGCTAGGAGATGACAACATGTAATATTTCCAAAGAATATGGAACACCTTGCCTTACAGCCTGAAAATGAGAGAATATCATTCTCCTCAGAGAATGAGAGAGGCACTAAACAGAACACTGATGTACAAGCAAACTCTACAAAGACTTGAATTCAATTGGATTGGCTTGAGACTTAGTCCACCACTCCTTTTAGGAATTTTGGAAGGAAGGAAAGAAGAAGAAGAAAGAAAGCAGTGGGAAGAGATAGAGAGAAAGGCAGGATTTTATTCACAAGAAGAAGAAACTACAACAGAAGCATGGGATGTTAGGGATGCCACCAGAGAAATGAAGGACATGGATATAGATTAAATTTCTCAGAGGATGAGAAACACTTTCAGTAGGGGGTTGATGATGAGCCTCATCATTGGGTAACTATGTGGACCTTAATACACCTTCAAGCTTATTAAAATCAACTCTTCTCATAATTCCTTACATGTTTTAATTATATTTTGCTTAATGAGATGAGTAAAAGTAAGATGTACGTCTAGTGGTCTAATGTGCATTGATTGCAGGTTTTTGAGAGAAAATCATAGAAATTTTGGATAATTAAGGGCATAAACTTGAATGAGACAAGGAGGATAGATTATAGGAAATAGATCCTCCTCATTAAATCCTCACTAATTTGAATATTCCTTAATCAAGTCACACTAGCTCGGAGTTGCAAGCAGCCGAGTCATGGAGATCATGGGAAACCAAGCCAGTGACAGTTAAGAGCCAGTTCATCTTGAGTTTGGGAGCCAAGCCTCCCTAGATTTAAGGAATTTGTTGGAGACTTCAGTTGTATAAATAAGGAGGCCTAGAGCCTCATTAAGATTCATATTTTTTATGTAAGAGAACTAAGCATTTTCGAGTTCAAGCTTTGTGGCAAAACATTGTTATGTAATTTTTCTGATATGATAATGAGAATGAACATTTCCTTGATCCAGCACTGATTTGACTCAAAGGGTTGAATCTCCTGGGTTAGGGCCCAACCCTATTAGCAAAGGCTCCTCTTCTTATACTTGTATGTAATTTAGGTTATTTCATAGATCAAGTGTTGAATTGATTTTAGCATTGTTTCATTGCAAGTAGTGGTAAATTTGATTAGTTTGCTTCCACTTGTGTATAGCTTCAGTATTAATTTAGAGAGGTAAAGGAATACCAAAAAGGTTGATAGCAGGTGGATTTTGCCTCACTACTCCCTTTAGGGACCATGGTTTGAGGAAAAACTCCTATTCAACCTCGAAAAGATAGAATTCTGATTTCTTTTGGAATTTAGGTTTTTCCTCTACTTAAGCCAGCATCTTTTTAGTTTTCAAAGATAGGTTTCAATTGTCATTTCTGATATCTTCAGCTTTATATTGGACCTCTTGGTGTTTCAGAATCTTTTGCAAGTATTTCCATGCATGAACTAGGCAACTAAATAATGAAATTATGTCTTCTTAAGTTGATTGGAAATCTTCCTTGTTTGATATGATTCATGGATAAATGCCAATAATGTATGTATTGAAGGAGTTTCAATAGTGCAGGAAGATCTCATGCCAGTAACCCTAGCCTAATCTCATACATCCATGATCACCAAAATCCACCAATTTCCTCAACCAATACATCATTACATAAGAACAACCTTCCAGGTTTGTTGAGCAAATCCATCCATCTTACAAACTCTGTTTTGAGCTCTAAAGAAGTCCCAGCCACTCCCTTGCCCTATTTCTTCTGTCATTCACCTCCCCTAAGCCCTATACCACATTCCAAATCACTCCTATTGCTCTTAGCCGAATCTCGTAGGAATACAGGGGATCTTGTAGGAGCAATAGGACATCCTATAGGAATACAGGGGATCCTGTAGGAGCATTAGGACATCCTGTAGGAAGCATTAGGACATCCTGTAGGATGACCTGTAGTGGCCTATTTTGAGGCCGATTTGTGGAAAAAACATCCAGAAAAATAGGATAAGACCCCTACTTGCCTCCCAAACCATCTGACCTTCCATCACCATCTCTAACCCACCTGCCACATCACCAAGAAGATTTAGCATTCACATTTTCACAAAAAAGGACAAAAAGGAAAAAAGAGTTATTGTGTTCATTCATATGCACAACAGTAGAATGTTTGGTTATTTCAGATTGCATGCCTAGGATAGTTAGGATTACACACATGTTAGCTTAGAATTCTTCTAAAGCAAGATATCTCTTAGAAATTAGTTAGATGAGTGTTGTGTTTGAAGTATTGATTTTAGTCTTTCCTTATCGTAGTAAACAATATTGCAATACCCCCAATTAGTGAAAAATTCCCATTCCTTCATTGGTGATGAGCGCCAGTATTGAAGCAAGGATACTACAACTCCTAGGCTACCAGCTTTACTTATCAACCCGAGGTTCATACAAACTTGGAGGTGACAGTGTTGTATGCACATGTAAAAGTGATGGTTCTGCCTGTTGTCACTGTTCAACTGGCGAGAGACCACTGGGATTCCAAGCCAGACTTCTATAGAGTCAGAAGAATCTTGACTCTTTGATGGAAGAAGGGAAAATCTACTCTAAGAGAGTTACTCTACTGTAGTAATGGAAAAAAACCAACATGTAATGCTAAACCATGCCATACCCTAATTAACCATTTAATCAGTTATGCTAAGTAGAATTGCTAAATCAACACTAAAAAAATGCTACTATCTAAGTTGCAGAAGTAAAAAAAAAAATCAAACAATACTAATGTGCAAGCAAAGAAGCTAAACTAAATCTATTTTCATTTTTTTTTGGCAAAATCAAGTATGCAAACTAATTGTTCTTGTGGATGTGACATGTGGATGGAAGGTGTTTGAGGATGGCTAGAAGGTTTATGAAGTGGTTGGATGGTGTGGAGGGGTCCTAGGAGGCTTTTTGTAACTTCCTAGAGGTTGCCCATTAATTTGGCCTCAAAACAGGCCATTTCAGGAAAACCTACAGGATGTACTAGAAACCTACAAGATGATCCTGTAGGAATTACATGAAACCTACAAGATACAACCGAGAGTTAATTGTGAGGTTTTGGAGGTGTTGGGAAGCTTGGGAAAGGTGTGTGACGGGAGGAATAGAGTGTTAGAAGGTCTAGGAGCACTTAGGAGTGAATATCCAAGATAAGAGATGGCTAGATTCACTCAATGTATCTAGGGGAATTTTAACGAAAAATGATGAAACACTAATGAGGGTGATGGTGAAACAAGGGATGGCTAAGGTGGATGGAGTAGAAGGTGGCTGCTGGTGATGAAGTCTTGGTCTCCTCCTAAAGTACCTGATCTTCTTAAAACATGTGTGTCTTCCGAGAACTATGCAACAATATACATTTTCATAAACTAGAAAAGCATGAATTAATTGCCTATATTATGCATGAAGAAATTTTCTGAAGGGAATGAAAGCATGAGTGAGATCTTATTTCAAAAATGGAGATGGAAAAAGATGACAATGAAATCTCCCTTGCAACATTAACCCAATATTGAATCAAATACAACAGACTCCAAAGCTCATACAAGAACTAGAAATCTGTGTTTTTGGGGTTGTTGCAGGGTCCCTTCCTCAAGTCATGGTCCTAGAGGGAGGAAGTGAGGTCGAGACACCTACTGAAAACCTTGTGCTAATCCTTTTTCTCCTTGCTAACCTACTACTTGAAGAAGGCACAAATGGAAGCAAACTATCACACAACCAATCTAATCTACACTACTGTAATGGAAATGCATCTACTAAGCAAATGAACAATTAAGCTATGAATCTACACTAGCATATATGTACAATAAAGAGGAGCCTTGGTTTCTAGGGTTGGGACCTAACCCAAGAGCTTCAGCCCTCTGAGTTAACTCAGTGCTGGCTCGAAAAAAAAACTCATTCTTATTACCAAAACAATAGATTACATCAAAAACTGTCACAAGTCTTGTAGCTCGAAAATAGAGTAGAGTTTTACAATAAAAATCAGAATCTTGCTGAGGTCCTAGGTCTCTATACTTATACATCTAAAGTCTCCAACGAATTCCTTAAAATTAGGGAGGCTCGGCTCCCAAACTCGAGATAAACTGGTGCTTTGTCTTTCACTTGCTCGGCTGCCTTCTAGTCCTCATGATTTGGCTGTTTGCACTCCGAGCTGATGGAGGAATATTCGAATGGAGGTGTAGTAAATGAGGAGGATTTTCCTCCTATAATCCCTCTCCCTTGTCCCATTTAAGTTTTGACCTTGGTCTTTGCCAAAATTCCTTGCTTTTATCATTTAATCCTGCATTAAATGCACATTAGACCACAAAGAAAAATATCCAACTCTAACTCATCTCATAAACAAAATATAATCAAAAGTATGCAATAAGTTATGAGAATAGTTGGTTTGACTAGGCTAGGAGGTGAATTAAGTCCCATATAATTACCCAATGATGAGGCTCATCATCACCCCCTACTGAAAGTGTTGCTCAGCCTCTGAGTAACTTAGTCAATATCCATATCCTTCATGACTCTGGTAGCCTCTCTGATATCCCATGCCTTTGTTGTGGTCTCCTCTTCCTGTTCATAGAAGCCTCCTTTCTTTTCTACTTCTTACCACTGCCTCTTTTCTTATTCTTCTTTTCTCCCTTCTAGCACCCCTAAGAGTAGTGGTGGACTAATTTTTAGGCTTATCCAATTGACCTTCAACCTTTGCATAGATTGCTTATACATAGGTGTCATGTTGAGTGCCTCTCTCAACCTTTGAGGGGAGTGGTATTCTCTTATCTTTAAGCTGTATGGCAGTGTGTTCCATCTCCTTAGGCAAGCATGTATACTATCATCTCCTATCAACCTAAACATGTCCTCAAAATGTGAAATTGCTTGCTCTTGGGCAAAAAGATATCTAGGTGCCATCTGAGGATCATTTGCAATCAAATTATGGGTACTCATGAGGGCCATGGGATTTGATTGTTTAGCTCTGATAAAAAAAGGTTCAGTTTGCTCTCTGGCCAATATCCTTTTCATCTTTACAGCTCTTGACTCCTTATGGTTCATCCATGATGTTAAAGCCATTAATTATAGATCTCCTAGCTTGGCATTAGGGTCCCAAACATTCATGTCTATGAGGGCCATGTTTTACAAATAAAACTCAGCCATTTTGGCCCTATCCTCTAGTGTGCTTTGATCACAAAGATCAATAAACTTCCTGTAGTCTTGAAATGGCATGGTTCCCCTCTATGCTAGTGTTTTAATCTAAAACTGCAGCCATTGTTCTTTGAGTTAGAGAGCATAGGATTTGGCTAGCATCCTACACTGGATTTCTTCCAAGGAGAGGTTGGCCAAACATGCTAGTTGGTTCTCTCTTTCTTGATGTTGTCCCCTCAGCCATGCATTTTCTGTCTCTAATTGATTTCTCATTATAGATTTTGTGTCCCTTAATCCACTTAGCTCTCTGCCCATTTATTTGAGTTTCTCTTCCATGTTCCCAATGTGTTCCACCGCCTTTGATTTGGCGATATACATCCATCGGTGAGTTTTGGCCCTCTCCTTCTCAAGCTTGAAGAACAGTGGGATGGAAAATTTTTGAGGTATGACCCTGCCTCCTTCAACAAACCGGTAATAGGAGTCTAGGTTAGGTTGGGGGTTGGGTTCCTTTATTTCTAGGTCCTCCTCTTTAGCTTCTTGTTGCTCCCCTACCTTTCTTTCCAATTTTTGTGCCTCCTGTAGATTAAACAGAGTATCCTGTAGGACTGTTTTTGCTTCCTATAGATTTTGTTGTGGATCCTATAGGATTGCCTTACCCTTTGAGGAAGTTGATCTAGTAGTAGGCCTCCTTACATAGGTGATAGGGGACTTTAGGGAAGGAATTTTGTCTTTTTGTGTAGGGGAATCTTCAATCTCAATAGTAATTTTTGTTGATGTTTGTGGCTTCCCTTGTCTTATTCTTGTGCTCTTTCTTGTCCTGAAATATAGTGGGGTTTGCCTCTGCATTTTCCTTTTTCGCTTGATTGGGGTACTAAGAGCAGTGAGGGCAGTTGTTGCCTCCCTCTTAGTGGCCTCTAGAGACACCCTAGGTGACTCCTCCTTTTGTCCTATCCCCTCTGTTCTATTGCCTTCTTCCTCTCGGTTTTTCCTGTCTTCTTCTTCTTGTAGATCTTCATAATCTCTATCAGTTTCCTCCTTAATTTCCTCCTCTATTTCTTCATCATCATCCTTCTCTCCTCCCTCTTCTTCTTCATCTTCATCGTGTTCCTCTGTATCAGCTCCTTCTTCATTCATCTCATCCTCATCTTGCTCTGTATCCTCCTCTTCTTGTTTTACTTCCTCTTCACTGATGATAGGACTAACATCATAAGTGAGAGCTTTGATGTCATCCTCTACTGGCATGTCTCTAAAAACTGACCATGTTATAGGGCTTCTGAGGTTTTGGAGGGCATCTTCAATGAGAATCCTAATCAACCCACGGTGAGCCAATTGTTGGGAATTCCCCTCCTTCACTTTGATGCTTGAGTCTATGAGTGATTGAAGCAAGAAATATGGTATGCTGAGCCTCTAGTTAGGGGGTGCTTCTACTCCAAATATTAATTCTTCAAGGATCTTGAAATGATAGACATAGACAACACTATATCTACCCTCACATGAGATGTATTTTATGAGTTGGTAGCCTACCTCACTCCATGGGTATGGCAGAATTTCCCTCCTTACTCCAATTTTCTCCTCAATGAGTTCTTCACCTTCTAAAAAGAATTTTCTTTTTGCCAAGTGGTTGTCTCCTTTGTCTTATTTTCTCCATGGGATTCCTAGGGGAAGTGTGGTGACCCTGCTGATGAGCTCTGGGGTGAGATCTATAGTGAGGCCCCTTATTACAACAGTGGCATGGATTTTGTTGTGTGGAGTGAGGGAGAGAGCAAATTCTTGAGCCACCTCATCATCATACCCTCTGAATTTTTTGAAAAATCCCGTCCAGTTATGTCTTGTGAAGATTTCAAGCACTTGGGGTGTTGGATTCTCACGGTGTTTGTGGGCTCTCTCCTATTAAACTCTCTTGTCATCTTGCTGGTGAATCTTGAGGAGAAAATGAGAGGGTTGAAACAATTTTTCAAATGTAGGAGCAAAACAGACTTGACTATGTATTTAATTCCCTTCACACAGTTGCTAACTTCACTCAAATTTAGAGTATCCTTGGTTCATTTTCTTGCAAAGGGGGATGTAATTTTAGAGCCTACCTATTTAGACTAGTTGCAGTGGCCAACTCTCGTGATATCCCTTCTGAACTCTTCTCTGCCAATCCTATAGATAGCCTCTGTGTACCTTGTAGACTGTATCCTGTAGGAATTCCTGTGCATGCTCCTGTAGGAATTCTTGTGTAGTGAATGATGGATCTTTGCTTCCGATGGGTGGCCTAGGTTATGAGAGCGACTTGAGTGAGGGAGTTTTGAGGAGGTGAAATGCATGAATGCATGGGAACGATGTTTTATTTCCTCTTATGGTGATTCGGGGTGAGGTGGTGTGCTAGAAGTAAAGGTACGTTTCCGTTTTTCGACCGTTGGTCCCCACTACCACCTCATCATTTCCCACTCCTCATAATCAGATCCCACCTCATAGATCCATAGTTTAACCACTTTTTGTCCTACTCCTTCTCTGTCTTTGAGTTGACTGCAGCCACGTGATAGAGGACACCCAATTGTGCATGTGTTGACTGAATGAAGGTGGCCAAGTTAAATGTCCACCTTTTCACTTATAAACCAACTATCTTGTAACCCTTACAATTTTTTACTACATGATGCATATGAGAGAGCGAGCGGGATACTTACCTGTGGTCTCAATGCTATGATGCAGTTGTTGAAGACCAGTAGTGTTGTTGTGTATATTTGATGGGTGCCATTATTCTTCCTCCTCTTGTTGTTTGCTAATGGTTTCTTTATTTTTGAAGGTATTTGTGGTTGAATATATGATGCTACTACTTTGGAGCTCCTGGATTATCCTGGTGAAGACTTGTTGCTGGTGTGATTAGCATTCTGTGTGATAGGCTGCTGCGGGATTTCCTATAGGATGTCCTGTAGCTTCTTCTCCCTCAGAATTCCTTAATCATTTTGCTTGCTGGGGCTGTGAGTATGGTGAAAAGGATGGAAAGAAGGAGTGGAAGAGTGGAGAGAAAGTGATACTCAGGTAATGCTCTTTACTCCTCTTTGTTTCCTCTTTTTTTTTTCTTTTCTTTCGAAGACTAGAAGAAACTATTGAAACTTATTTTTTTTTAATGGTGAGTGCAGGGATGATGATGGTGGATGATGTGAGGTGATAGATCATGAATAGGGTGAATTTTACGAACCTAACAAGTCCATCATATGCCTTCAGATTTCTTCCTGTAGGATTTCTGGGTCACTGTAATTCCTACAGGATCATCTTGTAGGTTTTCAGGGGATCCTATAGGAATACAGGGAATCTTGTAGAAAACACAGTCTTTGCATAAATCAGAGCAACGGAGTGGAAAAATGACAAAAATTATGGAGGGATGCATGATAAGGAGTGAAGAAAATGAAAATGTGGGAGGCAGGGGTCTCCTTGGGATCCTCTTTTGATCCTTGATTGTCCTTCTCGCCCACTTAGAGAGGTTTTCACCCAGGGATCTTCTTATTCTCTTTTTGTTTTTGTTCTTTTTTCTCTTTTTTTTCATCACTGGGCTACCTCAAGAGGTTTTCAACCTAAAGATGGGACTCAGGTGCCTCATGGAGGTTTTCACCTGAAACCTTATTCTTTTTTCTTTTTTCTCAGTGATTTGATTAGGGAGGAGTTGTAACTTGCTCCACCATCATCATTGTTTTATTGATATCATCAACGAACTCTTGTTTTGATAAAGGCCTCTTATACATTTTCAATCGGTGTCCATTAACAAGCAAAGGAATGGCTTCTTCATCTATGGTTCTGATTTTCACTGAACCATTATCATGGCATCTTTCCACAACATAAGGTCCGAGCCATCTTGTCCTTAACTTGCCCTTGAAGTCTTTATACCTAGAATCATATAACAATGACGAATCACCTTCCTGAAATTGCTTCTCCTTAATATTTTTATCATGCTATATCTTCCTCTAAAGTTGAACTACCTCTATATGTAGGAGGGCATGCATTATGAATTCATCCAAGCCATTCAATTGGAACAATATCTCTTTCTGTGCACTGTTGAGACCCAAATCTAGTTGGGCTGCCATTCTTAATGTGTTATATTCAAATTCAATGGACAACAAGGCCTTTTTCCCATACACCAGCTCATAGGGTGTGAATCCAGTGGTGGTCTTCCATGTGGTATTATAGGCCCAGGTGGCCTCAACTAGTATTTTTGCTCAATCCTTCCTGTTGCTACTCACCACCTTGGTTAAGATGCCCTCCAATGCTCTATTGGTCACCTCCACTTGCCCATTAGCTTGTGGATGATAGGGAGTTGAGGTCTTATGCTTGATCTTGTGATGGATGAGCAGGTCTTCAATAATTTTGGAGGTAAACTGGTTGCCTTGGTCTATGACCAGCTCTCTAGGGTACCCAAATTTATAGAATACATTCTCCCTTAGGAACTCAACCACCTTCTCTTCTATTGTTGCCTTAATTACCTTGGTTTCAGCCCACTTAGTCAAATAATCAGTGGACACAATAATGTATTGTTTTTGCTTTGAAGGAGGGTCAATAGGACCAATGAATTCCATGCCCCACTTGTTAAATGGCTCGAAAGTCACTTGAGTCTGTAGAGGCATTTCATCTCTTGGAGTAGGCCTTCCCATCCTCTGGCACCGATCACACTAACTAGTGTAATTTTTCACATCCTGATGAAGAGTGGGCCAATAATAGCATGCTTGTAACACTTTGAATGTTGTCCTCTTTGTTGCAAAGTGACCTCCACAAGGCCCATCATGATAGGTCAGAACGATGTCAAATACTTCCTCTTCCCTGACACACCTTCTCAAGATTTGATTTGGGCCAAGTTTGAAAATATTTCCCCCAATCCAAGTGAAGGGGGCGCTTTTTTTGATTATTTTGCTCTTTTCTTTGGAGGACAAGTTTGGTGGGAACTATGTTGATACCAAATAGTTTTATATATCAGCAAACCATGGAGAGAGAACTGAGATAGCAAACAAGTGCTCATCTAGTAACTGGTCATCCACCATTCCTTCTTCACGTGGAGGCAAATTTACCCTATATAAAAAGTCTGCAACCACATTTTTCTTACCAGGCTTATCGACAATTGTTAAATCAAACTGCTGTAATAAAAGTAACCATCTTATAATTCGAGCATTCACATCTGTTTTTTTCATTAAATATTTGATTGCGGCATGGTAAGTATGTACAAATGTTTGATAGCTTGTACTGTAATGCCTGAATTTGTTTAACAAATGCACAATAGCCAAGAGTTCCTTTTCGTGTAGAAATTTTGAATAATATGACACTTATTCACAAAGATTATCCTGATTATACACTATTTGTAGAATGCATGCATAATACATAACCTCCTCTACGTTGATCATCAATTTTGCGGAATTAAAAACAATGAAACACCAATCGCATGCGCACATTAACACAGTATGTAACCGAGGAAAGCATACAGTTGAAAGCCCCCAACTATCTGTATATTATATTGATTGAGAACATGTAAAAATACATAGTACAATACTCCTCGCAAGTACTCAGTACTATCTCCACCTGTTACACACAAACTAGCTCAGATCTGAATCAATCACAGGTTCAAATCTCCTCCACTACTTTCCTGCCTCCACTGCGCAATCCTGCATGAGAATGGATGAGAATGGCTAATCCAAACTCGTATTTCCCTTGGCTGAACCATGCAATCCTCATTGGCAATACTTAATCCATTGATTGTGCAAATCTCATGCACAACTATAGTCACAACTGACAGTTGTCTTGCCCTTTCACTCACCTCTAACACCTGTCTCCACTGAACTATCCATGCACTGAGTTAACTGATGTATTCTTTAGTTGCTTTATGAGTTAATAATTAGTGAATTAATTAATAATTAATTCACATCACTCATCACTAGTGTATTCTGCAGTTAGACCAAATACAACTAGTTCAACCAAGTCAAACTGAACACAACTCCATCAACTCCTCAATCAACTCCTCAATCAACTCCACCAAACTCAATCACTTGAGTTCTAACTGAAGTCCATCATGAAATAGCTCAACTGACCCATAAGAAAAGCGTATTTCCTTCTGGCAGTTGCATGTGCCACATCCGTAGCTCGAACTGAAGTGCTCCAAGAGGATAAGATAATGTTTATAGTCCAAATATTATTAAGAGCTAATAATATTCGACTGTTCTATTTTTATACTGGCAATCTAAAAATAGACTCCGCCCATATGTCTAAAAATAGAAGTCCATCTATTTTTACCAACATGACCAATCATCCACAAATAGCATCCTGCAACTCATAGACCATGATCCATATGTCTAAAAATAGACTTTGCGCCAAAAATAGCCTGCAGGCCCACTTAGTGAAGGTGACTTCTTTCCACTAAGTTCCATCATCTTGTTGCATTTTCAACACTCCCTCTCAACAAGATATGGATTTTCTGCAACCCCTATCCTGCAACTCTAGAATGTTCTGCATGCAACACATTTGCCCGGTCCACTTTCTCCAACAACACTTGGAACAAAAACACTCCCAACTGACCACTCTGTTGGGCTAGGAACATACTCTGATGCTGAAGCTCTACCTGCTGCTGACAAGTGCTCCCTCTCTTACATCTGTGCTACTACAACATCTCCATGCATCTCACACCATTGCATACTTCTCTGTGCCACCTAGCACTGTGCAAAACACTTGTGCCTCTCGCATTACTGCAGCCTGCTAGCTATGCGCTGTCCTGGGATTCCCTACACTATCACTCTCTCTGCCGCTCCATTTGCATCTATCTCTACCCAATCAGTCAGTTCTTGCTACTTCACATCGGGGTTCCCGTAGCAAGGTCTCATCCAAGAGGTTGGGTACCTCAAGGCTCCTGCCCCTCCTCCTTGGGACGATCACTCTATATCGCCCCACCTCCTACCTAGAGGTATGGCTGCATGTGATCCCTCAGCCCACCTGGCTCAAAGTTTCCCCCTACTGGAGGTCTCTGCATGAGTAGATGTCTCTACTCGATCTTCTCTCAACTTCCCTTGTTGTGGCTGCTCCACAACCTCCTGAAGCTGCTGCACCAATCGTGGCTCCTCCACAATTGGCTGAGACTTCTTCTGGCTCTGCATGTTGAGAGGTAATATACGCTCCCTCTCAACCACCAATTCTCCATCATTTGCCTCGCTACTCAAGGCTTTGCATGCATCTTGAACCTTAAGAGCATACAAATTCTTGACCCGTGAACCAATCTGCTTCACCTGTGTAGTGATGATGTGTCCAAGGAAAACCTTTCCCTTACTGAAGACTACATCATAGCCTCTGTCTTCTAGCATCGCGATCGACACCAAGTTTCTCTTTAGTCCTGGTACATACTTGACATCGGTCAAGGTAAGGCAAGCTCCATGCTCCCTTTGAAAAATAATCGTGCCTACACCTGAGACACTATACTTCTCATCATTACCCATCGCTATGAGTATCTGGAGATCTTTCTCCTCCAAAGTACTAAACAAACTCTTGTCACCGGTCATGTGGAAAGAAGCTCCACTGTCAAGAAACCAACCACTTCCCATCATGGATGAAACCATGCATGCAAAGAGTGTGAAATCCAACTCAAACTGTGAAGCAAGTGCCTCACCTTCAGATCCTTCCCCGGATCCCTTCTTGGATTTCCTCCGTGGACAATTTGTAGCATAATGGCCCACCTCATGACAACGAAAGCATCGCACTTTCGATTTGTCAACCTTCTTCCCATCATTGGAAGAGCTGGATTTGGAAAGAGAACCCTTCTCCTTCCCCTTCATTTCTTTGGCAGCCAAAGCACAATTTTCTTCATCAAATGCCTTTGATGAAGATCCATCCCTGCTATTCCGCCCACAAGATCTGACCAAAGTCTCTCCCATCCTGGCAATTTCTCCCGACCATTGACAAAGTCCTAATAGGAATGCCAACTCTTCAAAAGACCAAGGAGAGCCAAGCTCACCAAGTCCTCATCATCAACAGTTACCCCCACACTTCCCAGCTCATCCCGGCATTGGGTGAACTTCGTGAGATACTTGGGCATACTGTCTCCATTCTCACACTTAATTTTTTTGAGTTTATCCTTGAGCGCCAACTTCCTCTGGTCGCTCTTGCTTCGGAATAAATCTGTCAATGCTTTCCACATCAAATATGGAGAAGCCTTTCCATGCAGGCTGGATACAATGTGATCCTTCACGCCCTCCAACAGAATCCTTTGACACTTTGATGTCTTCTTTTGCCAAGCATCAATGTGAGGAGCATCAGTAGGCTTTGTGACCTCAGCCTCTATGAAATCCTTCAGCCCATTGTCATCTAACACTGCCTCCATCCTGTCTTTCCATGCAATATAATTCGAGCTGCCTTCAAGGGCATACTCCAATCGCAATCTGTTGAAAGACATTTCAACTTTGACACCAAGAAAACACTGCCGCAAATTCAAATGCTCAAAACTCAACTGCTTCTGATCTAAAATTCATGAGAACAAATTATTTCTCGTACAGAGATTGACTATATGGGCTTTTACCGGATATCTCACCTTCCAAAAGAAGGATGAATCCAAAGGCTACCTGGCCCGATTACAGACTCTGCTTGAAGAAATAAAATGTAAACACTTTCTGAATAATAGATCTGATGATCAACTTCGCTCTAATACCATGTAGAAATTTTGAATAATATGACACTTATTCACAGAGATTATCCTGATTATACACTATTTGTGGAATGCATGCATAATACATAACCTCCTCTACGTTGATCATCAATTTTACGGAATTAAAAACAATGAAACATCAATCGCATGTGCACATTAACACAGTATGTAACTGGGGAAAGCATACAGCTGAAAACCCCCAACTATCTGTATATTATATTGATTGAGAACATGCAACAATACATAGTACGATACTCCTTGCAAGTACTCAGTACTATCTCCACCTGTTACACACAAACTAGCTCAAATCTGAATCAATCACAGGTTCAAGTCTCCTCCGCTGCTTGCCTGCCTCCACTGCGCAATCCTACATGAGAATGGATGAGAATGGCTAATCCAAACTCGTATTTCCCTTGGCTGAACCATGCAATCCTCATTGGAAATACTCAATCCATTGATTGTGCAAATCTCATGCACAACTATAGTCACAACTGACAGCTATCTTGCTCTTTCACTCACCTCTAACATCTGTCTCCACTGAACTATCCATGCACTGAGTTAATTGATGTATTCTTTAGTTGCTTTATGAGTTAATAATTAGTGAATTAATTAATAATTAATTCACATCACTCATCACTAGTGTATTCTGCAGTTAGACTAAATACAACTAGTTCAACCAAGTCAAACTGAACAGAACTCCATCAACTCCTCAATCAACTCCACCAAACTCAATCACTTGAGTTCTAACTGAAGTCCATCATGCAATAGCTCAACTGACCCATAAGAAAAGTGTATTTCCTTCTGGCAGCTGCATGTGCCACATTCGTAGCTCGAACTGAAGTGCTCCAAGAGGATAAGGTAATGTTTATAGTCCAAATATTATTAAGAGCTAATAATATTTGACTGTTCTACTTTTAGACTGGCAGTCTAAAAATAGACTCCGCCCATATGTCTAAAAATAGAAGTCCATATATTTTTACCAACATGACCAAACATCCACAAATAGCATCCTGGAACTCATAGACCATGATCCATATGTCTAAAAATAGACATAGTCTAAAAATAGACTTTGCGCCAAAAATAGCCTGCGGCCCACTTAGTGAAGGCGATTTCTTTCCACTAAGTTCCATCATCTTGTTGCATTTTCAATATTTCGGTCACTGTATAATTTAGTTCAGCCTTTGATAAGTTCTTACTGATAAAATAGATAGCATAAGGCAGTTTATCATCTATCTGACCTAGGGCTACTCCTATGGCTTTGTTTGAGGCATCTGCATGAATATGAAAGGGGAGGCCTAGTTTGGGCCTCAGAGAATTGGTGCAGTGGTTAACTTATCCTTTAGGATGTCTAAGGCCTCTTGACAGCTTTTTGACCATATAAACTCATAATATTTGGCCAACAAACCAAATAAAGGAGAGGCCAACCTGCTGAAGTCTTTTATGAACCTTCGGTAGTATCCAGCTAACCCTAGGAAACTTCTAACATCTCTCTACTTTTGAGGAGGTGGGACCCTTTGGATGATGGCTATTTTTTTTGGGTCCACCTCCAGTCCTTTTTGAGATATTGAATGACCTAGCATGATCCCTGCAGTCATTAAGAATTCACATTTTTCAGGACTGAGAGATAGGTTCATTTCAATGCACTTGTGCAGTACTTTGCCTAGGTTAGACAAGGCTTCTTCAAAATAACAGCCATAAGATGTAAAATCATCCATACAAATCTCCACCACATCATGGACTAATTCGACGAAAATAATCAAGATTTCTCTCTGGAAAGTGGTAGGAGCATTGCATAGGCCAAAGGGAAGGACCCTATAGGAAAAAGTACCCCAAGGACAGGTGAATGTGGTCTTATCCTGGTCTTCTAGGCAAATCTGGATTTGGTTGTACCTGCTAAATCCATCTAGGAAAGAGAAAAACCTTTTCCCTACCAGGCCATCTAGCACTTGGTCAATGAAGGGTAGAGGAAAATGATCCTTCTTTGTGGCTTTGTTCAACTCCCTGTAATCAACACAAATCCTCCACTTACCATTTTTCTTAGGAACTAACACCAAAGGGGAGACCCACTCACTGTTGGAGATAGGGTGAATGAATCCTGCATCTAGTAGTTCTTGCAGTTCTTCTTTGACTATATCTTTAAGAGCTAGATTCATCCTCCTTTGTGGTTGCCAGACCGATGTGCAACCTTCTTTGATGTATATGTGGTGAGTACACACTGAGGGGTGTACTCCCTTCATTTCCTTGTAACTCCAAGCAAAGGCTTCTAGATTTTCCTTTAACATGTTGCATAGCTTCTCCTCTTTGAGAGCAGAAAGAGATGGATTAATTTTCAAGGTTTTCTCAGGGTCAAATTCTATGGTTTTGACACAGAGTGGGTTGGAAATGGCTAAGCATAAGTCAATTGGATGATTGTTTTGGGTTTCCTTTACTGCTTCTTCCAAAGGTAATGAACTGGGAGTTGGACTATGGAGCAGGTGTTCAATAAAGTCATCCTCATCTTGTTTTCCTCCTTCCATGGTTGCTTCCAAAGCATAAAGTTGGGCAATATAAACCTCATCTTCTTCCTCCTCCTCCAACCTTAAAGGTAAATCATGCTGCAGATAATGCTGAGTAGGAGGGTATAGGACTAACATCTTAGACATATGCCCATTCCTGATGGTCATATTCCCAGCTCCGTAGCTAATGTAAGCATAGGTTGTGGCCAACCATGGCCCCCCAAGGATGAGAGGATAACCAGTAAGCTTAGCCTTAGGCTAGAGAACTAGGAAATATGCGGGGTACTCCTAGGAGTCAATGGAGACCATCACATCCTCCACAATTCCCTCAGGGGTTATTGTGGAATGGTCTGCAAGTTGCAGAACTATTGTGATCTTCCTCAATGACCCTTGGAGGTTGAGCTTGAGCATGGTTTCCTTGGTCATCACATTAATGGCAACCCCAAGATCGATCAGAGTGTGTGGGACAACAGTGGCATTGATGTGCACATCTACTACAAGGCTTCCAGGGTCCAAATATTTTGGACATATTACCTACCCCAGCATTAAGTCAGGAAGATTCCCAATGACATTAATGGTAGGGGCATCCCTTATTAGCCTCCCTTGATTCTTGATGCATTTCTCCTTAATAAACTTATTGTAAATGGGAACATCCTTTATTTCCTGTAGAAGGGGGATCTTTACACATAGATTTTTCAATTCTCCCAGAAGTTCAGTCTCTTCTGGGGTAGGCTGGAGTGGTTGGGCTAATCTCTCAGGAAAGGGTGATTTACATTAAGGTTGCTTTCCTCTCTTTCTTTCTCAACCTCCCTAGCTAGAGGGGGAGGTTGGTTATCTGGGAGAATTCTCCCAGATCTCAGGTTAATCTCCTAGATTTCCACAGCATAATATGGCTATGATGTCTCTCCACTGTATACTTGTTGAGCTTGCCTATTGTTTAGGTCCAGATTTGGCTGGGAAGGAATCTGGGGTTTCTTGGGTGGAGTAGATTGTAGGAGCTCTAGTTGGGCAGGCGGTGGAGACAATAGAGCTGGAGCATTGTTGTATTGGGGCCTCCACCCCTAGAGTGGTGTATTCCACTGAGGTTGTGGCAGAGCGTAAGGTTGAAATGACTGGTTGGCTAGCTGGGAATGATAATGAGATGCATAGGACCAAGGAAGGGGTGTAGACTAGGAAGGATGGGCAGGGGGTCCCCAAGAAGGTATAGTTGTGGTTTGGTTGGGATTGTAATATGCATGGGATGACTCTTGTATGCCCTGCTGGTATGGTTTAGGCCCAGGAGGTCTCCTTTGGTTAATGTAGCAAAGCTGCTCAGTGACCCTTCCAACTCCTTGATATATAACTTTGAGTCCAGGTAAAGAAGGGCACTTGTCTGTGGAGTGGTTTTCTTCACAGACCAAGCAAATTTCAATATAGTTCAATGGACATTCATTCCTAGGATGCCTCCTGGTGCATCTATGACAAAATATGGCCAAGGCTCTCTCTGCTTCCTCCTGATTTCTTTTAATGTTCATGGTGTCCATTTGCAAAGCAAGTTTTTGCAGCATCTCACTTTTGAAATCTTCCAGCATGTTTCCGATTTCACCCTTGATGGATAAATTGGAAGATGATGTATTGGCCATAGATTGACTACCCATAACCTTTTTCCTGACCGCCCTAGAATGGTTTCTAAATACAGTCTTGAGATCCTCATAGGGTAATTGGTAGATATCTTTGCTTGCTAACAAATGTAAGGTATCCAGAAGATCTTCTCTTACTCCCCTAAGCAGGACCAGCTTTTGTGACTCAGGGTCAAGTGTGCACTTGACCCTTTTGTAACTGAGATGGAATCATTCTTCGTAGTCTTCTAAGGATTCATCATGGCCTATGGTCATCCTGAAAATTTCTTCTTTAGTATCCTTTGACTGACAGTAGTCTTGATATTTTTTGTTAAAGGCCTGCTGCATCTAATCCCAAGTTATGATGTTATCTCCAGGTAAGCCCACGAACCAGTGCAATGCTGCATCCTTGAGGGTAGATGGAAATAGTTTTAACTTTTTCTCATCATCTGTATAGTCATAGGTTCGGCATATAACAACAAACTCAAATAGGAAAGTGTCGGGGTCCTCTGTGGTCAGGCCATGGAAATGAGGTAGGGTAGAGAGGCTTATATTTTTCATCTTAGTGTCCCCATTGATTTCCCTGATGGGGAAGGCACCCTCAACTCTCTCTCTCTATTCCCTCTATCACTTTGGTTTTCAGCCATTAGTTTAGTAGGAATGGGTTCCTCTTCTTCTTCTTCCCCTGTAGGTTCTTCAAATATGTCAGGTTTCTCACCTAAGGGTTCCTCCAGTTCACAGCCACTAAAGAAGGGAGAAGGTTGGCTATTGGATGCAATGGGGGTATTTGGAAAAAATTTCCCTAAGTTATCCCTATTCCTACAAGGCATGAAAGGAAATATTTTTGGGTTGGTTTTGTATTTTTTTTTTTAACTTGGAAAGTAATTGCAAAAATTAAATTGCTGATTGAATGAAAATTACTGACAGAATGAAAAAGCTACTTCTTGAATTGAAATCCTAACTGCAGAATGGAAAGGAAAGTAGATAATGAAAAATAAAAGAAAGGAAACAAGTACATTACTTTTGCAGAAATAAACTTATGGCAGAATATTGAAGACAAGAAGCAGAAGAAAAGAAGGCAGTAATCACATTCTACTCAGACACCTCCCCGGCAACGACACCAAAAAACGATGAGCGTCAATATTGCAGTAAGGATGCTGCAACTCCTAGGCTTCCAGCTTTACTTATCAACCTGGGGTTCATACAAACTTGGAGGTGACAGTGCTGTATGCACAGGTAAAAGTGATGGTTATGCCTGTTGTCACTATTCATTTGGCAAGAGACCACTGGGATTCCAAGCAAGACTTCTATAGAGCCAGAAGAAGCTTGATTCGTTGATGGAAGAAGGGAAAATCTACCCTAAGCGAGTTACTCTACTGCAGTAATGGAAAAAACCAACATGTAATGTTAACCCACACCATACCCTAATTAACCATTTAAGCAGCTATGCTAAGCAGAATTGCTAAATCAACACTAAACAAATGCTACTACCTAAGATGCAGAAGTAAAAAAACAAACAATAATAATGTGCAAGCAAAGAAACTAAACTAAATCTGTTTTCATTTTTTTGGTTTTTTTTGGCAAAATCAAGTATGCAAACTAATTGTTCTTGTGGATGTGACAAGTGGATGGAAGGTGTTTGAGGATGGCTAGAAGGTTTATGAAGTGGTTGGATGGTGTGGAGGGGTCCTAGGAGGATTTTTGTGACTTTCTATAGGTTTCCCATCAATTCGGCCTCAAAACAGACCATTTCAAGAAAACCTACAGGATGTGCTAGAAACCTACACGATGATCCTATAGGAATTACAAGAAACCTACAGGATACAACCGAGAGCTAATTGTGAGGTGTTTGAGGTGTTGGGAAGCTTGGGAAAGGTGTGTGATGGGTGGAATGGAGTGTTAGAAGGTCTAGGAGCACTCAGGAGTCAATATCCAAGATAAGAGATGGCTAGATTCACTCAATGTATCTAGGGGAATTTTAATGAAAAATGATGAAAAACTAGTGAGGGTGATGGTGAAACAAGGGATGGCTAAGGTGGATGGAGTGGAAGGTGGCTACTGGTGATGAAGTCTTGGTCTCCTCCTGAAGTACCTACTCTGCTTAAAACATGTGTGTCTTCCCAGAACTATGCAACAAGATACATTTTCATAAACTAGAAAAGCATGAATCAATTGCCTATATTATGCATGAAGAAAGTTGTTGAAGGGAATGAAAGCATGAGTGAGATCTTATTGCAGAAATGGAGATGGAAAAATATGACAATGAAATCTGCCTTGCAACATTAACCAAATACTGAATCAAAGACAACAAACTCCAAAGCTCATACAAGAACTAGAAATTTGTGTTTTTGGGGCTGCTGAAGGGTCCCTTCCTCAAGTCATGGTCCCAGAGGGAGGAAGTGAGGTCGAGACACCTATTGACAACCTTGTGGTGATCCTTTTTATCCTTGCTAACCTACTACTTGAAAGAAGGCACAAATGGAAGCAAACTATCACACAACCAATCTAATCTACACTGCTGTAATGGAAATGCATCTACTAAGCAAATAAACAATTAAGCTATGAATCTACACTAGCATATATGTAAAATAAAGAGGAGCCTTGGCTGCTAGGGTTGGGCCCTAACCCAAGAGCTTCAGCCCTATGAGTTAACTCAGTGCTGGCTCAAAACAAAACTCATTCTTATTACCAAAACAATAGATTACATCAAAAATTGTCACAAGTCTTGCAGCTCAAAAATACAGTAGAGTCTTACAATAAAAATTCGAATCCTACTGAGGTCCTAGGCCTCTATACTTATACATTTGAAGTTACCAATGACTTCCTTAAAATTAGGGAGGCTCGGCTCCCAAACTCGAGATAAATTGGTGCTTTGTCTTTCACTTGCTCGGCTGGCTTCTAGTCCTCATGATTTGGTTGTTTGCACTCCAAGCTGAAGGAGGAATATTCGAATGGAGGGGTAGTAAATGAGGAGGATTTTCCTCCTATAATCCCTCTCCCCTGCCCCATTAGAGTTTTGACCTTGGTATTTTCCAAAATTCCCTTCTTTTATCCTTTAATCCTGCATTAAATGCACATTAGACAACACAACAAAATATCCAACTCTAACACATCTCATAAACAAAATATAATCAAAAGTATGAAATAAGTTATGAGAATAGTTGGTTTGACTAGGCTAGGAGGTGAATTAAGGCCCATATAATTACCCAATGATGAGGCTCATCAATTGGTAATCAAACTTCTTCTGAATCAATAGAAGGCTGGTTTTAGAAACCATAGTAGTCTATCGTCAGCTCAATAGTGACAAAGAGTGGACCCATCGCATCGACTTGTGTATACAACACTTCCACCTCCAAGTGTGTACGAACACTGGGTTGATAAAGTAAAGTTGGTAGCCCCAAGAGTTGTAGCATTCTTGCTGTAATACTGGTGCTCATCAAAAGACAACTACCCATGACCAACGATAGATTATATATTGCAGAAAGAAGTTAGCTTAGCTCGTACGTCCATGATGGATGGCTTTTCAGGGTATAATCAGGTAGCAGTGCATCCCGGTGATCAGAATAAAACTGCGTTCACTACACCCTAGGGGACCATCATGTATTCAAGAAAGTCGTTTGGCCTTATAAATGCAGTAGAAACCTTCCAAAGGGCCATGGATATATCGTTTGTGGGAGAAGAAGACAAATTCGTAGTGGTCTACTTAAATGATATCACAATTTTCTCTAAATAATATGAGTAGCATATTGAACGTTTGAAACTCACGTTTGAGAAATCCAAGAAGTATGGGTTATCTATAAATCTAAAAAACTCTTAGTTCGCTCTGATCGAAGGTAAGCTTTTGGGGCATATAGTAGCACAGGAAGGGGTGAAGATCGATCCCAAGCATGTGGAAGATATCAACCACACTTCCCTACCTAGAAATAAAAAGGAGGTTCAAGTGATCTTGGGAAGGATTAACTTCTTGAGAAGATATATACCCAATTATGCAGAGATAGAGAAAGGTATCATGGAGATGTTGAAAAAAGAGAACGAAGTGAAGTGGAACCTAGATTCCTAGGAATCCTTCTCTAGGATCAAGAGATATTTTGCAGAGGCTCCTATCTTAGTCAGCCTAGATTATTCAATGCCACTTTACATGTTTTATTTTTCCTCCCCTCATACTATAGTCATTGTATTATTGCAGAAGGATAATGGAGGTCACGAGCATCCTATAGCCTTCTTCAGCTAGGTACTACGGGAGGCTGAATTGAAATATAATATCTTGGAAAAACAGGCTTATGCCCTAGTTAAAGATTTGAAGGACTTCATAGTTTATGTTCTAAACTCTAACATTGTATCTTATGTCACAAAAATGGCTATTAAAGACATCCTGGTGCAAGTGGACTGTTGGGTGAAACCCAACTTGGTCCAAGTTTGGTCAAAGATTCTGCATTTTGAGGAGCAGAGCGCGTGGAGCCGACAAAGTTTTATTCATCGCGCAATGTTTAGGGGATTTGGGTGGGTCAAAAGTTCCTTATTTTGTAATGGGTTTTGGGTATTAGTCCATTGCTTTGTCAGATCCATGGTATGTGGACCGTGGTCTTGTAGTAAGGAAGTTTATATAAATAAGATGTAATAATTTGTTGAATATGAGAGAATAGAATAACTAAGCATAGATTGTTCGTATTCTCTATATTGAGTTTGTATTTTTAGGGAAGGCTCCACAACATAGTGCACAGACCACTTGTAGCTAGGTGCAAAGGTCAGGGAAGAGCATGTATTGAAGATGCTTATTAATAAAGAAGAATTTTTGGCAAAGTATTGTGTATCTTTTTGTGTTCATTCTTTGTTCTTATTGATATCTTTATGCATGCTTTTTACTTAATTATGCAAAAGAATACATTTTATATTGTTTTTGGTTATGTTTATGCGTTAAGGACCAATAAGGTTAATCATCAGCATGAAGTTATTCATGTATGCAAAATTGTAGATAGATATAAGACATAAGAAACACACATATGCAATAGTGTGCATATCCCTCTGGATGTAGAAACTTGGTTCTGCAACTTCCCATAACTACTTCGGGTGAGACTGTGATCTGCTTGCAATTCATTGCTGAAAGGGCTAGTGGTTGAGGGTTTTTTTGGTGCGCAACACACTCTGAACCCAGGTCAAACCACCTTAAACCAAAAAATGGTTTCATTGTTAGGACCAGGATCTTCTTAAGGGATATGTTTTGGAATCCGTCGAAGAAATAAATCCAAGGGTGCGTTGAATAGAAAGAAAGAGAATTTGCAGAAAAAGAAAATAGAAACCCTTGATTATCAACTAAAGATTGGTTGCAGAAGTATACCTTCAAAGAGAAATACTAAATCTTATTTGGTTCATTCCACATTGAATTGTACAATTCAAAGGACCATGAGGTAAGTTCCTATAACGAAGCTAAATTCGAAGATTGGTCCTATAACAAAGCTAAATAGAATTTTTTCAAAGGACCGCGAGGTAAGTTCTTAATATCTTTTTAATCTATGGATTAAGATATTATTGTGTGAAAAGGGGATTTTGTGAATGCAGTCAGAATAATGTTTAGATGAAGAGGAAATAAGTTGGAACCAGGGTCTACGCGAAGTGTAAAATGATACAGAACAATTCCAAATAAGTTTATTGAAACTGACTATAGCCTCTTGTTAGGAGGATCTTAAAGTGAAGAAGAAAGAATTAACCCTACAACCCCACGACATTCCTCCGTCCGTCTTGAAGGCACCTCAAAGTTAGGAGTTGAGAAGAATTAGGGCGTATTTGGCATTTCCCATCCATTCACCCCCCTCACACCCCATCCCCCTGCCCATAATTCCCCTACACCCCCACCCCCTCCCCCTACCCCTCCACCTAACCCCTCGAGAAGGAAAATGGATGATGACATTAAAATGCCTATTTTTAAATGACTGGGATCAGAAGATCCTGATCAGTTATGGTTTGTAGCTCATGCAGTATGGACAACAAGATAGATCACTAGTGATGATGTAAAGAAGGTGCATCTCATCACGTCAATGAGAGAAAGAGCGCTAACCTGGTATATGAAATACTCTGTGACTAACTTGACTACTTCATTGGATGAAATTAAGAAAGCATTGGTATCAGAATTCAAGAAGCCGAAATCAAAATGACAGTGCATCACAGAGCTAAAAGAAATCAAATAGACAATGACTGAATATGTGTGGGAGTTGGATTAGCGATTCAAGGTGTTGATGGGTCAAGTAATCTTTAATATACCCCCAGAATAGCATAAAGAATGGTTCATAGTTGCACTACTGCCACATATTAGGTTACCTTTGATGCAACAGAAGATCATGACTCAAGCTGAAGCATTGGAGATTGTGATGAAGCTAGAAGCTTCACCGATTGGAGATACTCATGTAGGAGTACAACAAATATAGAGTTAGCTAGAAAATTTGACCTTGGAATTGTAGGATCTCAAGAAAGGTAAACAGACTAGATCAAAAGTATGGTATACAAAATGTAAAGAAGAGGGTCATTATAAGGATCAATACCCTATATTTAGAGATTATTTTGCAAGTGGAGCACCCAATCCAGTAAACCTAGCGTTGTGGTTTGAGATTTGTAGAACAAGATGCCAACATCACTCTGAAAATTGCCACCTATTAAAAAAGTATGTACATACCCCGAAGCAGTTGTTTTGTAACATCTATAGATTAGTAGGCCATGATGAGAAAAATTTCTGAAGTTATGACTTGATGATGGAGCAGAGTACTGATACTTATAGACTGCAATCTGAAGGAAATACACATAAAGTACTAGACCATCACGTTGTTCGAGGACTATTTCAAGGACAAGGATGAGGGCGAGGAGCTGGTCGAGGACATGGCTAGATTATCTGTTATAACTGTGGGTAGGTTGGACACTTTGTGAGAGACTATCAGAACCCTATGACAACCCGCAGTTACTGTAAGTCTTTTGATCATGTGATAGAAGAATGCCCCATCCTTATTGCGAAGATGAAGGAGAAAATAAACTAGCAACCTACAACAAATCCAAATGATGACTGCTGAGACAAGGAAGGATCAACCGTACATCGGCATTGTAACAAGAAGTGGAGCTGCGATTGGAAATGATAAATACAATGGGAAAAAGGAAGTTGAAGCTACATGGGTAAGGAAAACTACTGAAAAATCACCTGAATTTAATATCCTGAAGGGAAATCAAGTATTCACGGAGGCAAGGTAAATATTTATGGATGGCAGGGCCTCAACCTCTACCGTGTAGCCGACTCAGAAGGATAACTATGAAATAGTACTTGTTGCAACACAAGATGTTGATCCAAATATTTTGAAGTCTTTTCTATAGACTTGCATGAAGTTGTTGAGAAATTAGAAGGTTGTAGAAGGATTGCAGGAATTGATAGACTCTTGTGCTCCTAAATAAGTACCGTAGAGTGAGATACGTGTAGTGAATAATCTACATAGACACAAGAAGTGGACTGGAAAGGAAATGAGGCTTACAGTGCAAATTGGGGAATATGACATGGATTGGGTTATCTTGGATCTAGGATTTGATGCCAATGGCCTGTCAAGGAAAAATTGGGAATTGATGGGTTAGTTGAAGATGCAATGGTCAACTATCTAGCTAAAGATGGTGAATCAATAGAAGATTGTCCCTCTAGTAATATTGTCATGTGTCATAGTAGACATTGATGGAGTGCACGCTACCACTGACTTTGAAGTGATTGGGATTGTGGATGACAATAATACCTACCCCACGTTACTTGGATTGGATTGGGAATTTGATAACATGGCTATCATTAACTTGAAGAAAAGGAAAATGATATTTGAAAGCAATAATGTGAGGGTTATTGTTCCACTGGATCCATTGGAGGGAGTGAGATATATTGAACCTATCAGAGAAGAATGCAAAACAAATGACATCAACAACATTTATCAAGTAACAACAAAAGAGGAAGAATGGATTAACCCTATTGCATATGGAAAAATGTCTTGGGAGAAAAATAGTTCCTACACTTTAGATTCCGAAGAGGAATTGGAAAAATGGTAGAATAGGTTGCATGAAGTGTCTATAAGGTGATGTGCAAGGATCACTAAAGCAATGCATTGTATGTTAGCTGAGGTATGTTATTTACCTTTATATGATGGTTTAGGTGATGTAAATACTTTATTTAGAGATTATGAAATATGGGTATCCAAATGTGAGAGATTGTTAGCTCTGGATCAAGCACTGAGGGCTACTCCAGCTAGATGGTGGGGTATTCATAAGAAGAATATATGAGATTAGAAAAAAATGTAGAAGGTTGATGTGGGTAAGGTTTGGTCAAGTAGAAACAGAGCTCATAGACAAGTATGATGGCCAGAATGATCCTAAAGAGCACATACAACTCTGTATGACAGCATGGGGAGAAATTCCATTAGAAGAATGGGTGCATGGCTTCATCCATACCCTAGAGACAATTCCTTAGAATTGGTATCTAAGAACCGAGCTTCGACATGGTACTGCTAGTTGGGAAGAAATGGTTGATGGATTTATAATGACATTCAAATTTGAAGATGACTTTCCACATATAGATGCAACTCTGAATATAGTTAAGAAGAATATTTTTTAGAACAAAGTTTCGGTTATTTGGAAACCTAATTGGGCTGCACATATACATAACGTAATGGAATGTTATAATGTCACTGTGGAAGAGGATGAAGACCCTCATAATATTGACATTGAAGAATTAGAAGGTCATCGCGAAGTAAATGGACATGACATAGAGATGCTTGATATAACGAAGCCATTGAAGATGATGAAGGTGAATATAGGGTCGAAGGCTGAACTGAAGTATGCAACAATAGGAGATTACTGGGATGAAGACATAGCTAGAAAGATAATATATCTCTTGCATGAATATCAAGAGTTGTCCCCTACTAAGTTTTCATATATGAAAGGCATATTAGGGGATTTTGGAGTTATGAGGATTCCTTTGAAGCCTGACATGGAGCCTATCAAATAGAGGCATTATAGACTGAATCCAAAATACAATGAGAAGGTGAAAGAAGAATTAGACAAGATGTTAACAACTGGTATAATTGAACATGTCGAAGAAACTGAATGGGTAAGTCCCATGGTGGTTCAGGAAAAGAAGACAAAAGGGGAAATCAGAATTTGTGTTGACTTAAGGAAATTGAATGATGCATGCCTACATGATCCCTTCCCTACACCATTTACAGATGAAGTATTAGACAATGTAGGGGGACAAGAGGAATATTCTTTCACAGGTGGATTTTCAGGATACCATTAGATCAAAATTGTGCAAGACGATAGACATAAGATAACTTTTGCTACAAAGTGGGGCTCTTATCAGTACACTGTGATGCCTTTTGGACTAAATAATGTGCTTGCTATATTTTCCAAAGTTGTAATTGCAATCTTCAAAGAATATTTATACACAAGTTTTTTGAAGTATATTTTGATGATTAGACAGTCTTTGGTCTATTAAAGAAGCATGTGTCAAGCTTAAGGTTGGCTAACCAGATTCATGATGGACATCAATTTCTTATTTCTAAAATGTGTAGAAGGGAAACATAACGAGAAATATCCCTCGTTTTTACGCTTCGTTATGTCCTCAATAGGAATGGGGAGAAATAAGCTTCTAGGAAGGGTGAGGCACAAAAGTCTAGCTCTTGGTCTTCTCTCTCCAATGGCTCGGTGCACCTACGATTTAGAAATGTAGCAAATAAAGGTTATGCCCTTGAATACTTGGTTGTCTGACCCATCCCTCCCTTCGGTACATCTACTTATTCTCCAGTTAGTGCGGTTGGTCAGCCTAATGAAGGTGCCTGTCAATTGATGAGTATGTTAATTGATGGAAAAATATTGGATGTAACAAAAATTGACTACGAGGATGATAGTGACAACGGGTTACTCTTTCCAGATCATAATTCAATGAATTGACCTGATCCACATATTGAACTATAAGCAATAGTTATTTTCTTTGGTTTTCAGAGCATGGACAGAGCGATCGAGGTCTGCTATGTATTTTATTTGTAATTGTTACATTTTTTTCCCCGCTTGGTCACTGATGTTTTATGCTTGATCAAATGCAATTCTCTCCACAAGCTCTACTCACTCTCTAGATAATCACTCTCTCCTAATGGAAGGGTGAAATCTCGTCTCCATCACTGTAATCGGCTCCATCACAGAGAAGATAGATTATCCGCACCCTCACACAGAGATGTCATCAGTTCTTCTTACTCCTAAGTCGTGTTCGAGACAATGGTGAAACGTTGCTGATGGGAGCATCCTACACTGTACAGTGTACTATACAACTGCAACTACATTTGGAAAACCTGGTTTGCTTTTTGATCCTACTGGGAGAAGATTCGTTTATGATGGAGCTTTCACGAGTACTGCTTCAATCGCTGATAATTTGTGCTGACTATGAATCTGAATGCTGAAATAGTCACGCTCCTCTCGTCTGCGGCAACACAAACCTGTGGAAAATAATAAACGTTGAAGGTTCATTACACATAGATAGTTGTCGGTGGTAGTTCATTTATCAGATAACCTCAGAGCTCTAAATTGCGAGCTCCTTATTGTTATTGAAACAGAATAGGCATCCCATGCACGTCAAGTGTTTGACGGAATCTGCCCACCAAATTTCACAGTGACTTTGATACCAATATGGTGGTAGACTAGTTTTCTCTAAATCCTTTAATGACTTTTACTGCTGAGGAACAGACATAGACAAAAGAATGGGTTTCAAATCCAAGGATTGGATCCGTGCAACTAGACGAGTTGTGCCAAGATGACATGTTTAGCCTTGCTAAATTATCAGTTGTTGAAAACCACCGAGAGCAAGTGGTAGTCAGCCCGACCGATATAGCCATGGAGTCCGATTTCTCATTCTAGACAGCCCAGGTAAAACAAATGCTGTGGAAAATGGAATTTATTGAAACTAAAAACAAGCAGCTCCATTCAAAAATACACACCCTCTCTGCTATATTTTTAGAGGTGGAGGGGGATAATTTATCCCTTAAGAAGATGTTACATGAAACTAAAGAGCAAGAAATTCTCCATCCTCCAAATGGTGCACTGCATGCAGAAATTCTTGACCTTAAAAGCAAGAAAGAAGAAATCTGACCCCAACAAACCACCTTCAAACAAGAAACTGAGACACACATCAATTCTTGGGTACAGGTGGATTGAAGGAAGGATAAACCTCCTACCCCTCTTGTAGTAGTTGAGGAGGTGATGCAAGCAAAACTTGTGGAAGAATGCAACAGACAGGCAAGAGAATTGAATCTCAGGGTGAGAGGTCTCCCCTTACCCGACCCCTCTCTGAATCCTATGGAAGTAGGGGTTAGGTTCCTTCAGGACACCCTTAGCCTCCATGATATAAATTTGGACAGAGCCTGGTTGGGCTAGACTCCACTCCCTTTTTGAGGTTTCAGACTGCATCTGATTGACTCTGCGCCCTCAGGGCTAAACGAAAGTTTTTTTCTCTTCCCAACATGATTTTCTTGGACGAGGACCTCACTCGAGCAAAGGTTGTGGAACTTAAACAATCCAAAGAACAAATTATGGTAGCACGGCAGGCATGGAAATGGGCAGTTATCAGGAATCTTAAGGCAATCATTCAGGATTCCTTCCCACCTGGGTGGGAACCCCAAACTGGAGGTTCCAAATGACAGGCCTGCTTGGGGAGGCGACAGGGTACATGCATTTCTATCTGTTGTTGGAATGGCAATGGATCTTTCTGGTCATCGGAGGGACTTTTGTATGACACTCTCGAATCAACGGACATCCTCTTCATGATCGAGACTCATGCGATCCCTGTTCGACCCCTCCCAGGTATTGTGGGTTACCATTGGATCTCAGTTTGCATGCAGGAGATGAGGAGCTCATGAGGGGTCAGAGAATCAGGTGGAGTTTCTTGTTTGGCTAGTGACTCACTTTGGAACAGGGTATCTTTGGTAGCCAAAGATTAGTTTTCCAGGTTTATGTGGATTTGGATTAGCGTCGGAGTCTCTCCTCCGAGAGACATCTACATTGCAGTTTTTTACTTCCCCCCCAGACTCTTCACCATTTTCCATCCATAATGGCTCAAATGGGGACCCATTTATAGACTTGAACACCGAAATCACCCGGTACTGTGCTACTGGGGAAATCATCCTCCTAGGTGACTTCAATGCTCCCACTAGAGATCTCTAGACCCCTCTCCACGACCGATTAGAGGATGTGTTTTCTACCAAGTGGATAGATCCAGATTCAATAGGTCTTCACTGGATGTCAGATGATGCTTTGGGGCCCACTATAGTTTATGGTAAGCATCTATTGTGGTTGAGGGAATCCCAGGAGTTGTTGATTCTAAATGGTCTCCCCTGTTTCCCAGGCTCTCGACTTTTCACATGCTGACCATATGGCAAGGGTATGAGTGTAGTTGATTATGTACTCCGTATCCATAAATTTCTCCCTTTTATTTGCCATTTCTCAGTCTCCCCCATCCCCCTTGTTGACCATGCACTTCTTTCCTTCTCTCTCTGGTTTGACCCTCCCCTTCCACCCCATCCCTCCCCTCGAGGCCCACCCCGAACTACCTTCTGATTTGACAAAGGAGACACTGACATCTTCTCCTCTACCCTACACAAGATTCTCCCATCGAAGACCCAATTATCCTTGCTTGATTATGCTTCCACTAAATACACCTGTCTTTCAGCTCCAATTTGAGAAGCAACACTCAAATCCTTCCCCTACTCCACTCATTCCACTTCCATCTCCCCTAAAGTTGGATCTTGACCCATGAAAAAATGGTACAATGATGAATGCATGAATCTACATCGAGAACTTTTATATGCTTTCACCCACTCTCAACCCTTCTACTCCGACCTCAAAGCTTCTTATTGTCGTCTCCTTCGTCATAAGAAACGACTCTTTGTCTCTCATAGAGGACGGAAACTTTCTACTCTCCTTGCCCACTTCCCTAAACATTTCCGGCATACCATCCTTCCCTGACGCTCCCCTCTTCCACCTGACCTCGACCCTACATCCATGATCTCTCACACTTCCAACCTTTATGATATTCTCAGACAAAGATATTAGAGAGGCCATTTGGGTGATGAACAACAGCAAAGCAACCAATGAGGAAGGCTACCAAGAAGAGCTCTTTAAGCACAATTTCTGTGCTTTGGTTAGCTACTTGGTTGATCTCATCAACCATGTAGTATGTGAAGGTTTTCCACCAACATGGCCACACCTCATCATCCATCCGATTCACAAATCAAGTTCCAGCTCAAATCCCAATAACTACAGAACAATCATGGTGGGCCACACGTTCTCGAAGTTGTATGCTATTGTTCTAAGTAGGAAGCTCTCTAGTGACCTTGAGCAGAGACAACTCAAAGCTAGGGGACATGCAGGTTTTCAACCGACTCATCAGATCATTGACCACATCTTCACCCTTCGCAACATGATTGAGGAGGCATGACACCGATCTTCGAAAGTCTATTGTTGTTTCGTAGATTTTCGGAAAGCTTTTGACTATGTTCCGAGGGAGGCCTTACTCTAGAGACTCAGAGATATTAGCATCTCTGCAACCCTATTGACCGCTATTGTGCCCCTATATGAGTCTGTTCTTTGTCGTCTTCATGCAGCCCATGGGATGTCTAATTTCATCTGAAGCACTATTGGGGTTAAACAAGGTTGTCCATTGTCCCCTACCCTATTTGGGATCTATATTGATGAGTTGGAAGCATTTCTACACAAGCATATCTAGGAAATTGATGGTTGCCTTCTTCACGAGGTTCTGATATCTATTCTACTCTTTGTTCACGATGTGGTCCTCCTCTCCTCATCCCTAGAAGGATTACAGAGGCAGTTAGATGCCTTAGCTTTGTTTTGTAATCATCAACAGTTGGTAGTCAACCTGGGTAAAACCAAGGTTATGATCTTCAATGGGGTGAAGAAAACCTCAGACCTTCACTTTCTATTCAGAGGGGAGGAAATTGAGATCACCAGCATGTATACTTACTTATGGGTGCAATTCTTAAGTCCCTGCTTCAGTTTGCGACCAGCGCTTCAGCCTCGGATCAACAAAGGATATGGATCCTTAGCCCTTCTCGAGAGATAATGATTTCAACATCACTTCCATGACATCTCATCCAAGATGAGCCTCATGGACACCTTGATCCATCCCACTGTTCTATATGGCTCAGAGATTTGGGGACCATCTTTACTTGAGTCAGATTGGGCTTCAGCTGAGAGAGTCCATATTCTTCTTCTCCACTGCATAATTAGGTGCAAACTAATAGTACCGTGGCACATCATCCTTGTAGAGTTTGGAGTTCAGCCCTTTCGACTTGAGACAGTCTTCAGATTGGTTTCATTCTTGCATCGTGTCCAGGGCTTTGTAGACTCGATAAAGAGTAGGGACCAATATCCTTACTTGGCATATTTCTCTTCTGAGACTATTTCCCGTTCTACTCCCTCAGTCTGAGCCAGATGTTGGTTTACAGGAGTTTCAAATCTCTTAGAGTTAGTGGGAATTCAGTTGGATTGTCTCCCTCCTTTTTGATATTCCTTAGATTCTCTTGGTTACATTTTACCTACCAGACAGGAGCTAAAAAAATCATCAGGGAGGACATCTACAGAAATTTCGTCGAGGTCACCTTGGTCAATCCCCCGAGAGGGTTGCGCCCAAATATGGCCTTCTATGCTGAGCACTTCTTGGAGTTGAGAGACGAGCTCATTGTTCGACCTCATTATACGTTTCACCACTGGATACATGCTCTTCACATTCCTCTAGGCCAATTCTAAGTACATTATCATAGAATTCAGGTAGAGATGAACCACAAGGTGGATAGACTAGACAAACTCTTCCAAGTATACCATTTACAGGAAGTGGAGACCGAGGTGCACTTCGTTCTTGGATGCCCTGTCTATTACGAGATCAAAGGAAGGTTTCATTGCTTGTTCAAAGATTCTCGGACCCTCGCCAACTTTTTTAGGTATCCCGATCAGAGATGTTTGGCCCTATATATGCAGGAGGCTCTCAATTTTCGAGCGCATATTCTTCAGCCTCCCATCAGACCAAACCCCACACAGAGGATCATGACATTTTTTAGGGCACTACCTTCAGACAGGGGCACCAAGAGATCGACTGTTACCAATATATATCTAGACTACAAATCAGTGAGGATCTATGGGATCTCACCCTGCCACATGAGATCTATCTCAAATCCATTCCTGGGAGACAGACTAGGTGCTTCATCATTCAATAGCATGCGAACCCTCTAGGAACAATTTAGTGGACAGTCTGCACTTGTCATTGGCTCTTCATCGGTCCAACAAACTTTGTTGAGTTTCTTCCATGTTATTCATTCAACCTTGGATGTTAAGAGAGATGGGTCTGATCCTTAGACCTATTAGCTCCTGGATCTTCTCCGCTAGGGCCAGATGTTGATTTACTTCATGCATTGTATCTTTTATAGGAGACCATTTGGTTCTCTCGCTTTGTATATACATCATTGTACTCAACAGTCCCTTTGACCTACTTTGTGGTCATTAGTTGGACATAAATATAATTATCTTATCTTTTCTTATCTAAGTCATCCTAGTTTTCCCCTATATAGCCCAATTCTTCTTTTTCCACTGGCAATAAATAGTGTTATGAATCTAATCAATCTTATCAATCACTCTGTAGAGCCTCAAACTTGCACTTGATTATCCATCATTACCTACAGCTTTTCTTCACTTATCCCTCTCTTTTGCTCTATTTTCCGCCCAGATCATTACATTTGATGTCTCTAAGCATAATTAGTTAACTTTGCTTATGTTTTACTGTTGGTTTAGATTTTTGACATATAAACAGAGTTTCCGCAGCTGTTCAGCAATTCCGCAGCTGTTCAGCAATTCCGCAGCTGTTCAGAGATTCCGCAGCCTTTTTGTTGTTTGATATGCTCCACGTGTCTTCTCAAGGAACGAGCCACATGGGCATGTTGGGTTGGATGTACACATGGATCGTCTGCTATTGGTTGAGCCAAACCAGTCACGTATGCCCTTGGTCAACGCAGGTACTCCCTCGGTCAAACGGTCAAGTTCTAAACGGTGGCATGAGAGCCGTGAACAGTTGGGACACGGAACCGTAGCTGGCACCTCCTCCACGCCACGAGGACAGCTAAAGACAGGATCCAAGCATAGATTTGTCTCCCATGATGACCGTTTCCCTTAAAAGTGCACGGAGTTACCTACGTGTTTGCTGCACAAGCTAATTAGCTAAGACTGCGTGTTGCTGCGTAGTTAATAGGTTAGGTTGTAGTTGCTTAATTCACGCAGAGAGTAGTTGCCTCTGTGCTTATAAATAAGCGTGTGCCAACGCTTGTAGATTAGCTTTTTGAGTATTGTAATTGCTGCGTTGATTCTGTTATAAAAACTCTGTTTTAGAAGGCTGTTCCTACAGCACTTTTCACTGTATTTTGACATGCTGGTTTTATAAAAAGAAGATTGTTCTGTTCACCTTTTCGTAGCTGATCTTTTAAGTTGGTTGCGTGGATGGAGGGCCCCCATCTATGACAACCCGTGTACATAGTGTTTGGTTTCATTTTCATGCTTTCAGCAATCTTTATTTCTTTCATCATGTATGATAGTGTACCATTTGATCTTATGTCATTTCATTTCCAGCCTTTATTTTAAACTGATCAGTATTGTTCTTTTGCAGGTTTTTAACCCGGGATTGTTTTTGTCTTTGTGTATTTGCTTTATATCTGATGGTATTTTCAGTTGACAGATTCAAAGTTGCTGCCTTTACTCTATTTTCATAGCTGATTTCTAGTTTAGTTTCTCAAAGTTGTATGTTAACACCTGGATGGTCTCTTTATCATAAATTGTTCATCTTTAAGAGATCAGATTACTAATAAATTACAGCTGGCTTTGAGTACTTTTTAGACTAATCTTTAACTACTTTCTAATCGTGCTTCACATAATTCCATGTGCTGAAAGCAGAGAGTTAGGAAGAGCTGAACATTATAACTAGTCTTTAAAGTAGATTTTTCTTATTTTTGATCACTTTTTAAACTCATCTCTAACTACTTCCTAATCGTGTTTTACATAGTACCATATGTTGGAAGCAGAGAGTTAGGAAGAGATAAACATTATCATTGGTTTTTAAAGTGATTTTCTTACCTTTTTATTTGCAGTAGCATGAATGGTGTCTAGTGCCATTAGAAAGTGGTTCTTTGCTTTCAGTTCATTTCAAGTTATTTATTTCTTTCAAGCTTTTTCTTTGCAAGTTTAGAAGGTAGTTAGAAATCACCTGTAACACACACTCACTCATCTAGAAATCACCTTACACACACACTCACTCATCTGTTTATAAAAACTCCATTCCATCTTAGGAAGATAAATTGACCACAAACAACACCCCCAAACGACAAAAAGATCTAAGAGGTTGCTTAAGTACATATAGTACACCTTCACTTCATCAGCTTACGAGCCCCGGGTTGACAATTAATGACATCAATTTAGAAACACTAAATTGACTAAACATTTTGGCGCTGTTGCCGGGGAAGTGAAATTAAGTAGCCATATTCTTAGAAAAAAAAAAACATAAAAATTTCAAGGAAAGAAGTTGATAACCTATCTAAGTATGCTCTCCTCTTGCACTTCAAGGTGATCTGGAGGATCAAAAAAGAGAAAGTTATTGATTTGGTAGTTTCTTGAGTATGCTCTCTTCTTGCACCTAGAGTGAACTGGAAGATCAGAAAAAGAACTATTAACTTGACTTGAAGAAAAATAATAAAAAATGACATGCATAGAGCTAGAGATTCTAGGGGAAGGTTTTTAGCTAGAGCTCGAAGTTCAATTTTTACAAGTCCATCTGCTTCAAGGGATAGACAAGAGACACCTCCCTTATCTCCAACCGACACTCCTAGTCCTAGAATTCCTGGAATTCAAGAGCCAAGAGTTGACTCTCCTACACCTTCTATTGAATTTGAACCAGGAAGAGATTCTTCTCTTTCTCCTACAGAAAGACCAATTGTAATTGAGGAAGTGGAATCATCTGAAGAAGAAGGAGAAATCTCTTCTCATTCACCTTTTGTAGAGGAACCAGAAGATTTTGAAATCCCTAGGAGAACCATCATGGCAGAGGAAGAAGGAGGTGGTAGAGGTAGAGGTAGAGGTAGAGGAGGAGGAGGAAACAACAACAACAATAATGGAGGTAGAGGTCCCCTTGGAGGAGGAAATAGAGATGGGGATAATTCATTTGGGTTTCCCATTGTTAATGAGGATTCCCGAGCCACTATGAAAAACATATCACCATCTGTCCTCCCAAATTTCCATGGGTTAAGGACTGAGGACCCTGAAACATTTTTATTTGAGTTTGAAGTGGTGTGTCGAACTTATGACTACCTGGATGACTCTCAGAAACTCAAATTGTTCCCTTCAACACTGAAGGATCAAGCCTTGAAATGGTTCATGGGGTTACTCACTCAATCCATTAGGTCTTGGGATGAAATGAAACAGACATTTTTGGATAGGTATTTGGACTATTGTATGCCTAGTAATCACAAGGACGAGGTTTTTAAAATGATACAAAGAGAACATGAGAGCTTAGAAGATTTACTTGAAAGATTTCAATATAACTTGAAAAGAGCAAAAATGAGTAGCTTGGATGAAGAGACCTTAAAAGCCCTCTTATTAAAATCCATTAGGGATGAATGGATAGATATCTTAAACATGATGGGGAAAAGGGATATTTCTCAAATTTCACTCAATGATATAGCAGAACTTTGTATCCATCTCTCAAGAGGCAAATCAAAAACTCAAAAAGGGCCTAGAGATCCTTCTCTCCTTAGAGCAAATAAATCTGCAACAGGATCAGTAAGTAGGGCTGAAATCGGCAATATGCTTGATGAATTCAAAACTGACATCTTAGGGAGTCTTAGTGAACAACTAGATACCCTTAAGATTCACAATAAACAAAAAGCAGAAGCTGAGGCTTTGGCCATTTTTTGCCCGAAATGTAGAAAGAAACATGCTTTAAGGGAATGTCCCTTGGACACACACGTTGTAGAAACATGTGTAATTTGCTCAGAAACTCATGAGACTAAGGATTGTCCTTCAATACCTGGCCTCAAAGCAGTCTTTCAAGAGGATCCAGATACACTTGAATCTCTCTGTTTTATTGCAAGGAGACCTTGGCAAGGGCAATAGAATCAAGGGTTTAACAACTCTATGAATTCTCAATCCCAACCAAATTGGAATCCTTGGCAACAACCTTGGCCTCAACCTCAAAATGCTTTTCAAGCATGGATGCAAAGCATGCAAAATCCTTATGGGAGATTTGCTCAATTCTATCAATATCCTCCATCATTTCAGAATCAGCAGGCTCCACAACTTCCAAATCAAGGTCAACAACTATCATTGCCATACCCTCAACAACAACAACCTCCTCCACAAAATCAAAATTCTCAACTATCGCTTCAATCCCAGCAGAAATCAAATCAACTTCCCTCTCAGCCATTACCAAATCCAAATAATAGGAACCCTCAAAATGCTTACATGATGGAAGGTCAACCATTCCCTACCTATATGGTTGTTCCTCTCAATGAAGTACAACTCAGATCAAGTAGAATCTTAGATCAACCTTCTACAAGTGTTCAACAACCAAGCATTTCTGAGGAAGAATCTCTCAAAGTCAATAAGGGTTCTGAAGTATCACTTCAAAACCAACATATCCAAAAAGAAAAAGAAAAAGAATCAACCTCTACAACTCCCATAGTTTAGCAACCTACACCTTTAGCTACACCTCCTTTTCCCGAAAGATTACAAATTGACAAAGGAGTGGAAAAGCAAATATGGGTGCCTGACTATAGTTTTCTAGATGAATTGAAGAATGTCTGTATCAAGATCCCCTTGTTACAAGCCATTAAGGAAATTCCCATTCTAGCGAAGACAATAAAGGAGTTGAGTTTGAAGAAAACAGGAAAGAGAACCAGAGATACCAAAAGGATACATCTAGTTGGAAAAATTGCAGACATTATGATGGGTAAGATTACCATGCAAAAATATGTGGATCCCGGTAGCCCTATTGTCAAAACTCATATTAATGGGGTTGAAATCCCAAATACTTTGATTGACTTAGGAGCCGCGATCAACATCATGAGTAGACAGACCATGGATCAGTTAAAGCTTCCTAACCTTCTCTTTACACCTACTTTACTGCAGCTTGCAGATAGATCAATCATTAAACCTGATGGTGTATTGGAAGACATTCCAGTCTCCCTAGACTCTTGGGAATATCCAGTTGATTTTATGATTTTAACTCCCAAGAACAATCTAGGAGGACATCCTCTTATCTTAGGAAGACCTTGGTTAGCAACAGCTGATGCTTTTATCAGTTGTAGGTCTGGGGACATGTATATATCAGATGGTAATTCCACCAAGAAATTCAACTTGTATCCTCCAGCAAAGGCAATAACAGAAATAGGAGAAGATGAGTGGGTTGATGATGAGGATACTATTCAACCTGTTCTAACCATCTCTGAGATCAGTGAGGATAGTCAAATTCTAAATACATTAGAAAATTTTGAAATACCTTTAGAATATGACTCTACACAGTTTCAGTTAGATGCAGACATTGAATATCTCTCCTCTAGACAGATGTCTCTCTTCTCAATGGAAGAGTTTGGTAGTTCTACAGTTGAAATCCTTCCAGGAAAAACATTGAACATTAACAAAAACTTGGAAAGACCACAACAAGAAGAATTAACTAAACTTTTGCAAAAACATTCCACTGCATTTGCATGGGAATACACTGACATGAAAGGAATCGATCCTAAGACTTGTATTCATCACATCTATATTGAAGAAAACAGCAGACCTATTAGGCAACCACAAAGAAGGATGAATCCAAACCTTAGGGAAATCGTGAAAGAAGAACTCCAGAAATTGCTCAAGGTAAACTTCATTTACCCCATTTCAGATAGCCAATGGGTTTCTCCCTTGGTTATAGTGCCCAAAAAGAATGGTAAATGGAGAGTTTGCATTGATTACCGAGAATTGAACAAGGCAACCTTAAAGGATCATTTCCCTCTACCTTTTATTGATCAGGTACTAGACACTTTAGCAGGTAAAAAGTATTTCTCATTCTTGGATGGTTTTAGTGGGTATAATCAAATTCAGGTAGCACCTGAAGATCAAGACAAAACCACATTTACTTGTCCTTGGGGAACTTTTGCCTACCGAGTACTCCCTTTTGGATTGTGCAATGCACCCGCTACATTTCAAAGGGCTGTACTAGGAATCTTTTCAGATCTGATTCATGATTGTGTAGAGGTATACATGGACGATTTCACAGTTTATGGTAATACATTTGAAGAAGCTTTGGAAAATTTGGAAAAAGTACTGATAAGATGTAAGGAAACAAATCTTTCTTTAAGTCATGAAAAGTGTTTTATGATGTTTACTGAAGGGATTGTTTTAGGACATCATATTTCAGGAGATGGGATTAAGGTTGATAGATCTAAAGTTGAAGTCATCTCTAAGTTACCTGTTCCAAATTGCCAGAAAGATGTTAGAAGTTTTCTTGGGTTTACTGGATACTACAGAAGATTTATTGAAAACTTCACTAAGATAGCATCTCCTCTTTTCAAATTACTTACCAAAGACTGTGAGTTCAAATGGGATCCTGAATGTCAATCTACCTTTGAAGCTTTAAAGACTAGAATATCTGAAGCACCCATCTTAAGTGGGCCAAATTGGAAACTCCCTTTCTACATTTCTACTGATGCTTCAGATACATCTCTAGGAGCTGTTTTGGGACAAAAGGATTTGATCCCTTATGCCATTTATTACACAAGTAAGAATTTGACTCCCACTGAGTTAAATTATACTGTTACAGAAAAAGAGTTCTTAGTTGTGGTACATGCGATCAATAAGTTTAGACACTACATAACCGGCTATGAAACCTTTGTCCATACTGATCACTCTGCCATAAGATATTTAATGAACAAACCTGTTACCAAAGGTAGAGTTACAAGATGGCTTTTACTCTTACAAGAATTCAACATTACTGTGTTAGATAGACCTGGAAAACAAAACACAGTAGCTGATTTCTTGTCTAGAATCCAAAACACTAATGAGGATTCTCCAGTAGAAGATAAGTTTCCAGATGAATACTTGTTTGCAGTAACTACCAAGACTCCTTGGTATGCAGATATGGCTAATTATCTAGTTACAGGGAAGCTACCTCTACACTTATTTCCTAATGAGAAAAGGAAAATCATTCAGGAGAGTTCACATTATTCTTGGATTTCTAATGAATTGTTCAAAACAGGGCCAGATTGTATAATCAGAAGGTGTGTTCGGGAAGATGAAATGCCTGACATCCTTAAGGCATGTCATGATGAACCATGCGGCGGGCACTTTGCTGACAAGAGGACAGCCTATAAAATCCTTTCTCTAGGATATTATTGGCCTTCTCTCTTTAAAGATGCAAAGCAGTATGTTAGAAGGTGTGACAGCTGCCAAAGAGTTGGGAGACCAACTCCTTCAAATGAAATGCCACTACAGCCTCAGGTATGCATCGAACCCTTTGAGAAATGGGCTCTAGATTTCGTTGGACCAATTAATCCACCATCAAAGCAAAAGAAGTATATACTGGTTTGTACTGATTATGTTACTAAGTGGGTAGAAGCCAAGGCATTGCCTTCTGCCACTGAAAATTCAGTTGTTCAATTTCTTTTTGAGGATATTTTCACTCGTTTTGGTGTCCCAAGGGAAATTGTAACAGATCAGGGCAGCCAATTTACATCTAAATTGATGGAGAAGCTGATGGAGGAATATAAGATCAAGCACAGAACATCTACTCCCTACCATCCGCAATCCAATGGCCAAGTGGAATCTACCAATAAAGTTCTTGAAGGCATTATCACCAAGACTGTTCATCTTCATAGAAGAGATTGGGCGGAAAGGCTTCCTGAAGCCTTATGGGCCTATAGAACTACATGGAGGAACACAACAGGACATTCTCCCTATGAACTTGTTTATGGGAAGGAAGTCCTGCTCCCCATTGAGTTCCAAATCAAGACCTTCAAGATGGCAGTCCAATTGGGAATGAGCCTCTCAGAAGCCCAAAGACACAGAATGGACCAGCTAAATGAGCTAGATGAAATAAGACAAGATGCAATTCTAAGGATCGATCTAGTTCAGCACCAAAGATCTAAATGGCATGATCTTCATATCAAAGAAAGAAAGTTTCAGAAAGGAGATTGGGCACTATTGTTTGATTCAAAGTTTAAGGACTTCAAAGGAAAATTTCAAACTCATTGGCTTGGGCCATATGAGGTTGATGAAGTCTTTAGTAATGGAGCAGTTCGAGTGAAAACTATTGATGAATTTCATACTCCTCTTATTGTGAATGGCCATAGATTGAAAGTCTACCAGAGGCCACTCTCAAAAGAGGAATTTGTCAAGTTGTTTAAAGAAGATTCTGCACACTCCTAATTGATGCACCCACCTACCTCACTCACAGATATTAATGAAAGAACTGGAAAAATACCCACAAAGGAATATGAAAGAAGAGTGTCGATCCCCGCTTGAATCCAAAGGGGAATAATGGCTAACCAAGATCCCCATGAGATGATGGCGATAGAAGATCCCCAAGTTTCATTTCTCTAAACACTTGCATAACAAGAGGAGGAGAGGGAGGTTCAATTACATACCGCCTCATTAGTGCCCTACGGGGGAGAGGTGGGATAGTTAGTTGGGCATTCACACCTAGCACTAGGACACCTAGGAGAAACTCTTGTATTGAGTGCCGACATTGAGTCTTGAAATATAGTGAATAACAACCAGTCATGGAATACCGGCATCGAACCCTACCTGGCTAGACTAGTGGCAGTCATGGCATCGACAACAAGTGTTATTCAATGAGGCGACCCTTCCTCCTTAAAAGTAGCAACATCGTAAGTAATGCATTGTGATGTATTCAAATATGAATGAGTTTTGGGAATGAGTTTCTCTCTTTCTTTCGGGTATTGGGAATGCGAATTAGGGCACCTCCTGTGGATCGCCGCTTGGGAATTAGAGGTAAACGACCAAAAATGGAAAATGACCTTCTTTCTAGAAATTAGATTAGCAATACCTATTCATTGTGCTTCACTCATGCGACCCCTTCCTGGGGTAGCACATAGTAAAAACCTGGACATAGTCGTTGTGCCCCTTGCCTAACATGATAGCCACACCCTCTCTAGCCACTACCTAAACATTGTCACATCGTGAGTTGGACTAGCCCTTGTGCCAAAATAGATTCTTCATTGGGTGGGTTCTTTCATCAAGCCTAACGTCTACATCCAGTAAGCAAATGATGCCAAGTTAAAGGAGGCCTCTGAACCCATCGATCGAGATAGAAGCAATCAAGTAGTTGTAAATCAAGCATATCTCGGAAGGTCGAGGAGGTTTATTTCTCTTTCAGGAAAGCATCAAGATTTCTCTCAGCATGCATAAAGGTGTATTAAGTAAGTGGGCAAGGTCAATAGAAGCCTGAAAGCCTGAAGATCCAGAAGAGGGGGAATGCCTCTTCCACTTACAGTTTTGGGTGAAGGGTTCTCCGTTGCAGCTAATTGTCGACAATGGGAGCCAAAAGAACCTCATTTCAGCAGAGGTCGTGAAGCGGATGGGCCTAAAGACTATAGCACATCCACAGTTGTACGACATCGGGTGACCTCACCAAGGATGAGATCTTCTTGTCAACAAATAGTGTTGCCTTCCCTACAACATCAAGCCCTTCACAGATGAGGTATTGTGTGATGTTTCTCCTCTTGAATTTTGTGATGTATTGTTAGGAAAACCATACTTTTGGAAGCAACATGTTGTATATGAGTCTATACCTTACTCTGTGATTATTACTTTGGCTAATAAGTTATACAGGATATCGGAGGTAGCCCCACCTACCGCCATCACTTTGATCCCTACAAAGCAATGCAGTAAGATCATTTCCCAGACTAGGAAATTTCTCAATTTCTTAGGAGAGGCCATTAGAACGGGGAAGCTATGGGTCAATTGCTTATGGCATATGACCCTTAAGACATACTAGATAGAATTTTTAGAACATACTAACTCTCATATAGAGTCACTTTCATATTAGGCATTTTTGATTTGGTACAGCCTGTCTTAGATTGGCGTACGGATCTATTATGTATGATGCTACAGGTCATCATCACCAGTCGGATTGGGTATGTCAACTATCTATGGATATCCTTATGATTCTCCCCCAGGGAATGAAGAAGGTTGTGGCCATGGCTTCTAGGCAGGGCTCCTCTGTACAACAACAGCAGATGGACCATGTTGTGGAGGAGAATAGGGATATTTTTGCCTCACCCATAGGGGTACCTCTACACTATGAGGTCAAGCACTCCATCAATCTAACCCCGGGTGCGTCGCTGCCCAATGGACAGATCTATCGACGCTTTGCTCTGGAGAATGATGAAATAAAGAGGCAAATTTACGAACTATTGTAGAAAGGGCACATTAGGCCAAGATCATCACCTTGTGGGTGCCTAATTGTATTGGTACAAAAAAAGGATGGGACCTGGAGGCTCTGTATTGACTATCGGGTGCTGAACAAGATCACTGTCCGAAATAGGTACCCAATCTCGAAGATTGATGACATTCTGGACCAGCTCAAGGGGGCCAAATATTTCAGCAAGATTGACTTGAAGTCAAGTTATCACCAGGTGCCTATCAAACCCTCTAATGTGTGGAAGACTGCCTTCAAATCTAAGGAGGGCCTTTCTAAATGGTTGGTCATGTCGTTTGGATTGGCGAACACCACTACAACCTTCATGAGACTGATGAACGACATCTTACAACCCTTCACCAATGAATTTGTGATGGTGTATTTAGATGACATCTTGATCTTCAGCCAGAGTTGGGAAGAGCACCTCCACCATATTTGACAGGTACTTCAAACCCTGTGCCAACCCAAGTTGTGTTCTAACTTAGAGAAATGCACCTTTGGCCTGACCCAGGTTCAATATATGGGGTACATCATTGATGAGCAGGGTGTACATGTGGACCCATCCAAGATACAAGTCATTCGGGATTGGCCAGCCCCAACCACTCTAACAGAGCTCGCAGTTTTTTGGGTCTTTCCAATTTCCATTGTGGGTCTGTGTTGGGGTTATCTCATATCACTTGTCCTTTAAGTCAAGTCACCAAGGGTAGAGCAAAAGAAATTTTTTTTTGGTCAGAAACCTAACAAGAAGCATTCCCTGAGTTGAAGAATCGCCTCTATTCTGCACCTGTGCTCACATTACCAGACCTAGAACAACAATTTGAGATTGAGATAGATCTGACTATGCTATTGGTGCAGTTGTTACTCTACATGGGCATCCAGTGGCTTATCACAGTGAGACACTTTCAAGCATAGTTCGAAATTACCCCACTTATGAGAAAGAAATGTATTCCATTATGAAGTTCTACTGTTAATGGAAGCATTACATTCTAGGGAAGGAAACGGTCATCCACACAGACCACCAACCTCTACAGTTCATACAGACACAAAGGAAGTTGCAGAACGATCGCCATTAGAAATGGTCCACCTATTTGCAATAGTTCCATTTGAACATTAAGTATAAGAAGGGCAACACCAATAATGTTGTTTATTGCCTCAGCTAACCACCGGTCATGGCAATTATCATTGTGCTCCACTCCTATGGGCACGAGACATCAAGGTGGCCGAATCTTTACAAGAGCGATCCAGAATTCGGCAACATATACCAGACACTCCTAGAAGGGAAGCAAGTTCCAAATTTTCAGCGTCAGGATGCAGTGTTATGTCACCTGGGACACATATGTGTTCCTTCAAGTGAGCGTGCCAAGATGATTTTGGAGGTACACTACATTCGGGTCACTGGACATTTCGGAGTAGAGAAAATAGTGGCGATATTGTAGAAGTATTTTTATTGGCCGAAAATTCATCAAGATGTTGGGAAGTACATTAGATCCTACACCGCCTGTGCCATTGCCAAACCAACCATCAGGAAGCAATGCCAGTATAATCCTCTACCTACTCCTAGCCGGCCTTTGGAATCTATCTCCATGGATTACATGTCGAGCCTTCCTTCTACTAAGCATGTCAACGATTGCATTTATGTGTTCTTCGACAAATTCTATTAGATGGCCATCATGGCAGCCTGTAAGAAGAGTATCACAATAGAGACCACTGCTAAGCTCTTCTTTGAGCGAGTATGGATACACTTTGGGATCCCACAGTCCATTTCTTCAGATAAGGAAAACGGAATCCTGAGTACATTTTGGTCAAGTCTTTGGTCGATGCTGGATACAAAACTTACTAATTCCATGACTTTCCATCCCCAAACTGATGGCCAAACAGAGGTTGTCAGCAAGATGATCGTACATATTCTGCACATGTACAACTCAAAACATCCACGCATGTGGGATGAAAGTGTCGCCTATGTCCCACACAGCTACAACAGAGCTCTCCACAGCTCAACAGGCAACAACCCCTTTCAGGTAGGGCTAGGATTTCAGCCATTGTGCCCCATTAATGTGACCATACCATTTGCAGCCACTCAAGTAGATTCGACTCACATTTAGTTCGAAGCTGAAGGGGCTAACAAATTCATTGAGCACATTCAACAAATCCACTAACAGGTCCATGATATATTGGATAGAACCAATGTTAAGTACAATCAGCGCCATTATCAACATCGAGTGTCACACAAGTTCTAGGCGAGCGACAAAGTTTGGCTACATTTGCAGAAGGAGCTCGTTCTTGGACCCCATCGCAAGCTTTGCCCGCTCTGATATGGGCCATACACCATCATCAAGGCCATCGGTGACAATGCCTTCGAGCTCAGCATCCCACCATTCCTTGGTTTGCATCGATTGTTCAATGTAGATTGCCTTTGACCATACTTTCCACCATTGTTGGACACATCTGACATTGCAGAACAACTCACACCAATAGAGCTCAACCCGAACTGCATGGAACAAGCCACAACTGATCAGATCATGGACACACATATCAAGAACACTCACCAATAGAGGATACAGCTATATCGAGTTGTCAAAGCAAGCCAACTCCTTCACCAGGGCAAGTGGTTCACTAGGAACCAAGTTCAACAGAAATTTCATCACCTCGTGGAGGCTCCGCACACAATGGGGACCATTGCTTCCTAAGGGGGGAGGAATGATCTAGGTGGATATTGGTGGCCACCCGCCTATTCCACTTAGAACCCTCAGTCAGTTTCATCTGTTTCCTTGTTCATTTCAACATTTACTATTTTTAGTAGTTTTTCAGGTCCTGAACTTTCGGAGCAGTTTTGACCCCCTAAACAGTGTTTTTTGGCGTTTGTATTAGGCCTATAGCCATAATAAAGGGCCTTGTGTGAAACCTATAGTACTCAGAGAGACCTTTCCAACAGGGTATCATACGTGCCAAATAGAGATAATATGACCAAGTTACGACCCCGAGAAGTTGGCTGCCCAACTAACCCCAACGAGGCCCACAAACTCTTGGTGTTACATCTCATGGGGTTAGGGTTTTGGTTGTTTAGGGTTTTCTCATGTTTTCCAATAATAAATATGCCCTTGAACCTCATTGTAACATAATTCAGAGGCATTTGCCACCACATATCTTCTCAAAGATAAGCTACCATCACCTGAGCTATCTTATTTTCATTCTATTTGTAAGCATAGTTCAATATTTTTCTATTAATAAAATGAAGTATTTTTCTACTGCATCTCTGTGTTTATGAGTATCTCTGTAAGTTGTTTCATCCCTGTTTAATTTTGGATCAGTAAGTGCCACTATCAATCAAGAAAAGAGTGATGACCTTACCAAAGCAAAGCTTAGGCTATGAGCTATATTATCCCACCCAATCTAAAGCATCAACTAGGAGGGTGAGGAATAAAATAGTCTCAACCAACGGGAGATGAGAAACAGCTCACCAGACGTTAGGAGGGTGAGGAGGAACACAGAGAAAGATATTGAAAATAAAAATAAAGAGGCAACATTTAAGGCCTATAATTTTCAGAATCCCATGGTCCGGGAAGAACCCAAAGAATATGAACAACCCAAATATGTACGAGTTGTTGGAAATATGGGAAAACTTCTGCTCCAAATCCTAAATCAAAGTTTTTATGCTAGATGAATCCTTATATAGGTTATGGAATGTTGTTATTTAGAAATTAGGAGAATTTTGTGAAATTTTGATCTACAAGGGATAAAAACTTGATCCCTCTAGCCTCCTAGACATTAAGTTTTGATGGAACATGTAATACTAATGGAAATGGGGTAGTGTCTTCTTCGTATCCTTGAAAAGGAAATAATTCCTCCATGGTTGAAAAATGGAATTGAGTACGCCAACAATATGGTAGAATATGAAGCATTGATCTTGGGGTTGGACACCATAGGGATGATGGGCATAAAACTGATCAAAATATTTGGAGGCTTTGATCAGAGAGTGAACTAGGTGAGAGAGGGGTGCTAAACCAGGTATCCAAGGCTATGACAGTACAAGGACGATGTGTTTTAGAACTTCTTTGATGTTGTTAACATTGTTGTTGTTCCTAAGGGAGTGAACCATCAAACTAACAATTTTGCCAAGTCTATTGTTTCTTTTAGGTCCACAGATCTTGACCATTTTTCCTACTCCATTAGAGTTCTCCATCAACCTGCTATCCTTGATAATCTCAAATGATGGAATGTCTTTGAGGAGCCCATATTGATGGATTCCTCAACATGGTGGATGAATATACAAACATGAACATCGATTTGGATGCGTAATAAGAAAAGGGAAAATGAGACACAAGCCAAGCCTCTAACCGTGCTACCCCTGAATTGATTGGGGGGGTGGAAGTCATTTAGCACAAAACCAATCTCATCCCTAGAGGATTGGTCCCTTTAGAGAAATTGTTTTATGAAAATGATGTGCCTTTCAATCCTTCTATAAAGCTAGAATTATCGAAGGTGGGAGATTGCAATCTGGGCACTAAAGATGGCCCTAAATTTGTCAAGATATCTAAGACCAAATCTCGTATAGAAGGGAAAGAATATGTCAAGTTGTTCGGGGAGTAGAAGGATGTTTTTTCATGAAAGTATGAGGACCTGAGGACTTACGAGCCTTATCTTTTTCATCACCAGATTCCTCTAAAGAATGATATAAATTCCTTAAGCCAAAAGTAGATACCGTTAAATCCTATGTTGTGTCCTCTTTTATAGAAGGACGTAAAAACATATGTGATGCCAAGAGAATTATCCCGGTTAGATACGTGGTTTGGGTCACCAACTTGGTGCCTATTAGAAAAAATAATGGGGGGATATGGCTCTATGTTGATTTTAGAAACTCAAACAGAGCCTGCCTGTTGGCTACATGGGGCCTGGCCGAGGTTCAACAGTGAGTTTAGCCAAGCAAATCCAGGTACTACTAGCCCTTTTGGCAATAGTCCACAGAGCGTGGACTGAGGTCTCACCCAAAGTAGTATGGGAGGGTGTTGGAACTAGGTTTCTGCACCCTGGGGATGTCTGATATGGGCGATAGGTACGCGATTCAACCTTCGTGCTTACTAGATTATGCGCACCAGCGGGTTTCTTGCGTCCCATGGTACTGCCTTCGCGCAGATCCAGCTGCAGTGCAACCAGTATTAATTACCCAAGTCTTCCTTAGTTAGGTTCTGTTCGTTAATTACTTAGAAAGTTTTCATACATAAACATACATACAAGTGCGTGCATATAGATAAACAGATACCATTAACGTCGAACATCAAAATATAGATCTACAAAACAAATGCACAATATGTCGAATCAACTTAGCTTTATTAATGATCCTTTTCAAGTTCAGTTCAATACAGACCTGACTCCGCCCTACGCACTCAGCTACAGGGGTCTGCGCACTCAGCTGCAGACTCTACTAGGCCTCTGTGCACTCAGTTGTAGCCTTTACCTACTACTATGACCCAATACCTTCAGATCCACTTCTATCCTCTAACCATGCCTTCGCATCTATCTATTACTTTCCAAAAACTCAGAACTCTCTTTACACTTAGAGCCTCGCTCTATTTATACAATCCCATGGTCCATGGACTATGGGTAGGCCAACACAATTTACATTCAATTTCATTATTGTAGGGTGGACAACCCTATGACTCATCCTAAACTTTCGCGCTCCGCACCCGCATTTCGCGGAGTCTTTCCATTATGTTGACCAAAACTCGGCATTTAAGCCCGAAAAACATGTTATGGGGGGATTTGTTGCCCAACAGGCCCCCAACACAATCATCGTGACTCGTCCCAAGTCACTATGCGACGATCTTAGCACGAAGCCCTTCCAACTATTCTTGAGTTGCACAAAGGTTCGCAACGCACTGTTCTGCTGTCTGCTGGATTTGTTCTACCCACTCGGTTGAATACTCGTTGCCCTGGGAAAATCCCTGTATGAGAGCATGCAATACTTTCATTTGTGCAAGATTTCCTTCGATGGCGGCGATGATGAGGAAGGCCTCATCAACCCAAGGCTAAATGTGTGCTTTAAGTACTGCCTCTTTTTGGTGCGCTGCATCCACTTGCTCCTTCAATGCCTTCGCCCGTTGTAGCCTTGTGAACCACTGAGTCAGGACTAATTTCTGTGCCATCCCGCACACACTATCATATTGCATTTGAAGCTCCCGCGCCTCTGTTTCCAACCACTGTATGGTGGGGTCCTCCTATAAGGTTGTGAGGACCCCGAAGGATTCTTCCAACAAAGTGGTACAACTCTACACTGCCTGTTCAATTTCTTCCAGCCCTTTTTAGACATCCCCAGTGCACTATTCTCGAACTTCCGGGGGAGTGGATGACTGCGCCTTTAATCGCATTTCAGCAATTTGAAGGTTAAGATCTAGCTAGATCCTCGTAGCTTCTTCCTTGGCCTCGCAGAATCCACTGGCCAATTTGTGGATCCGCATTCCTATTGGTAGGTTTGTCTAAATTTCCAACTCTGGGGTGCAGCGACATACTTCCTCTATAATCTTCTCCAACTGCTAGTTCTATGCCACCGCTTCATCGCGTTGTAGGCTAAGTTGTTCGATGTTGATTCGCTGTTCACTTAGCATTTTCACTGTGCGTCCTTCCCTAGCTCGGAGTTCTATTGTCGCTTCGTCTTGCAACTGGTATAAAATATCTTGTGGAAGGGCAACCACGTTTAGGCTGAGTCCCTTGATCCATCCTACTGCGACTCTATCCTCCATGTTGTCCATTGTCAGTGCTCCTCCCGGCAACGCGACGGTGTTGGCCATTTTGGCCTGCAACATTTGCTCTATTGCCGATGTTCCCGCGGCACCGTAGACGGCTACTGTTCCCTCTTGTGGGAGTCACACCTGAAGTCCCTGCAGTTGTGCCCTGAGTGCCCCCAACACATTCTGCTGCTCCGACATTGCCTCTTGCAGTGCTTCCCTGGTGACCTCGTGAACAGTGTCGCCGATGTCGTATAGGTCACCCTCTGTTAGTGTAATAGGTTCCTCATCCAATTTGGAAGCCTTGGTCTTCTTCCGGGGCCTTGTCTGTTCCATACCGTGCGGCCGTTTCAGCTGTGTCGATGACATGTTTGGGTCCGCGCCTTCTGCCGTGTCGTCTGTCCCCTGTCCTGTGGTCAGGTCCGGGCCTCTTCCCTCCTGCATTATGGTTGCCCCAATTTCCGGTGCTACTGCTGCTTTTTCCCTGGCCTTGGTCTGCTCCGCGGCAACCTTCGCTGCCTCGCGGGAAGCCCTTATCTCCTCGGTGAACTACTCGTTATGCTTCTGTTGTGAAAACAGCTTGGCGACATCCTTCTATCTTTGAATCATCGTCTCATCACACGCTGCCAGATCTTGGGCATGCCATTTAGGTGGCCATGAGTCGAGCACTGTGAAAACAGCGTCATCAATCGCATTGAAGGGGAGTTTGATCCATTTCTGCTCTGGATCCTTCCACGCCCTGATATACACATTGTGCATATCTGCATTAAAGTCTGTAAAGCTCTGTAGACTGTTGTATATCATGTGGGATAGGCACGGCTGTTTGTTGATCCACATCTATACGCTCGCCTCCATGAGTATCCAGAAGATCTTGGTCTCGTGGATCCGCGTGGCGTCCCTTGTCGCCCATAATGATGCGTATTTCGCTGCCTCTAGCAAGTCCTGGTTAAGAGGAGGAAACTGACTATCCTCAGGCAATTCCCCTACAACCAACAAGATGGATAAGAGCAAGCACGCATAGTGGAAGGTCTTACCCTGCTCCTGGGCCTCCTCGCAGTTCATTAAGAACTCCTCGTAGAGGAATTGCGCCCAATTGAATTGTACTCCCTCGGCGCATTGTTCGGCCAGTGCGATGACCATTGCTAGTACCTCGTTGTCGCGACATTTTCTCATCTCTTTTCCTACCAATAGTTGGGTGGCTACGCACACCCCTTTGTCTTGAATTCTAGTAATGACGTAGCACCTTTCCTTTTTCTCCAACTTGTATTTCTTCTTCATGGCCTCTGTGAGTGCCAAGTCTCCACTTTTTCCTGCTATTTCTGTGGGGTCCCTTCCCGTATAGGGAAGCCGAGAAATCCTATGAATAAGCTCCGTCGTGATGGGAATAGGCTCCTCTAGCCACAAGTACCCATCGTGTACTAAGAAAACTAGTTGCCGGATGACAAATATCATGATTGGTGCCCGGTGAAAGTGTGGAATCGATAGTAGGTGGAGTAGCCCAGCCTCCTCCACCCTGCGTAGCCATTTCTGTGGTTGTAGCACTGTAACTACCCCCTCCTTGCTTTGTTTCAAGAGTTAGCTAGTCTCCAAATGTGGGAAATTTTTGCTATCCGCGAGGTCCCAATCTTCAAATTTCAACATGGGCACGCATCCCAGAACCGAACCTTCAAATATAATTCCCTCTAGGAGGAGCGGGGTTTTGAGTGTGCTCTTAACATCATCCAGATCATTGGGTACTTTTACTCTCCCTTTCTGCGGAGGGACATACTTGGGCAGTTTTGCTGCAGTGCGCACTAGCTGAATGTCTTCCGCCATTTCTTCATCTGGTTCAATCTCTTCTACGAAGGCCTGGAGATCCTCCTCCTCATCATCTATCTCAAGATTAACCATCGTGTCCTTATCTTCCATAGACAATTTACCAAACCGCGAATTTCGCGGGGACATGCAGACTGGTCTTGCTGCCTGTGGATCCTTTTTGGGCCTCGGTGTCCGGGGCGATCTAGGAATTTCTGGTGCATCCCCCACCGGTGGCGTAGGGCTCTGCATGGCTCCTTCGGTTGTCGACATCACTCTGTTCAGGAAGTCCTGCGTCTCTTTCGGCAATGTCTCAAACACTGAACTTGCTCTCAAAGCCTCTAAATTCATAAGGTCCATACCCAATTGATAGCACACCAATTGACTTCTCAAGATGCCAACGGTTGTTCGATGGATAACCATCTGTGATTTATAGGTTTTTTTGAATTCAAATTCGACCGTTCCCCCCTCATTCGGCTCATTAATGCGAAATTGGCAGCAAATCGTCCCAAATCTAGTTCTGACTTCATGTATTAATTGCCCACCGCCCGCTCCTCGTTGTCTTAACCTAGACACCTTGTCATGAATAGTGACACCAATGGTCACTTCCCAACCTACCCGCGTGGCAGCGCAGCCCCCCATGTGCGGGTGCGACCCCTGTGGCAAACTAATCCTACGCGCAACCTCCTTATCGTGCTGGTCCCATACAGACTTTTTTATAGTCCCACTCTCTCTTTCAACTGCTTGAAGCACTGAGACTGTGCTCTCCACAGAGTTTCAAGTGGTTGCACCACCTGTGCAAGGCTTCAATTTACCTTCCAACCCAGTCCATGGGCACCCCTCAATTACCCTCGCGTCCATCAGTGCATCGCGTTCTTCCTTGTATGGTGCACTCCCCTGTTTACTTTGTCTAGTAAGGTGCAGTCGTAGCCATGGTAGCAAGGCCACAAATTCTTCTAATGTAGTAGTATGGCTGGCTATACCTTTTCCTATCGTGCTTAGTTTCTCGGTGCAGCATGCTTATGCGATTTTGGTTTCCAGTTTTTTGATTTCTTCGTCCAATAACATGCTTTTCTTTCCCAGTCGTACCCAATCTTCTTCTAGTTCGCAAAGTTTCAAGTTCCCTCACCGAATGGCTTCCTGTAACTGCATAATTCCTTTACCCGGTTCCTCACGTACTGTCCCTGTCACACGGAATCAGTCAAAAGTGAGGACACAAACGACCTTCCTAGAAGTCTAAGACATTCTAATGACAAACAAGACAAACTAGAACTATCCTTCTCTAAACATGCATTGTGATATGAGAAATCAAGTGTTTCGTTCTTACCTTTGTCCAAACGTTGTTGTAGAAGTCCAAGCTTTGTTGATCTGGATGAGCTCCTCCTTTTCTCCAAAACCTGCAATCACCAACAGTCAAACAATTAAATAGCACCTGATTATAACATAAAACAAAGCATATTCAACATATAGACCAAGGAGTACATGAAATAACCCATAAACAACAAGTTATTGAGAAGAATGGACCAATTTGCATTAAAGGTAATCAAAAGGAACCATTACAACCTGAGCCTTGGTGTTGTGCAAGCTCCTTCCAGGGTCCACAAGAGTCTTCCTCTACTTTGACAAAGCTCACCCACTTCCAAATAGAACAAGCAAAGATGGCAATCTCTCCTCACAAGCTTCTAAATGGGAGTCCTAATTCCTGCAGCATTTACCCTTAGAAATGTATAGCTTTCAACCTCTCCTCCTTCTGGCCCAATGCCTGTATTTATAGTGCTCAAGAGGAGGTTAATCAGGTCCACCATCAATGGGATAACCCCCTCTTTGGGTGGGATAGCTCCCTTATTGATGGGATAAGTTCCTCTTTGATAGGAGTGCATGAACCATCTGGAGGCGCCCAATACACGTCGAACAACCTTCTAGAATGCTCTAGAAATGACCACAAGTAACTTTTTAAAGATGAAACTTGCGCATTCTAACCTTTACAGGGGGACGCACCTGTCCCTTTACATACAGAGCGTCTTTGGACGCAGCTTTTGTGAACACTGGGAGCGTCCCCGCAGGTAAGGTTGAGAGAACCTGCGTCCCCAGAGATAAATACATTTATACAAGACTTTCTCTCTTTTTTGGAGTTTGACATGGAGAGCAGAGGCATAAGACTTGCCTAAGAGGGTAGCATGACTGTTGATTGAGCCATACTAACTGTAAATAGTCATGGTGACATTTTTTAGTGTAACAGATTGCCCCCTAAAGTGCGAAGCCTGGAATAGATTAGGGTTTGTAATATCTAGGAAGGGTGAAGCGCTTTTATCATTTCAAGGATTATCCCGTGGAGAGCCTAGTCAGATCCTACAATTTTCAACACAAAATACATGTATAAGATTATATCATCACTGAGGTAGGCATTCCCATACTCAGATCAAAACTTTAACTAACAGACTAACTACTCTGATACAGGAATGATCTTGCAGTACATCACAATCATAGACTTTTGTAGACACAGTATGGACGCAGCCATCTGTTTATGATTAGTCTACTTAGATAATGAATACAAAACTCCTCGCAGCCTGGATGGTGGAAACTAGATCCAGGGTCTTCATTTCTACTTCCCGAATTGGTACGATTCTAGCCATGCGAATAAATGAGTTGATGTCGAACATGGTAGAAACCACTTGATTACCAGTCGATGATGTAAACTGTTAACAAGCGTGAGTGAGACCACCAGTAATGTCAATGGTTCTCAAAGTACCCAGTACAATCCATGAGATGTGAATGAATGAGTTGATGTCGAACATTTCACGGAATCCTTCGATCGAAAGTCAATGATGTAAACTGACGTCAAAGGCGAGAAACCTGCCATTGATGCATGCAAACTTCAAGGTACTGATGATTTCTAAGTCATCTCTCTAGATAATGTGCTGATGTCGATAGAAAGCGACCCGTTGCAGGCAAGCCCGCAACACGAAATCATTGTTCAAGTTGAAGAAATGTTGCTGTAAGGACTGACTCAGGGATGGTCAAATGGATGACAAGTATTTTGCAGATGAAAGTTTTGCTTGCAGACCTCTTGAACACATAACGACACGACAGATGGCTTGGTGATGAATAACTCAAAGTTAATCCCCTGGAACCCGGCTGAAGACTTTCAAAGTGGTTTGATCAACTGTGAGGTAAAGGATTTCCCAACCCAGGTGAATGAAAAGTGTCGTGTTCAAGAGTGGTAATAAAGTTTCTTCTGAGACAAAAGATAACAAACAGGTTCATTCTTCTCTCTTTTCCCCCACCATTTCTGGCAAGTACCTCTTTATTTTTAACAAGCTTAAGGAGGATAACATATGCTTGATTATAAGCTCATCCTTCGGATGAGTCCAACCTAGTTTTGATTCGAACCCTAGGAAGGAGTGGTTCGTTCCTGTTTGTAATTGAACAGGTCCTTTACTGTGAAATTTTAACGAGTCCAGTATAGGAGAAACTCGGCGTTTTTCAATTTTAGAGAGTCTGAAAAACTTAAGAAGACTCCAGGTTGAACTTTTTCGTAAATTTGTGTCCCCCAAGCCCGAAAAAGTATAAAATAATACTTGGGAGAACCGCTTGATCTTGCGACCAAGGAGTACTTTCATGATTAGTGTCTCTGACCTGAAAAGTAAAAAACGATCAAGGACACGTCGTTTTATTTCCGTATCGAGTTTGAAACGACAAAAACCCGGCAATCTTTTCTTGTTTTTACGGTCAGAAAAGGGCTATAAGGGGACCGTCTTTTAATTTCGTTTTAACGAGTGTAAAAGAAACACTCGGCAATCTTTTCATGTTTTAGGAGTCTGAAAAGGGCTTAAAAGAGAACTCCAAGGTTTCACTTTTTCGTAAGTTTTAACGAGTTCGAAAAAATGATAAAAATGTACTCATGGTTTTCACTTTTTCGTAAATTTTAATGAGTTCGAAAAAATGATAAAAATTTACTCATATTACCGACTTTCAATTTAATTTACAAGCAGGAAAAGACGGAAAGAACTCGGCATTTTCATTTATTTTACGAGAATGAAAGATAGCAAAATAATCTCGGTATTTTCATGAGTTTAACGAGTCTTGAAAATAACTGAAATTGACTCGAAATAGGTTTCATTTTTACAAAAGCTTGAAACAGATAAAAACTATGCTTCAAAGTAGTTTCATTTTTACACAAGCTTGAAATAAAGAGAAAACTGTGCTTGATGCCCCCTAAGCATAATTGCTAGAGCGCATGCCCCCCCAGCTTCATTTCATTCAACTAAATACAAGCTGGATGGAATGAAGGTTCATGAACGAGGTCGTTTGAAAGACTCGACCTAAAATTGTAAGAAAATTATGCAAAACATTGAAATAACTAACCTAAATACTTAACATCTATGAGGTCTAGTCAATCTCTCGACTCAAGTAGAGGAGGATTTGTTTCATTTTTTAACGAGCTTGACACAGGAAAAGAACTATGCTCGGATTCAGTTTCATGTTTATGCAAGCTTGAAACGAAAAACTATGCTTGTTATAAGTTCACATGCCCCCAGCATAATGACGCAAATCAAGGTACATGCCCCCCAAGCTTCATTGCATTCAATGAGGTGGATGGAATGAAGCTTTACTTTCAAGATCTTGGAAAGACTTGTGGGAGTTGTTTCATTTTTTTAGTGAGGTTGACACAGGAAAAGAACTATCCTCAAAACCCTTGTTTCATTTTTTAAACGAGCTTGACACAAGATAAGGAACTATGCTCATAACTACTCTCTACAATCTACCTAACAAAAACTCTACTCTAAAAACCTTGATTCATTTTTTAACGAGCTTGACACAAGACAAGGAACTATGCTCTAAAATCCGTGATTCATTGTTTAATGAGCTTGACACAAGACAAGGAACTATGCTCATGACTACTCTACAATCTACCTACTTAACCTACCCTTGTTTCATTTTTTAACGAGCTTGACACAAGACAAGGAACTGTGCTCTAAAATCCTTGATTCATTTTTTAATGAGCTTGACACAAGACAAGGAACTATGCTCAGAAATTCGCATGCCCCCAGCATAATGATGCAAAGCGAGGTACATGCCCCCCAGGCTTCATTGCATTCAACCGGCTGGATGAAATGAAGGTTTACTTTCAATATTTAACTTGAAAAGGGAGTTGTTTCATTTTTAAGGAGGTTGACACAAGAAAAGAACTATCCTCATACCTGATTCATTTTTTAACGAGGTTGACTCAGTAACAGGAACTATCCTCAAAAATCCTACTTTCTACAATCTGCCTACATATCCTAAAATCTACCTGATTCATTTTTTAATGAGGTTGACTCAGTAAAAGAACTATCCTCATGCTAGCCTGTTTCATTTTTTAACGAGGTTGATTCAGGAAAAAACTATCCTCGCCCCTGATTCATTTTTTAATGAGGTTGACACAGTAAAAGGAACTTTCCTCGTAACTCCTTGTTTCATTTTTTAATGAGCTTGACACAAGACAAGGAACTATGCTCATGACTTCCAGTTTCATTTTTTAATGAGGTTGAGACTAGAAGAAACTATCCTCACACACACTGATTCATTTTTTAACGAGGTTGACACAGTAAAAGGAACTTTCCTCACTATCCTACTTTCTAACTATCTATATAACCTATGCTTGTTTCATTTTTTAACGAGGTTGACACAAGACAAGGAACTATCCTCGAACTAACTGATTCATTTTTTAACGAGGTTGACACAGTAAAAGGAACTTTCCTCGGGCAGCCTGTTTCATTTTTTAACGAGGTTGAGACAGGAACAAACTATCCTCGTAACCCTTTGATCATGGCTTCCAACTGGAAGAAAGACATGTCAATGGACACACCTTGATCATGGCTTCCAAGAGGTCTTCATCCGAAGGAAGAATAGTTCTTTGGAAGGAACACATGTCAAGGGACTCAAAAGGGATAAGAACATCGTGTTCAAGTAATCCCATAGAGTTTTCCATGTCAATTACCGGATCTAAATCAACAGTGAGAGGCTCACTTACATCGGTAACTGAAAACATGGGACCAGTTGCCACATAATTAACCCGTGGCAGGGTAGATACCACTTTAGAATCAGGAACATTTAGGGGTGTCATATTATTGGTAGTTGAAACAAGACTAGGGAACGAAAGCTGGTCTACAGTCACAATACTGCCATTGTGAGGGAAAGACATCACGCGAAAGAGTGTCGATACGACAGTTTTCATTGCATAAACATAGTCTCGCCCAAGGAGTAAATTGAAATCCAAGGGACCTCGAACTACCATAAGATCAATACAGACAGTTTTACCTTCCAAGGTAATAGAAAACTTAGGAAGGATCCCTAAAGGTTCACTAATGGTTCTGTTAAAAGCTTTCAGATTCTGCGTAATAGGCGCAAGCTGAGGGGAACCCAAAGCTTTCCAAACAGTTGAGGATAAAATACTAATAGAAGCACCTTCATCTACCTGAGTACGATGTATGTCCCTACCACCAGCCTTGACAATGATTTGGAAAGGGATGGAGGAAGGAAGACGAGGTTCTGTTAGTCTATTCCAATCAAAGGAAAAGACCTCAGTGCTTGGAGGGGGTTCTAGAGAAACAGGTGAAATGCCCCCTGGCGTAGAAGAATCTGATGTAACAAGAAGAACCTGAGCGGTATGAAGTTCACTCTCCAAAGGGAAAGTGTGATCGACCGAATGTGAAATTGAATCGACCACTTGATCAACTAACGGATCATCAACCTGAGTGACATGAGTTTCACTCTCCAATGGAAGAGTGTGATCGACTGTACTTGAAATTAGATCAATCACTCCGTCAGTTGACGGTAGGTTGGGAGAAAGTTTACGGTAACCAGTTGGAAATTCTTGCTATGGAACAGTAAGGTTTTCCAACAATGTTGAGGCTTCATCCATGTGAGGGCAAATGTGAGTTTGATGACTCCCTTTGCATAACTTACAAGGAAACCTAACTTTACCCTTTTTCCCAGGAACCTGACTATCACTGGTTGATGGATCAATGGAAAGTTGATGAGATTTTTCTGACCATACTTCCAAGACCTTTGGAATACCAGGACAATTGACAAGGAAGTGGTCACCCTTACAAAGCCTGCAAGGTTATTTGGGTTTACGGTGCATGTCGGAATTTTCCTCAACACAACTAACACTTACAGCCATGGTTGGTTGGTTGACTTCTTTCTTATCTTGCTTCTTCTTCTTCTTCTTCTTCCCTTTCTTCTTCTTCTTAACCTCCTGGTTACTAGCATCAAGGCTTTTACCAGGCGAAGAGGAAGAAATGGAGGAAGAAAAATTAGGCGAAGAGGGTAAAGGGTCAACAGAAGGTTGGTGATGTTGAGATGGTGAACTCTGTTGAGGTGAAGCATCCGGTTGAGGTGGAACAATTTGAGTATTTTGGGCCAACGAAGTTGAAAATAACCATATCGGTAAACCTATTGTAAATCCAGGTAATGACAAAGTAGCCATATAAGGAGGACCAACATTTCCAAAGTAAGGAAAAGTACTAGGATTCTCGTTAGGAGGGGTTCCTAGGTTGATAAATTCCGGAACATTTGCCATTATATTCAACTTCAGTGAATTTTATTAACAATTTAAAACTAAAATTAACAATTCACAATTCACACCTAACAATTAAAATTCACAATTCACACCTATGGTCTCTAAAAGTAAAAACAAACAAATTAACACGCGCTATCAAATCTAGGAGTCAAACCACACACAAACAGTAAGCTCTCCGGACCGAAAACACTAGTTGGTGATGAAGCCCAACCTCGCAGAATCCAGTACAGAAATAGTGGGTGGAACAGTTAGCCCGACAACCTGCTTAATGAATAGACTGGACCAAGTTCCTCCACTTTAACCGTCTCGAGTGAAGTGAACCCCCCAGAAAATCCAAGTGAGTATAGCCGACGTCTGCTCCAGGTACAGTGGGACCTTCCCTCCACCGTCACCTTGGGTAGAACCCTAAAGATAATGGTCACTAAGGTTACCAACAGCAACAAATGCACCTGGGGGAACAGTCTACACTCCGACAGCACGCAAGGGCAGAGTATCAAGCTCAATCCCCTTGCCGGCTCCTTGACAATAATCCAAGGTTTACCGACAAGTGACCCCCAGCTCCTCGACAATGGTTAATCCGAGGTTTACCGTTTGTAATACGTGCGTGTCTGGCGTCGTTCCCAACGAGGGAGGATTGATCCCCTCACTGGTTCGGACACGAGCTCGTGCTTCTCCTTTAAGAGGAGCTTTCCCAGAGTACAAATGAAACAGTTGGATTTATCCTACCACAAGATGAGCTACTTGTTTGGTTTTGCTGTCTTGGAGAGTTAATTACTCTCCTACTCCAAGACACTAGCCTAAGCTATGTTGGTGTTTCAGAGCCCTAGAAATGTAAAAATTACTAGATGAATTTTAATTAAGCGCTGTGTTATTAAGGCTGTTATTACTCAAATGGGTAAATGGATATGAAACCAATGGTGTTATGACCCGACTCAACTGAATGCAATCGAATATGATAATGTAATCGTTTCAATTCAGTGAATCCTAACTAAAGTAAGGAGAGAGTTTCCATTCACTTCCAACAATGCAAAAAATTGATCACTAAGAGAAAATATAACAAATTCTCTAATGCACTGATTCCATCAAGAAAAACTAATGCAAATCAATTCCAAACCAATTTTTTTTTTTATTTTTTTTTTTGTGTAAATTCAAATCAAAGAAAATTGATCTAAATCTATGATTGATTTTCCAGAATGTAAACTATGCAATTGTAATCTATGCACAATTCACTCGAAAAGTATGCAAATGTAATCTATGCACATTTTTCATTAATATTCTGAAAATGAGAATTCTAATTATGCAAATGTGATCTATGCAAGAGAATTCTCAAACACAAGACAATTCTAATGTGATCTAAGAACCAATCAAGTGCAAGTCGAGAAAATTGGGTGAGAGTTCCAAAGATCATAAAATAAAAACACTCAAAGGCGATTAACACTCATACAAAATTGTGAAAAGACTGAGACAAACCTCCAAGTAATGACCAAAGGAAATCAAATCAAGAATTTCTCAAGAAAGAGACTCAAAACACCCAATTGATGAAAGCTTAAAGCAGGAATGCTAATGAAACAAGTTTAGGTGAAGATCTTTGACAAGAGACTAATGGATCTGGGCAGAAAAAACTAAGAAAAAACAAAATCTAAGAGCAAAAAGTGTAAAAAATGGAATTTTCTCAAATTTTGGCAGGGGACGCAGGCAACCCGTTAGCACAGGTGCGGGCCCGCTCTGTGCACACAGCAAAGGTGCATCCAGGGGCGCACTGTGCAGCACTCAGAGGGTGCGTCCTACTGAAAAACTCAAGAAAAACCAAAATAAAACTAATCCTAAGCTAACCCACCCAGAGACAGAATCACAGAGCCAAAACCAGAAAAATAAACCAATTTTCTCAAAGCAAAGTTCACACAAATGGAATCCCCAGCGGAGTCGCCAATTTGTCACACGGAATCAGTCAAAAATGCGGACACAAACGACCTTCCTAGAAGTCTAAGACATTCTAATGACAAACAAGACAAACTAGAACTATCCTTCTCTAAACATGCATTGTGATATGAGAAATCAAGTGTTTTGTTCTTACCTTTGTCCAAACGCTGTTGTAGAAGTCCAAGCTTTGTTGATCTGGATGAGCTCCTCCTTTTCTCCAAAACCTGCAATCACCAACAGTCAAACAATTAAATAGCACTTGATTATAACATAAAACAAAGCATATTCAACATATAGACCAAGGAGTACATGAAATAACCCATAAACAACAAGTTATTGAGAAGAATGGACCAATTTGCATTAAAGGTAATCAAAAGGAACCATTACAACCTGAGCCTTGGTGTTGTGCAAGCTCCTTCCAGGGTCCACAAGAGTCTTCCTCTACTTTGACAAAGCTCACCCACTTCCAAATAGAACAAGCAAAGATGGCAATCTCTCCTCACAAGCTTCTAAATGGGAGTCCTAATTCCTGCAGCATTTACCCTTAGAAATGTATAGCTTTCAACCTCTCCTCCTTCTGGCCCAATGCCTGTATTTATAGTGCTCAAGAGGAGGTTAATCAGGTCCACCATCAATGGGATAACCCCCTCTTTGGGTGGGATAGCTCCCTTATTGATGGGATAAGTTCCTCTTTGATAGGAGTGCATGAACCATCTGGAGGCGCCCAATACACGTCGAACAACCTTCTAGAATGCTCTAGAAATGACCACAAGTAACTTTTTAAAGATGAAACTTGCGCATTCTAACCTTTACAGGGGGACGCACCTGTCCCTTTACATACAGAGCGTCTTTGGACGCAGCTTTTGTGAACACTGGGAGCGTCCCCGCAGGTAAGGTTGAGAGAACCTGCGTCCCCAGAGATAAATACATTTATACAAGACTTTCTCTCTTTTTTGGAGTTTGACATGGAGAGCAGAGGCATAAGACTTGCCTAAGAGGGTAGCATGACTGTTGATTGAGCCATACTAACTGTAAATAGTCATGGTGACATTTTTTAGTGTAACAGTCCCAACTATGGGACCTGTTGTATGGGGATTCTTCTCTACTCTTATGGTCTCGTCTTTTCTCTTCCATGTTGGAGTCATTTGCGTGCTCAGTTTTTTTCTCATTGCCCTATAGGCCCATCAAACCACTGGTACGCGCAGGTCCCAATCAATTTGTCTCGCCTGCTGAACTCTGTTCATGATTTTGCATAGCTTTTTGAATGCTTCGACATGGAATACTTGTGGTGTGTGTCCCTTTTCCTACTGCTGCATCTGGTTCTGATTTCCGATCCTTAGTCTGGGGTGTGCTTGCACATCACATGTCTGCACCCATCGACATAGGTGGGCACGCAAGCTACTTCGTCCTGGCTACTGAGCTCTCGTTCGATGCTGGGGGATTTCAAACCGTAAGCACATCCACCTTCTACATTCGTGCCATTTACAATGGTCTCCTGATGTGTACTCCACCATCTTGAGGGTGTTGCGCGCAGCGCCCATTCCAGTGCACTGTACCGCTGTTGTTACGGTTCTGCGCTTTCAAATTTGTCCAGGAATTAATCCACCACTTTCACTCCATCATATTTTGGCAGTTCCCTTTCCTCTGTCTTCTCGCAATGTAGTGATCTAATCATCATGTTGCAATTCAGCGTTGTCACTTCATGCAACCGGTTTTATTAGCGTTCTACTTCTTCCTCTGAATCCGAAGTACAGGAGTTGTCACGCTCCCATGAGATTCTCTCATCTGCAGTTGGGTTCATCCGATCCTGGTCTCACGCCATTATCTGGTAAATACAATCCAACTCATCGTCGCTTTCATCGTTGCGCACTGGCGCGCTCCTTCGGTTGGATCTAGCAGGACTACTACGCGTAGGGACTTTTTCTCAAATATCATCTTCCACTTCTTTAGGTTGATGACTCCATCCATATCAGTGGCCCAGTCTATTCCTAGCAACGCGGAATAGGGATTGCTGTCATCAAAAATCTCTATTACTTCAAAGTCCGTCTATGTGCTCACGCCTTCAATATCAACTATTACCCCTTGCAACCTCCCCATGGGCAAAATCTTCTAATGGTTCGCCATTCGTAATTGAATAGGGGACCACTGCAATGTGGCCCTGCCCATGCATTCCCATGTTTGCTTTGGTAACACATTCACGTCTGATCCTAGATCTAGGATGACCTAATCCATTTCGTACTCACCAATCTGCAACGTCAATCTCATTTCCCTCCTGGTGTGCAATGCATGCTTTCCTAGTTTTCGGACTATGTGTGGTTCCCTTGACCCTGCGCACCTAGTGATCAACTCTTGTAGTCCCTTAACTACCTTATTGTCGCGCAACAATTTCATGCATGTCTCCAAAAAGGTAGTGAGCGTGGAAGGATCCATTGTTGTCTCTGGTTGATCCTTACTACCTGAAGTGGAGGCTTCCGTGAAGCTCTTCTTAGCTTCCATGAACGTCTCCTTTGCGCGTTCTAAGTCAAATTCAGGTTCCTTTGTGAGAGCCTTATGAACCCATGTATCTTCCTCGGGCTGTTTCTCCTTATTTTCCCCTGTGGTTGTTCCGCTTCTAAGCATCATGTTCACATTTGGGTCTTCTTTGCGCGGTTCAGACCTCATCATTTGGATAATTTGAGTCGGAGGAGGCTAGAGTACCCCTCTCTCGCGCATATGTGCGACCAACGTAGGACAATCTATCATTTCATAATCAAACTGAGCACAGTATGAACAGGATATTCTCTTCGGGTTGGTACAATTGCAGGCGTAGTGCCCTGGTCCTCCGAAATTGTAACAAATTAACTGTCTGCGGCCCCTTCCTGGTCCCATTCCTCATCATCCTCAACCTTGCCCCTGAAATCCAGCACGCGCCATCCCTGCAATTGGGTTGAGGGCTCACATTTCGGTCTACATCCTATAGGCTGGGGTCTAATCCATCATTAACATGTAACTGCAACAAGTGTGCTCGTCGTGGCCCATTGACCCACATAAATTACAAAACAACTGCTGGGGAGTCTGTGTATACTTCTGCAACAAATGACAATTATCCATCGTGTGTTTTCCTCCTATCTGACAGATCGCACACCATAACGTGGGTGTCGCACTTGGCCTTGCCTATGCCTCTAGTCTCAATGGCATTGCCCCCCCTCCTTCCAAGTAGTTCATGAATACTAGACAATGGTCCTTGTCATGGCCCTGGCCTTTTCATTTTACGCACCATACTTCCTCGCGCGCCTCTGGCCATGGTGCCCTATCCTGCTTCAAGCTCTTCATTTCTAGGCAGAGATTTTGTAGTTGCGTGTGGATTTTTTGAACTCCCAACCCAAGATCTTGTATCGGGGTCTCACGCAACCTCATTGCTATTTCCAAAGCTTCGGCCTGGGTGGAAAGTTTTGGTTGTGAAAGCGTTGTCCTCAAGTGCGGTGTCAGGGATGCCACAAACCATGCGCGATGTTGTGCATCCGTGAGCGTCATATTAGCCTCGCAGATCGTACTCTTCAGCTGCTAATCTAGATCCCAGGGGGTCTCACCTGGAAGCATCGTGATCTCTTTAAACCTGATGGTTGACTATGTCTCTGATTTCGGCCAGTTAAATTCTATTTTCAATGCATTCTGGATCTCTGCTATCCCTGGGTTTGGGTGGTCATTAGAGTGCTTGATATACCATGTCAACACGCGATCGTGCAGCGCACTCACTAATGTAGCCTTCTTAATGTTGTCGTCCATGACCCCTTGCGCTTCCCACACTGCTCTTACCATGAACCAGAACAGGTCCGGATCCTCATTTCCTGCTCCTCTAAATATGGGTAGCTTGATCACGCTCGCCATGCTGAACTGCGAGGTTGGTGGAGGTGGAGTGGGTGGAGATGGAGGTGAGGGAGGTGAAGCGGGTGGTGGCGTGGGTGGAGGTGGTAACTGCGGAATGCACTGCTTTATCAAGCTGACCTCACTTCTTGGAGAGACCCAAGCAATCTCTTCCTCGCTTTCTCGCGAAGGTTAAATTAACAGGCTATTTGCTAATTCCCCGCTACCTTTGTAGATCTTTCTGCTCCGCGTCGTCTGAAACATTAATGTATTCGCATAACCTGTTTTTCACATAACAGCATCTTAATCCAGGTATTCAAATATTTAATATACTTACCTCGTGATCCCTTGAGAAAACGTCGTTCTTCCTCATTGTAGCTCATGGTCGTGTCCGCTGCAAACTCAATGATAAATCCCCCTATTATCTGGTCGAGCCAATTGTACACAGCTCGCGTGATCTTGTCTTTTGATGCCTTTAGTCTATGCACTAATTTCGAAGTCCACACTATCGGTTGGTCGAGCTTACACCTTCCCTGCCTGTCAGCTAATAGCGCGATCCACTCATACGGTTCAGAGGGAAAAGATGCAAAGAAAATCTTGTGGATTTCCGTATACACGTAACGATCCAGCCATCTTTTCTCGGATACCTGCAAAGTTCTATTTTCCTATGTCGCGAACTCGTGAATCTTCTTGTCCAACCACTCTTCAATTTCCTTCTTTATTGGGTTCCAGTGGCATGACATTAGACATCCCTTAGGCAAATCCCGGTCCCAGCAATGGAACCATTTGTTGGCTACATGGGGCCTAAACTAGGTTTAGCAGTGAGTTTAGCTAAGAAAATCCCAATAATACTGGCCCTTTCGGCAACAGTCAGTGGAGCGCAGACTGAGGTCTCACCCGAAGTAGTATGGGAGGGTGCTGGAACCAAGTTTTCGCACCCTAGGAATGTCTAATATGGGTGATAGGTGTTAGGTTCCTATACCAATAGGTGTCATATTTCATGATTGACTGTGGAAATGCCAAATATGATCATCCTTTCCATGCTGTACAGATTCCATATTTTCAAAAAACCAAAAAATTTTAAAAAGGTAAAGAGGGTATGCCCTAAAAGAAAAATCAAAGGGCAAAAAGAATGAATTGGTCAAGAAAGAAAGAAAATGAACCCCAAAGAAAAGACCAGGAAAGTGTGCTAGTCAAAATGCCACTATTGTCTTATTTTGCAAACAGGTTCAAATTATGCAATCAGTGACTTCTGTCACACTTGATGGATGGCCCAATAGATCAATCTTGGCTAGTCCATGTTTAAATTTCTTGTTTTAGCATTAGAGAATAAGGTCTGTTCAAACAGTTTAAGCTTGGCAGATCAATAGTTAGGTAGAGAAGCAAGGGTGCTCAACAACTAAATCTGAGCCCCTGGAAGAGATAAGGGTAGACTTAGATAGGAGGACAGCTAAAGGAAAACAAAAGAGAAAAATGGTTTGCTAGTTCAAATGCACCCTGGAAAAGGAAGAAAAAATGACAGGATTAATAAGCTGGGTAGGCAATTTTGGCGTTGCAGAAGCAGGTTTGTGATCAGTTTTGTCTTGTTTAATATGATCTATCTCATGGATATCACAAATACCATAGCAAGGTGGCTACAAAACAGTTGAAGCATGACTAATTTCCCCTCTCATTTCCCAAGAACACTTACTAACATCCCTTCAAGGACAGTGAGATCTGCTCAGTGGTCCTATTTCACTTCATTTCATGAGAAAAACTAAGTAAAACTCTATTTTATACTTAGAACATCAAGCCACATTTCTTGTGTAAAAATGTTCTTCTTCTATTATACTAAGTTTCCCAAGTTCACCACTTGGATCCCTTTTGTTCCCTAAGCCTAAGTTTACCTTTTAAACTTAGTGTCTTGTTTAAAACCTACCATTTCTCATATTAACATCCTAACTATATTTATATAGCTCCTATTTAAAGTTTTCCCCGCCCCTATTATACATAAAATACATAAAAAAACCCCAAACTTTATAATATCCCACCCCGGGCTTATTAAAGCCATATATCAATATTTTGGGGGTCCAAGGTTTACCCGAAACCTTGTTGACAACCCTCCCCGTGCACATATAACCAAGGGATTTAATTAACATTCGGTTGATTAAATAACCAACCCACAAAACCCAAAGTTGAAATACAGTAAAATTCTTCGCAAAAACCATAAAAAACAATGAAATATCATGGCGGGTCCCATATATTACCCCTCCGCCTGTTTATTGTGCCGCCAACCGTTGGATCCGATCCCCCAGATCGGACGGCCCACATGCATATCGCAAGCATGTATACATCGAACGATAGCGTCCGGGGGATGGGTGGTATTTCCGCCGTACAAAGGACACGCGACAGGCACCCGGGGTGATCGCTACCCCCGCCTCCAATACCACTATGGCCCAAAAGCAGTACGGGGGCCAAACCGCTTACCGCCTATTCCCCAGCCCCACTGATGTCACCTGCACATCATCAGACATGTCATCCACCACCCCGCCTCCGTATCATCCGCCGTGTCCGCCACGTCACTGCCAAGTCGGCCTCCGTACCCCCGCTATGCGACAAAATCATTGCGTCATGCTGACGTCACCCAACCAAAGCGCACCAAAACCCGCCAAGACCAAATTTTTTGTCAAATTGGTGCAAAACGGTCGTTTTTGTCCATTTTTGTCTGTTTATTCTATACGACGCGTTCATGCGATTTTCAACTAAAATACCTGTTTCACTGCACAGTCCGCCACCCAGCTAACTCCAGCCTGCAAACCAGTCTTCAAGCTCGGCCCGCCACCTGCATTTTGCACAGAGCGCCCATTGAAGCAGGTATTTACTCAATTTCTTTCAAACCCTGTGTATTTCCAGTTTTTCTCTCAATTAAATCCGTGAAACCAAAAATTGTGCGAATCTAGTCTACAGCTCTTGAGAAATAAACCATAACTATCCCTGTTTTTTACATTATTTCCACAGAGCAACCTGTTTTATCCATTTTTTCACAGAAAGCCAGACTTCCATAACTAAAAACACAGTGCTGCCCCCAAACCCCTGCATTTTAACCTCTGTTCTGCCCATTTTTTCCGAGAAATTCTTCAGAATGTGACTCCCTCCGCAAATTTACCCATTTAGCTAAAGTTCAAGCTCATTTCGGCCTGCAATTCCCGCAAAAAGCCACTGAAACTGATATTTTACCCACTGTTGCTATGAAAGCCCAACTTCCAAATTAAAAAAAAAAAAAAAAAATCACAGAAGATTGAAAATGGAACCTCCAATGGCCCTCAATGTTTCCCCCTTGAATGCACCACACAAGGAGCTGGAATGGTTGCCCTTAGCTGATAGGGACTTCCAAATACCAGACTTAATGGGTATCAAAGACCATCTACAAACATTTTGTGAAATTAGAAACACCTACCTAAACAAGATTGATCTCTATGGCATATGGGAGTCCAATCTGCCCATATATTATCTTCCATCAGTTAATGTATTTCCAGATATAATCCGCTTGTGTTGTGCTAACTATGAGCCTACTCAAAGAACAGTCATATCCCCAAATGGCACTATCCTGTTCTATATCACTCCTGACTCAATCAATGAGATGTTGCATTTCAAGCCTAATTAGCCTCGGGCTCCTCTGTCTATGAAACATTTGCTGGACCAAGGCTCCAAACTATCCTCTACAGAAATAGGCTGAATTGCCAAGTTATTCATGAGCCCAGACTCCCAACCCAGAGACTCACCTCCTTTTCACCAGGTCTATTTCAATGAAGGTGGGAGAACTGTCATTGACATGATATCCTATGTCCTGGGTTTTAGAACAAGTGAGTATGTTGATGAAACTATTCTAGCTCTGATGTCCATATTTATTCCAGGACACCCTCCTGCCATCAAGTTTGACTTTGCTACCTTCATTAGCAGCAAAATCCATGAACAATTCATGAGCCTAAATAGAGAAGGGGTTTTCAAGTATACAACATATATATATCATTTGTTCTTATACTATCAAACAGATAGTTTTCAGTTCCCTGTCAAGAAATTGGATGCAAAAGGAGAAAGGAGATCTGTCATATTTTGGACCCCAGTCTTCCATATAGTCCATAATTCTCCTTATACTTATTGTGAGTTCATTGATCTATTCATATATCCAGTCTCATCTATGCTGATGAGAAGTCCCCCTCCCAGACTCTCAGCTGAAATGCAGAAAATCTTGCAGTTGTCCAAAAGCTATAAAATAGGTGACTGGTACTTTTACCAAAATCACACAGAGATCAGGATTTATGGCTGTGAATTGTGCCCCTACAAGCTACCAAAATATGTGCCCATGAGACTGTCTTCCCTTGAATACTTTAGGCAATTTATTAGCTCAAATTTGACTCATTTTTATGATGCCAAGAAAAAGGCTCAGCTAAAGCTAAGAAACCAACTAGGCCCCCTCATTATTAACAAAAAGGAAGGGTGGAAAGATGCTGAAAAGATATCAGGTGTGCAGCTCAAATTAAAAAGGAGTTTTTGGTGGGTACCCTGTGACCCAAAAGGATTTATCCATGATAGAAAGACAAAATATAGGCTATCAGGCTATGAACATTGTAGAATCCCTCATATAGAACAATATGCTAATCAAGATGAATGGGTAGAGGGCACATTGGTAGAACAGATTACTGAGGAAGAGAAAATGGAGCAGGCAATGAAAAACCTTGAAAAAAATCTTGACCTGGACTCTTTTGGACAGGTCTCTTTCAAATTGCCTCAACACATTGGAGCGGGCACATCATCTGCTACAACTTCACAACAACCTGCCCAAGAAAATACTCCACCTGCAGGGACATCCAAAGGCAAAGAAATGTTGCATTCAGAGCAACAAGAAATGACAGATCAGCCAACATCATCACAGCAGCAAGGCCAAGGGCAAATTCCTCCTGCCCAGACCAAGGCACCAGAGATACCAGCATTGCAGACTCCTCTCAATGAGGAGAAGGGCAGAAAAAGGAATCGGGAAGAGGCCACACCATAAGTGGGCCAGCAGAACAGCCAGAAACAAAGAGGCAAAGAATGGATCCTCTACCTGAAGAGGAAGTTATTGAGGAGATCATTGAAAGTCCAAGAAGTGAAAGGGCAGCCAACCCACTAACTTCCCCAATGACAGAATCACCTACCAGTTCTCATGGACAGCAATTTGGAAAACAGCCTAGTATGGAAATTTCATCAACACGGCCACAAAGCAAACAAAGTTCTGATATTAAGAGGCCATTCATGGAGATCAAGGCACAAAATGAGCCAATAAGAATGCAGCTTTACGATCAGTTCCTCAAAATGACTCCTGCCAAACAACAGAGATTGATGTCTGCATATGATATCAAGGAAGGGAAATTGATCTTGAGTCATTTTAGGCCCAAAGTGCAGCAGCCATAGTTAGCTGCCGATTATATTAGAACAAATCTGGAGGCTCTTTCCAAAGACATTCACCCTTTAGACCAGGTTGAGTTGCACAGGCAAACCGGTGAAATGGTCTATTCCACTTTGGCAAACAAAGCCATACAAGCTCAGCAAATGCAGAATTCATTAAACAACACATCTGCCCAATTAGAGTTGGAAAAAGCATCCTCTATGGCCAAGGACAACATGATAAAGTCCTTGGAAGAAATCATCATTGAGCTGGGACATAATCCCAAGGACCCTAAGGCAATAAAAGCACTAATAAAGAAAAAGGAGGATGACATAGTTGCCCTCAAGAAGCAGTTAAAACTGCCAGTTACTATGCATCTGCAGACCACAAAGATAGTGAAAGAAAAAGAAGAAGAAGACATGATGGAGTTGTTAATAAAAATGAATCAAAGGCTAAGTGAAACAAAGCAGGCTTTGGAGAAAGCATTGCAGGAAAAACAGGGAGAGTTGGCCTCTCAGCCATCTCAAACAACCCCAATAGCTACAACTGCTCCTCCTACAGCAACAACAGCAGTCCCTCCCACTGCCCCAGCATCGACAACAGGTACATCAGTCACAGATACTTCAGCAGCAACAACAACAACAGTACCAGATACCAGCATGAGCATGGAAAAGATGATGAAGGAAATAAAAGAATTAGAACTCCAAATGGCAGAGCTAAAGGAAGCCAAAGAAAAACTGGCCAAGTTAGAGGTAAGCTATGATAAATCAAAAATAACTGTGGCTGAAAAAATAAGAGAGGTGAAGGCCCTGGAAAATAAGGTAAAATCCTTGGAGAAAGATCTTACTCTTCATAAAACTCTATCAGAAATCAAAACAATTTTATGGACTAAGATTGGCCAGTCCATCACTGATCAATGGAGATCAATACAGACTATCCATGAGCAAATTGAATTGATAGAAATAGCCCGAGTGGAGATTCAAAAGGCCAGAGCATTATTGAGAAACATGCCCGAACAGGCCAATAGACTAATTCATTTTTTGAATACTCATACCAGAGAGCAACTAGCAGCTCTAGATATCGGGGACAAAACAGGTACCATTTTGACAGTTAAAAATGTGTTGACTATGAAGAATTTTTGTACAAAATCTGGAGAGAAAGTGTCAAGAAATGCATATATAAATAAATGCTTTTACAGAAAAGTTTACAGTCTTGCAGCAAAAGGGTCTACCCAGTTTGTTAACCAGCAATCAAAGGCTATTGACACATGAATAATATGCTCACAGGGTGAATACATATGTTGCCAATCAGATCACAGCATCATCAAGCACTTCAGAAGACATAGTACCTCCCTCTGGATAAAGCTTATATGACAAGTTAGAAAATATGTTCTATATTGAGCATGAAATAACACATCTTTTTGAAGTCCAGCCCAATTTCTACAAGTATACTGAAGCTGATGAAATATTGATAAAACTACAAAGACACCAGTTGCCAACAGACCAATGGTGGCAGAGCATGTTAGAGATTTTACCAATGTAGTTTTAGTTCCCTTTTTGATCATCTGCATTAAATCAAATTCAATACACGTGCCACCTATCATAAAAATGAAAACAACAGAGGAAGGAATTCACGCCAAAATGCATTAAAGCGGAATCAGGCACAGATGAAAGGGTCGGGACAGCAACGTAGGAACGCAGAATAAAGAGACAGCTACCAGCCGACTTGTTGAGTTAAAAAGTCAAATATATCAGACCACCTAAGGCAGCCAGTACAACGGAAGTTACTCCTACATTCATTGTGCTTTGTTTTCAATGTCATTTACTGCCTTTGAAGAAGTAGATGGATAAATTTATTGCTTGATATTTTCTCTATGAGATATTTTGTAACTCTTTTTGTATAAATACCTCCCCAATCCAAGTGTTAGGGGTTGGTGAATATCATTCTAGACTTACGCTGTAAATTTTGAGAACTCTTCTGAATAAAGATTGTTGGAATGCTTTGCTGATGAACTCTCTGGTTATGGAATTAATGGCAGAAGCCCATGTTGCAGAATTCTTGGATTATCTCATGGATCAATAAGTCTTTTTAACTCTTGTTCTACTTTTTTTGTGTTTTATTTATCATCTAAGTATCATGTTCTAAATTGCAGGAAAAATGAATAGCCCAGAATTTACTTTGTTGTACTCTGTGTTCAATTCCTGTCATTTTTATGTTTTCTACAGGACTAGCATAGTCAAGAATTCTTGACTACTCATGTCTCCCTGGTTCTTACACCCTGAATATAATTAAGGAATTCTTAACTGCTCCTTGATAATATTTACCCACTTTCCCTCTGTTAGCATAATGAAAGATTATTAATTACCTTCCATTCCCTGACTCCATTTCATCTTATTCCAGCTTGAATATTGTTCCATGGTTAATTATCTTGCTATGTAGTTCCTCCTTTTGCCAAAGAAACCATACCCAGAAGTTTATTTTCATTTGACTCCATTAACCCAATGGTCTGAACTTCTCATACTTTGCAGCCCTATTTTATTGAATGTCACCATCCAAACATCAAACAACTATCTACACTTCATAACTAGCCTAACATATAGCAAAACAAAGCTAAATTACAAAGAGAGAGCCCTCTCTGGCTGCAGATTGGCTAGAATCTGCATCCAAAAGATTGGTTAGTGGTTACCTCGGCCGTATTCACTTTTCTCAGATCTTTTGGGGAACAACCTGAGTGATAACATCATTGGCGACTCCACTGGGGAACTGAATGACTGTGTTTGTTACCGTTGTTTATTTTCTAAAGCTACAGATGGAGCCTGAAGTTAGCCAGGTAGCCTTTGAAACTGTTTTTGCTTTGCAATTACAGGAGTAAATAAAAGTTGCTTTAGTCTATCTCTAGTATAGCTTTAGTCTTTAAACAGTTGTCTCAAAATTTGATCAGTTTCCTCTGATTTCAAAAGGACCTTTAGGAAATTTCAAAAGTTCTTATAATTCATAATTTCCTAGCAAGATATCTTAAAACTTGTGTTCTTCAAATACTTCCAGAAAATACCAAAAATAGATTTAGAAGTTGGCTCCAAAGAAGAAAACTCGTTACACTAGATCAAACCCAGATCTGAATCCTCCAGCTATCTTTGAAAATCCTAACTTGATCTCTAAGAACTTTAGAAGATAAGAAAGTCTAGAAAATTCTGCTGATTTAAACCTTGATACATTTCACCAAAATTTAACCCAATCTCCTCCTGGAAAAGTAGCAGTCCTTTCTACTGTTGCTGCACCTTCTTCTAGTTCACCATCATCACTTCAAAGCACCTCTTCCACTCCTCCATCCACTCCATTTATCTCAGTTGTTATCCCTGTGCTTCCAGCTGTCCCATTTATACCTGTAAATATGGAAAACCAATATGCTCCTCTACAATTACCTGCAAATCCAGGGGCTATGCCTCAAGATTACCAAAGAAAAATTACATATTTTGATGGTACTAGCTCCTACACAGCACAACAACATACTAAGAAAATGATGGACTATTTTGAGAACTATGAAATTGATGATAACGATGTCAGAATGAAAATTTTTGTTCAAAGCTTAACCGGTGATGTAAGGACCTGGTTTAGGGCACTTGCTGCAAACACAATTGTTGATCTGGATGCCCTTTACCAAACCTTTTTGAATAGATGGGAAAAGAAGAAGGACCCATTACATATCCTATCAGAATATGAGAGTTTGAAAAGAGACCCATAAGAAGCGGTCCAAGACTATTGTACTAGATTCAATAATGTGTACAATGCTATTCCTCAGAACCTTAGACCTCCACCTGACCTAGCCTTGATTAAATTCCCGGATGGATTTGATTTCGACATGGCATATCAACTAAGGGAAAGAGCTCCTCCAAGCTTAGAGGACATGCAGAGCATAGTTGTTAGTGTAGAGGCCAATCTGATCTCTAAAAGAGCCCGAGCTAGAGCTAAAAGAAGGACTCCCTTTAAAGAAGAGCCTTCTGCATTTGAGCAAAAACTAGATGCAATCATTAAAGGAATGGATAGACTGGGTGATAGAGTGGAAACCATTGAAAGGAAATCTTCTTGGGAAGGTCAACCAAGTAACACCACTAGAAATCCAAACTTTAGAAAAAATCAAAATCCTAACACCGGGAAGGCTGGCCCTGATCAGAATATCAGACCTCCATTTCAAGAAAACTATGTCGAAGCTTCAACCTCTAGTGAGCCAACAGAGGATACTCAAATCAACCTAATGGGTCTAAACAGTGAACAACAAATCTTTTTAACCCAAGATGACCAAGAGGCTCACACTTTCAACCAATTTCAAACCAAATCCAGAGAATCATTTGATTTCAGAGAAGGATATGATGCAGCTGTCTATGAAGTTCATAAACAATACAAATTGAGAAGCAGAACAGTAGATGTTCCTGAACCCAGCAAGCTGAAAGATACCAAGCAGCCTAAGAAAGCAAAGGATAAAACTGCCCTGACAGAACTCCCTGCTAAAACAGACCTCAACCCAAAAGAACCCATGGTTGAGGACATATCAGACTTACAGCCCTCAAATAATCAGCCATCCACCTCCTTTCCTCCAAAAAAGAATGTAAACAGCTCTCCTAAAAATAATTTCAAAGTAGATTTAGTTCATGACAGCACTCATGATGAAGAAAAAACCACTGGAAACACAGCAGAAAAGGAGAACCTTACTGCCCGCAATACAAAAATTCACGTGGAAAAACCTTTCAACCTAGAAACATAAATAGGCAAGTTAAAAATATCCATTCCACTGTCCGAATTGGCTAAACATGAGGTTTATAGGGAACAAATCAACAAGTCACTTCAAATATCAGAGAGTAGAGATGCAGTGAATGTCTTAGATGACCAACCAGAATTGATTTTTGGTCCTGAGGTAAATGGTAAAACAGTAGATGGAGGAGTTCCTCCATTCTATGTAAGCTTAAACATTCATGACAAAGTGCTACATAATGCAATGTTTGATTCGGGAGCTTCCCATAACCTAATGCCTAAGTCTGTGATGGAAAGATTAGACCTAGATATCACACGGCCATATAAAGACTTGTTTTCATTTGATTCCAGCCAGGTCAGGTGTCTAGGCCTAATCAAAGATTTGTGTGTATCTCTAGTGCAATACCCTGCCAAGACTATTTTAATGGATGTAGTGGTAGCTGACATCCCACCAAAGTATGGAATGCTTTTGTCCAGATCTTGGGGTGCAAAACTCCAAGGATCTTTGCAGCTAGACATGTCTTATGCCACCATTTCAGTCTTTGGCCAGCCAAAGAGATTGTACCGGGAAACATTGATGAAATATGTGGTCAGTAGTCAAGAGAAACCCCAAAACTTCCCCATTTACTCCATACATTCTTATATGGATTCGTTTATCTTATACAATGCTGAAATGTGCCCCAAAACTGATGACAAACTTCTAGAACTAGCACAAGCAAGAGACATAAATGAAGAATCTATTGCTCAAGATCTAAAAATTGTTGAAATAATTGATGCAACAAACAAACTAGCCAAACCATATGAGGTACAAAATCCAAATCTGCCCACTAAGACAATTTCCAAAACCCCTCATCCTAGTGGTAATCAAGAAATCTTATGGTATCTAGAATTTGATGGGTCAGTAAATAAACTAGGAGCAGGGGCAGGGATTTGGATACACAACATGCAAAATGATCATGCTCAAGGACATGCATATAGGCTGAATTTTAGATGTACAAACAATATGGCCGAATATGAGGCCCTTTTGCTGGGACTCAAACTGATTAGAAGTCTAGGAGCAACTAAGATTTCAATTCTAGGGGACTCAGATTTGATTATCCAACAGATGAAGGGAAACTTTGTTACAAACAATCTCAGGCTAAGGGCTTATAGAGGGGCAGCAATTGAAATACTCAACACCTTCTTAGAATCTCAGCTAACCAAAATTCCGAGAAACCACAATCTACATGCTCACAGTTTGGTGACATTTGCCAGCACGTGTAAGCTGCCATTCGAGCCCAACCATCACTTTACTGCTGAGATTAAACACAGACCTGCTGTTCCAAACAATATTAAAAATTGGCAGGTGTTTGAAAATGACACACAAATTAATAATTTCTTGACTTTGAAAGAGGAATTTTCAAGCACAAACATAGACACAAGCACCATTTGTGATGAACAGCAAATAGACAAAATTGAAAAAAATATATCAGCTGAACAGCAAATCACATTTTTCATCCAACAATCTTTACCAGCAAAAATTTACAGGAGCTGAAACATATGGACCTTGATGAAATTGCTGAGGGAGAATCTGAAGTAATTGAGTTGAAGGATAATTTTTTGCCCACAGGCTTGACTCCTTTGGAGGATATTTTTTATTCAAATGATATACCAAGAAAGCCAAAAATGCAGCCTTTAAATGCAGAAATTGAGGACTGTAATATAGGGACTGCACAAAATCCTAAGATGGTAAAATTGTCCAAAGCCTTGCCTCCCAACCAAAAACTGAAATATATTGAGTTGTTCAGAGAATTTCAAGATGTATTTGCATGGAGCTATGAGGACCTCAAATCCTATGATACTTTGGTCATCCAACACACAATACCTTTAAAAGAAAATCAAAAACCTTTTAAACAAAAACTTAGAAGGGTTAATCCAGTCCTCCTTCCTCTCATTGAAAAGGAAGTCAAAAGAATGTACCAAGCTGGAATAATTGCACCTATTAGATTCTCAGAATGGATTTCAAATCTAGTGCCCACTAGGAAGAAAACGGGAGAGATAAGACTGTGTGTTGACTTAAGAAATCTGAATAAAGTCTCTTTGAAAGATCACTACCCCTTACCCAAGATGGATCACATTTTGCAAAGGGTAGTGGGAGCTTCTAGGATTTCACTATTAGATGGATTCTCAGGATTTAATCAGATCTTAGTTCACCCGGATGATCAAGATAAAACTGCCTTTACAACACCTTGGGGAACCTTCAAATATGTAAAAATGCCTTTTGGACTTAAAAATGCAAGGGCCACATTTCAACGAGAAATGGACATAGCCTTTGCAAAAGAGATTCATGATTTTTAGTCATATATCTTGATGACCTCACTGCTTTTTCCAAATCAGATCAAGAACATTTAGAACATCTCAGACAAGTGTTCCTAATTTGTAGAAAATATGGCATATCATTGAACCCAAAGAAATCATTGTTTGGCCTAGAAGAAGGCAAACTCTTAGGTCACATAATCTCGAAAGATGGCATTAGAATTGACCCGGACAGAATACAAGCTATTCTCCAAGTTCCTCACCCAAGAAATATCAAAGAATTGCAAGCTTTTCTAGGAAAAATCAATTTCCTAAGAAGATTCATACCCAACTTGGCCGAACTAATAAGATTGTTGAATAACATGCTGAAAAAGGATTCCAAAGTCAAATGGACAATAGAAGCTAAACAAGCCTTTGAGGATATCAAAATAGCTTTAACTAAAACACCAGTGCTCACAAGCCCGAAGTTTGATAGAGACTTCATAATTTTTTCCTTTGCATCTGAGCATACTATTGTTGTTGTCCTATTGCAAAAGGATGACCAAGGATGTGAGAATCCCATTGCTTTCTTCAGCAAAGCACTTAGAGATGCACCACTCAAATATCAGATCATGGAAAAACAAGTTTATGCCCTTATAAAGGCTATCAAGGATTTCAGAGTTTATATCTTGTACTCTCATATAATAGCTTATGTCCCAAATGCTGTGGTCAAAGACATTCTAACTCAAGAAGGAATTGAAGGCAAAAGAGGCAAATGGATAGCTAACATTTTTGAATATGACATTGAAATTAAGCCAACAAAACTGATAAAAGGACAAGGTTTAGCTAAATTGATGACTAAAACCAATTTTCAAGCCCTTGACATCAATGAATTGGATAACGAACAGGAGATGGTGACTCCACAAATCAGTCAAGCCTTCTTACAATCACCTTGGTATGCTAATATAATTTATGCATTGTTAAACCTGCAAGCTCCTCCAGGGTTATACAGAACTAAAAAGAGATTCTTGAAAATGAAAGCTTCAAAGTTTTGTATAGTAGACAATGTTTTATTTTGGAAAAATCATGAAGGCATTCTACTAAGCTGCCTAACAAAAGATGAAACTGAAAAAGTGCTGAAAGAATTTCATGCAGGGGACTGTGGTGGACATTTGTATTGGAAGTCAACAGCTAATAAAATCCTAAGAGCTGGTTTTTATTGGCCCTCCCTGTTTGCTGATGTAAAGAAATTTGTAGTTTCTTGCCATAAATGTCAAATCTTTGAAGGCAAAAGAAAATTGTTACCTTTACCCCTAAAACCCATTTCCACTGAGAGACCATTTCAACAATGGGGTTTAGATTTTATTGGGGAGATTCACCCTCCCTCTTCTCACCAGCATAATGGATTTTGACCGCCACAGATTATTTTACCAAGTGGATAGAAGCCATCCCTTGTAGACAAGCCAATGACTCAATCATCATGCAATTTTTAGAAACCAATATCCTATCTAGATTTGGCTGTCTGGAGCAGATCATAACTGACAATGTTGTTGCCTTTAAATCTAAAAGAATGATCAATTTTTGCCACAAATACCACATTACCTTAGGCCACTCCACAGCCTATTACCCTCAAGGTAATGGTCTAGCTGAGTCATCCAACAAAAGCTTAATCAACATCATAAAGAAAGTATTGGAGGAAAACAAGAAAAATTGGCATAAAAAGCTTATTAATGCACTGTGGGCAGACAGGTTAACTACAAAGAGATCCATTGGAACAAGCCCCTATGAGTTGGTTTATGGCATGGAGGTTGTGTTTCCTTCATCTTTAGGAATCCCTGTGATAAAATTGCTACAAGAAATATAGGTACAACCCAATGATATTCAAAGAAGAATCAATCAAACAATTCACTTACAGCAGACTAGAGAAGAAGTGTATCATAGAACTCAGATTCTACAAGAGAAACTTAAGAAGATTTTTGACAAAAGGACAAAGGCCGAGGACTTTTTCATAGGAGACAGAGTGCTGAAATGGGACTCTAGGAGGGAAGATAAAGGAAAACATGGAAAATTTGATTTCCTATGGAGAGGACCTTTTGCTATTCAGGTTGTACAAGGAAACAATGCCTACTCTTTAAGAAGTTTGGATCGTATAGAAGCAGAGGATGGGCCAGTCAATGGGTGGATGCTCAAGCATTATTTTGATCCTCTTTGCTAACGTATTAGGACTATATTTTGTACATAATAGTGTTTATTTTCTGCAGTTCATTTCAGCAGTAAGATAGGGAATAAGATGCAGCAAATTTTGAGGAAAAGAAGTAAAGAATTGTCCTACTTTTTTTTATGATATTTTGAGCCTATTGGAAGACTTAAGGAAGAAGACTTGGGAGCTAGAAAAATGATGACTAATACTCAGACAAACTGCCAGATACAGAGCTGTAATTGTTCAAACCAGCTCATGAGAAATGTATATATGCCACAAAGATACAGTTTTGTTTGTTTATAGCAAAAGGAAATTTCATATTACAGCAAGAGTGAATGTAAGGCTATCTAACCTACTGTTCTTGGCTTTTCACTTGGAAAAGCCATCCCCAAGTGGAGCCACTGTTAGGTTCCTATACCAATAGGTGTCATATTTCATGATTGATTGTGGAAATGCCAAATATGATCATCATTTCCATGCTATAAAGATTCCATATTTCAAAAAACCAAAAAATTTAAAAAATGTAAAGAGGGTATGCCCTAAAAGAAAAATCAAAGGGTAAAAATAATGAATTGGTCAAGAAAGAAAGAAAATGAACCCCAAAGAAAAGACCAGGAAAGTGTGCTAGTCAAAATGCCACTACTGTCTTATTTTGCAAACAGGTTCAAATTATGCAATCAGTGACTTCTGTCACACTTGATGGATGCCTAACAGATTGATCTTAGCCAGTCCATGTTTAAATTTCTTGTTTTAGCATTAGAGAATAAGGTCTGTTCAAACAGTTTAAGCTTGGCAGATCAGTAGTTAGGTAGAGAAGCAAGGGTGCTCAACAACTAAAGCTGAGCCCCTGGAAGAGATAAGGGCAGACTTAGATAGGAGGACAGCTAAAGGAAAACAAAAGAGAGAAAGGGTTTGCTAGTTCAAATGCACCCTAGAAAAGGAAGAAAAAATGATAGGATTAATAAGCTGGGTAGGCAGTTTTGGTGTTGCAGAAGCAGGTTTGTGATCAGTTTTGTCTTGTTGAATATGATCTATCTCATGGATATCACAAATACCATAGCAAAGTGGCTGCAAAACAGTTGAAGCATGACTAATTTCCCCTCTCATTTCCCCAAGAACACTTACTAACATCCCTTCAAGGACAGTGAGATCTACTCAGTGGTCCTAGTTCACTTCATTTCATGAGAAAAACTAAGTAAAACTCTATTTTATACTTAGAACATCAAGCCACATTTCTTGTGTAAAAATGTTCTTCTTCTATTATACTAAGTTTCCCAAGTTCACCACTTGGATCCCTTTTGTTTCCTAAGCCTAAGTTTACCTTTTAAACTTAGTGTCTTGTTTAAAACCTACCATTTCTCATATTAATATCCTAACTATATTTATATAGCTCCTATTTAAAGTTTTCCCCACCCCTATTATACATAAAATACATAAAACAACCCCAAACTTTATAATATCCCGCCCCGGGCTTATTAAAGCCATATGTCAATATTTTGGGGGTCCAAGGTTTACCCGAAACCTTGTTGACAACCCTCCCCGCGCACATATAACCATGGGATTTAATTAACATTTGGTTGATTAAATAACCAACCCGCAAAACCCAAAGTTGAAATACATTAAAATTCTTCACAAAAACTGTAAAAAAACGATGAAATATCATGGCGGGTCCCATATATTACCCCTCCGCCTGTTTATTATGCCGCCAACCGTTGGATCTGATCCCCCAGATCGGACGGCCCACATGCATATCGCAAGCCTGTATATGTCGAACGATAGCGTCCAGGGGATGGGCGGTATTTCCGCCGTACAAAGGACACGCGGCAGGCGCCCGGGGTGATCGTTGTCCCCGCCTCCAATACCACTATGGTCCAAAAGCAGTGCGAGGGCCAAACCACTTACCGCCTATTCCCCAACCCCGCTGACGTCACCCTCTCATCACCTGCACATCATCAGACATGTCATCCGCCACCCCGCCTTCGTATCATCTGCCGTGTCCGCCACGTCACTGCCAAGTCGGCCTCCGTACCCCCGCTATGCGACAAAATCATTGCGTCATGCTAACGTCACCCAACCAAAGCGCACCAAAACCCGCCAAGACCAAATTTTTTGTCAAATTGGTGCAAAACGGTCGTTTTTGTCCATTTTTGTCTATTTATTCTATACGACACGTTCATGCGATTTTCAACTAAAATACCTGTTTCACTGCACAGTCCGCCACCCAGCTAACTCCAGCCTGCAAACCAGTCTTCAAGCTCGGCCCGCCACCTGCATTTTGCACAGAGCGCCCATTGAAGCAGGTATTTACTCAATTGCTTCTGAACCCTGTGTATTTCCGGTTTTTCTCTCAGTTAAATCCATGAAACCAAAAATTGTGCAAATCCAGTCTACAACTCTTGAGAAATAAACCATAACTATCCCTGTTTTATACATTATTTCCACAGAGCAACCTATTTTATCCATTTTTTCACAGAAAGCCAGACTTCCATAACTAAAAACACAGTGCTGCCCCCGAACCCCTACATTTTAACCTCTGTTCTGCCCATTTTTTCCGAGAAATTCTTTAGAATGTGACTCCCTCCGCAAATTTACCCGTTTAGCTAAAGTTCAAGCCCATTTCGGCCTGCAATTCCCGCAAAAAGCCCCCGAAATTGATATTTTACCCACTGTTGCTGTGAAAGCACAACTTCCAAATTTAAAAAAAAAATCACAGAAGATTGAAAATGGAACCTCTAGTGGCCCTCAATGTTTCCCCCTTGAATGCACCACACAAGGAGCTGGAATGGTTGCCCTTAGCTGATAGGGACTTCCAAATACAAGACTTAATGGGTATCAAAGACCATCTGCAAACATTTTGTGAAATTAGAAACAGCTACCTAAACAAGATTGATCTCTATGGCATATGGGAGTCCAATCTGCCCATATATTATCTTCCATCAGTTAATGTATTTCCAGATATAATCCGCTTGTGCTGTGCTAACTATGAGCCTACTCAAAGAGCAGTCATGTCCCCAAATGGCACTGTCCTGTTCTATATCACTCCTGACTCAATCAATGAGATGTTGCATTTCAAGCCTAATCAGCCTCTAGCTCCTCTGTCTATGAAACATTTGCTGGACCAAGGCTCCAAACTATCCTCTGCAGAAATAGGCTGAATTGCCAAGTTATTCATGAGCCCAGACTCCCAGCCCAGAGACTCACCTCCTTTTCACCAGGTCTATTTCAATGAAGTTGGGAGAACTGTCATTGACATGATATCCTATGTCCTGGGTTTTAGAACAAGTGAGTATGTTGATGAAACTATTCTAGCTCTGATGTCCATATTTATTCCAAGACACCCTCCTGCCATCAAGTTAGACTTTGCTACATTCATTAGCAACAAAATCCATGAAAAATTCATGAGCCTAAATAGAGAAGCGGTTTTCAAGTATACAGCATATATATATCATCTGTTCTTATACTATCAAACAGATAGTTTTCAGTTCCCTGTCAAGAAATTGGATGCAAAAGGAGAAAGGAGATCTGTCATATTTTGGACCCCAGTCTTCCATATAGTCCATAATTCTCCTTATACTTATTGTGAGTTCATTGATTTATTCATATATCCAGTCTCATCTATGCTGATGAGAAGTCCCCCTCCCAGACTCTCAGCTGAAATGCAGAAAATCTTGCAGCTGTCCAAAAGCTATAAAATAGGTGATTGGTACTTTTACCAAAATCACACAGAGATCAGGATTTATGGTTGTGAATTGTGCCCCTACAAGCTGCCAAAGTATGTGCCTATGAGACTGTTTTCCCTTGAATACTTTAGGCAATTTATTAGCTCAGATTTGACTCATTTTTATGATGCCAAGAAAAAGGCTCAGCTAAAGCTAAGAAACCAACTAGGCCCCCTCATTATTAACAAAAAGGAAGGGTGGAAAGATGCTGAAAAGATATTAGGTGAGCAACTCAAACTAAAAAGGATTTTTTGGTGGGTACCCTATGACCCAAAAGGATTTATCCATGATAGAAAGACAAAATATAGGCTATCAGGCTATGAACATTGTAGAATCCCTGATATAGAACAATATGCTAATCAAGATGAATGGGTAGAGGGCACATTGGTAGAACAGATTACTGAGGAAGAGAAAATGGAGCAGGCAATGAAAAACCTTGAAAAAACTCTTGACCTGGACTCTTTTGGACAGGTCTCTTTCAAATTGCCTCAACACATTGGAGCGGGCACATCATCTGCTACAACTTCACAACAACCTGCCCAAGAAAATACTCCACCTGCAGGGACATCCAAAGGCAAAGAAGTGCTGCATTCAGAGCAACAAGAAATGACAGATCAGCCAACATCATCACAGCAGCAAGGCCAAGGGAAAATTCCTCCTGCCTAGACCAATGCACTAGAGATACCAGCATTGCAAACTCCTCTCAATGAGGAGAAGGGCAAAAAAAAGGACCGGGAAGAAGCCACATCCATAAGTGGGCCAACAGAACAGCCAGAAGCAAAGAGGAAGAGAGTGGATCCTCTACCTGAAGAGGAAGTTATTGAGGAGATCATTGAAAGTCCAAGAAGTGAAAGGGCAGCCAACCCACTAACTTCCCCAGTGACAGAATCACCTACCAGTTCTCATGGACAGCAATTTGGAAAACAACCTAGTATGGAAATTTCATCAGCACGGCCACAAAGAAAACAAAGTTCTGATATTAAGAGGCCATTCATGGAGATCAAGGCACAAAATGAGCCAATAAGAATGCAGCTTTACGATCAGTTCCTCAAAATGACTCCTGCCAAACAACAGAGATTGATGTCTGCATATGATATCAAGGAAGGGAAATTGATCTTGAGTCATTTTAAGCCCAAAGTGCAGCAACCACAATCAGATGCCGATTATATTAGAACAAATCTGGAGGCTCTTTCCAAAGACATTCACCCTTTGGACCAGGTTGAGTTGCACAGGAAAACCGGTGAAATTGTCTATTCCACTTTGGCAGACAAAGCCATACAAGCTCAGCAATTGCAGAATTCATTAAACAACACATCTGCCCAATTAGAGTTGGAAAAAGCATCCTCTCTGGCCAAGGACAACATGATAAAGTCCTTGGAAGAAATCATCATTGAGCTGGGAAATAATCCCAAGGACCCTAAGGCAATAAAAGCACTAATAAAGAAAAAGGAGGATGACATAGCTGCCCTCAAGAAGCAGTTAAAACTGCCAGTTACTATGCATCCGCAGACCACAGAGATAGTGAAAGAAAAAGAAGAAGACATGATGGAGTTGTTAATAAAAATGAATCAAAGGCTAAGTGAAACAGAGCAGGCTTTGGAGAAAGCATTGCAGGAAAAACAGGGAGAGTTGGCCTCTCAGCCATCTCAAACAGCCCCAATAGCTACAATTGCTCCTCCTACAGCAACAACAGCAGTCCCTCCCACTGCCCCAGCATCGACAACAGGTACATCAGTCACAGATACTCCAGCAGCAGCAACAACAACAGTACCAGATACCAGCATGAGCATGGAAAAGATGATGAAGGAAATAAAAGAATTAGAACTACAAATGGCAAATCTAAAGGAAGCAAAAGAAAAATTGGCCAAGTTAGAGGTAAGCTATGATAAATCAAAAATAACTATGGCTGAAAAAACAAGAGAGGTGAAGGCCCTGGAAAATAAGGTAAAATCCTTGGAGAAAGATCTTACTCTTCATAAACCTCTATCAGAAATAAAAACAATTTTATGGACTAAGATTGGTCAGTCCATCACTGATCAATGGAGATCAATACAGACTGTCCATGAGCAAATTGAATTGATAGAAATAGCCCGAGTGGAGATTCAAAAGGCCAGAGAATTATTGAGAAACATGCCCGAACAGGCCAATAGACTAATTCATTTTTTGAATACTCATACCAGAGAGCAACTAGCAGCTCTAGATATCGGGGACAGAACAGGTACCATTTTGACAGTTAAAAAGGTGCTGACTATGAAGAATTTTGTACAAAATCTGGAGAGAAAGTGTCAAGAAATGCAGATAGAAATAAATTCTTTTACAGAAAAGTTTACAGTCTTGCAGCAAAAGGGTCTACCCAGTTTGTTAACCAGCAATCAGAGGCTGTTGACACATGAACAATATGCTCACAGGGTGAATACATATGTTGCCAATCAGATCACAGCATCATCAAGCACTTCAGAAGACATAGTACCTCCCTCTGGACAAAGCTTATATGACAAGTTAGAAAATCTGTTCTATATTGAGCATGAAATAACACATCTTTTTGAAGTCCAACCCAATTTCTACAGGTATACTGAAGCTGATGAAATATTGATAAAACTACAAAGACACCAGTTGCCAACAGACCAATGGTGGCAGAGCATGTTAGAGATTTTACCAATGTAGTTTTAGTTCCCTTTTTGATCATCTGCATTAAATCAAATTCAATACATGTGCCACCTATCATAAAAATGAAAACAATAGAGGAAGGAATTCACGCCAAAACGCATTAAAGCGGAATCAGGCACAGATGAAAGGGTCGGGACAGCAACGCAGGAACGCAGAATAAAGAGACATCTACCAGCCGACTTGTTGAGTTAAAAAGTCAAATATATCAGACCACCTAAGGCAACCAGTACAGCGGAAGTTACTCCTACATTCATTCCGCTCTGTTTTCAATGTCATTTACTGCCTTTGAAGAAGTAGATGGATAAAGTTATTGCTTGATATTTTCTCTATGAGATATTTTGTAACTCTTTTTTTATAAATACCTCCCCAATCCAAGTGTTAGGGGTTGGTGAATATCATTCTGGACTTACGCTGTAAATTTTGAGAACTCTTCTGAATAAAGATTGCTGGAATGCTTTGCTGATGAACTCTCTGGTTATGGAATTAATGGCAGAAGCCCATGTTGTAGAATTCATGGATTATCTCATGGATCAATAAGTCTTTTTAACTCTTGTTCTACTTTTTCTGTGTTTTATATATCATCTAAGTATCATGTTCTAAATTGCAGGAAAAAAGAATAGCCCGGAATTTACTTTGTTGTACTCTGTGTTCAATTCCTATCATTTTTATGTTTTCTACAGGACTAGCATAGGCAAGAATTCTTGACTGCTCCTGTCTCCCTGGTTCTTACACCCTAAATATAATTAAGGAATTCTTAACTGCTCCTTGATAATATTTACCCACTTTCCCTCTATTAGCATAATGAAGATTCTTAATTGCCTTTCATTCCCTGACTCCATTTCATCTTATTCCTGCTTGAAGATTTTTCCATGGTTAATTATCTTGCTCTGTAGTTCCTCCTTTTGCCAAAGAAACCATACCCAGAAGTTTATTTTCATTTGACTCCATTAACCCAATGGTCTGAACTTCTCATACTTTGCAGCCCTGTTTTATTGAATGTCACCATCCAAACATCAAACAACTATCTGCACTTCATAACTAGCCTAACATATAGCAAAACAAAGCTAAATTACAAAGAGAGAGCCCTCTCTCGCTGGAGATTGGCTAGAATCTGCATCCAAAAGATTGGTTAGTGGTTATCTCGGCCGTATTCCCTTTTCTCAGATCTTTTGGGGAACAACCTGAGTGATAACAATAGGTACGCAATTCAACCTTTGTGCTGACTAGATTACGGGCACCAGCGGGCTCCTTGCGTCCTATGGGACTACCTTCGTGTAGATCCAGCCATAGTGCGACCAGTATTAATTACCTAAGTATTCCTTAGTTAGGTTTTGTTTGTTAATTACTTAGAAATTTTTCATACATTAACATACATACAAGTGCCCACATATAGATAAACATATATCATTAACACAGAACATCAAAATATAGATCTATGAAACAGATGCATAATATGCTGAATCAACTTAGCTTTATTAATGATCCTTTTCAAGTTTAGTTTAATATAGACCCAACTCCGTCATGTGCACTCAGTTGCAGGGGTCCGCGCACTCAGCTGCAGACTCTACTAGGCCTCTGCACACTCAGTTGCAGAGCCTTTACCTATTACTACGACCCAATACCTTTAGATCCACTTCTATCCTCTAACCATGCCTTCGCATCTATCTATTACTTTCCAAAAACTCAGAACTCTCTTTACACTTATAGCCTCGCTCTATTTATACAATCCCATGGTCCATGGACCATGGGTAGGCTGACACAATTTACATTCAATTTCATTATTTTAGGGTGGACAACCCTATGACTCATACTAAACTTTCGCGCCCGCATTTCACGGAGTCTTTCCATATGTTGACCAAAACTCTGGCTTTAAGCCCCAAAAACATGTTATGGGGGGATCCGTTGCCCAACGCTGCCTCAAAGAGAATTCACCCTTTCCCAAAATGGATCAATGCTGCAAAGGTGGTAGGGTCTTAGATAATATCTTTGTTGATGATTTATCGGGTTACAATCAAGTCAGGGTGGACCTAGAATATGTGTTGAAGACAACTTTGACAACTCTATGGAACATGTTTGCATATGTAAGAAGGAATTTTGGCTTAATGAATGATGGGGCCACTTCCCAAAGGGCCATGGAATATGACTTTTCTTATATAAATACATATTTATTGTAATATAGCTGGATGATATGATTGTTTTATCCAAGAAATCAATTGATCATGCTAGCCATTTGATGCAAGTTTTTGAGAGATGCATGAAATTTGGCATATCCCTCAATCCAAATAACTCATTCTTTGGGATGGTGGAAGGTAACTTGTTGGGTCACATTGTGTCTTTCCAAGGAGTAAAGATTTATACATAAAGATTAGAAGCTATAAACACCTTATCCTTTCCTAGGCACAAGAAGGCCATCCAATCATTCTTTGTGAAGATCAAATTCCTTCTTCGATCGGATTCTCCCGATATTTTCTAAACTCACCAAGCATATGATGGGAATGATCCTGCTAGGAAATAATTATTAGCTATAAAGAAAGCACTACGAGAGAATCCAATGTTAATATGCCCTAACTACAACAAAGAATTGTGTATCTTTCCCTTTGCCTCTGAGTATACTATAGAGTTTGACTACAAAAGAACTATGAGGGACATGAATAGTAGATTTATTTTTTCATCAAGGCTTATAGGGATGCGAAACTAAATTACAACATCATGGAAAAGAAAGCATATGCTAAAGGCCTTGAAATCTTTCAGACAATATGTAATGCATGCCCAAATAACTTATTATGTGCCTCATTTTTCAGTGTTGATGTCGTAGCGGAAGGTTGATCTCATAGCGGAAGATCCTCTTTTTAAATTATTTTTATAATGAACTGTAAACTGTGATCTCTTTGTTCCTTTTCAAAAAAAAAAGGGGGGGGGGAAGTGATTCATTTCATAATCACCTGATATGGTATGGTTAGGATCAATCCGAACCAGTTGATTCCGCATACAATACAGCTAGAATGCCCACTATTCAACACCACCAATGGGATTTAGATAAAGATCAGAGAGTAAACTGAATAATTCCCGATCTGGAATCTCTTTTGGGACAATATTTGATCTGCTATGCCTAGATAATAATTACAAACATAGTTAAGGGATGGTTCAAATCCAACCATTTCAAATAAGGTTTTACCCTTTACTCTGGAAACTCGGATATCCTCAATAAGTCAAGGACATGGTATGTCAACTAGATACTGATGGAAAAATAGGGGAATGACTCCTTGGGATTCAAGAATATGACATGGTGATTAGGCCAACCAAAATGATCAAAGGTAAGGGACTAGTCAAGCTAATGCATGCATTGTCATGTGAAGGTTATTGTGCATGAGGTCATTTTATGCAATTAGGTTATCATGATGATATTAGTGTGTTATGATGCTAATGTGTTGGTTGAGATAGGGCGGGAGATGCAGATCATTAAAGTGAAGTTGTATCATTGGACCTCGAGGCAAGAGCATGTCATCATACATGTTTGTATGTTGGGCATGTAGGTATGTAGGTTAAGGATTGTTATGTGCATCATGGTTATGTGTATTTCTTTCATTCTATTGATGTTATGGTTACATACATGATAGATGCTAGTTGATTAGTGTAGTCATATGCACATCTGTCAGATAGTCATGAATGATAGTAACCTATGGTTGTATGCATTGATATTTTTTTTATGTTAGATAACTTGATGATTATGTTACATGTTGTTGATGAGCATGATATATAACTTGTTGTTGTTATACGATAGTTAGCTTGATGATTAGGTTATATATTGTTGATGAGAATGATATATAACTCGTTGTTATATGCTAGTAACTTGATGATTAGGCTTATTACATTAAGATCTTGATGTTATATGTATCGTGCTAATTTGATTGGACTATGCAAATGGTTAGGTCATTACATTCATGTATGAGTTAATATGTTGTGATATTATGTCATACTAATCTAAACTGAATGTGCATATGTGATTGCTATGCATGAATGACAATTATTTATGGGCTTGTGGTGTGAACATGTTAGCTAGTTATTGTTATGTATATCATGACCCTATTTATGTTTGAGTTGATATGTTGTGAAGTTATATCATGATAATCTAGCTTGATTATGCAAACAAGATAGCCTCCTTTGAGATACATTAAGGTATGAGTTTGCTTATGTTGTATATTTGGTGCTTGATTGTTTGATTATGTTATCTATTTTGTGTTTGAGTGTTTGGTGTCTATTATGTCATCTAGTTGATTTATCTAACATGGTGTGTTTATAGTTTGCTTGAATGTTTGATTAATTTCATTATATGAGTATGTGTCTATAAGATTGCATGAATACATGATCTTGTTTTAAGATGATTGTACTAACACATATGTGTTGAGACAACTGACATGTACTTGAGTGTAATAGGTGACAGTTGTAGCATTATGTCTAATGACTATGAGTTGACTATGGATTATGGCATGATTGTTAGTATTGATAAAGTTTGATTTCAAATTGATAAACATGATTGTCTTGATATTTGGAACATGTGGTTGACATGTGTGAGCAGTTGCAGGGAAACATGCTTGGTATTAGCATGACAAGGTAATAGTTGATGTGTTTATATAAATCGTAGTTGGGTGTTGTGACAGTACATAGTAAGACTCGATTGCAACAAGGTAAAAAGGTAGAAGAAAGGAATTGGGCAAGAATTCATTTGGCTATGTTTGGAAACCCTAAATCCAAACAAATGAGTGCTTTGTATACAAGAAGTCTTCTTAACCTTGATTTTGTTTGACATTATCTGGATATGTTCTATAGTCATGAACATGTATTTGAAAGGTATATCAACTAGTTTCCAGTTATGGATGGATTCGTTAGGGGAATTGGAGCCCCTTGAGAGATGGCATAGACGTGTTTAGTTACAAGGAAATGTACTTAACACAACAAGGTAAGGTATTTAGCATGTTTCTATGTTTATTTATGCACTGAAAGTTATGTGTTTATGGCAGTATCCGAACTCAATCTCTCAAAAACCGCTCCACAGAAACTTGCAATCCAAGATTAGGTTATATGTTAGTGATGAACATGATATATAAATTGTTGTTGTTATATGATAGTTAGCTTGATGATTAGGTTATATATTGTTGATGAGAATGATATATAACTCGTTGTTATATGCTAGTAACTTGATGATTAGGCTTATTACATTAAGATCTTGATGTTATATGTATCGTGCTAATTTGATTGGACTATGCAAATGGTTAGGTCATTACATTCATGTATGAGTTAATATGTTGTGATATTATGTCATACTAATCTAAACTGAATGTGCATATGTGATTGCTATGCATGAATGACAATTATTTATGGGCTTGTGGTGTGAACATGTTAGCTAGTTATTGTTATGTATATCATGACCCTATTTATGTTTGAGTTGATATGTTGTGAAGTTATATCATGATAATCTAGCTTGATTATGCAAACAAGATAGCCTCCTTTGAGATACATTAAGGTATGAGTTTGCTTATGTTGTATATTTGGTGCTTGATTGTTTGATTATGTTATCTATTTTGTGTTTGAGTGTTTGGTGTCTATTATGTCATCTAGTTGATTTATCTAACATGGTGTGTTTATAGTTTGCTTGAATGTTTGATTAATTTCATTATATGAGTATGTGTCTATAAGATTGCATGAATACATGATCTTGTTTTAAGATGATTGTACTAACACATATGTGTTGAGACAACTGACATGTACTTGAGTGTAATAGGTGACAGTTGTAGCATTATGTCTAATGACTATGAGTTGACTATGGATTATGGCATGATTGTTAGTATTGATAAAGTTTGATTTCAAATTGATAAACATGATTGTCTTGATATTTGGAACATGTGGTTGACATGTGTGAGCAGTTGCAGGGAAACATGCTTGGTATTAGCATGACAAGGTAATAGTTGATGTGTTTATATAAATCGTAGTTGGGTGTTGTGACAGTACATAGTAAGACTCGATTGCAACAAGGTAAAAAGGTAGAAGAAAGGAATTGGGCAAGAATTCATTTGGCTATGTTTGGAAACCCTAAATCCAAACAAATGAGTGCTTTGTATACAAGAAGTCTTCTTAACCTTGATTTTGTTTGACATTATCTGGATATGTTCTATAGTCATGAACATGTATTTGAAAGGTATATCAACTAGTTTCCAGTTATGGATGGATTCGTTAGGGGAATTGGAGCCCCTTGAGAGATGGCATAGACGTGTTTAGTTACAAGGAAATGTACTTAACACAACAAGGTAAGGTATTTAGCATGTTTCTATGTTTATTTATGCACTGAAAGTTATGTGTTTATGGCAGTATCATGCAGGGGATTGCATGGAAAAAGAGGTTGCCATGAAATATTGAAGAAGGTATAGGTTGAGATTTCCTTTGGAAACACTGGGAACCATGGGGATTGAGTCATGGTGTCTGTTGTTAGTCTTGTTCTTTTGGTCTTTTGTGATTTTTCTTGTGCTTGATTTGTAGTTTTTTTATGTCTAGTGTATGATCGTGCCACTTTGTTTGTGATGTCATATTGTTATTGGTTTTCTCTTGATTTCTTCTTGGTATTTCCTTTTAAGTTTTGAGTCTTGGGAATTGGTTGGGAAAGTGGAAATTTAGTGGAGCTTAGGGAGAGCTAAACGAAATCCAGTAGGAAATTGAAGACTCAGATGCAGTCGATGCATGTATAAAGGAAGTTGAAGGCAAGAGTATGACAACGAGTTGGATTCGTTGGGTCCATTGGTGTAAATGGATGATGGTAGGACAATCATGGGAAAGGTAATCAAGAAAGGTAAGGTGAACGGATTTGAGGCATCGGATGCCTTGGCTATGTTGGGAATGGTTGTTCTCAATGTTGTGCATGAATAAAGGGAGTTCTCTTAACCTTGACATTATGATATTTGGTAGTTATGTTGTGATCATGATTATGTTGATGTATATATATGTATATATGTATGTCATGTATGACAGTGTCATCATGGATCATGATTGTTTTATGCTAATGTTGATATGTACATATCTATGTATGTATGTATGTCATTGTCTAATTAGATCATTATTGTTTTATGTTGGTGTTTATATGTATATATGTGTATGTATGCATATCGTTGTCTGACAAGATCATGATTGTTTTATGCTAATGTTATGTATATGTATATATTTATCTATGTCACTGTTCGACATGGTTGTCAGAGATCATTATTGTGGAAGAATGATTTCTTATTCAGGTGAATGGCATGGCGAGGTTCTTGGCCTTATGGGGAATCAAGTGGGGAGAGTAGTCATGAAAAATGTACGAGGTTAGTATCATGTGGATATGAATTGATATTGTATGCTTGTATTATGCCTATGTTTATTTTATGACAGGTAACTCTAAGGGATATAGTAGCTGAATGAAAGCAGTGTGGACTACAACATGCTAGGACAAGCATAGTTAAGATACTGGGAGTAAGGTTGCTTGGTAGAGACAGTGTGGTATTAATGTTGTGCATATGTTGTGTTGTACATGTTGCATCTGAGATGTTGTGCGCATGGGGTGTTGTGTATATGTAGTGTGTGTACATGTTTTTTATGCAATGTTATGTACAAGGTGGTACATATAATGTTGTGAAAATGTTGCATATGCAGTGTTGGGTATAGATGGTGCTATGTACATGTTGGATATGTGATTTTGTGTACATATAGTTCTGTGTGCATGATGGATATGCAGCGTTGTGTGCATATGGTGTTGTGCGCATGTTGGATATGAAGTGTTGTGTACCAATGTTGCTATGTACATGTTGGATATGCAGTGCTATGTACATGTGGTGTTATGTGCATGTTGTATATGTGGTGCTATGTAAATATGGTGTTGTGTGCATGTGGTGTTGTGTACATGTTTTGCAAGTGGCATTGTGTGTTGGTGGTGTTGTGTACATGTCGTGCACGTGGCATTGTGTACATGTGGTGTCTTGTACATGTCATGTATGTGGTACTGTGTACATGTGGTATTGTGTACACATTGTACAAGTGGTGCGGTGTACATGTGGCATGGTGTACACATTATGCAAGTGATACTGTGTATATGTGATGTTGTGCACACATCATACAGGTGGTGTTGTATACAAGTGTTACTGTGTACATGTTGTACCTATGGTACTGTTGTACATGTGGTATTATGTTTACGGAGTACATGTTGTGTTGCGGGCATGCAGTACTATGTATGTGCATTGTGTAGTCGTGGTATCTTGACATATGCATTCATTGTGTTGTATTGTGTGTACGTATTTGTGTTGTGTTGTACACTGGGTGTAGGTGTATGTGTGGTATGTTAGGTGTAGGTACATGTATTGTGTGGTTTTGTACATTAGGTATAGATGTATATGTTGTGTTGTACACTGGGTCTAGGTCTATGTATGTGTTGTGTTGTACCTTGGTTGTAGGTGTATGCGTTGTGTGTTAGGTGTAGATGCATGTATTGCATGGTGTTGTATGTTGTGTGTGGTTGTATGTGTGTGATGCACACTATGTGTATGTGCACATGGTTGAGGAGAAGGCACTGGGTGTTTGTCGGGCATGGCAACCAATCTGGATGTACATAAAGACCAAAGGTAGAAGTAAGGATCGATGAAGGATAAGTATCAATATTTTATTTCAATTTCATTATGCATGTGATCTATGATTTTGACTTGTGATGATTACGTGTGATTTATGATTATGGTTTATGATGATTTCATGGAATTCATGATTTTAATTTATAATGGTTGAGTTGAGCTAATTGTATGTGATATGTTTATACATGATGAATTAATCAATGATGCTAGTTTGACTTCTTGTGATAAGAAGCAAACAACATTGCAAGTGTACCTTATTGATGAGCTACCAATGAGGTATGATGTGAATTTATTTCAATTTATTTTAAATCTAATGAAAGTTATGTTCTTGGTGCAGGAAGCAGGAAGATGCCCAATTGGGTGGTCGAAATTGACGACAAGAATTAGTAGCAATAGAAAAAGGAATTGGAACAGGTAACAGTATGCTAGTGAATCATTCAGGCGCAGGGCCATTATGGGACACTGGTACCCAATAGTGTCCATTGATTTCCATGAGCATGCTATGATCGGTATGATGGTTTTAAGGCAGGGATATGCCTTGGTTTTTGTATCTTCTGATGTGAGGAAGCCTTGCCAAGGGATGGACTGTCAGGGATGGGGGTGCCAGAGAAATGTGGAAGGTATGTGACTGCACAAAAGGGGGTGACCAGATTTCCCAAGGGACTGTGTAGCAGAGAAGGGAAGGTCGGGGATGGATTTGTTTTGGTCATTATCATTTCCATAGAGAATCAAATGCACATGGGGAGTGTGCCATGGAACAATGAGATGGTAAATGTTCACTGAGAAGACATGTGGCATAGGATTGTAGCGCTAGACATTGGATGCAGTTTGACTTTGGCAGTGGATTCTGGACTTCCTTGGAAGGAGGTGAATCCTGGTATTACTTTGAGGGTGGAGGTGTGAGCCTCTAGACTCCCTTGTTACAGATGCAGACATTGTATCCTTTTTTTTGTTGGTTGAGAAAATTTACATACGTGTGTATGTGTATATTATTGTAAATATTGTATCGAGCTAGATTTATAAAGCTCCATAGACAGTATGGTTATTTGTTGGTTGAATAAAATGTGCATGAGTATATGTGGTTATTATTGTAAATACCATAATGAGTTGTGTTATAAAGCTCCAATAAACGATATTATTGTCATGTTTCAACAGTGGTCATTGTAAATACTGCAACGAGTTGTGTTATAAAGCTCCATGGGTAGTATGTTCTAATTTAAACAGTCTTGTTGGTTATAGGTGTCATCGAACACCAAGGACGGTGCTCCAGCAAGAGGGAGGGTTTTGTAACAACCCTAGTTAAAAATTCATGTAAAAATATATAAGACCACGGTCATGGGATACGTATTCCAACTTGAATGGTGGGAAAAACATCCTAGTGAGTGTTCATTCAGTTTATTATGGCTAAGGAAATTGGAAAAGGCAATAGCAAGGGCATTTGGAAAGGTAAAGAGACATTTTTAGCACATTTATTTATGAAAATGAAGGTGAAAGGTCATAGTTTGCATGTGAGGATGAAATTGAAGGAAAATAATGGAAAATTAATAAAATAGAGGCCTCACTAAATAAAAGGCTTCTAAGGATCAATGGGTAAGCTTGGTGAGTTCAATTTTGGTGGAGCTCTCTTCTATTCTCTCCCTCTCACTTTTGGAAACTTAGAGTTTTCTTGGAGTGCTCTTGGAGAGAATGGAATACTTGTTGTTTTAGAGCAAGAAGGAAAATAAAGAGCAAGAAAGTGAAAGAGGACATCAGGATCAACAATTACAACAATTTTTTCTTGCAAGTACTGAGTTGCATGTATGTTTTCCTCACTAGTTTTGGAATGCATGGCGCATGCATGTGGTTTATTTGTCATGATCTGTAATTGGCATGGAGGATTGCCTGGATTGATAGTGGATTTGCCTATCCTTGCCATTTCCTAGATAGTCATGGTGTTGTGGGTTTATTTATTCATTTCTGGTTGGTTCTCGTGTTTCCTTTAGCTTGGGTTGAGTTATTAGTCCTGGAAGCCTCGGTTGGAAAAACACTTTAGAAGCCCAGTAACAGCTTGGGTTGAGTTACTAGTCCTGGAAACCTTGGTTAGACAAACACTCTAGAAGCCCTAGATGGGTTGATTTACTAGTCCTGGAAGCCCTGGTAGGAAAAACGCTCTGGAAGCCCAGAATAAGCTGTGGGTTGAGTTATTAGTCCTGGAAGCCCTGGTTGGACAAATGCTCTGGAAGCCCGAAATAAGTTGTGGGTTGAGTTACTAGTCCTAGAAGTTGGGTTGAAACAAACACTGTGGAGCCCTGGAAGGGTTGGGTAGAGACCAATCTGATGATGGTTTTGTGATTTACGACCTTGAGGTGGAATCACGATTCAATGGGTTGAGGTGAATGGCCTCTGAAAGCCCTGGATGGTTTTGGATTTATGTGTTCTATGATATCCCACATTCATGCTTGGAATATGGCATGAGGGTGAATGGATGAAGAGAGATTTGGCTCAAACATTCTACGATCAGGTGGAACATGGTAGTCCCATACCGGATTGGATTTTGCATCATAAATATGAGGTTATTTCTCCTTGTTATCTCATGAGTAGTATACTAGTTTATAAGAGGATTATATGGCTATTCTATCCTTGGTATTTCTGTTGTTATCTTGGTTATGAATATGTATTATGACAATGGATATGTATGGCTCCCATCATGTTTTTAATTGTATATGAATGAACAATGTATCTATGGCTTAATGGATGAAATTGTAGCTAAAGTGATAAGGAAACAATGCCTTGTAGCAAATCTCAGATAAGTATGAGACCCCTATGCTTAGACCTGTCATTTACACCTGTAGATTGCATTGATGCCAAGTGTTTGACAAAATGTCAGTCCTAGTTAGGGATGGTCAGGCCTAGTCTTGCAGTTAGTTTTTGGTTTATTAGTCTTTTCATCATGTGTTTAATGGATTCCGAAAGTTACATCAAGTTCTGGGAAATGGATGGAATTCTAGGGTTGAAAAGTGCCTTAAATTCCCCAAACGCTGGCACAAGTCTGCTGGAAATAGTCCCTGGACGGAGGCATCTGGGCTTGTGGGAACATCCAGAGCTCTCTGGATGCTGACATGCACATAGCATGGGAGCATCCAAAGGCTTAATAGCTCAAAGGCTCGTTAGGAACCAGGGGTTGGTTAGCGGAAAGGTTAGGATGGTTCGTATGGGTCCTATTTTTGATGTTGAAGGTCTATATGGTGTTTCCATCGGTTCCACTTCCTTAATGTGATTTAGTAGGTCAAATCATATCATAGTAACTTCTCATTACATGTTTACCCCGGTTGGTTGGTTACTTGGGTAGATGCGGGAGGAGGGTGTTACACCAAAGAAACCTAGTGTGTGATTATGAGTAAGTCAAAGAAAACCTAGAGTGTGGTTATCAGTAAGCTGAAGAAAACCCAAGATAATTATTGATGATGATGCAATTGGTATGAAAATATTTGTGGTGAAATAATTTTTGTTGAACCATGTACAAGAAAAAGCTTCCTAAAGAACTAGTGGTTGCAATGGTTGGTGACCCATGTATTCTAGTGGATTATAACCTTTTTATATCGACTTCAACAAACACAATGTTTACGTTTTGTAGGTAGAAGATAAAGAATGAAGAAGACCAAAGATGTGTAGGAGACAAAGAATGAAGAAAAAATACCAAAAGATAAAGATCACAGAAGATATAAAATGAAGAAAACAACATCAAAGGAAAAGATCATAGAATTCTATAGAAGAATCAAAGATGAGGAGAAGAGACATAAGTTAGAGATGAAGTTAACTTGAGAGATACATGAAGAGATTATTGTGAAAATATTTATGCATTTAGTTGAAATAAACACCTAATTATGGAATAGCCATTATAGTCACATAATATTGTATAAAGGTAACAAAAGTAACAATTGTACAATAAAAACATACATGAAATGAATTAATTTAATAGAATTTTCTTTTTGAGATTTCTTGAATGTAAACTCCTAATATTCCTTATTTGATAGTTGTTTGATATGCTTATTATTGGTTACTAAAACTTACACTTAATGTATGATTTTGAAAGTTTTCCATCTCATAAAATTGTTCATTTAACTATAGAACCTATTTTCTTCTTTTAAAAATATATATACAATGTAAATAAAATAAAATAAAAAAACAAATCCCATTGAATACTTGATATGGTAATTTTTAAATTTATGTGAAAATATCCTTCTAGGTAAGACATGATTTCTCATCCAGTATGCATAATCTCAATCATTGAAAATGAGAATACATGTTTTGATGAGATATTTAAGATATGTACATGTATAAGAGAAAACAAGATTTTTTTGTGAATTAAACTCTTTGTAATTAAGGTAAAAAATAATTGTTTTTGCAATAGTTTTCACATAAGATATATTTCCCATGGGTGTTCACTAAATATCTGCAAATAAAAATCTACCTACACAATCTAAGTGCTCAAACATGTTATTCATTCCACTTACACTTAAAAGCGAACTCATAAAAAAATTGCATTAAGCCAACTATTTTCACAATGATATCAAGGAACTCTTCAGAGCCATGCCAAAATATATATTGAAATGCCACTAAGGTATATCAAAATGGTATGCTTTTCTCTACGCATGGTAAACCATTCATTGTTGAGAGAGATTGTTGCAATCTCTCAAGGTAGGTTTTTTTTAACTAATCTAACATGGTTGTGATGGTAAATGAAAGAAGCACAATCAACTTATGCAATGGAAATATACATTAAAAATGGTGATGCAAAACTAATGAGTGAATTAAAAGGATAAATGGTATAAGAAATATATTTCACATTAGAGGATTATTTTTATGTTTTGTAGTGAAGACGTTTTTTAATAACATGCACATATATGTAAGTTGTAACTATGACATTATTTTAATTTATTATTTATAATCAGCGTAGATCTATCTTTACTCTGGATCTACCAAGCCTTGAGAGGGATCAAATCTTTTGTCACTCTATTCTAGTTTGCATATCAAGATATTTGATCACTCTATTCTAGTTTGCATATCAAGGTATTTGATCACTCTCGACTAGTTTGCATATCAAGATATTTGACCACTCTCGATGCTTAGTAGATCCAAACGAAAGATGGATCTATGTTGGTTTAATTCCCCCCTTTAAATAGGCTACATTCGACGTGAATACCATGGGTCAATACCATGTGCTATCTTTATTTTTATTAATATTAATATTAGGGTTAATAATGTTTTTTTTTGCATGGTATTAATAATAACTTGACCCGTAGGCTTCACCTAAATAAAACCTCTTTTTTGAGTCTTTGTAAATATAAAGAGGTTTATGGACTAAATATAAAAAGATGTTTTATTTATTTACCATACCTCTAGTTTATTTACATTTTTATTTATTTGCTACACCTCAAGTTCATTTATATTTTTATTTATTTACCATACCTATTTTTTTTAGTGTTCATAAACCTCTTGATATTTTAAATTTATATTGTTCTTATATATAATAATAATTATATTGATTTCTAAATAGGGCCTACATTAGATTAAAAATGTTAAATGTTAAACATTATATGTTAAATGTTTATATTTAAGTTTAGGTTTACATTTACATTTACGTTTACGTTTACGTTTACATGTTTATGTGAGATCTATCTCATACTAGACTGTAGAGGGCATTTGGGCACAATAAATAAATAAATATGTTATCATTTTTTTTATATTGAGAAAAAATTCCATTAAAGTGATGTCATCAAGCATTCAAATATGTAATTTTTTGAAATATTATTTCAAGTTATAAGAGATACAATTTTCATAAAAAAAATTAATTGATTCAGAAGTAATGATGAGATAAGAAGGCCAATTTTTTTAGAATATTATTTCAAGTCATGAGTGCTACAATTTTCATAATTAATTTTTTAATTGATTCAGAAGTAATGGTGAAGGAAGATGCCAAAAAAATGATGCATCATTCCACTTGTGTTCTTATTTCTTAATTTCATAGTTCCAACTCTATAAATAAGTATATTAACATAAAAATGAATTTAGAAATTCATTCCTTTGTATCAATATCTGTGACTCCATTTCTTATTTCATATGAAGAAATTATCTAGCACCACCTACCTACTCTTATTGTAATGACTTATGAAAAGCATGCTTACCTTGTAATGAGTCTTGTGGGGCTTGAATCCTAGCATATAGATCGACAATGACACTTTCTAGGCTAGTCATCCATATGTCCCTATCATTTCTAACTATTTCCACTTTGACTAAATCTTATTTGTACCAACTAAGAAACCCTAAAAGGCGTAATTACATATATAATAGATGAAAAAAAAAAACACATTGTTGAAGAATAAACCTCCATTGCTATCCCTTCTATTTTGACCCATCTAACTAGATATTCATCTTATATTATTACTACTTATATTCCCTTTCCACACTACCTCATATCTTATTTCTTTCAACCCACACTGACGAAGAATGCCTGACGAATAGACGGTTTCTCGCACAAGAGAGACAAAGATGAAATGAAATGTACACTTTATGAAAAGGAAAAAAGGGAAGGAGCTCGAATATTTACTACGCCACTGAGAGGTAAGTGGCCAAACAAAATTTCCCTTCTAGACTGAAAATAGAGTTCTTCGATCGAATGGTACATGGTACAAGAGACTATTTCAAAGCTACATTGGTCATTTTCTTCCTGAATCCAATCTAGGGAAGTTTGAAAAATATTTCCCAAATATAGAAAACTTTTCAGTCCCTTGGATCGAGGACTCTATCAAATTGATATCTCAGTAGAGGTAGAAAATAAAATGGTAGAATATGGATTAATTCTTAGTCAATTTCTCAGTTTCACATCCAGGTGGTCCCGCGATACCAATTGTTACTTTTATCATATCCAAGACCAGCAGATACCCTAGGTATGAGTAAGACTTGCTTGTTTAGTCGAACCGAAATAGCATTGATTGAAGTCACATTCCTTGAGTCCACCACTGAACCAATTGTGATCACCGGGACTTATGCCAAGTATATGTAGTAATGGGTTTTCATGCCATCTAGACAACCCGCACAATGGGACTTCTCAAAGTGAATCGCTACTACCACTTGAAAATCTGATTCGAAGATTGTTCAGTCAAGTTTGAGAGATCAAATGAATAAATGACTATGAAGGAAACTCTTCCAGGATTTCGACTAGTTATGATGCTACTATGCATGATGAAAGACTTGGGTCAATAAGAATTCTGAATAATGTTCCCTCCGTTCTTAGTAAACCACTTTTCATCTCATTCTAGACCGTTATTATCAACCGCTATAGCTGACTCCTCACTAAGTGTTCTCTGTAAGTAATAGATAAACCTTCCCAGCTTGGTCTCCTTATAACACTATTCTTAGCTGTTACCTTTGCCCAGGCACCTTCTATTCTAGTTCTTATTTACCAAGGGTGTGACTTCGGGATCCTAATATTTGGCTAACCAGATTCATGATGGTCATCAATTTCTTATTTCTGAAATGTGTAGAAGGAAAACATAGTGAAAAATATCCCTCATTTTTATGCTTCGTTATGTCCTCAATGTTGGGAATTTCTGATGATTCCAAAAAAAATTAACTAAACAGAGAACAATGCTCTGTTTTAACCCAGGAAACTAAAAATTTGTTTGCTGAAGACAGAGATTTACACATGCACAAGGAACACTTGGATTCATTAATAAGATTGCTATTACAAAAAAACTTCTTCCTCCAATAGAGGGATTTCACCAACAGAACTGCTTCAGATGCAGTAAAAAAAAGATTTACTCTGTCTCTGCACTGTTGTGCATTTCAAAACAAAATACTCTGTCTCCTCTGGAAAAATTTCACTATCTCAGCTTGCAAGTTTTTTTACACTGTTGTGTGTAAAAATTTCATTCATGAGATGCTGCTCTCATTACATTGCATATAACATTACAGTCCAGAACAAAACATAAAAACATTCACGCTGTTGCGTAAATTTACACTGTTGTAAAAAATTTATTCTTACATTCGCTGTGGCGAGTTTTTTTATTACATTTTCAACGAACAACCAAAAAACATAACATATCTTTTGTTTGACTTGTTCCCTAAAACAAAATAACTCCCGTGCATAAGAAAAATAATAAAATTAAAGTTTTTACCTACATTTACTGACCGAAATGAATTATATTAATTACATAGCATGGTGGTAAATTAATTTCTCGTCCTTCACCTCTTTTCAGTCAACCTTGCTTACAGTCTTGTTAGTCATATGGAGGTTCAACAAAAAACATGTGCAGCTGCTCTCTTAACCGGAGATCTGCCCCAAGTTAATCGGACGGTTGTTTGCAATTTCCTGGAGGTCCCTTTCAACCGAGCTTTACGCGTCGGGGGATGGTGGTTTTGGAATAGTGCTTGTGGCCACGTGTCCATCGTTGATTTTGATCGCTGCCCTTGGAGGAAAAACCATCTTTCGGCAAAAGCTGTGCGGGGGATAAACTGGCAGTTTTGCAAAATAAATGACGCTGCACGACAGTTGAAATTAGCATTTCAACACTCCCCTTTAATTTCAACTGCTGGGTTATCAGTCATGCCTAGACATTTTCTCAAAAAGTCAAAACTTTTCTGCCACAATGGTTTGGTCAGAATATCAACAACCTGCTCCTGAGTTCTGCAGTGTTGTAAAACAATTTCTCCACTGTTTACCAATTCCCTGATGTAATGAAACTTTGTGTCAATGTGTTTCGTTCTCTTATGAAACATAGCATTCTTGGATAATGCAATAGCTGAGCTATTGTCACAAAAAATCACAGTTCCTTTTGCCTGCTCTTGGCATAAACTCCTTAACATCCTTCTCATCCAAATTACTTGACACGCTGCTATTGTAGCTGCCACATATTCTGCCTCTTCCTTGAGCATTTGCTGGACTGTTTCTTCCACCTCTATTTTGGCTTCTGCCTCTTCGAAATGAACAGGGTCATCAACATGACAATATAAAGCAAACAAAGAGTTCACACCTTCATTTTCTGCCTCTTGTTCATAAATATCACTTAAGTTTCTGAACTTCTTACCTCTTTCATTTGGCGTACAAGTACTTGAAGAAGCACTTGAATTTCCTCCTTGTGATGTGCTTGGAGAAACACTTTCATTTCTCCTCAAGGGTGTCTCTTGCTGCCCTTGTGTTGGTGCTGCTGTTTGGGGATGTATTTCAGCCATCTCCTCATCATCTTCATCATGTGACAAAGAGTTTTTAACATTCACTGTTTTCTCTATGCTTCCATCCCAAGCTTCCTCCTCAATGAACTGAACATCTCTACTCGAAATAAGCTTCCTAGTGGATGGGTTATACAACCTATAAGCTTTGGATTCCTCACTGTATCCAATGAAAATACATTTCTCCCCTTTGTTGTCCAACTTCTTCCTTAGTTGATCTGGAATGTGTGCATAAGCCACACATCCAAAAACTTTCATGTGGGTGACTCCTTGCTTTTTCCCACTCCATGCTTCTTCCAGCACTCTGTTCATGACTGCTTTTGTAGGGCATCTATTCAAAATGTATGTTGCACAGTGTATAGCTTCAGCCCAATAATCATTTGGCAAATGCTTTGTCTTTAACATACTCCTCGCCATATCCATGATTGTCCTATTCTTCCTTTCGGCAACTCCATTTTGTTGCGGAGTGTACCTAGTCGTAAACTGCTTTTGAATTCCATTTTCTCTACAAAAACGTAGAAATTATTTGGAGATATACCCACCTCCTCTATCAGTTCTTAGAACTTTGATATGCAACCCACTTTGGTTTTCTACAAGTGCCTTGAAATTGCGAAATCTTTCAAACACTTCACTTTTGTTCTTAAGGAAATAAACCCAAGTTTTTCTGGTAAAATCATCAATAAATGTTAGTATGTTATGAAACCAGCTCAAGAAAAGATAGATCAACGCCTTAGAATTCAGCCTCTTCGAGGGGGCAACCTCCTTTACATTACATAAATGAACAATTCTTGGATGATTCAAATGACAAAACCTCCTTTCTATATATAGGAGTCTAAGGAGTCATAATATAATCCATCCGACCTAACAATAATAATATAAAGCCACAAAAATAACAATAGAGGGATTCTATGGGGCACAGTAATAACAATATGGGGGAAATAGGGGCACAATAATATTAAGAAGGGGTATAACTACAATAGTAATGGGGTAATCACTAGTATTATAGGGACCCAACATAGTATGTAGTGGCTTCCTGCAAGTGATGGAGTTTGCGTCAGTCCACATAAATCTGAGTGAACAATTTCTAAGGGTGCTTTTTCCCTTATGCTTTTTCCAGATGGAAAACTTTCTCTGTGTTGTTTCCCCAAGATATAACCTTCGCAAAGTCTGTCTGGTTTCTCTATCAATGGTAATCCTCTTACCATTCCTTTTCTATTTAACAAGTTAAGACCTCCAAAGTTGAGATGTCCAAATCTCAAGTGCCACAACCAATTTTCATCTTTTGGTTCGCTTTGGAAAGCCTCTTGAGTCACTGCTGCTATTTGTTCTCCATTTTTCAAATATGCTTTCATCCTGAGAGGGAACATCCTGTTCCTTGTCATCTTCACTTCAGCAATACATTGTTTGCTGGGTGTTTTATCCATGATGGTGCATACATCATTCAGAAAGAAAACATTGTACCCCTTTTGAACAAGCTATCCAATACTTAAGAGATTACATTTCATTCCAGGAACATAATAAACATCTGCTATGGTTTTCTTTTCACCTTTCTTTGTTAAGACATTTACTTCTCCTTTTCCCATAATAGAAACTTTATTATGAGTCCCTAGTGTGACTTGTGACTTCACACTTTGATACATAGAAAACAGAGCTATCTTTCCTGTCATATGGTTACTGCAACCGGAGTCTGGAAACCATACATCTTCAATCTTTTCTTCAGCCATATTACAGGCTAAAAACATATTATCTTGGCTGATATTTTCTCTAGTGAAATTTGCACTAGTTATATTACTCATATCATGCTGCTTCTTCCTACATTCATTTGCATAATGCCCATATTTTTTACAATAATGACATTGGACATTGGATTTATCATACCTTTGTCTTTGAGCATGATGTTGTCCACTTTGTTAGCTGTTGCCTTGGCCTTGGTTCTGATTTGAATTGCTGCCTCTTCCTTTCTTGTTTCCTCTGCCTTGACCTCTTCCTCTTCCAAAGAACATCTGGGTCTTAAAGGCATGTTCTAGAGATGAGTTTTCATTCCTACTCAATCTCTGCTCATGTGTTATTAGTGATGCATGTAGTTCATCAACTGAGAAGTTTGTGAGATCCTTTGTCTCTTCTATGGTGGTGACAATCACATCAAACCTTGAGGGTAGGATCCTCAATAGTTTCTCCACAATCCTCCTTTCTTCAAGAATCTCTCCATGAGACCTTATCTGTGTGACCATACCAATCACATGTGTGAAGAATGAGTCAATATTATCTGACTCCTTCATGCATAGATTCTCAAAATCTCTCCTCAGCAACTGTAGTTTTGTTGTCTTCACTTTCTCCATGCCTTGATAGGCTATCTTGAGAGTTTGACATGCTTATCTGGATCTCTTATCTACTGCTATCATTGGAAACACACTCTCATGCACTGCTTGATACAAAAAGTAGAGGGCTTTGGAATCCTTCTTCTTATTTCTCTTCAACAGATCTTTCTCTGCCTGAGTTAAATTATTAAACTCATTTTCATCTGCTGGTTCTTAAAAACCATCCTCAACAAATTGCCATAAGTCTTGGGAAGCAAGCAAAGCTTTCATAGTTATTGCCCAATAGTCATAGTTTTTTCCATTAAATTGTGGGAGCTGGTTATTACAGATACCCATGCTAGTGCTGGCTCCAGCCATTCTTGCACTCTTAACTATGCTTCAAAATACTTGACTATGTTTTTTAAAATAACTGACTGTCTTCAACAAAAAACTAATTTGAGAAATACCTTGGATTTTTTTGACTGAGTCTTCACTCTGCTGGAGAAGCTGTTGCAGCAAGAAATCCTTCCTTCAGCTTCTTTGACACCTTCAAAGAGCCTGGACAAGCTCCGATACCATGTTGGGAATTTCTGATGATTCCAAACAAAATTAACTGAACAGAGAACAATGCTCTGTTTTAACCCAGGAAACTAAAAATTTGTTTGCTGAAGACAGAGATTTACACATGCACAAAGAACACTTGGATTCATTAATAAGATTGCTATTACAAAAAAACTTCTTCCTCCAACAGAGGGATTTCACCAACAGAACTGCTTCAGATGCAGTAAAAAAAAAGATTTACTCTGTCTCTGCACTGTTGTGCATTTCAAAACAAAATACTCTGTCTCCTCTAGAAAAATTTCACTGTCTCAGCTTGCAAGTTCTTTTACACTGCTGTGTGTAAAAATTTCATTCACGAGCTGCTGTTGCTCTCATTACATTGCATATAACATTGCAGTCCAGAATAAAACATAAAAACATTCACGTTGCTACGTAAATTTACACTGCTGTAAAAAATTTCTTCTTACATTCGTTGCGGCGAGTTTTTTCATTACATTTTCAACGAACAACCAAAAAACATAACATATCTTTTGTTTGACTTGTGCCCTAAAACAAAATAACTCCCGTGCATAAGAAAAATAATAAAATTAAAGTTTTTACCTACATTTACTGACCAAAATGAATTATATTAATTACATAACATGGCGGTAAATTAATTTCTCGTCCTTCACCTCTTTCCAGTCAACCTTGCTTACGGTCTTGTCAGTCATACGAAGGTTCAACAAAAAACATGTGCAGCTACTCTCTTAACCGTAGATCTGCCCCAAGTTAATTGGACGGCTGTTTGCAATTTCCCGGAGGTCCCTTTCAACCAAGCTTTACACGCCGGGGGATGGTGGTTTTGGAACAGTGCTTGTGGCCACGTGTCCATCGTTGATTGTGATCGCTACCCTCGAAGGAAAAACCATCTTTCAGCAAAAGCGGTGTGGAGGATAAACTGGTAGTTTTCCAAAATAAATGACGTTGCACGGCAGTTGAAATTAGCATTTCAACACTCAATAGGAATGGGGAGAAATAATCTTCTAGGAAGGGTGAGGCATAAAAGTATAGTTCTTGGTATTCTCTCTCTAATGGCTCGGTGCACCTTCAAGTTGAGAAACGCAGCACATAAAGGTTATGCCCTTGAATACTTGGTTGTCTGACCCATCCCTCCCTTAGGTACCTCTACTTATTCTCCAGTTAGTGCGGTTGGTCAGCCTAATGAAGGTACGTATCAATAGATGAGTATGTTAATTGATGGAAAAAGATTGGTTGTAACAAAAATTAACTGCAAGGATGATAGTGACAACGGGCTACTCTTTCCAGAGCATAATTCAATGAATTGACCTGATCTTGCCACTCTAAGAGATTTCAGGAATGCACCCTTCGTTAGCATAGCCCAGATAGATGAATTGTAGGGAAAGGGCTCCATTAGTGAGCGTAATTTGTCAGATATGCAGATATGCAGTGCAAGTCACCTCCCAAAAGAATATATTCCACGCAAGCCACTTCCCAAAAATGACATGCAAGATAAACTCCTGATCGCTCAAAATGAAGAGAAGTGTTATTTTCCAGGAATGGTGGCTACCCTCCCGTTTCTGGTAACATAACCGCATTATTGGTACCTTTTCTCTCTAGTTCTCCTAACATTATATAAAGAGCTTGGCATTCTAGGTTATTGGTGAAATCTTAGCCACATATTGAACTATAAGCAATAGTTATTTTCTATGGTTTTCAGAGCGACCGAGGTCTGCTATATATTTTATTTGTAATTGTTACATTTTTTCCCGCCTGGTCACTGACATTTCCTCCTTGATCAAATGCAATTATCTCCACAAGATCTACTCATCTATAGATAATCAACCTCTCCTAATGGAAGGGTGAACTCTTGGCTCCATCACTGTAATCGACACCATCACAGAGAAGATAGATTATCCGCACCCTCATACAGTTGCCATCCGTTCTTCTTCCTCCTAAGTCATGTTCAAGACGGTGGTGAAACAGTGTTGATGGGAGAATCCTGCACTGTACAACGTACTATACAATTGCAACTGCAACCGTGTTTGGAAAACCTGGTTTGCTTGAAACACTTATCGATCCTACTAGGAGAAGAATTGTTTACGATGGAGCTTTCTAGGTTGAAAAATCGTGAGTACTACTTTCATCATTGATAATTTCGATAGTTGTGACCTTCCTCACCTATGCCGACTGTGAATCTGAATACTAAAATAGTCACGCTCCTCTTGCCCGTGGAAACATAAACCTGTCGAAAATAGAAAATGTTGAAGGTTTATTGCACGTAGATAGTCGCCAGTGGCAGTTCGTTTATCAGATAACCTCAAAGATCTAAATTGTGATCTCCTTATTATTATTGAAATAGAACAGGCATCCCATGCACGTCAAGTGTTTGAGGGAATCTACCCACCAAAAGTCACTGATACCAAGATGGCAGTAGACGGGTTTTCTCTAAATCCTTTGATGAATTTCACTGTTGAGAAACATACAGAGATAAAAGAATGGGCTTCAAATCCAGGGATTGGATCCGTGCAACAAGACGAGTTGTGCCAAGTTGACATGTTTAGCCTTACTAAATTATCAGCTCTTGAAAACTAGTGAGAGCAAGTGGTAGTCAGCCTGACTGATATAGCCACGGAGTCTGATTTCTCATTCTAGATAGCCCAGGTAAAAAAAACGCTGCAAAAAATGGAATTTGTTGAAACTAAAAACAAGTAGCTCCGTTCAGAAATACACACCCTCTCTGCGAGATTTTCAGAGGTGGAGGGGGATAATTTATCCCTTAAGATGTTACATGAAACTAAAGAACAAGAAATTCTCCATCCTTCAAATGGTGCACTAAATCCTAAAATTATTGACCTTAAAATCAAGCAAGAAGAAATCTAATCCCAACAAACCACCTTCAAACAAGAAACCGAGACACACATCAATTCTTGGGTATAGGTGGATCAAGGGAAGGATAAACCTCCTACCCATATTGTAGCACTTGAGGAGGTGGCGCAAGCAAAACTTGTGGAAGAACGCAATAGACGGGCAAGAGAATTGAATCTCAAGGTGAAAGGTCTCCCCTTACCCGACCCCTCTCCAGATCCTATGGAAGTGGGGGTTAGGTTCCTTTGGGACACCCTTAGCCTCCATGATATAGCTTTGGACAAAGCCTAGCTAGGCTACTACTCTACTCTCTTTCTTAGGTTTCAGACTACATCTGATCGACTCCGTGCCCTCAGGGCTAAGTGGAAGTTGTTTTCTCTTCCCAAAAAGATTTTCTTGGACGAGGACCTCACTCGAGCACAGGTTGTGGAACTTAAACAATCTAGAGAATAGGTTATGGCAGCATGGTAGGCAAGGAAATGGGTAGTTATTGGGAATCTCCTGGCAGTCATTTGGGACTCCTTCACACTTGGGTGGGAACCCTGAACTGGAGGTTCCAAATGACAGGCCCACTTGGGGAGGTGATAGGGTACATGCATTTCTATTTGTTGTTGGAATGGCAATGGATCTTTCTGGTCATCGGCGAGACTCTTGTATGGCGCTCTTGAATCCATGGACATCTTCTTCGTGACCGAGACTCATGCAATCCTTGTTCAACCCCTCCCAATTATTGCGAGTTACAATTGGATCTCATTTTGCAGGCAGGAAACGAGGAGCTTAGGAGGGGTCAGAGGATCAGGAAGAGTTGCTTGTTTGGCTAGTGACTCACTCATGAACAGGGTATCTTTGGTAGCCAAAGATGCATTTTCCAGGTTTATTTGGATTCAGATTAGCGTCGGAGTCTCTCCTCTGGGGGACATCTACATTGCAGTTTATTACTTCCCCCCAGCCTCTTCACCATTTTCCGTCCATAATGGCTCAAATGGGGACCCCTTTATAGACTTATACACCGACATCACCCGGTACTGTGTTGCTGGGGAAGTCATCCTCCTAGGTGACTTAAATGCTCACACTAGAGATCTCCAGATCCTTCTCCACGACCGATTAGAGGATGTGTTTTGTACCCAAGGGATAGATCCAGATTTAGTAGGGCTTCACCGGATGTCAAATGATGCTTTGGGGCCCACTACAGTTTATGGTAAGCATCTATTGTAGTTAGGGGAATCCCAAGACTTGTTGATTCTAAATGGTCTCCCCTGTTTCCCAGAATCTCAATTTTTCACATGTCGGCCATATGGTGGCGGTGCAAGTGTAGTTTATTATGTACTCGCTAGCCATAATTTGCTCCCTTTTATTCACCATTTCTCAGTTTCCCCCATCCCCCTTGCTGATCATGTAGTTATTTCCTTCTCTCTCCAGTTTGACCCTCCCCTTCCACCCCATACCCTCCTATTAGGACCCGCGGTTCCGCCCGAAGTGCGACCGCGTTCGAACGAAGGACAAGCGGTTGGAAACTTGAACGAACGAAGGAAGTGCGAGCTCAAGCCTAGCATGCAAAGAAGTTATGAGTGCGTAGAAGGTTGAGCGATGGTTTTATATGCGTGGGAGCATGGTTGATTACCCATGGGGCCGACCCATACTTGGAAGCAAAGCCGACGAAGTATTTGCAATGAGTAGGGGTGTGTTATAGCGTGGAGGACGAGTCGGCCGGGTAGACCAACTTGCCCTGCCACTCGTATAAGTTAGTGAAGCGACGAGCTCATTTGGCATCACATCTTCGACTTCAAACAAGAAGGAAAAGGCGCAGTTCAAGAGGTACAAGTGCGAGTTTGGGAGTGCAGCTCTATGCGCCCAAGCTTGGGCAAAGTCGCACGGTGTATCAGGTGAAGGCGTTGGGCGAGGAGCGCCCGCCAGTCGAAGAGTAGGGCATGCACGGGTGTGGAAGCCCGGTTGTGCGAAGAAGCGTCTGATGGTTGAACGAAGGCGTGGGCGCTCGGTTTGTGCGACGACTTGGCACGGGTTATTAAGCAACTCGGGTGAGCGCCCGCCCATCGTGTGAAGGCAAACACAGAGGTGGAGAAGGGGACTTGGGTGAGGTCACCTGCCCACCGTGCGGAAGTAAACGAAGGGTGTCTTGGTGACTTGGTGGAGTCACACGCCCATCGTGCATGAAGACAAGGTTCGGTTGTGAAGTGCGGAAGGCAGCTCATGTGAGGGCGCGCCCGCCCGCCTTGGGCAAGGAAATCTTGGTTGTCACACTGTGGTGTGACAAGATTGTAAATTTGACTAAGTATGAAACTTGGTGTTTCCAAGTATACTTGTAAAGCTTTGTAAACTTGTAAAGTTGTATAATATATATTTCAGGTAGACTCATTGTTTAGGGAGTTGCCCCTCCCTTTATACTGTGCAATTGTGTTCTTCGTTTATAATTTTTGATGATAATGAATGTGTATGGGTGTTCATTGGTATAAAGGAAACATTAATAATACTTAGTTGCGAAACACAAACTAAGTAGGATAAGTGGTTAGGCGTAGTCCATGAACATAAGTATTGGTAAAAAGAAAGTGTTTGGTGGTGCCGCACCTCGCCAAGCGCGGTTGAAAGACTACCGCCGGCCTAGGGGCGTGACAGTTTGTATCAGAGCTAGTCTGAAGACTTGGAGGAGTCTTGCAGGAAGATGGGTGAAGCAGGTGTGTTAACACTTGACAGTTGGTGACAGTGAAATAGGTACTTGCAGGTGAAGGAAGTTGTTTCACATAGAAGTGGAACAAGGGCTAGTTCAGGTTGCAGGCAACTTGGTTAAGTTGTTGGATGGTTGAAACTAGATCGCAAAGAAGAAGGGAACTATTAGCAATGGCAGCTGAATCTCAGGCTGGGTCTAGTCACGGTGCGAAGGATGCTACTATGGCATTGATTGAAAAAGTGTTGGAAAAGATGGAGGACTTAGAGGCTTACTGGACTAAGAATATGGACTTGGTCGAGAAAGATCAAGAGGTAAATTCGAAGATGAGGGAAGAGCTCGAGGAACTCTGGACTCAACACGAGTACACTGATCTTATGTGTACACAACTTGAAGTAAGGGTCAAGGAGATTGAAGAGGAAAGAGACCGAGGCTTGGCAGAGATCGTGGACTTGCAGAAATCTCTTGATGAAGCCAGAGATGAGATCGCGGTGTTGAAGAAGGTCGTGAGGCATAACTCAGGTGGAGGAGTGCCTCATGTGAAAGTCAAGGAACTGGAATCTTATGATGGTACAAGGAGTGCAAAGACTCTTGGCAACTTTCTATGGGACATGGAGCAATACTTGGAATGCTTGGGTCTATCTGATGATGAGACGAAAGTGAAGGTAGCTGCTCATTTCTTGACAAAGGATGCTAAGATGTGGTGGAAAAGGAGGATGGATCAAATTGCCAATGGTAGTGCTGGTGACATTACTTCGTGGGATGAGATGAAGAAAGTTATGCAGACCCATTTTAGTCCTCAGGATGAAACATGGGATGCAAGGATGAAGATTAAGTTCATAAAGCAGACATGGAACCTTCAGACATATCAGCGGGAGTTTGCAAGTGCGGTTCTGGAACTTCCTGACATGGCAGAGAGGGACAAGGTGTTCAACTTCATTATTGGATTGAAGCCTTGGGCACGCAATTAAGTGAAGAGGCAGAAGATCAAGGCACTTGAGGAAGCTTTTGCTTCTGTGGACAGGTTGGTGGAGCATTATGATGAGACTTCTAATGACAGGAAGAAGAAGTCCGATAAGCCAAAAGAGAAGAAGAAGGATGACGCTTTGAAATCGGATGATAAGTTGAAGACGAAGAAAGCCTTGAAGTGTTGGATTTGTGTTGAACCACATACGGTGAAGAATTGTCCTTCTAAACCGAAAGTGTTTGCGATTGCACAATATAATGCGAAGAATGAAGAAGCTTCTGTGGGGATGATGCAGATACTTTGGTGTTGATGCTGCTACAGAGGTGATCTCTTGAAGGGATCCTAAGAGGAACAGTTTGGAGTATGTTCGAATGAATATTGGGGGTGCTGATGTACTCACTATGGTGGATAGTGGGGCTACTCACAACTTCATGAGTGAAGATACTGCGAGAAGGATTGCGTTGAAGTTTGTACCAGTGAAGGCAAAAATGAAGACGGTGAATTCTCCTCCTGATTCGGTTCTTGGTGTAGCTGAAAAAGTGGACACAACACTAGGTGAGTGGACAGGGAAAGTCAACTTCACTATAGTGTGGATTGATGACTATGAAGTTGTGCTGGGAATGGAATTATTGAAACAATTCGATGCTATGATTGTTCCACATTTGAAGAAGCTGTACATTTACGATGGAAGGGAGGATGTACCCATTGGTTTTCCAACCATTGGAGTGACAAATCCTGATTGTAAGTTGGCAGTGATGCAAATGGAGGATGAGAAGCGAATGGAATACATGAGTAAGCGGTTGTCTATGGTTGAGACAAAGCTTACCGAGCAGTCATTGGTCATCAGGACACTTTCTGATAGTATCTTGGGATTGTCAAGAAGGCTAGAAGTGGTTGAGGATGATGATGATGATGATGAGGCATATGTGAGGCTGAATGTCCAAAAGGAGGATCGGGTCACTTATCTACAGAGGATGGAGATAGAAAATCTTGATAGATGGATTGAGATGATTAGTGTGGGTGAGCCTTCAGGCTCTACTCCCTCCACATCTTCTTAGATGGCAAAGAAGATGCGGCTTATTGTTAGTTGCTCATGGCAGTGAGTCCTTAAAACAGGTTGAGTAGGTATGGCAGATGGTGCAGGGATGGTTCGGCATCAAGCATCATGACATGTTGCAGATGGGATGGAGTTTCCATGGACCTGAACATGGAATAGATTCTTGGTGAGTCCGAGATGTGGCAGAATCCAAGACAGATTGGTGAAGGCATAAGGATGTTCACTCTCATGGCTTGAGCGTGACAGTTGGATTAGCTACCCAACTAGTTCAAACATGGGGTCCGGAAGTGCATGGAGAGATGTTGGCATCAGGCAGGCAAGGAGGACAGTTCACAGGATGGGACGACACATGATGGGGATGGCAGTTCTACATATGTTGCAGGGATGTTTGCAGTATGTGGAGGAGTTGACATCATGGACCAAGGATGAGACAAATATTGATGATCTTGGTGGATGGCTACCAAGATGGTATGTTGTCGAGGACGAAAACGACTTCAGGTGGAGGAGGATGTTAGGACCTGCGGTTCTGAACAAAGTGCGACCGCGTTTGAATGAAGGACAAGCGGTTGGAAACTTGAACGAACGAAGGAAGTGTGAGCTCAAGCCTAGCGTGCGAAGAAGTTATGTTATAATGCGAGAGCGTAGAAGGTTTAGTGATGGGTTTATATGTGTGGGAGCATGGTTGATTGCCCACGGGGCCGACCCATACTTGGAAGCAAAGCCGACGAAGTGTTTGCAATGAGTAGGGGTGTGTTATAGTATGGAGGACGAGTCGGTCAGGTAGACCAACTCACCCTGCCACTCGTATAAGTTAGTGAAACGAGGAGCTCATTTGGCATCACATCTTCGACTTCGAACAAGAAGGAAAAGGCGCAGTTCAAGAGGTACAAGTGCGAGTTTGGGAGTGCAGCTCTATGCGCCCAAGATTGGGCAAAGGTGCACAGTGATCACACGGTGTATCAAGTGAAGGCGTTGGGCGAGGAGCGCCCACTGGTCGAAGAGTAGGGCATGCACGGGTGTGGGCGCTCGGTTGTGCAAAGAAGCGCCCGATGGTTGAACGAAGGCGTGGGCGCCTGGTTTGTTCGACGACTTGGCACGGGTTCCCACCCGTCGTGTGAAGGCAAAGGCGGAGGTGGAGAAGGGGACTTGGGTGAGGTCGTCCGCCCACCGTGCAGAAGTAAATCAAGGGTGTCTTGGTGACTTGGTGGAGTCACCCACGTGTCGTGCACGAAGACAAGGTTCGGTTGTGAAGTTCGGAAGGCAGCTGGTGTGAGGGCGCGCCCGCCCGCCTTGGGCAAGGAAATCTTGGTTGTCACACGGTGGTGTGACAAGGTTGTAAATTTGGCTAAGTATGAAACTTGGTGTTTCCAAGTATACTTGTAAAGCTTTGTAAACTAAGTTGTATAATATATATTTCGAGCAGACTCATTGTTTAGGGAGTTTCCCCTCCCTTTATGCTGTGCAATTGTGTTCTTCGTTTATAATTGTTGATGATAATGAATGTGTATGGGTGTTCATTGGTATAAAGGAAACATTAATAATACTTGGTTGCGAAACACAAACTAAGTAGGATAAGTGGTTAGGCATAGTCCACGAACATAAGTATTGGTAAAAAGAAAGTGTTTGGTGGTGCCACACCTCGCCAAGCACGGTTGAAAGACTACCGCCAGCCTAGGGGCATGACACCTCCCCTTGGGGCCCACCCCGAACTACCTTCCGATTTGACGAAGGATACCCTGACATCTTCTCCTCTACCCTACATAAGATGCTCCCATCGAAGACCCAATTCTCATTGCTTGATTATGCTTCCATGAAATACACTTGTCTTTCAGCTGCCATTTTGGAAGCAACACTCAAATCCTTCCCCCACTCCACTCGTTCCACTTCCATCTCCCCTAAATTTGGATCTTGCCCCATGAACAAATGGTGCAATGATGAGTGCAAGAATCTACATCGAGAACTTCGATATGATTTCACCAACTCTCAACCCTTCTAATCTGACCTCAAAGCTTCTTATTGTGGTATCCTTCATCACAAGAAAAGACTCTTTGTCTCTCATAGAAGATGGGAACTTTCTGCTCTCCTTACCTACTTCCCTAAACAATTATGGCATACCATCCTTCCCCAACGCTCCCCTCTTTCACCTGACCTCGACCGTACATCCATGTTCTCTCACACTTCCAACCTTTATGATATTCCTGGGAAAACTTAAATTCAAGTTACCTCCCCACCCTCTTCCTGTTACCTATTCTCAAACATAGATATTAGAGAGGCCATTTGGGTGATGAACAGCAGCAAAGCAGCTGATGAGGAAGGCTACCAAGAAGAGTTCTTTAAGAATGATTTCCATGATTTGGTTAGCTACTTGGTTGATCTCTTTAACCATGTAGTTCATGAAGGTTTTCCACTGACATGGTCACACCACATCCTTCATCTGATTCACAAATCAGGTTCCAGCTCAAATCCCAATAACTACAGAATGATCATGGTGGGCCACACGTTCTCCAGTGACCCTGAGAAGACACAACTTAGAGCTAGGGGACATACAGGTTTTCGACTAGCTCATCAGACCATTGACCACATCTTCACCCTTCACGCCGTGATTAAGGAGGCACGAAACCACTCTTCGAAAGTCTATTGTTTTTCATATAATTTTGGAAATCTTTTGACTCTGTTCCGAGGGAGGCCTTGCTCCAAAGACTCAGAGATATTGGCATCTCTACAACCCTATTGACACTATTATGCACCTATATGAGTCTGTTCTTGGTCGTCTTCACGCAGCCCATGGGATGTATGATTTCATTCGAAGCACTATTAGTGTTAAACATGGCTATTCATTGTCCCCTACCCTGTTTGGGATCTATATTGATGAGTTGGAATCATTTCTACATGAGCATATACAGGACATTGATGGATGCCTTCTTCACTAGGTTCTGATATCTATTCTACTCTTTTCTGATGACGTGGTCCTCCTCTCCTCATCCCTAGAAGGATTATAGAGGCAGTTGGATGCCTTAGCTCTATTTTGTGATCATGATAGTTGGTTGTCAACCTGGGTAAAACCAAGGTTATGATCTTCAATGGGGTGAAGAAAACCTCAGACCTTCACTTTCTGTTCATAAAGGAGGAGATTGAGATCACCAGAACATATACTTACTTGGGGGTGCAATTCTTAGGTCCCTGCTTCAATTTGTGACCAACGCTTCAACCTCAGAGCAACAAAGGATATGTATCATTAGCCCTTCTTGAGAGATAGTGCTTTTGACATCACTTCCATGACATCTCGTCCAAGATGAGCCTCATGGAAACCTTGATCCGTCCCACTGTTCTATATGGCTCAAATATTTGGGGACCGTATTTACTTGAGTCAGATTGGGCTTCAACTAAGAGATTACAGATTCTTCTTCTCTATTGCATCATTAGGTGCAAACTGACAGTATTGCATCACATCATCCTTGCAGAGTTTGGAGCTCAGCCCTTTTGGCTTGAGATGATCTTCGGATTGGTTTCATTCTTGCATTGTGTCTAGGCCTTTGCAGACTCGATAAAGAGTAGGGACTAATATCCTTACTTGGCATACTCTTCTGAGATTATTCCCCATTCTACTCTCTCAGGCCGAGCTAGATCTTGGTTTATAAGAGTTTCAAATCTCTTAGAGTCAGTGGGAATTCAGTTGGATCGTCTCCCTCCTTTCTGATATTTCTTAGATGCTCCTAGTCACCTTTTACCTACTAGACCAGAGCTAAACAAGATCATCAAGGAGGACATCTACAGGCAGTTCATCCAGGTCACCTCGGTTAATCCTCCGAGAGGGTTGCGCCCAAAGATGGCCTTCTATGATGATAAATTCTTAGAGTTGAAACATAGGCTCATTTTTCGACCCCATTATATGTTTCACCACTAGATACATTCTCTTCGCATTCCTCTAGGCCAATTTAGAGTAGGTTCTCATAGGCTTTGGGTAGAGACAGACCACCAGGTGGATAGACTAGAGAGACTCTGCCAGGTATGTCATTTACAAGTAGTGGAGACTGAGGTGCACTTCATTCTTGAATGCCCTATCTACTATGACACCAGAGGAAGGTTTCGTTGCTTGTTCAAATATTCTCGGACCCTCACCAACTTTTTCAGGTATCCCGATCAGAGATGTTTGGCCTATATTTGCAGGAGGCTCTCACGTTTCGAGTGCATATTATTCAGCCTCCCATTAGACCAAACGCCACATAGAGGATCAATGAGGAACCATGGGACCTCACCCTACCACACGAGATCTCAGCAGCAAATATGTCTCATATCCATTCCTAGGAGACAGACTAGGTCCTTCAACATTCAGCAACGTACGAACCCCCCCAGGAAACGATTTAGTGGACAATCTGTACTTGCCATTGGCTCTTCATTGGTCCAACAAACTTTGTTGAGTTTCTTCAATGTTATTCATTCAACCTCGGATGTTAGGAGAGATGGGTCTGACCCTTAGACCTATTAGCTCTTGGATCTTCTCCATTAGGGCCAGATGTTGATTTACTTCATGCATTGTATCTTTTATAGGAAACCATTTGGTTCTCCCGCTTTGTATATACATCATTGTACTCAATAGCCCCTTTGACCTACTTTGTGGTCATTAGTTAGACATAAATATAATTATCTTATCTTATCTTATCTAATTCATCCAGGTTTTCACATATATAGCCCAATTCTTCTTTTTCTGCAAAAAACAAAGTGTTATGAATCTAATCAATCTTATTAATCACTCCTAATCGGTGCACCCACCCACCTCACTCACGGAGATTAAAGAAAGCACTAGACAACTAGCCACAAAGGAAGATGAAAGAAGAGTGTTGATCCCCACTTGAATCCAAAGAGGAATAATGGCTAACCAAGATCCCCATGAGATGATGGCAATTCAAGATCCCCAAGTTTCATTTCTCTAAACACTTTCACAACGAGAGGAGAAGGGGGATGTTCAATTACATATCACCTCATTAGTTCCCTATGGGGGAGGTGGGATAGTTAGTTGGGCATTCACATTTAGCATTAGGACACTTGGGAGAAACCCTTGTATCGAGTACCGACATTGAGTCTTGAAATCTAGTGAATAACGACCAGTCATGGAATACCAGCATCGAACCCTACTTGGCTCGACTAGTGGTCATCTTGGCATCGACAACACAGGTGTTATTCAATGAGGCGACCCTTCCTCATTAACAACAATAGTAGCGTAAGTAATGCATTGTGATGTATTCAAATGTGAATGAATTTTGGGAATGAGTTTCTCTCTTTCTTTTGGGTATTGGGAACTATGAATCGGGGCACCTCTTTGGGATCGACGCTTTGGAATTATAGGTAAACGATCAGAAATGGAAAATTAACTTTGATCTAAATGTTTGGAAAACTTGTTAATGTTGTGCAAGATCCCTCATTAGTATTAAAAAAAATTGTTTAGGATCGTCTCAAATTAAAAAAAAAAATGTGAGGAATTATGTGTCAAGTGTTGAGTGTCTTTTATGAGCAATTTATGAGGTTAATTAGCTATTTAAAACAAATATATAACAAGTAATTTACAGAGAAGTAAAACACAACAAATAATAACACAAAGTTGATAAAGGAGTTCACCCCTCCTGGGCTACATCTCCTTGGACCTGCTTCAATGGCTAGGCTCTCTTTGGATTAATGGTAAATTATCTGATTACATGCACCTGCAATGCTCCAATCACTTTGAAACCTGCTCCATTGGATTCAGAAGACCCAAAAACCCCAAAATTACTATCCAAGCTCTGCAATTGGACTTCAAGTGATCTAGGCTTGACCTCCTCTCTTAGTGGCCCTAGGCTTCCTTAAAATTCAATGTAGCAACATCACATATAGAAGTGTCTTTCTGCCGCTGCAACCTATTCCATTGTGTTCATAGCATCCAAATAATCTAGGAATGACTCTTTCTAAGCTAGAATTGATCGAATTTTGTTATGATCTCTTCAGTTTTCCCTAGGAAAACTCCACCAAATCTAGAGAAATTCCAATTAGCCCCGCCAAAATTGGAGGAGCATTGGATTTATCGAGCTTGCTAAAACCTCCGCCAATTACTGGCTAGCACCCTCCGCATTCAACACTGGGTTGTATGGCGCCCATGGAACTGGGGCTGGTCCCTTTGGGTTGGCCCCTTACCTCCAAGCTTTCGACACTTAACATTTAAATAGTCATTCAACCACATATATGTTAAGTCTTGTGGTTGCAACCTAGCGGTAAAGTGTGGGGCTTGTGTGGGAGAGGTTGTTGGTTCAACTCTACCAGCCTACCAAATAACATTTTACATGACCTTTCAGAGGGTATGTGGAAGCCTCCAAGCTTGCCACGTGTCAGCCTCTCGTTGGTCCACCTCAAATGCCTTTAACCAATAACATGCCGACACTTGTCACAATCTGATTGAGCCACCTCCCATAATATTCTAGGAATATTCTTTGCAATATTCTTTTTTCTGAATGGGATGTACGGATTCCTAGTCAGCATCCCAGTCAGCCATTGGTATTAAAAAAAATATGTTCATGATCATCTCAAATTAACCAAAATGTGAGGAATTATGTGTCAAGTGTTGAGTGTCTTTTATGAGCAATTTATGAGGTTAATTAGTTGCTTAAAACACATATAGAACAAGTAAATTGCAGAGAAGTAAAACACAACAAATAATAACACAAAGTTGATAAAGGAGTTCACCCCTTCTGGGCCACATCTCCTTGAACCTGCTTTAATGGCTAGGCTCTCTTTGGATTAATGGTAAATTATCTGATTACATGCACCTGCGATGCTCCAATCACTTTGAAACCTACTCCATTGGATTCAGAAGACCCAAAAAGCCCAAAATTACTATCCAATCTTTGCAATTGGACTTCAACTGATCTAGGCTTGACCTCCTCTCCTGGTGGCCCTAGGCTTCCTTAAACTTCAATGTAGCAAAATCACATACAGAAGTGCCTTTCTACCTCTACAACCTATTCCATTGTGTTCATAACATCCAAATAATCTAGGAATGATTCTTTATGAGCCAAAATTGGTCGAATTTTGCAAAAGTTATGGTCTCTTCAATTTTTCGTAGGAAAACTCCCCCCAATATGGAGAAACTCCAATTAGCCCCGCCAAAATTGGAGCAACATAGGATTTATCGGGCCTGCTAAAACCACCACCAACTGCCATCTAGCACCCTCTGTGTTTAGCACTGGGTCGTATGGCACCCATGGAACCGGGGTTGGTCCCCTTGGGCTAGCCTCTTACCTCCAAACTTTCGGCTCTTAACATTTAAATAGTCATTCAACCGCATATATGTTAAGTCTTGTGGTTGTGGCCTAACGGTAAAGTGTGGGGCTTGTGTGGGTGAGGTTGTGGGTTCAACTCCACTGGCCTGCTAAATAACATTTTACATGACCTTTGAGAGGGCACGTGGCTGCCTTCGGGCTTGCCACGTGTTAGCCTCTCATTGATCCACCTCAAATTCCTTTAACCAATAACATGTCGACACTTGTCACAATCTGATTGAGCCACCTACCATAATATTCTAGGAATATTCTTTGAAATATTGTTTTTTCTGAATAGGATGTACGGATTCCTAGTCAGCATCCCAGTCAGCACCGTACCCAAAATTTTACCTGTTTGACAAAGCATACAAAAGTCTCTATCTTTATCATGCGAGCTCTGTTTTGAGTGAAACAAGTTGCATTGAGATCGTATCACCGAGACAGACACGTTTGTTTAGTTTTTGAGTGATTCTAAGAAATTTGATTTTTGAGCAAATTTTTGCCCCTAATCCAGATTTCGATCACTCCTTCCCACTGACAGGCTTTTGGAACCACAAAAGTTGGTTATTTTATGAGAGATGAATACTATTCTACTCCACAAGTTATATCAATTGATTCTACTTGGAAAAATCTTCATGACAACCACTTGGGTTCATTGACATGCCTTGCCTTGGCTTGGCACTTCAACCAATGTTGTCCTTTTGCTGCTAACCCAATCCAACACTTGTTGGTTGCTTGCTAATTAAATACCCTGTTGTACCAAAGTGATCCCTCGGTGCTTGGAAAGCTGACTGATGGCCTTCCCACTGAGAATCATGTTCCTCCTTTGCAACACATGCATTTGATGCAAGCTTCTCCTTGGAAACCACTTTTCCAAATTAAGCCCATCTAAGTGAACTACATCAATGAGTTCCAATATCAGTAATAACAAGAAAAGAAATGATCATTCTTTTACCTATACGGTTCCAAGTTCCACATCTGGAAGAATGCATTCGCCATCTCTTTCACTTCTTGGCATCAACACATCAAATAGTCTACAATGGCTGCAGATGGTTTTGGAATTTTTGTCCACTTTTGCTTCTTGATTCCATCCTCCTCCAGTATTAACATGTTGCTCATGTCATAATTCGAGAATGAAGGCTAATCACGAGTCTCTTTCTCAAGCATGGACCTTCCAAAATTCTACGACATCTTGTCACAAGAAACACCATTAACCTTGAAAAACGCTCATGCAAGAATATAACTTGACAACCTCTTCCTTTTGCTTCTTCAAAGTAATAAATGTCACATCATGTGAACATCACCATGTACTCTTACATCTTGGTGTATAAACCATCGACTAAACACAAGTTGACAAAGCATGTGTCTTCAAACAACTGACTTTCAAGTCAAGCAAAAGCATGTACAATAACTTGTCAATGATTTACAACAATAATTCCACATTCTCACGAAACAATTCGTCACATATCCCTTTCATCTTTGGAGACAAAATCAACTCTTCCAAGTCGATATAACATACATGTAACAATCAATCAACCACAAAAGACGACACTCATGAATATGCAAATGATCAACAGTCTCAAGTTGACAACATACATGTTAACAAAGCAATCAACCAACACAAGTCAATCACTCATGCATGTTCAAGAACAATGAAACGATTAAAAATTCCACTGTTCACACACACAAACTCTTATGCATGTATAACAATTCTCAACTCTCTCATAAGTACAATCAAAAGTACAAGAATCCCATTGATATGTACGAGTACTTAAAGAGCTCAATTGACCAAATTTTCTGCAATAAAGTGAGTCAACATACTCCACTTTTGAACACCTTCTTGGCATAAACATGCAAGTTCAAGAATGCAACATGCATGCAAATTTGTTGTTGCAAATTTCCATCTTTGGTACATCTAAGTGAGTCAACATAACTCTACTTTTCCAACATCTTGCTTCATGCAATATGCAACATACTTTTAAGAGAAAAGAAATGCATCCAAGTAACATATTTACCGGTCAAACGGGAATTATTACCTCAAAACGGGTACTTGAGCCCAAAAATCCCAAAAAACATGAAAAAACACCTTGAAATCGAAAAGTGTTGATGCCGAAATAACGGTTTTTTTTTATCTATAGAGTAAATTTTCAATATTTTTTAAAAATAATAGTAAAAAAACAATAAAAGCCATTTTGTTTGGTGCAAAAAACACCTTGAAATAGAAAAGTGTTGATGCCGGAATAACCTTTCTTTTCTTTTCTTTTTCAGAGTACATTTTCAACATTTTTTATTAATGACGTTAAAAACAAAATATTGCGACTCTGAAAAACTTTAAATTTCCAATGATTTTCAAGCATGACATTAACGATAAAATATCACGTCTTGGAAAACCCTTAAAATTCCAACGAGTTTTAAGCATGACATTAAATTTAAAATATCACTTCTTTGAAAAACCTTAAAATTCCAACAATTTTCAAGCATGGTGCTAAGAAAAAATATTTATAATTGTTCTCAGCCATAACATTAAAGATAAAATATCACGACTTAGAAAAACATTAAAAATCTCGACAATTTTTCAACTATGGAATTAAAACCAAAGATTATGACTACAAAACAATATTAAATTTTCAAAATATTTTAAGCATGACATTATGGAAAAAAATTTATGACTAAAAAAAACTTAAAAAATTAACACCTGAATAAAAGAGTTATTATACTAAAAGTAATTTTTTTTAAATGCTAAATGTATAACGTTTTTTAAATCTTAGCCTAAGACAACTTGATACATTGCGAAAAAAATTTAAAAATCAACTATCAAATTGACACGTTGTGTAGGTGAGCTTAACCCATTATAATGAAAACTTAAAGACCAACTATGAAATTAGCACATTGTGAGGCAGACTCAATTCATTATAACGAAAAATTTAAAATCAACTATCAAATTGCACATAATAGGATCGGGCTGCTAGACAAGCGTCGACACATACCCTATATATATATATATATATATATATATATATATATAAGAAAACAAAAATTAAGATATTAAAAAAAAATCAAAAAATAAAAGTAATAAAACATAAAAAATATGACAAAAAAATCAAATATAAAAAATATATAGAAATGCAAAAATAAAAATATTGAAAAAAAATAAAAATAAAAAATAATAACAAGTAATAAAACATTAAAAAAAAAAAAAAAAAAAAAAACATGACAAAAAAATTCAAATATAAAAAATATATAGTAATGACATGAAAAAAACTATAAAATGTAAAAAAATTAACAATACCATGTCAAATAAAAATAAATAAATAAATAAAAATTACAAAAATAAAATACAACATTAAAAAATAAATAAAAACTTACAAAAAAAAAAGAAAAAAAATCTTCGATGACCTGTGGCCCAACTCGCCAAGGGTGGCAAGGGGACGATTCATGAAAAAAAAAAAAAAAAAACCCTAAAATATATTAAAAAATAAAAAAATAAAACCATAAAAATGTAAAAAATTAAATAAAAAATTAAAAAATAAAAAATAACTTGTAAAAATGAAAATTTTAAATAAATAAATAAAACAATAAAAAAATACAAAAATAAATTTATATATATATATATATGAAAATATAAATTTAAAATAAAAAAGACCATTTTTTAAGTTATAAAAGAAATAAAAACATCATTTAAAAAAATGTTAAATAATTATCAAACAATAAAAATAAAAACAAAAAATTCCAAAAAAAAAAAAATCAAAATATTTAAATTAAAAAAAAAAAAAAAAAAAACAAAACAAAACAAAACAAACAAACAAACATATATATATATATAATTTAATTTTTTTTAAATTATATTTTAAAATTTAAATTATAAAAAAAAAAAATTAAAAATGGTGAAAAAATAAATTAGAAAAATTAAACTTAAAATTAAAAATATTTAAATAAAAAATGGAAAAAAATAAATAAATTATAAAAATTAAAAAATAAATAAATAAACAATTAAATTAAAAACATATACAAAACCCCGAGCCCCTCCCCCACTTGCCCTCCTCCCCTCTCCCCTCCCTTTTCTCCTCTCCCCTCTCACCTCCCTCACCCACCCTGCACCCGACCTCACCCTCGGTGCTTCCTCTCCCTCCCTCCCCTCTCCCCTACCGCACCAGGCGCCTACCCCACTGCTCTCCCATACCCCCCTCACCCCCTTACCGCCCTCCCCTCCCTGCTCGGGCCCCCAGCTAGTGACTAGGAGGCCGCACGCCGATTCTCGGAGTCAGCTTGTGGCCTCCTGGTCGCTAGCTAGGGGCTCGAGCAAGGAGGGGAGGGCGGTAAGGGGGTGAGGGAATCAGCCTGCGGCCTCCCAGTCGCTAGCTGGGGGCCCGAGCAGGGAGGGGAGGGTGGTAAGGGGGTGAGGGGGAGTAAAGGGGGGTGAGGGAGAGGGGTGGCATCGAGACCTGGTGGGGGAGGGAGGATGTGGGCCGATGGTGGGGTCGAGTGCGAGGCAGTTGGGGGAGTGGAGAGGGGAGGGGAGGTAGAGGAGAGGGGAGGACCGAGAGTGGGGAGGCGAGGGGGGTGGCGAAAGGGTCGGGGGAGGACGGGGGTGAGGAAGAGGAGAGGGGAGGGAGAATGTTTTTTAATTGTTTTTTTTTATAAATTTTTTTGAATTTTTTTTTAAATAAAAAATTTAATTGTTTTTTTATTTTTTTTTTATAGTTGAATTGAGGCTTCTGTCATCCATGTCAAGATTAAGAGAATTCTTCGACTTAAATCACATGATAGTATATTTGTCGACGCGTTTCAAACCAACCAGTGTGGTTCATCGTTAGGACAAGTTGAAGAATCATATCCAGATCACATGTTAAATATTCCCAGCAGAGCTTCCAACAGCTATAATTTTTTACCAGGCAATGGCTAAATTGACTAATTAATGGCTATATTAGACTAGGAAATGGCTAGTTGGACCGGTTTTTTAAATTGTTTTATTTTTTTAATTGTTTTTTTAGTTTTTTTTTAGTCGTTTTTTTTAACCGTTTTTTTAATTGTTTTGAATTTTTTTTTAATTTTGTTTTTTAATTTATTTATTTTTTATTTTTATGATGATGATGATGATGATGATGGTTAACGTCCGCTGAGACCAAACATTGGTCTATCGGATCTAAAGAAACAAATTATTTATTTTGATTTAAGATTTTATTCCTATGCTCAAAAAGCTTCGAGAGAAGCCTCCCAAGCTCACTATAATTTTGGCATTGTAAAAGACTAGGAAGGTCAGTATTGTAACAAAGATTGTGAAACTGAAACCTAATGTGGCTGTACGTAGGGCACTCTAAGAGGAAGTGGTTTTCATCCTCGATGTTCCTATGCTCGCATATATGGCAGATCCTTTCCATCCATGGTGTTTTAGGAACTGCCTAACGCCCTGTTTCACTGTGGACATCATAAGAATTCGTTCTAATCTTTGTTATATTAATTTTCTTCTTTTAGCTAGTTAAAATAGAGAAATACTTTTGATCTTCTAGGGTGGGGTTGATGACCTTCTTATAATAACTTAATTTTCTTTTAGCCGCTAAATCTTTCTCACACCATATTTTTTCTTTGAACTTAGAAGTAACAATATCTTTAATGTTATTAACGTTTTGCAATGCATCATTCTCGTTGATCTTCCAATAGTTTAACCAGGTCCTTGTGTCTTTATGCCACCCCCGATTGAGCCTTAGGTGGTTTTGGCTAGAATTTAAAGCTAGCTTAGGAAGTCTATGATCGTTTATGTTATTGAGTTTGTGCTTGTACAGCAGAAACCTAATCATAGCTAGGCTCTCAATAAGGGAAAGACCTGCTTCTATAAGGAGAATAAGATAGGGTGTATTACTTTTAATTTTCAGGTTATAAGTTATAAAACGCTTCTGGATTTGCTCAAATTATTTCTTTATTTTTATAATTTTAATTTTAAGAGAATAATTCTTAATTTTTTGTTTTATTTTATTTTTATTTTTTATTTTAAATTTTGTTTATTTAAATTATTTAATTTAAGTATTTTTTTTATTTTTTATTTTAATTAATTGGTTTTGTAATTAAAAAAAAATCTTAATTTTTTATTTTATTTTATTTTTGTAATTATTTAAGGCTTTTTTTTGTAATGAGGTTTTTTTATTATTATTATTATTATTTTAACTTAAAAAAAAACATACATATATATATATATTTAGATTTCTTTTGTGTGGATCAATTTGTTTTTCTTAAATTATATTTTTTTCTTTTTAGAAAAAATCATTTTTTTATTTGTATTTTTATATTTTTATGTTCTTTTTTTGGTTTTTTTCATTAATTTTTTTATTTTTACGAGTTAGTTTTGGTTTTTTTTACATTTTATAGGTTTTTTGCTTTTTGTTTTTTCCCCTTTTTATATATTTTTTTTGTCATGGTTTTTTATTTTTATTTTTATGTTTTATTACTAACATGTTTTATGTTTTTTTTTTGTCATGTTTTTATATTTTTTTTTTTATTTTTATATTTTTTATTTTTGTTATGTTTTTAATTTTTTTTTTATATATATATATGATTTATTACTAACATGTTTTTATTATTTTTATTTTTGTCATGTTCTATGTTTTATGTTTTTTTATATTTTTATAGGTTTTTGGTTTTTTTTTTTGGTCATGTTTATATTTTTTTTTTTCTTGTGTTTTATTACTAACATGAAAATCACCAACATTTAAAAAAAATCATCCACACTTAATTTTTTTTTTTTTCTAGGTTAAGACTAAACTAAGTACCCACGGGGAATTGAACCAGTGACCTATCGCAAGGAGTGCCTTAACAGCGCACCCATTCACCATCAATCCAAAGCCCCGTGGGCCATCCACACTTAATTTATTAGAGAATTTAAAGTGTAAAAACTAAGCCCTCTAAAAAAAAGGGGTTGATGCTCATCAGCACTTTTGAAAATCAAGATGAAAATCACTAACAAAAAAAAATGTTCACACTTGATACATAAAAAAATTTAAAGTGTCAAAAATAAGTCCTCTAAAAAAATGTGTTGATGTTGCATCAACACTTTTCAAAATCAACATGAAAATCACTAACATTTAAAAAAATGTGTTGATGCTGCATCAACACTTTTCAAAATCAGCATGAAAATCACTAACATTGAAAAAAAATGTTCATACTTGATACATAAGAAAATTTAAAGTGCCAAAAATATGCTAAAAAAAAGTGTATTCTCGCATCACCACTTTTCAAAATCGGGTGATTTTTTGCTACCTCAAAAAAATGGGTACCAGTTCACTTTCTCGTTTGATCGGTAACTATGTTTAACAAGGAAATGCATCAATAAGGTAAGATTTGCATCAATTATCAAAAGAAATGCAAGGCCTTAATTGGTTAAGAAATCTAGCCATCTCTTTCCAAACCATTTCAATGGCACTTCTTTCAGCTGCACTTCATCATGTGTATCATCCTAACCCACATTAATTATGGAATACTCTTTTCCATTCTTGCCAAAATCTCTCTCCACCTTCTTCAAATGTCGTGGATGACTTGTTGGATGCAAAGCCCAACACTTGTCTACAAGATGACCCTGCTGATGGCAATGAATGCAAAATAATTGCATCTTTTTTTCAACATGGTTTCCATTAGCCAATGGACCTTTGGATTTTTGTCTCTTTTGTTTTGAAAGTTTATGTGTATGACTATCCTTTTCCAACACCTCGAAATAATATGGTTATTCAAACCACAAAAGGACTATGTAAATTTTATCCAAATCTTATGTGAAGATTTACCATGTTTATCATAATCAAAAGAAACTTGATTAAAGGAAGATTTATACCTTGCACATTCACTTTGTTGCCTTCTTGAGGAGGTTAATTTGATGAGGTAATGGCTCTCTTCAGAATACCAACAATGGTTTCAATGACCTTATAGCTTTCAACATCCTCTTGTTTTCCATTTCCACTAGTTGCATGCTTATGATCATCTTCTTGTAGAGTGGGTATAGAACTTTTGCATTCCTCGTGAACACAAACTTCACAAGCTTGAGGTAATGAACATGTAAATAAATTCCTTCTTGGAACACCTTCATGTGCATCCTTGGTTTTGGAGCATTCTCCATCATATTGTTCATAACCAAGACCCAAATACCTAGGCCTTTCCTCAACAACAATTGTCTCAACTATGCCTTGTGCATGTTTGCCTAACCCTTTATCTTCATAACCCATCTTCATCAATAATTTGGACCCTATTCCTCTAGTGTGTCTTTCAAAATCACCAAAACATTCATTTTGAGAGGAAATTGAAGATACACTTGAACTGCATACCTCATTTTCATGCACATACTTTGCTAGGGTTTCCTTAGCATCATGGAGTTGAATCTCCATCTCATGCATATTTTCAAGAAGCTCTTACTTCTCCTCCTTCATGGCCATCAACTCCTCTTGAAGTATAGTGTTCTCCTTCCTATCTTCATTCATCTCTTGCACCATATCTCTCATGATGATAAGCTCTTGCAACATCTCTAAATAAAAGAGTCTTGCTAAGGAAGATGGATTAGAAACATCACTTGTTGAAGCTGTCATCACACTTGTAATGCATCAAAAAGCTTCACAAAGCTTCAAAAATATTCTCAACAAAGAAGCATCTCAGACCATCTCCCTTCTTCAACTTACACACATAAACTTGCACACAGTTAAATTCTCCTTGCACAAATACAAAACCAATAGCTAATTTTCTAACTAACCTTGGAAAACCATCTCAGGGTTAAAATGAGCTAGCAGTGCTCTGATGCCAACTTGATATGAATGTTGGGCAATATTGTTAATGCTATGCAACCTCCCTCATTAGTATTAAAAAAAAAATATGTTCAGGATCATCTCAAATTAACCAAAATGTGAGAAATTATGTGTCAAGTGTTGAGTGTCTTTTATGAGCAATTTATGAGGTTAATTAGTTGTTTAAATCACATATACATCAACTAAATTATAGAGAAGTAAAACAAAGTAACTCATAACACAAAGCTGATAAAGGAGTTCACCCCTCCTAGGCTACATCTCCTTGGACCTGCTTCAATGGCTATGCCCTCTTTGGATTAATGGGCAATTATCTGATTACATGCACCTGCAATGCTTCAATGTCTTTTCAACCTGCTCCATTGGATTCATAAGACCCAAAAACGCCAAAAATCATTATCCAAGCTCTACAATTGGACTTCGGTTGATCTAGGCTTGACCTCCTCTCCAGGTGGCCCTAGGCTTCCTTAAATTGCCACATAGAAAAATCACATACAGAAGTGCCTTTCTGCCTCTACAACCTATTCCATTGTTTTTAGAGCATCCAAATCATCTAGAAATGACTCTTTATGAGCCAAAATTGGTCGAATTTTGCAAAAGTTATGGTCTCTTCAGTTTCCTTAGGAAAACTCTACCAAATATGGAGAAACTCCAGTTAGCCCCACCAAAATTGGAGCAACATAGGATTTATCGAGCCTGCTAAAACCACCACCAACTGTTGTCTAACACCCTCCGTGTTTAGCACTGGGTCGTATGGCACCCATTGAACCGGGGATGGTCCCCTTGGGCTGGCCTCTTACCTCCAAACTTTCGGCTCTTAACATTTAAATAGTCATTCAACCGCATATGTTAAGTCTTGTGGTTGTGGCCTAGCGGTAAAGCATGGGGCTTGTGTGGGTGAGGTTGTGGGTTCAACTCCGCCAGCCTGCTAAATAACATTTTACATGACCTTTGAGAGGGCACGTGGCCGCCTTCAAGCTTGCCATGTGTTAGCCTCTCATTAGTCCACCTCAAATTCCTTTAACCAATAAAATGTCGACACTTGTCACAATCCGATTGAGCCACCTATCAAAATATTCCAAGGAATATTTTTGGGAATATTATTTTTGCTGACTGGGATGTACGGATACCTAGTCAGCATCCCAATCAGCCCTGTATCCAAAATTTTGCATGTTTGAAAAACCAGACAAAAGTCTTTATCTTTCTCATACAAGCTCTGTTTTGAGTGAAACAAGTTGCATTGGGATCGTATCACCAAGACAGACACGATCTTTCAATTTTTGAGTAATTTTGAGCACTTTATTTTTGAGCAAATTTTTTCCCCTAATCCAGATTTTGATCAACCTTCTTTCTAGAAATTAGATTAGCATTACCTATTCACTATGCTTCACTCACGTGACCCCTTCTTGGGGTAGAACATAGTTAAAAACTAGACATAGTCATTGTGTTCCCTTGTTTAACGTGATAGCCACACTCTCTCTAGCCACTACCTAAACATTGTCACATCACGAGTTGGACTAGCCCTTGTGCCAAACCAAATTCTTTGTTGGGTGGGTTCTTTCGTCAAGCCTAATGTCTACATCCAGCAATAAAAGTGCCAATTTAAAGGAGGCTTCCAACCCCATCGATCAGGATAGAAGCAATCAGGCAATTGTAAATCAAGCATATCTCGGAAGGTCGAGGAGGTCTATTTCTCTTTCAGGCGAGCAACAAGATTTCTCTCAGCAGGTAGAAAGGTGTAAGCAGTAAGTGGGAAAGGTTGATAGAAGCCTGAAGATCCAGAAGAGAGGGAACGCCTCTTCCACTCACACATGTGGGTGAAGGGTTCTCCATTGCAGTTCATTATCGACAGCGGGAACCAAAAGAACCTCATTTCAGCAGAGTTCGTGAAGCAATTGGGCCTAAAGACTATAACACATCCATAGTCGTACACCATCGGGTGGCTTCACCAAGGATGAGACCTTCGTGTCAGCCAGCAATGCCACCTTCCCTACAGCATCAAGCCCTTCATGGATGAGGTGTTGTGTGACGTTTCTCCTCTTGAATTTTGTGATGTATTGTTAGGACAACCATACTTGTGGAAGCGACATGTTGTATATGAGTCTAGACCTTGCTCTATGATTATTACTTTGGCAATAAGTTGTACAGGATACTAAAGGTAGCCCCACCTACCGCCATCTCTTTGATCCCTATAAAGAAATGCAGAAATATCATTTCCCAAAATAGGAAATTTGTTTTCCTTATGATTCGCCCCAAGGAAAAGAAGAATATTGTGGCCACGACTTCTAGGCAGGGCTCCTCTACATAGCAACAACAGATGTAGAAGGTCATGGAGGATTACAAGGATATTTTTGCCTCACCCACGGGGGTACCTCTGCACTGTGAGGTCAAGCAATCCATCGATCTGACATCGGGTGCACCGCTGCCCAATGGACCGATCTATCGACGCTCTGTTCTAGAGAACGATGAGCTCAAGAGGAAAATTCAGGAACTATTGCAAAAATGGCACATCAGGCCAAGATCATCACCTTGTGGGAGCCCGATTTTATTGGTACAGAAGAAGGATGGGACCTAGAGGCTCTGTATTGACTATCAGGCGTTGCACAAGATCATTGTCCGGAATAGGTACCTAATCCTGCGGATTGATGACCTTCTGGACCAGCTCAAGGGAGCCAAATATTTCAGAAATGTTGAATTGAAGTAAGGTTATCACCAGGTGCCTATTGAACCCTCTAATGTGTAGAAGACTACCTTCAAATCCAAGGAGGGCCTTTTCGAATGGTTGGTCATGCCATTTGGATTGATGAACGCCCCTACAACCTTCATGAGACTGATGGATGGCATATTACGACCCTTCACCAATGCATTTTTGGTGGTGTATTTAGATGACATCTTGAACTTCAACCAGAGTTTGGAAGAGCACCTCCACCATATTCGACAGGTCCTTCAAACACTATGCCAACACAAGATGTGTGCTAAATTGGAGAAATTCACCTTTGGCCTGACCTAGGTTCAATATATGGGGTACATCATTGATGAGTAGGGTGTACATGTGGACCCATCCAAGATATGAGTCATTCAGGATTGGCCAGCCCCAACCACTCTAACAGAGCTCCGCAACTTTTTGGGTCTTGCCAATTTCTACTCTAGGTCCATGGTGGGGTTCTCTCATATCACTTGGCCTTTAATTCAAGTCGCCAAGGGTGGAGAGAAAGAAAAAAAAAATGGTCAGAAACCCAACAACAAGTGTTCCTTGAGTTGAAGAATCACCTCTATTTTGCACCAGTGATCACATTACCAAACCTGCAACAACCATTTGAGATTGAGACATATGCCTCTAACTATGCTATTGGCGTGGTTCTTACTCAACATGGGCATCTAGTGGCTTACCACAATGAGACAATTTCAGACACGGTCTGAAAGTACCCCACTTATGAAAAAGAAATGTATTCCATTGTGCAGGTCTACCGTCAATGGAATCATTACATTTTGGGAAAGGAAACAGTCATCCACACAAACCACCAACCTCTACAGTTCATACAGACACAAGGAAAGTTGCAGAACGATCACCATAAAAAATGTTCCACCTATTTGCAACAGTTCCATTTGAACATTAAGTATAAGAATGGCAACACCAATAATGTTTTTGATTGCCTCAGCCAACCACCAGTCATGGTGTTGATCATTATGGTCAACTCTTGTGGACACAAGATATTGGGGTGGCTGCACCTTTACAAGAGTGATCCAGAATTCGGCAACATATACGAGACACTCTTGAAAGGGAAGCAAGTTCCAAATTTTCACCTTCATGATGCACTGTTATGCCACCTGGGACACATTTGTGTTCCTTCAAGTGAGTGCTCCAAGATGATTTGGGAGGCGCACTACAGTAGGGTCGCTGGACATTTCAGAGTAGAGAAAACAGTGGCAGTATTGCAGAAGTACTTTTATTGGCTGAAACTTCGTCAAGATGTTGGGAAATACATTAGATCCTGCACCACCTACGCCATTGCCAAACCAACCATCAGGAAGCAAGGCCTGTATACTCCTCTACCTACTCCTATCCAACCTTGGGAATCTGTCTCCATGGATTACATGTCAGGCCTTCCTTCTACTAAGCATGACAACGATTGCATTTTTGTGTTCATCGATAGATTCTCTAAGATGGTCGTCATGGCGGCCTGCAAGAAGAGTATCATAGTAGAGGCCACAACTAATCTCTTCTTTGAGCGAGTATGGGTACACTTTGGGATCCCACAGTCCATTGTCTTAGATTGGGACAACGGATTCCTAAGTGCATTTTGGTCAAGTCTCTAGTCGATGCTCGATACAAAACTTATTAAGTCCACGATTTTCCATCCCCAAACCGATGGCCAAACAGAGGTTGTCAACAAGATGATCGTACACATTCTGCACATGTACAACTCGAAACATCCACGCACGTGGGATGAAAGTCTCCACTATGTCCAACACAGCTACAACAGAGCTCTCCATAGCTCAACAGGCCACAGCCCCTTTTAGGTAGGGTTGGGATTTCAGCCATTGTGCCCCATTGATGTGGCCATACCATTTGCAGCCACTCACGTAGATTCGGATCACGTTCAATCCGAAGCTGAAAGGGCTAACAACTTCATTGAGCGCATTCAACACATCAGCCATTAGGTCCATGATGTATTGGACATAGACAATGCTAAGTATAAGTAGTGTCATGATCAGCATCGACTGTTGCACAAGTTCCAGGTGGGCCACAAAGTTTGGCTACATTTGCTAAAGGAGCCCCTTGCTGAACCCCTTCGCAAGCTTCACCCGCTCCGATATGGTCCATACACCATCACTAAGGCCGTCGATTACAATTCCTTTGAGCTCAACATCCCACCGTTCCTTGGTCTACACCCAATGTTCAATATAGACCGCCATCGGCCATACTTTCCACCATTGTTGGACACATCTGACATTGCAAAATAACTCACACCAATAGAGCTCAACCTGGACTGCATGGAATAGGCCAAATCTGATCAGATCATGGAAACACATATCAATAACAATCGCTAATAGAGGATACAACTATATCGAGTTGTCAAAGCAGGCCAACTCCTTCACCAGGGAAAGTGGTTCACCAAGGACCAGGTTCAATAGAAATTTCCTCACCTCATGGAGGCTCTGCACGCAATGGGGACCATTTCTTCCTAAGGGGGGAGGAATGATCCAAGTGGATATTGGTGACCACCTGCCTATTCCACCTAGACCCCCTAGTCAATTTCATTTGTTTCCTTGTTCATTTCAACATTTACTATTTTTAGTAGTTTTTCGGGCCCTGAACTTCCGAAGCAGTTTTGACCCCCTAAGCATCGTTGTTTAGGGTCTATGATAGGGGCCTATGGAGAAACATGTAGTACTCAAAGAGAGCTTTCCAACAAGGTATTGTACCTGCCAAACGGAGATAATATGACCAAGTTATGACCCTGAGAAGTTGGCTACCCAACTAACCCCAACAGGGCCCACAAACTCTTGGTATTACATCTGTTGGGGTTATGGTTTTGGTTGTTTAGTGTTTTCTCATGTTTTCCAATAATAAATAGGCCCTTGAGCCTCATTGTAATATAGTTGAGAGGCATGTAGATGCCACATCTCTTCTCATAAATAAGCTACCATTGCCCGAGCTATCTTATTTCCATTCTGTTTGTAAGCATAGTTCATTATTTTTCTATTAATAAAATGAAATGTTTTTCTGTTGCATCTCTGTGTTTATGAGTATATCTATAAGTTGTTTCATTCATGTTTAAGTTTGGATCCATAAGTTCCGCTATCAAGCAAGAAAAGAGTGACAACCTTACCAAAGCAAAGCTTAAGGCTATGAGCTATATTATCCCACCCAATCTAAAGCACCAGTTAGGAGGGTGAGGAAGAAACTAGTCTCGACCAACAGGAGAGGAGAAATGACTCACTCGGTGTTAGGAAGGTGAGGCGGGATACAAAGAAAGGTATTGAAAATACAAATAAGGAGGCAACATTTAAGACCTATAATTTTAAGAATCCCATGGTCCAAGAAGAACCCAAAGAATATGAACAACCCAAAGATGTACGAGTTGTTGGAAGTAAGGGAAAACTCCTGCTCCAAATCTTGAACCAAATTTGTTAAGCTAGATAATTCCTTATATAGCTTATGGAATGCTGTAATTTAGAATTAGGAGACTTTTTTTGGGGGAAGTATCCAATTTTATCTATCTTTTGCTACTTATCTTTGGAGGTGACACTTGGTGCCTATATAGAGAGCTTGAAATGACTTATACTCTTTCAGATCCAAAGAACCCATCTAACTTCCCTTCCTACACCTCATATAACATGGGGAGCTTCCTTTTCAATTATGAATCAGACCTTGAAGAGGGATGTGAAAATTTGATCTACAATGGATAAAAACCTGATCCCTATGGCCTCCAGACATTAAGGTTTGATGGAGCATGTAATGCTAATGGAAATGGGGTAGGTTCATCTTCGTATCCTCCAAAAGGAAATAATTCCCCCATGGTTGAAAAATGGAATTGAGTGTGCCAACAATGTGGTAGAATATGAAACATTGATCTTGGGGTTGGACAACACAGGGATGATGGGCATAAGATTGATCAAAATCTTTGGAAGCTTTGATCAGAGAGTGAACTAGGTGAGAGAGAGGTGCTAAACCAGGTATCCAAGGCTATGACAGTACAAGCACAATGTGTTTTAGAACTTATTTGATGTTGTTAACATTGTTGTTGTTCCTAAGGGAGTGAACCCTCAAACTAACAATCTCACCAAGTCTATTGTTTCTTTTAGGTCCAAAAATATTGACCATTTTTCCTACTCCATTAGAGTTCTGCATCAACCTGCTATCCTTGATAATCTCAAATGATGGAATGTCTTTAAGGAGCCTAGATTGATAGATTCCTCCACATGGTGGATGAATATACAAACATGAACATCGATTCGAATGGGGAATAAGAAAAGGGAAAATGAGACACAAGCCAATCCTCTAATCATGTTGCCCCTGAATTTATTTGGGGGGGGGGGAGCCTGGAGTGATTTAGCTCAAAACCAATTTCATCCCTAGAGGAATGGTCCCTTTAGAGAGTATGTTTTATGAAAATGATGTGCCTTTCCATCCTTTTATAAAGCTAGAATTATCGAAGTTGGGAGATTGCAATATGGGAACTAAATACAACCCTAAATTTGTCAAGATATCTAAGACCCTATCTGGTACAGAAAGGAAAGAAGTTGTTCGGGGAGTACAAGGATGTTTTTTCCTAGAAGTATGAGGACCTAAGGACTTACGACCCTTCTCTTTTTCATCACCAGATTCCTCTAAATAATGATATAAATCCCTTCATCCAGAAGTAGATATGGCTAAATCCTAAGTTGTTTCCTCTTTTATAGAAGGACATAAAAAATCTCTGCGATGGCAAGAGAACTATCACTGTTAGATACGTGGTTTGGGTCACCAACTTGGTGCCTGTTAGAAAAAACAATGGGGGGTATGGCTCTACATTGATTTTAGAAACTCAAACAGATCCTGCCTCAAAGAGAATTCACCCTCTCCCAAAATGGATCAAATGTTGCAAAAGGTGGTAGGGTCTTAGATGATATCTTTGTTGGATGGTTTATTAGGTTACAATCAAGTCAGGGTGGACCTAGAATATGTGTTTAAGACAACTTTGACAACTCTATGGAACATGTTTGCATATGTAAGAAGGAATTTTGGGTTAATGAATGATGGGGCCACTTACCAAAGGGCCATGGAATATGTCTTTTCTTATATAAAGACATATTTATTGTAATATAGCTATATGATATGATTGTTTTATCCAATAAAGTAGTTGATCATGTTAGCCATTTGATGCAAGTTTTTGAGAGATGCATGAAATTTGGCATATCCCTCAATCCAAATAACTCATTCTTTGGGATGGTGGAAGGTAAGTTGTTGGGCCACATCTTATCTTCCAAAGGAGTAAATATTTATACATAAAGAGTAGAAGTTGTAAACACCTTATCCTTGCCTAGGCAGAAGAAGGCCATCCAATCATTCTTTGTGAAGATCAAATTCCTTCTTCGGTTGGGTTCTCCCGAACTTTTCTAAACTCACCAAGCATATGATGGGGATGTTGAAAAATGCAACGATATAATATGGGATGATCCTGCTAGGGAATAATGATCATCTATAAAGAAATCACTGCGAGAGAATCTGGTGTTAATAAGCCCTAACTACAACAAAGAATTGTGTATCTTTCCCTTTGCCTCTGAGCATACTATAGAGTTTGACTACAAAATAACTATGAGAGCCATGAATAGTAGATTGCGTTTTTCATCAAGGCCTATAGGGACGCGAAACTAAATTACAACATCATGGAAAAGCAAGCCTATGCTAAAGGCCTTGAAATCTTTCAGAGAATATGTACTGCATGCCCAAATAACTTATTATGTGCCTCATATTTTAGTCAAGAACATGGTATGTCAACCAGATGTTGATGGAAAAATAGGGGAATCACTCATTGGGATTCAAGAATATGAAATGGTGATTAGGCCAACCAAAAGTATTAAAGGGAAGGGACTAGTCAGGCTAATGGTAGAAGCAAATCTATAGGCAGTAGGCATCAACATAGTTTTAGGCTACATGGAAAATTCTTAGAAGGAGGAAGTTCATATAAAGCCATGCTAACATCAGTTCCCTTGGTACCATGACATAGCTCACCTATTCACTACAGGCTAGTACCCTCAAGGCATGGACAAATCACAAACGATGTCATTAAAGCTCAGTTAATCAATTATTATGCTGTTAACATTGAACTTCATTGGAGATACCCTGATGACCAATTGCTTAAGTGCATGTTGGAGGAAGAAGTGATCTACGCGATCAAAGATATTCATCAAGGGGTTTGTGGTAGTCAATATGTAGCAAGGGAACAACTCAAAAAATATTTCTATTTGGATATCACTGGCCTACCCTTTTATCTAATGTTCATAAATTTTTTAGGGCCTTGATTTCTTCATAGAATAAATCCAAGAAAATCCTTACTAGATTTAGCTATAGATAAAAAAATTGTCACTGACAACACCAAAGCATTTAGTTCATTAATAGTAGTAGCCTTCTACCAAAAATAGAACATTTCCCAGGGGCATTCCTCCAATTCTTATCCCCGGTCAAATGGCCAGGTTTAGTAATCTAATAAAAACCTCATGCAAATCATTAATAATACATTGGCAAAAAAAAAGAGACTAGGATTTGGAAACCCACGGAGGATGGAAAGTGAGGATGTGTATATTTATCAATGTCAAAGACAATTATGCGATCTTTGAAGGATCCATAGTGCCCAAGGTAGATAGTAAATCCTTCTTTTGTGTCGGACACTCCCAAAGGACTTTGAGAGCTTACATAACAGTAGGGGATTTTTCTAAGTCATCAACTATATTGTAGTTCTGGGTAGCCTGAGCAAAGGCATGGGGAACACTTCGACGTAATGGGATATTGGGGATCTTGGACACTGAGTCAACATTGGGTCAAGTGATGCACAAAATTTCACCCTTGGATGACAAAGGTTCTGTGGATTCAGTCAGTTGAGTCTTGAGTAGCATACCACACTGACGTTATCAAGTTTGGAGGTGGATGTCAGCTGAATCCAAATACATTATATGGTAAGTTCCATCTGGAGATGGATGGAACCATTGATGGCATGGAGTGATAGGGTTCCAGTGTGGCCACATAATTTTGGGAAGGGAAAGGATGCGCAAGCAAGCTTGACTAATAGAAGAGGAACAGAGTCACTCACCCATTCATGGGTGAGGGTTCCTCAACAAAATTGGTTGTTAGGATGTGAGTTGGTTCATAGGAGGTGGTTGGGTAGGACGCTTGGCTACTTTGACCACCTCAAACATACAACACATCTCAGGAAGACAAGGATATTCATGTGTGTAGTGACCATATTTTCCAGAAAACGCACAAGGTTTATTGGTCTGAAGCGGCTTCCCTTGCTTAGATTGGGGGTCTTTACCTTAGCGTTGGTTGTTAGCATTCTGGTTGCCTAATGTTGGCCTTTGGCTATTGGGCTTGGTTCCTTAGGTTCCCCTGATGTTGGTATTTATGTCGGCCCTTCCCCTTATTCTTCTTCCTAGGATTCAGACTGGGGGATTGGTGACATTCTACTGGGAATACACCTGCCCTTGCGAAGGTGGTGTAGGTTGAGCAACATGAGCTTGGGGTGCCACTATTGAAGGGGCTAGTACACTTGACTGTGATGGCGAAAATGGATAGTATGAATTCATAGAAGCACTCGTATAAGTAGGGTTCTAGAAAGGCTATCTAGGCACATGTTGATGTCACTGGGGCTGCAGGTATGTAGTACTTGTTCCTACTTGAGATATAGGGTGATATGGATCCGAGGGCAGGTAAGAGTGTGATGGATTTGGTCTGCCATACGGTTGTCTATATTTTCTAGAGCCTTAGGGATAGGGATTTGGCAAGTTATGAGACTCAGAACCCATAACTCCATCAACTGCATGAGAGGCACTAGGTGTGGACACTTCTCCGACCCGCACATGAGGGGCATTAGGGAGAACACTATAAATATATCTGGACTGAGAGGAGATAAGGTTGTATTAGAGTTCCTTCTAGATAGCTTCCTCCTCTAACTAGGGGAGGGTAGTAGCAACTTCCTTTACGATGGCAAGGACAAGGGACTTTAGGAACCATTCCATGTAGAAATTGTTGATAAAACCTTTGGCTTTACATAAGCTTTGACGCCTATGCCACTCTTGGATGTGGTCAGTGATGTGGGTGGTTGTCATCTGCTCGAAATTGGATAGGACTTCAATACTAAAAGATCGGTTTGGTAACTAAAATTAAGAGAGAAATGCCTTGGCAAGAGTTTCAAAGATTCGATGGGAACCTCCTGGCTAATCGATATTCCAGTGGGAGTAGGACCAGTAAGGGTGCAGTGAAACAATCTTAGGAAGATAGAGTCATCTGTAATGGAGTTAGAGGAACACCATATGTGAAATGATATGATGTGGTTGGATGGATCTTCTTCAAGATACCCTTGAATTTGGGGATATTGGATGGAAGCTTGGTTGGAATTATAGGCCAGGTAGCATCGTGGTGGAGAGGATCATTAATGAGTTGGTTCAAATAAGGAAAATTGAAATCTTCCATGCAAGGTAAAACAACCTGGTTAGGGGTAGCTCCAACATTCCCACTTGTTGTAGGTCCAATGTTGGCTCCATACATGTTGTGGGTCAGATTAGACACAGATGGACTAGGGGGAGAGGTACTACTAGGACTAACACCCCAACATGGGTGAGGGTGACCAGGAGGGATGAGGACTATAGTCTTGAGGTTGAGTAGGGATCTTGACTCATCAAGCATGTGAGACAATGCATCTAGCTAACACTAGAGATGGAAGACCCTGCAGTCTACTAGACTTCCTCCTAAGGGAAGCTATGATGCCTAGATGCACGTAGAATCACAAAGGTGGTAAAGTTCTAATTTATAAAGCAATTCACAAAGAAAGTAAATAAGGCAGGGGTAAGATACAAATAGAAATCACTAAGTGCATGTGTGTTTCAAAAAGTTAATGTGGTATACCACTATATCCTAGTCACCTCAAGGATCCATGCTAAAAAAGAAAAAGACTCTAGCCTAATAGATGAACTAAACATTCAAGAAAGTCCTAGTCTAGGTGATCAAGCCTTCCAATCAATCTTACCAAGTAATCACACCCAATACAAGGTGAGTGAAGGTATGTAACTAGTTATAACTATGGGGCGGGAGGGGGTGATCAGGGCAAGAGTTTCAAAGGTTCGATGGGAACCTCCTGGCTAATCGATATTCCAGTGGGAGTAGGACTAGTAAGGGTGCATTGAAACAATCTTAGGAAGATAGAGTCATTTGTAATGGAGTTAGAGGAACACCATATGTGAAATGATATGATGTGGTTGGATGGATCTTCTTCAAGATACCCTTGAATTTGGGGATATTGGATGGAAGCTTGGTTGGCATTACAAGCTAGGTAGCATCGTGGTGGAGAGGATCGTTAATGAGTTGGTTCAAATAAGGAAAATTGAAATCTTCCATGCAAGGTAAAACAGCCTGGTTAGGGGTAGCTCCAACATTCCCACTTGTTGTAGGTCCAATGTTGGCTCCATACATGTTGTGGGTCAGTTTAGACACAGATGGACTAGGGGGAGAGGTACTACTAGGACTAACGCCCCAACATGGGTGAGGGTGACCAGGAGGGATGAGGACTAGAGTCTTGAGGTTGAGTAGGGATCTTGACTCATTAAGCACGTGAGACAATGCATCTAGCTAACACTAGAGATGGAAGACCCTGCAGTCTATTAGACTTCCTCCTAAGGGAAGCTATGATGCCTAGATGCACGTAGAATCACAAAGGTGGTAAAGTTCTAATTTATAAAGCAATTCACAAAGAAAGTAAATAAGGCAGGGGTAAGATACAAATAGAAATCACTAAGTGCATGTGTGTTTCAAAAAGTTAATGTGGTATACCACTATATCCTAGTCACATCAAGGATCCATGCTAAAAAAGAAAAAGACTCTAGCCTAATAGATGAACTAAACATTCAAGAAAGTCCTAGTCTAGGTGATCAGGCCTTCCAATCAATCTTACCGGGTAAGCACGCCCAATACAAGGTGAGTGAAGGTATGTAACTAGTTATAACTATGGGGCCAGAGGGGGTGATCAGGCCCAAGTCCCCAAAGAAATCCGGTCAAGGTATTGTCCCTCATCCAAGAGCCACCTTGGTAGGTATCCTAAGATTGGTCGTTATGGTTAATGCCGCTTCAAAAGCACATGTAGATAGTTTCCTTACCTTAGAGGTCAAATCCTTGCAGTCTGAGTGGTCTTAATGTATATATGAATAGGCTATGGAATCCCAATAACCCCTTCAATAAATCCCCCACGAATTGAATGCTTTTGGGGGTTCCATTAGCGAGAGATACCTTCCTTTTCCTTCAAGAGGTTAGAAAGAGCTTTCATATAGCTTTAAAGAGGTCGATTATAGCTTGAATATGAATACCCCCACCTCCCTCCCACAATGCTTGGGTTCTCTTAAGAGTGTCAAAGTACACGGACCCTTTCTGCACCATTAATTCCCGCACCAACACGGTTCATTAGGCATCCTCATGGTGATTTATTGGCTTGGACCTCGTCCTTGAGAGCCTCAAGGTGAAAGAATACTTCCTTATGGCAGTTACTTTAAGGCCACTTTAGATTCACAAACTAGTGCTTCATAAGGCATTACTCGTTCCTATTCGCCCTGCCCCCCTCCTACTTTGTATCTTTCCCATGGCAGAAAGAAAGGAAAGAAGAACGCCTATTCATGGTGTCAAGGTTTTCTATGCCGCTCCCTCCCAGAAACCCTTCACTCCAGCCAAAAGGATCTACGAATCTGAGTTGATCCGTGAGTCCAACCCCTTCTCTAAGTTTAAGTAAGGCGCAGATTGAGGGGAATAAATAAAGAGATAAACTTGTTCTCTCTTTGGTTAAGAAAGTAGCTTCGCTCCTTATAGTTTGAGGCTTTTATTTAACAAAATATCCAATTTAGGTGGTACATAGCAGGTGGTGCTACCCAAAGGTAGGTGCTACGAATGAACAGGTGCTACCCAAAGGTGATACATGGAGAGAGGTGGTGAAAAAATGGAGAGGCTACCCATAGGTGCTACTAACATGGGCCATACATAGGTGATTTAGGTGCTAACAATAGGTGCCACAATGAGGTGAAGTGGTGATACACAGAGGGGAGGATACTATGAGGTTTACATAGCGGGATGGGCTATGTCCAGTGAACAATTAGGTGCTACGAATGAATATGTGTGATTATATTAGCGAGACCATCACAATTCACCCATTGGATCAACTAAACTATATTTTTTTGAGTTCCCCCCCTTTCACCAGAAGAGAGAGAGCCAAGTTGGCTCCAGATGCTAAGATATCAATTGAGGGAGTTCAAGTTGCCAATAGAAGAGAGAGAGTCGAGTATCCACCATATGAAAGAGATGAGCGAAACCAAATTTCCACCAGAAGGGAGATATTTCCCATATTGCATTAGACGCAAGTGATTCAGTTCCCCCATGTTCACCCCAGATGAGTGAGATTTAGTTGAGTTGCTAACTAACGACGAGATCTATATTCACTAGATCAATAATTCAATTTAATACCTAATATATATAGTCTAACTAGAATATTTATTATAGTTATTGATGGTTCTATTTATTAACGATTAAGAGTTCTAATTATTATAATGGATATAATGGTTATAACCCCTCACTCTAATGCCAAACCCTATATTTTGTCTGTCTAATTACATACCCCTAACACCGTACCCCTAGCCCTAAACCCAATATCTAATCATACAAACACAAACCTCTTATCCCTATATACATCCCCCTAAAAGTACTTACCCTCTAACCCTTATGATCCATCACTACATACCCCCTAAACCATACCCCAAAACTCCTTATCCCTAACTACATACCCCATAATCCCTTCCCTACCCCTAACTCCATGCCCCATAAAAACTACCTAGGTTTCTTACATAAACTCTTTACATATATATGTGATATCATTGGTTACCCTTCTATCCATCCTCCCTTTAGGAGGGACCTCCATAGATACATTGATTAGGAATTCCCTCCCTTATATATAAATATGGTACAGGCTGAAATTTCAACCACTTACTCTTTTGGAGGAAGAAATATTCCACTTGTGATTTCTTCCTTGCCATCACTCTGGTTTCGATTCCTCATGGATCGGACTACGACCTGAATTGTTGATGTTCCCTTGAAGTAAAAGAAATATTGATTTCTTCCTAACAAAGTCACTTTATAAAAGGGTTATGGATTTCCTTTCTGTTTAGACATGGGACGAGAATAACTAGACCGTCGGTTGAGTTGTGAAAAATGTTATATGTATTGTACCAATGATTCCCCCTTGGATTCAATTATTCGTCATTGACCTATTCCCTTTCTGATGGCTTTAGGATACCTAAAAGTCTTTCTGGAAATTCTCCTCTTTCGGTTCTAGAACCAAGAGATTGGCTAGTTCTAAGGAGAAAGATCATGATGCACCCCCGCCTAAGAAATCTTATTATGCCTAATCAATATTTACTTTCTCTTCGACAAGTATGGAGAGAAAAATATTGGCACTAAAGGATGCTCATTTCGACCCAGAAACCCCTCAGAAACTACGTGATAGGGCCAATCAGGGACCGGGAATTCCTGTATAATCACTCCTGTTTCAGATGGACGGAAATACTCTAAATAAAAATAGGTGGACTGGTTATTTCGAAAGAGATAAGCAGGCTATAAGAGAAAAGAGACAATAATATAAGAGATAAGTATCAGAGACTCGTAAAACGCATTTACTTAACACTTCCCCGAAGCAAAAACTAGCCAATTAGCCGAGGAAATTTAGGCAAGTAATAGACTTATGGAGAGTTCAAGGTTGTGAGCCTTGTGTGGGTGCAGAACACCTTGACTCATAAAGGTTTGCTTCCAACACTCGAACTGCTAACACTTTCATATAGGTCATCGCGCGTGGATGAATCAATCGATGTTTTTGCAGCATGCATCACAAAAATATATGATATGAACGAAGGTGTGTTGAGCTAATTAAAGAATCCATTTCATATGCCCTCTTCTGGTCTGGTTTGGGTGCACAAATTTATGAAAAGTGACATTACAGCGAAGAATAAGAGCATTTGAGGATGTGAGAAAAAATTGACATAACGAATACTTGCTAGCTAGTCCTGGGAATGATTGTTTCCCCTATCGATGAGAAGCATGTCAACCCTGGAAGCTGCAGCACTAGATCGAATGAAAATGAATTCTATATCCTACCCAGCCAAAATGCAAACACTAACCTGCATGCAATGGTTGGGCGGGAATATATATAACATATAGTATAGAACTTGCTCGAGAATGCTATAGAAAGAACTTGAAACGTTCTTACTTGTTACCTAGTTTATCCACCCACAACCAGTCCTTAGACCCAAAGTTACCTTAGGACCGAAGAGAGAAAGCATCACCCTAGGCTCTCATAAAATCCCTAGCTGGAACGTTGAATTGAATGAACGGTACCAAACCCGCAGTAACTCTAGTTCCTCAGAGCTAAAGTATGCAAACCCACACCAAGCAAGCATACATGCTACCATGCTAATATACCTGGAGTGGTAGTTTCACATTGATACGAGACTCTATTTTGGCTTTGTAACTTCATGGCATAAGAGTGATGGTGGAAATACTAAGAAGGGGGATGAATCAATATTTCACTTCTTCAAACAATTTAGTATCATAAAGCATTAACCAATATCAAGGAAACACATATATATATATATATATATATATATATATATATATATATATATATATATATATATATATATATATATATATATATATATATATATATATATGAAGGAAGTTACAACCTCTCGTTTACCAACTACAACTAGAAGGGCTACAACCCTAGGCTATTTATTAGCCACTACTAGAAAGAGCTACAACCCCTGGTTTACCAACATCCACTAGAAGGAGGCAACAAATTCCAGAAGGAAGCTACAACTTCTTTCCATAGCACCACCTTGCCACCCTTAATAATAAAAGATAAAGCAAAACTCTTAGGCTCTCGTACGAGGGACAATGACCCAATTACAACAATACTCAACAATTTCAATAATCAAACAATCTATTCTATGTCCTTTTACTCAACCACTATTACTCATCAACTATTGTTTCTCTGTATCATTGTCAATGAACTTATATCCATGTAAATTTACATCCTCATGCTGCTAACACAACTCAATATGTCTTTGGTCTATTTTATGACCATCTTTTAACTGACTCAAATTCAACCTCTTCCCAATCCAAGACCCTATCATATATGATCATGACTATTCTAAAAAATCGCTTCTATCAACAACTTCAGGTATGCCCCTTTCCATATGCAAGCTACTATATCTCTAACTTTTAATATACAATCTGTAAATATCTTCGAGAGTATACAACCCAATAAAAGGAATCTAGTTCATTCTTAATAGTTTCTTAAAATATCTTTAACACAATCCTCATTAAAAATGAGAATATCCCTAACTTGGTTTGATGTTACCTTTGAACAAATTGTTTAGGATAAGTCATAAGACATGCCTTGGTCTGCTTCAAGAGAGCCTTAAATTATGCTTCAATAGTTCATATGTATGCCTTAAATTGGAACTCAGACTTATGCCTCAAATTCATATCACTTCCTTCGAAATATGGATCAGCTACAAGTTCAATACACCTCAAAAGCCTCAAGTTCAGATGCCTCAAAAGCCTCAAGTTTAGATTCCTTAAATATTTTGGATTTGTCTCAAGTTCAGACTGCTTCTAGTTTGGTTCTTCTTCAAAGGATAACACAAATCTAACTTAAGAATGTCTCTGAAAATGACATTGATCTACCTCAAAAATGGATGCAAGAATAGGGAAAAAAATTCTCAAAAAATGTGCATCAAAATGCCTTCACCACAGCTTCTCAGAACAATTTTGTCCAAAACTTCATACATAGAATTATTCCTTAGATTTGTGTCCTTCTTCATAGACCCTCAATGAATCTCAACCCTCAAACTACTCAATCTTTTTTATTCAAATCCATGAATTCCTTTGCTTGGAAATTCCACAACTAGGGGTTATATATATATGTGTGTGTGTGTGTGTCTGCATTTTAGAGTGAGGCTATATTAGGGCCAACCTGATCCTAGAATAAAAAATTTCCCATGAAAAGACACAACTTTTAGCTAGAGCTAACTTAAAGGATTTGCTACTAGGCCAACTGTTATGAATATAATTCATAACAAATAAATAAATAATAATCAAATGATGATTATCTTAAATAGTCATTAGTTAAGTGAAAAATCATGTCTAAAAGACATGCCCAGTTATGAAAGGACACCTGCCTAAGTATATATGTGGGTCCTCATTGTAACATTCAACATCACTTGTACATTTTTTATATATAATATTTATTGTTACAAATACTCTTGTGTATTTTTACATTCAAGCCAACAAGCTATAAGTTTTGTTGCTTCAGTGGCATCAGAGCCATGTCACACAATATAACCATCTGAGTATTTGAATGTTGTTCGCCACACAATATTCCATTACATTCACATCCTGAATTCATGGAGTAGTTTAGTAAAATTCAAGAAGCATTACCATTTAGAAAAATCATATGCAGAAGTTAAAGCATGTCTAAAGGAAATCCATAATAAGGAAGATGATAGTGTCAGTGAAGAAATGAAACAAGGTGAAGTTGATCTTGATGTGGATGAGGATTATGTAGATCAAGATGATGTTTCAGATAAAGATGATGCGGATGAGAACTATCTTGATAAACAAGAAGATGAACAATATCATAATAATGAGGAAGATTTTGAAGAAGGCATTGATGATGATAAGGAGAAAAAGGGGGAAGACTAAAAAAATTATGTTAAGGTGTAGAGAGATATTTTGGAGGGTCTCATGGATCGAATTGTAAGCTCAGAGAATACAACACATCTAAAGGAAGTGTTGGAGGAAATTTCACCTCCGACCATCCTTGAAGCTTTATGTGAGAGTGGGAAAGGGCTACGTAAGACATGTAGAACTCATATGACGAGTGAGACAACAACAATTGTTGCAGGAAATCCTGTGACTGTTTCAACTTCATCTTCCATCATGAGAGCACAGTCTATTGTTTGCAAAGATACTAATTCAGGAGCACAGGAATCACATGGAAAGCATGAACCCCAAGAAATGGGTAAAGCCATCAAAGAGTGGGATGATGCTGCAAAGAATGACCTGGAAGTATCATTCTCATCTATAGTTCCGCCCCTATCAGAGCACTCGTGGTACTCGAAGACTTATAGGTAGATCAGGGAGAGGTTCATATGGAAGGGACACAAGATAGATGTATTGAGGTTTGTGAGTGAATGAAACACCTGCCAATAAAACAAATCAAAGAATACTCATCCAACAAGGTTGCTTCAGTCCCTTCCTATCCTAAAGCAAAAATGGGAAAGCATTTCCAGGGATTTCATCACAGGATTTCCCCAAGTGAAGGGGAAGGACTATATTTATGTGGTGGTGAATAAGCTCATGAATTTTGCACACTTATTTGCCATACCTTCCAAATATTCAGCAACACAGGTGGTATATTTTTTCTTCAGAGAGGTATTTAGATTGCGTGGGCTACCAAAGTCCATAGTGAGTGACAGGGACAACAAGTTCCTGGGAGGATTCATATAAGAGTTGTTCAAGTTGTTTGGGATGGAGCTAATTCCCAATACTAGTTACCACCCGCTTATTGATGGACAAACCGAGATAGTCAACAAATGGTTGGAGGGATATCTCAAAAACAATGTATCTAGCCAACAAAAAACATGGGTAAAGTGGCTACACCTGGGAGAACATTGTTATAACACCAGTTACCATATGTCAACTAGATCGACTCCCTTCAAGGCCTTGCACATATATGAAGCTCCAAAATTTGTGGATTGGGTATTTGGGGGTAGTCGAGCCCCTCTAGCTAAGGATTTGATTTAGGAGAGCCAAGACATATGGCGGGTTGTCAAAGACAATTTGTACGTGGCTCAAAACCAACAGAAAAATCTATGCGAACAAGCATGGGTAGAGTGTAACTTTGAGGTTGGGGACTTGGTATATCTTTGTTTGTATTTGTACATGAATTCGCTCAAAATGAAATGGGCGGAGACGTTGAAGCCCAAATTCTATGGGCCTACAGGATTGTGAGGCGTGTAGGGGAAGTGACCTATGAATTAGAGCTATATGATTGGTGTATTGTTAACTTTGTACTGTGTGTTTTGTATTAAATGAATTACATGAAGGTACACCTACAACCAAACATATGCAAACTGTTTGATGAAATGACACACTAAAAAATCATAAAATCAAAGGTGAAATTCTAAAGTATTCCAACGGGATATCTTACATTCCCAGTGCTACTTTTGCTTTGACCCACTTGATTGCCCTTTCTTCTAGCCTATGTTCTTCAGGTATTGAGCAAATACACAAGCCTAGTCCACTATTATGGGTTTGAACAATATCACTTGCTTTGCAAATGGTCGTGTAGAACCCATAGATACTTGAGGAGTACATTTGGGTTCTTTGTCGAAATACCTAGCATTATGGCCATGTTTCTAAATTTTGTGGTGTACTCCTATACACTTTGCCCTGTCTTTGCCTAAAATAATGCCATCGGATCCACTAGTCCTCTACATATCTAATAGAGTAAAGATGTGACTTTATGATAGTTTTTAAATCCTCCCACTTAGTCACAATAGGCTCTCCTTCCAACCTCGGGGTTTTCATGTGGATTTCCCACCAGTTCAGAGCATGGCCCTCTAGCTTCAAATGAGTAAACAATTTCTTTTATTCTTCCTCTATACGATGAACATTAAAATAAACTTCTAACCACTACAACCAATGATTTAATCTCAAAGCATCAATCTCACCTTAACATGGCTTGATGTTGACCTTCACTTCCATCTTGAACAAGGATTCTGAATGGTTCACGACACTCGAATTGGGTTGATCCTTTTTAGGTTCTTTCTTAGACTCACGCTTTACTTCTTTCTCACTCCCCAATCTCCCCTATGATCTGACCTGTATGTTAAAACCACCATCTTCTTTTAAAAACCCAAGACTATTGGTCAGGACCGTCGCGAGGAGGCTCACAATATGGTTTATATATGCAACTTGTGCTTTTCACCATGCAAACCTCTCCTCTATGAGATCATGATGTTTATTAATAGATTCATTGACCATGGCTAGGGTTTTATGACTTTCGAATTAATCAATCTAGATCCCCTACAACTCCCCAAGTATATCTAAAGAAACTTAATTGATACCAATATGATCCGTTAATTGTTGTGGATAGTCCACTTGATAGTTAATCACAACGGATCTAATAAATTTATACCAAAATTTTGAAATCTATACGATGAGAAGTTTTTTCCTCAGACTTTTAGATTTATTAAGTTACTATTTTTATGCATATAATATAAAAAATGCAAATTATAAAGAACAAACAAAGTATAATCACTCACAATCCTAATAACACAAGATATGACCTTGGAAAACCTTTAGGGACAAAACTCAAATGGAAGGCGAGGCTTCTCTGCTCTCTCTTTATCTAACTGAAAATTGATACAAGTACAAAAAAGTGAGACTTGTGGCCTCTGGGATGCTACAATGCACAACCCCCCCCCCCCCCCCCTCTCTCTCCACTCTTAGCTACTCTTCTCATCTATGGAACAAAATGCACTCGAATAGAATGGAACTCATTTTCCTCCTAGTGGCCCGGTTATAACAAAGCTCAATAGCCTACTAGTGGTTAAGTTTGACTCCTACGATTCTTAACTGGATATTCAAAATGGACTCTTCTAGAGTCTTGTTCATCATGATTACATGGCTATCCCATTTTCCATCAATAATGGGTGTTGATGTGGCATCCTCTCGAATTATTATGATCAAAACAAGAAGTCAATTTCCATTGTTGGAAAGGTATTTGTGTGTGGAATAATGCTAAGGGGTGCAATGCTTAAGGGACAAAGTTTTACTCCTAAAAAACACCATTTGATGCCTCGAAACTACTTCTGGAAGGTTTCAAACCTCAATTTACCAAATTATGACACATCAATAAAAATAGTTTTGTGAGTTAATTCCTCAACATTTTCCACTCTAAAAGCATCAATATGGATGACAAGTAATATCATGATCCAATATAGATGAAGGACACTTTCATAAGGTCAATATGGGACTAAAAAATTTCAACAAGATTTGAACTATCAAACTATAATCCACAAATTCCTTATTCGATGACATCATGGCTAGCAGGGGAAACAAGGAAAATTCCCATGGCTCTACTGCACTCCAACATATGCTTGAATGCCTTTAAATCAACCATAAAAATGAATAGTGAATTTTGTTATAACATGACACCATCCACATCATTTTTTAAGCTTATGGGAGGGACACCCATTTAACCTAAATGAAACACTTTCCACCTAAGGCATCAATGACAAATAGGACCCACGAATCTAAGTGCCTCTTCTCTACCTAAAACTATCTAGGTTGATACTTTGGCCTCGAGGATCCATAAAACAAGAGCAAATCTTGAGTTGCAAAGCTCCCTACCTTGAAACCCTCACCACCCATTATTGGATGAGTTTGCAAAGATTGTTGATGATGATACCCCAAAGGGAATGCCTCCCATGAAAATTATTTCACATCAAATTGATTTTATTCCAAAATCAAGTCTACCTCGCACACACAAATAAGATCCAACCTAGGTCCATCTTGACTCTAGATGTGGCATGTGCCCAAAGTAATGAAATCCCTAGAGGTGCAAAATTTTCACAATTTTTTCACTCCAAAAAAGGTTTGCATATCAAAGGATTTGATTTCTCTTGGTTAAAACATTTCAATGGTGCACTGCTTAATATGAGGGAAGTATTTACTTCCTTCCATGCTCAACATGGACTTGACACATGGCATCTAAAAATATATTGATAACAAAAAAATATTTCAATATGACCTTAAATAAAATATTTCAATGTCGTCTTTAAGGTGTTTCAATACCAACTCTCTCTCTCTCTCTCTCTCTCTCTCTCTCACTATATATGTGTGTGTGTGTGTTGTACCTTCCTCATTCTCCCTTTTATTCTTTCATATAATAAAGGGTATTTCTTCTTATATGTAGGGAAGGACTGAAAACTCTAGAAAAACAAAATGGGATTAAAAAGCAAAGCAAGTTCGAGGCATATTCAAGCGGGAATTTGAAGAAGAGATCATGAGGACTAGTGCAAAGAATAACAAAATTTGAATCCATTTTTTCATGCAGAAGATGATCTCAAAGACCACATAGAACTCACTCAACCAGAAAGTGCTCTGCAAGAGTTTTCTAATGGTATCCATAAGTTTGAAAATGACCTCCTAAATCGTGAAATAGAGCCAGTCAAAGTTGGTGACCACATGTCAAAGCATTGTAGAGTTAAGAGGTGTTTGGGTGAGCCTTTGGTGTGTAGCCAAAGCTATCTTGAGTGCCAAACTCGACGGAAAGGTTGGTGGAACCTCTACATGAAGCTTCGGGCGGTCATGGATGACACATTAGTGGCATAAAGCGATTCTACTGGTCATAGGTGGAACCCACCCAGAGGCAATACCCGGTGGAAGCATTTAAAATCCCAAGTCTATGTGACCGGGAGAGAAGGACTGGGATGACGCCATCCCAATGGTCATACCTTGGAGATTTCAATAACAACACAAGAGTTGTAGCGTCGAAATGGAACAAAGCAGGTGGAGCCCACCCAACTGTGATAGCCCAGAAGCATATCCCAAAGGATTAAATTTATCACCCAAAGCAAAGTGTTAGGATATTGGTGTCCGGACACGGTGGTAGAGGATAGAGTGACAACCAATAAACAAAGGGTTGGGTGGACCCTACCGGCCACCTCATATCGGAGGGATCATCCTGGAGAATTCAATTGGCAACAGTTTCGGCTTGTAGAGTGTTGAAACACGGTGGCAATGGATAGAGCAAAATCCAATAAATAAAGGGTCGGGTGGACCCTACCGTCCAGCTCATCCTGCACGGGTGGCCTAAAATATTAGCAATACATTGTAAAGGGGATGTGTCCGGTTAAAGGGTGCTCTGACCTTAGCGCCATGCACAAGTTCTAGTGGAATAGTTGAGACCATGATTGTAACAATAATAAGGGCATGGATCCGAAAATCCCATAACCTTTAAAGAATTGCAATTAAACAAAACAGTCGAAAATTGGGAAGCTCCAACATTTGGGGTTAGATTTGGTCACCTTGCATAAAGGTGTGACCAATGACATAGAGTCATTGACAAAATAAAAGGGCCCATATAGGGCTCAAAAGGGCTAAGTGCCCAATAGCTTATGTCGTGGTCGCAAAGATCGGTCCTATAGCGGAAAACAGGTAAAGGCTAAGTAGAAGGGATCCACCCCGACATTAAGTGAAAATAGGTAATCAACGAGCAAATAACGGGCGAATTTCCATCGTTCCCAAGTTGGCTTGGTCTAGGAAATCACTACGAGGGGTAACTAGCACGGTGGATAAACCCACGCTAGCCTCTGAAATGGTCAACATCAACTGTCAAGTATGGTTAATCAAAGGACATGATCGATTCCAGGGGTGTTATGCCTCACTCTCGGTCTTATTCGTTCACCCCACCGGAGTAGGGGGACTACACCTACTGCCAAAATGGAAACACAATGGTGACTTCAGTAAGTGAATGTGGTTTTTACAGGTCCGAGGTCCTTCCCTCCTCCACTTCCCGTCCAATCCCATGGCTCCACGTGTCTCCCATCCACACATGATGTGAGCATATATAGTCACCATCTACTTTCCATCAGTGTTCAAATTTTGATTTGTTTCAATGGTTTCCTCTGTCACCCATCCTGTGCTCCACCCCATTCAACCATCAGCTATTTCAGAGCACTTCGAATGCCACCACACCAAATCATGTCCGCCCACCATGGATTTTATTCCCGATGGTTGAAAGGTAACGCCAAAGAAGAAGGATCAACTCCAAAAAACGGGAAATTTAAACAATTAGAGGGAGAAAAAGATAAGTGAATTGGCAGGTAACCGTGTGAGGAATACAATTGCAGAGGCGTGGCCATATCATCAACCCACCACAAACCCACATAATGGAGCCTGAGTCCAACTTAGGAACAGAGGAATCGACAATGGAGATATTTTTGTGTCAATTATGATACTTCATGTTTTTCATGTTTTGTGAATATTTCATTTCAAGAAGGAATCAAAATTTGTTACGTAATCATTAGGACAGTGAGGCCATTCGCATGCTCAGAAAGCTTGGCAGTTCAGACAGTTGTAGAATTCAGAATATTTTGTAACTATTTGTCTAGACTCTCTCCCTACAAAAGGGAAGAGGAACTCAATATTAAGGGTTCGATTTTCCTATCCTAGAGGCTATAATTGTTTTGTAAATTTCACAAGTTTCGCCCTGTGACATGTATTTCATTTTTGCAGATTAATGAAGAAGTTCCTGGTAATTCCTGTAACACCATCCTCCCACATTTACCCAATTTAATCGGTTCGTTGGGGTAAACATGTGACGAGAAGCTACTACAATTTCATTCAACTCCCCATGTACAGTTAAGGAAGTGGAACTGACACAACACAACCAATCAGACCTTTTGCACATACCACAAAACCTAAAGGAGCCAACCAACCCTTCTAGGTGATCAACCCATGCAACAACTTGAAACTTCACTGCCCTAGAGCCTCAGTCGCGCCCATGACATGGGAATGCATGCGACTGGGGTCCTCTAGTTGCTCTCACAACATGGGCATGCAAGCGACTGGGGTCTTTTTCAGCTAGTTCTAAGCCTGCGACCCCGAATTCTGTGCCACTTTTTCAGGGCCAGGACTTAGGCCACTGCCCAAAACTCCATGAAACTTTCAAGAATGAAAAGTAACATCGAAACAATGATACAAGTGCGAATACTTTGATTGACCCCTACTAGACATGACATGCATTTCATCAAACATGTCACAAATATGCATTCTACAGATCATAACAACATATCTGAGCATAGGGGTCTCATACTTATCTGAGAATCTATAAGAAGCATTGATGCCTTATCACATTAGCTGAATTATCATCTATTAGGTCATATATTCATTATACATTCATTTATAACTCAAAACATGATGCAAGCCATTCATCATCACAGTCATAAAACATGCTCATAACCAACATATAACCAACAAAAATAACAAGGATACATTAGCCATAAATTCCTCATATAAACTAGTACATTTGCTTATAAAATACAAAGGAGAAATTGATCCAAAATGGATTCAGTTTTACCTCTGGATCAAAGTCTTCAAATGTATATGAAAGTGGTATCAGAGCAACGAAGCATAGTCATTGGATCAATCAGATCAACGAACGAGAGTGAGGGAGATCGACAGCTAGGATTAAGTCGAACAGAATAAAGTTAAGAAATGAAGAGATCAGATTAAGCCACGTGTTAACAGAACAGAGGAGTAGTATTCGTAAGCAGTAAGTAGTATCTTGCGTGCTTATAAAATGGTAAATGGTATTCCTCAATTTCACGCGATTAACCTTAGCGGACGACACATAGCACGAGAAAACCACTTTTCTCACGCGCTCTCGATCTAATATCGGTTGTGCAAGAATCTGCGCAAGATTGAGTGATAGTCGTTCGATTGGACGGGTCACATCGACGGTGGAGATCGTCCGGGCTAGTTGGCGAGTGGATGATGCGATAGCCATTGGATCACGCGGGATTGATCGACGGTGGAGATCGGCCAAGATAGTTGGCGAATGGGTGACGCGATAGTCGTTGGATCGGACAGGACATGGTAATGGATATGATAAACTTGTATTTATGTTGTATCAGATAAGGTCGCTAGAAAAACGCCGGATGATTGGGGTCAACCCCACGACCGCCAGTCCTTTTATTTTATGTTATCGCATTATCCCACATTCACCGCAGATTGCAACTACATATGGTATATTAATACCATATCACCAAAACAAAACCAACATGTCGAAGGGTGGGACTTGGTTAACCAAGCCACCAATTTTTAAATAAACCATTGCAAGTGCCGAACCCACCCTACCACCAGCGTGCAGTCCAAGGTGGTTTTTGCTGGACAGAGGGTGGTTTTGTAGGGACATAGGTGGTTTTGGACCATTCCAGGGGGTCTGGAGGTCACAGTGGCCAAATATGGTCGAGTTTATACTCGTTTGACTCGAAATCTCGAGTTGAACGCAGTGGTGATGTCCATTTTCTTATTTGAGACTCTGTTTTCGAGCTCATACCTGTAACAACAATTTGAAGACAAAATAAAGAGGTCAGCACTAGAAGCGGAAGGACCAGGAGATGTAGCCAGAAAGTCTGGTGAACTCCTTTATTAAATTTGGCTGTGTTGATGTGTTTGAATGTGTTTTCAAGTTGTTTATGTGTTTATGTTATTCGCAATCTTTTTGATCCATTGCACTAAGTAACATAAGCAAATTCACACATAGTCTATAATACCTTTTTCATTAACGGATCAAGTGGTATCAGAGCAGCAAGGTTTTTAAGGTTTGACAAGTTTGTGTGGAGATTTGAATGCTTACTAGGTTGAGGCTCGGACGAGGTGAAGGTGAACTTGTTGAGGCAAATCCAGAGATTGGAAGGGTCTTTTCACAAAGAAGGATGGCAGATGAAACTCCACTTGGGTCAGAATCTCAATTCTTGGATAGTTTCATGACAATACGTGCAATGGTGGAAGAGATGTATCGCGAGTTTAAGAAGAACAAAGATGAAGGCACTTCATCACCTAAAGATCAAGAAGATAAGGGAAAGGGAGGAATGCTTCCTCCACCATCTCCTCCATCATCACCATCATCGTCATCATCATCCTCTTCTTCTCATAAATCTAGTCCTTCTAAGAAGAAGAAGAAATCCTCTTTGATCAAATTAGATGTAAAATTTGATTTTCCAATTTATGATGGAGAACTTAACGCTGAAAAGCTTGATAATTGGATAAGACAAATTGAAGTATATTGCAGGGTGCAGAAAGTTGTTTCATAAAGAAAGAAGATCCATCTTGCTAGCCTTAGACTCGGAGGAACCGCACTTGTATGGTGGGAAGGAAAGACACAAGCAGATCTCCAAAAGCATGGTAAAATCATTTCAACTTGGAATGAATTTGTTTCTGATATTAAAAAGCAATTTTATCCTTTGGCTTATATGCAACAAGCAATGATGAGTTGGCAAACACTATGTCAATTAAAAGATCAAAGTGTTCAAAGTTATACTCAGGAATTCCATAAGAGAGCTTTAACATTAGGCATATCATTGGACTCACCAGAGACATTGTTGAAATACATAGGTGGTCTTCATAGTTATTTGAGGCATACCATACTTATGTTTAATCCAACTAGCTTAGATGATGTATCGGTTCAAGCAACTCATCTAGAAGCTAGAGGCAAAAATGTAACCCAAGATGTTGGGAAATCATCCAAACCTATTGAAAGCAAGAATAAAGGCAAAAAGAAACTTAAGTGGAAGGAGAAGAAAACAAACACTGTGAAGAAGGATAAACCTTCATGCACTCATTGTAAGAAGGAAGGACACGATGAGGCACACTGCTGGTCATTGCATCCAGAATTGAAGCCTAAGAAGTTTGGGAGTAAAGAGCGAAAGAATGTTGCTGCTATTCAAAAGGACTTGGGATCAGATTTAGGTGACGAGACAACGGTTACAGCTACAGGTATAAAAGGTAAAGATTCTAAAGCATCTACAAGTACTTCTTCGCATTCTGTTGATAATGATAATGATGAGAGGAAAAGAAATGAGCTATTCCATATTAGTTTCATTTCCAAGCATACTAAAATTGATACATTACTTGATAGTGGGTCACAAGTTAATTTGATTTCTGAAGCAATTGTAAAGAAGTTGGGTCTAGAAACAAAACCTCATAAAAAGCCATATCCATTAGGTTGGGTGTGTGATAAAACTAAGCTACAAGTTACAAAACAATGTAAACTTCGTTTTGCTATTGGGTCAAAGTTAGTAGATGAGGTTGAGTTAGACATAGTCCCATTGGACGTATGTGGAATTGTATTAGGAAGTCCATACTTGTACGATAGAAATGCTATCTTCTATCGAACTAAAAATAAGTATCAACTTACTAAGGATGGAACTGAATATATTGTAAGGGCTCATAAACTCAAAGATAATTTCTCTCTCATAAATTCAGAACAGATGAAAAGAATTGTAAATTCAAGTAAACAATTTTTACTTATGATTGTAAAAGCAAAGTATATTGATAAATCCGATGCATTCCAAGGCTGTAATCCTAAACAGAAAGCAAATCTAGTTAAAGTTGTTTCCGATTATGATATTTTGTTTCAAGAACCTAAAGGGCTTCCACCCAAGCAAGAGATAGAACATGAGATTTATTTGCAGCAAGATGCTCCATTACCTAACATTGGAATGTACAGGTTATCAGCTCCAGAGAATGTAGAGATAAAGAAGCAGGTACAGAAGTTGCTTGATCAAGGGTTTATTCGACCAAGCACATCATCATGCGGATCACCTATTGTGTTAGTGCGAAAGAAAGACGGTTCGTGGAGAATGTGCATTGATTTTAGAGCATTAAATAAAATCACAATAAAGAATCATTATCTTCTTCCTCGTATTGATGATTTGTTAGATCAATTAAAAGATGCAGTCTACTTCTCTAAATTGGACTTGCGAAGTGGCTACCATCGGATCAGAGTTGCAAAACAGGATGTATGGAAGACTGCTTTCAAAATGAAGCAAGAACTCTATGAATGGATGGTTATGACTTTTGGCTTAACTAACGCTCCAGCTACATTCATGTGAGTCATGAATGATGTATTTATACCATTCATTGATGATTTTTTAATAGTCTATTTAGATGATATTCTTGTTTTCAGTAGAATATGGAATGAACATGTAAGGCATGTAAAGTAGATTTTAGATGTCTTGAAAGAGAAAATCTCTATGTAAAATTGTCAAAATGTGAATTTGGGAGAATATCTTTGAATTATTTGGGTTATATTGTAGGGGGTGGTGAATTGAAGATAGATCCCTCTAAGGTCGAAGTCATTGTAAATTGGCTTGAGCCCAATACTACTACAGAAGTTAGAAGTTTCTTAGGGGCAGCGCAATATTGGAGAAAGTTTATTGCTAACTTTTCTTTGATTGCGGCACCTTTACATGCTTTGACAAGTGTGAAACAGATGTTTTAGTGGGGAGGAAAACAACAGAAAGCCTTTGACACATTGAAAGAAAGGATCAGTACAGTGCCAGTACTAGCACTGCCAGATCTTCAGCATCTATTTGAGATCGAAACAAATGCAAGTGAATGTGCCATGGGGGTAGTGTTGATGCAGCACAAAAAGCCTATATGCTTTCATTCTGATACATTCACATCAGCAATAGTTAACTATCCTATATATGATAAAGAATTGTATGCATTAATTCAGAGTGTTAAAAAGTGGAAACATTACATAATGGGTAAAGAAACAATCATACACACATATCATCAACCACTACAATACTTACACTCACAAACTAAATTGCAACAATCATGACATTACAGGTGGATGGGTTTTCTACAGCAATTTCATCTTATTATCAGATATAAGAAGGGCATACATAATAAGGTTGCAAACATGTTATCAAGACCAATTATAAATGCATCCACAATACTTAAGCATAACTCAGTAATTCATGAAAGTTACATTGAACAATATGCTCAAGACACAGATTTTAGGGATGTATATGCAACTTTAAGTCATGGAAAGCAGGTAGAAGAATTGGATTATTTCGTAAAGGACAAACTCTTATATCATCTAGGAAAGTTATGCATTCCACAAACTGAAAGAGTTAATATAATTCGAGAAGCACATACTTCTCTCATATCAAGTCATTTTGGTGTAAGTAAAACAGTTGCACAATTACAAAGATTTTGCTATTGGCCATGAATGAATGAGACAATTTCTAGATATATTAAAGGATGTACTATGTGTGCTACAAGAAAACCAAGTAATAGAAAATTAGGCTTGTATACTCCACTTCCAATTCCTTCTCATCCTTGGGAAAGCGTTTCAATGGATTTTGTTGGGGGATTGCCAAAGTCTAGAAAGAGTCATGATTATTTGTATGTAGTTGTGGATAGGTTCAGTAAGATGTGTATTTTGACACCATGTAATAAATAGGTCACAGTTGAACAAACTGCAAAGTTGTTCTTTCAAAATGTATGGGTTCATTTTGGGTTACCCACTTCTATTGTATCCGATCAAGATTCTCGATTTGTTGGGAAATTTTGGTCAAGTCTATGGGAGTTAATGGACACAAAGTTAAAGAAGAGCACGAAATTTCATCCACAAATAGATGGTCAGACAGAAGTGGTCAACAGGACAGTGATACAGTTGCTTCGAGGATATTGCAGCAAGCATCCCAAACTTTGGGATGAGCATTTGTGTTATGTGCAACATGCTTACAACCATGCAAAACATTCTTCTACTCAGAGATCTCCTTTTGAGACTTGTTTTGGTTTTGTACCAAAGTCTCCCTTGGATTTTGTCTTTGGTAAAGACATAGCAGTTGATGGACATAGTGATGTGGACAAAGCAACCAAGTTCATTGAACAAATCCAGGAAATTCACCAGGTAGTACAGGAACAACTGGAAAGAAGCCAAGCAAAGTATAAGGCGCGACATGACAAGCATCGAGTTGAGCATAGTTTTCAAGTTGGTGATCAAGTCTGGTTGTACATCAGCAAAGAAAGACTGCAAGGGGAAGGTAAAAAGTTGAAACCAATTAGATATGGTCCTTTCAAAATACTTGACAAAATTGGTGAAAATGCTTTCCACCTAGATCTACCAGCTTATATGCAAATCTATTCCATTGTAAATGTTGAAAACTTGTGATTGTATGAGCCTTCATTGATTGAAGATCTTGAAGAGCAAGGTCAACTACCTTCCATTGAAGATCTTTTGCCCGAGTATCTCAATGAGCTACAGGAGGACACAGTTCTTGACAGGAGGATAAGGACTTTGCGACGAGGAAATGTTGAGTATCTTCAAGTTGGACTCAAAGGTACAAATCCGAGTAAAGCACGATGGATAGAGATTGGAAAAGTGAGGGAACTTTATCCTCACTTACTCGATAGCTAAAACCAACTTTTGGTGGACCAAAAGCTTCTAGTGGGGAGGAGTGATCCAAAATGGATCCAGTTTTACCTCTGGATCAAAGTCTTCAAATGCATATGAAAGTGGTATCAGAGCAACGAAGCACAATCGTTGGATTAGTCAGATCAACGAATGAGAGTGAGGGAGATAGACGGCTAGGATTAAGTCGCGCAAAATAAAGTTAAGAAATGAAGAAATTAGATTAAGCCACATGTTAACAGAACAGAGGAGTAGTATTCGTAAGTGGTAAGCAGTATCTCGCGCGCTTATAAAATGATAAACGGTATTCCTCAATTTCACGTGATTAACCTTAGCGGGCGACACGTAGCACAAGAAAACCACTTTTCTCGTGCGCTCTTGATCTGATATCGGTCGTGAAAGAATCTACGCGAGATTGCGCGATAGCCGTTCAATTCGATGGGTCACATCGACGGTGGATATCGTCCGGGCTAGTTGGCGAGCGGACGACGCGATAACCGTTGGATCACATGGGATTGATCGACGGTGGAGATTGGCAAAGATAGTTGGCGAACGGGTGACGTGATAGCGGTTGGATCAGACGAGACTTGGTAATGGATATGATAAACTTGTATTTATATTTTATCAGATAAGGTCGCCAGAAAAAAGCCGGACGATCAGGGTCAACCCCACGAACGATGGTACTTTGATTTTATGTTATCGCATTATCCCACATTAACCGTAGATTGCAACTACATATGGTATATTAATACCATATCACCAAAACAGAACCAACATGTCGAAGGGTGGGACTTGGTTAACCAAGCAACCAATTTTTTAATAAACCATTGCAGGTGTTGAACCTGCCCTACCACCAGCGCACGGTCCGAGGTGTTTTATGCAAGCCGAGGCGGTTTTTGCCAGATAGAGGGTGGTTTTGCAAGGACAGAGGTGGTTTTGAACCATTCTAGGGGGTCTGGAGGTCATAGTGGCCAAATATGGTCGATTTTATACTCATTTGACTTGAAATCTCAAGCTGAACGCAGTGGTGATATCCATTTTCTTATTTGAGACTCTGTTTTCGAGCTCATACCTGTAACAACAATTTGAAGACAAAATAAAGAGGTTAGCACTGGAAGCGGAAGGACCAAGAGATGTAGCCAGAAAGTCTGGTGAAATCCTTTATTAAATTTGGTAGTGTTGATGTGTTTGAACGTGTTTTCAAGTTGTTTATGTGTTTATGCTATTCACAATATTTTCGATTCGTTGCACTAAGTAACATAAGCAAATTCACACATAGTCTGTAATACCTTTTTCATTAATGGATCAAAAATAGTTATTATTAATGAATGATTAGGCCAACCAGGTTCAGGACTTCCACGTACCACCTGACCATATATTGGTTGAACCAAATCTTTCTTTCAACCAATCACCCCCATGCCATATTCCAAGCATGAATGTGGGACTTATAACCAAAATCAACCAAGGCCTCCGAAGGCTACACCACCTCACCCTCAATGATAGAACTAGGCTTTACTACAATCCCCACTGGATCACTGGGCCATAAACTAAACATACAATACCAGGCTTTACCACAATCCCCACCAGATCACTAGGCCATAAACAATAAACATACAATACCAGGCTTTACCACAATCCTCACCGGATCACTAGGCCAAAAACAAGCATGGATGCCACTAGATCTCTCCACCTACACCATGAGGGATTTGTCTGTCCCAACCTCTTAGCTTTACCGTGTATCCCACCATTACCAATCAAGGGATTCCTAGGCCTACGAGGTCTCCACCCTCTGGGCTTTACTGTGTATCCCATCCTGAGATTCCTAGGCCCAATCAAGGGTACTCACCACTGAGCTTTACCATGTATCCTACCATTCACCAATCAAGGGATTCCTAGGCTCAATCGAGGTGTTCACATTCAATCGTTATGTAGAAATTTCTACAAATCCAGCTCTGATACCATGTAGAAATTCCTTATAGATTCAAACTGCAGATTGTAATATGCTAAAACAATTGACTTGAATCTACTCTACCCATCAATAGAAACAATAAACGATTGATGAAATCACGAAGCATAAAAGAGAAAGAATTCAATCACATATAACGGAATAATTTTATGAGGAAAGCCACATCTAAAAACCCCTACTGTTTGTATATTGCATTAATCATAAAATATGAGAAGATTACAATGCTTTGCTCAATCCCAAGCAACCTCTGCACAATCTCAATCTGTCTCATTGCTGCACAAACAAGCTCCAACCAATACTTAGCCAAATTTTTTGCCTACCAAGCTCATATTTCCTTGCACAATTACAAGCTCCACGCACAAACATGTGCTTCCTATTGCTTGGTCTCACCAACTCTTGTTCACCAAAACAATGATTAAACTTGTACCTCCATTCCTCCTTTTAAAGGCAATTCGAATGGTTAAAATTACTGAGTTTTCTAATTAAGGAATGATTTATTTTAGGCCTTCTTCTTATTGCATACACCATTTGTTTAATTTAGATGATTTTACAACTAACAGTACATTGTCCCTAAACTCCAATATCAACTGGGTCATTCTCTGATCTGGCATGCATGAGTTAATTATGTGTGAATCTTCAGTTTGCTAATCACTGCAGGTTACACCCCACTACTGCAGGTTACACCCCACTACAGTAAGTTACACCCCACTACAGTAAGTCACACCCCATTGTAGTAAGTCACACCCCACTACAATAAGTTACACCCCATTTTTGCACGTTACACCTCACTACTGGATCTCCCACTAATTCCTCCATCAATTGGAACTAGTTTAACTGATTTTGATTCAGTTGGATTGGATTAAATCATTACAACTCAAACAAACTCAACAAGTGGTCGTAATTGCAAGAGACACTCTACATGACCCTAGTTAGACCCTCAACTCGAATTAACTGAGCTAACTAAGTCAAATTAACTTAGTTAACTATTACAAGTTGTCATGAGATGTGGAATTACAATTTAATTCCCAATTTAATTCAAGGAAAAATTAAATTAGGATTTTATTTCTTGATGTTATTTTTAACATTTCTTGTTGCTATTTTCAACTCTTCCTCTCAACAAGAAAGGAATTCAACTCTATCCCAATATGGTAGCTTTGGAATGTTATGCATGCAACTCTTGTCACTGTCGTTGTTGTTACTGCAACATCTACAACCAAAAAGCATCCAAACTGAATTAGTATAATGCATCTGTCACAAGAGTCTCTGACTATTACTAGCTATTGTACTCTCTACTGAAAACTCTGCGTTGCTACTGACTCTACACTTTGCCATCTGCACTGTTGTCAACTCTGCTCTGCTCTCCACAGTATCTGACTGCTGCTAGTCTCTGCCTCTATCGCTTTGACATCTCACTGCATCAACCGCCACTGATCCATCCTACTACTATGTATTATGGGTTTCCATAGCAAGGTAATGATCCTTGAGATGAGCCATCTCAAAGGACCTTGCCCAAATTTCTGCACCCTTGGGACTATTACTTCACATCACCCCACCTCTCACCTGGAGGTATGGGTGCATGTGATTCTTCTGCCCACTTGGCTTGAAATTCCCCCCTACTGGAGGTCTCTACTTGAGTGGATGTCTCCACTTAGTCTCTTCTCTGATTCTTTATTGTGGCTACTCCACAACTTTATGAGGCTGCTTCTGAGGCTGCATGTTGAGAGGTAATTCATGCTCCCTCTCAACCACCAAGTCTCTAACCTTTGTCTTGCTCCTCAAGGCTTTGCATGCATCTTTTGCCTCAAGTGCATACAGGTTCTTGACTCGTACACCGATCTATTTCACTTGTCCCGTAGCAATGTGTCTAAGGAGAACCTTCCCTTTTCTAAAAATCACATCGTAGTCACGGTCTTCCAATACCACGACAGAAACAAGATTCTTCTTTATTCTTGGAACATGCATCACAACAGTGATTCTTAGAGGGAAGTCAGACTCCCTCTGAAAGGTAATTGTATTGATGTCGGTCGCGCTATACCTCCCATCATCTCCAAACTCTATGTTCTACTTGAGGTCTTTCTCCTCCAACTCACTAAAGAGATCTCTATTCCCATCATATGGAATGAGGCACCATTGTCGAGATACCATATGCTTCCCATTACAAGGTTGGCCATGCATGCAATGAGAGTGAAATCAAGTTCGAATTGTGAAGTTAGAGCTTCACTTGTTGTTGTTATTGCAGGCTCCTTCTTGCTTTCTTTCTTCTGTGGGAAATTCGTGGCGTAGTGCCCGTACTCTTGATAGTGAAAACACTTGATGTTCAATAAGTCCTTCTTCTTGCATCACTCTTCACCTTGGGACTTATTTCCCTTGGCTTTCTTTTCTTTTCTAACTAATGCAAAGTCCTCTTCCACTTCTTTGGAAGAGGTCCCATTTCTTCTGTTCTACCTAAACTCTTCTTGTACCAAGTCAGACCATAACCGCTCCTACTCTGGTAGCTTGTCCCTCCCATTAACCGAGTCCTAGTAACCGTGCCATCTCTTGGGAAGTCCTAGAAGTGCTAGGCTTACCAGACCGTCTTTGGCAATAGTAATCCTAACACTTCCAAGCTCATCATGACATTGGGTGCACTTGGTCAAGTACTTTGGAATATAGTCTCTCTTCTCCATCTTGATCTTTCTGAGTTTGTCCCTCAGTGCCAGCTTCCTGTGGTCAATGTTATTTTGAAACAGGTTCATCAATGCCTTCCACATTGCAAATGGAGTTTCCTTACCATGGATATTCGAGACAATATGTTCTCAAACTCCTTCTAGGGTAATCCTTCTCACTTTTGCCACACACTTTCTCCATTCAGCTAGATCTTTAACATCGGGTGTTGGAGGCTTCGAAATATCATGATCTATAAATTCCTTCAACCCATTATCTTCCAACACCGCCTCCATCCTGTCCTTCTAATCTTTGTAATTCGAGATTCCTTCCTACTAGTTCCTACTGTGTATTGTGGGATTCCGTAGTAAGGTAATGATCTTTGAGACAAACCATATCAAAGGACCCGGACCAAATTTCTACACTCTTGGGACTATTACTTCACATCACCCCACCTCTCACCTGGAGGTATGATTGCATGTGCTCCTTCTACCCACTTGGCTCGAAATTTCCCCCTATTGGATGTCTCTACTTGAGTGGATGTCTTCACTTAGTGTCCTCTCTACTTCTCTAGTTGTGGTTGCTCCACAACTTTCTGACGCTGCTTCTGAGAGGTAATTCATACTAGTTCCTCCAACAGTTGGAACTAGTTTAACTGACTTTAACTCAGTTAGACTGAATTTATTAATTACAACTAAAAAGAACTCAACTTGGACCCCTAAAATTTAGGAATCACTCTACATGACTCTAGATAGACTTCTAAATCGAACTTACTGAGCCCACTAAGTCAACTTAACTTAGTTAACTATTACAACTTGCTATGAGAATAGAATTACAATTTAATTCCCAATTTAATTAAAGGACACATTAAATTAGAATTTCTAGATGTTTCTTTTAACATTTCTTGTTGCTATTTTCAACACTCCCTCTCAACAAGAAAGTAATTCAACTCTATCCTGATCCAGTACCTTTAGAATGTTCTTCATGCAGCTCTTGTCAGTGTTGTTGTTGCTACTGCAAAATATGCAACCAAAAAGCATCCAAACTGAATTAGTATTATGCATCTATCACCAGAGTCTCTAACTGCTACTAGCTATTATACAAGATACTGAAAACTCTGTGTTGTTGTTGACTCTGCATTGTGCCATTTGCATTGCTGCGAACTCTGCTCTACACTTCCCAGTATCTGACTCTTGCTAGTCTCTGCCTCTATCACTCTTACATCTCACTACATCAACCACCACTGATCCATCCTACTACTGTGTATTGTGGGATCCCTTAACAAGGTAATGATCCTCAAGACAAACCATCTCAAAGGACCATGCCCAAATTTTTACACTCTTGGGACTATTATTTCACATTGCCCCACCTCTCACCTAGAGGTGTGGATGCATGTACTCCTTCTGCCCACTTGGCTCGAAATTTCCGTCTACTAGAAGTCTCTACTTGAGTGGATGTCTCCACTCGGTCTCCTCTCTCCTTCTCTAATTGTGGTTGCTCCACAACTTTCTGACATTGCTACTGAAGCTGCATGTTTAGAGGTAATTCATGTTCCCTCTCAACCACCAAGTCTTTAACCTTTTCATTGCTCCTCAAGGCTTCGCATGCATATTTTACCTCAAGTGCATACAGGTTCTTGACTCACACACCAATCTCTTTCACTTGTCCCCTGGGACGTGTCTAAGGAAAACCTTCCCTTTGATAAAAATCACATCGTAGCCACGACCTTTCAATACCGAAACGGAAACAAGATTCTTCTTTAGTCCTGGAACATGCATCATGTATGTGATTCTGAGAGGGGAGCCAAAATCCCTCTAAAAGGAAATTGTGCTGATGTTGGTCATGCTATACCTCCATCATCTCCAAACTCTATGTTATGTTTGAGGTCTTTCTCCTCCATGTCACTAAGGAGATCTCTATTCCTCATCATATGGAACGAGGCACTGCTATCGAGATAACACGTGCTTCTCATTATAGTGTTGGACATGCATGCAATGAGAGTGAAATCAAGTTCAAATTGTGAAGCTAGAGCTTCACCTACTATTGCTATTGTAGGCTCCTTCATGCTTGCTTTATTCTGTGGGAAATTCGTGGCATAGTGCCCGTACTCGTGATAGTGAAAACACTTGATGTTTGACAAGTCCTTCTTCTTGTCGCCCTCCTCACCTTGCAACTTCTTTCCCTTAGCTTTATTTTCTTTGCTGACTAATGAAAAGTCCTCTTCCACTTCTTTGGAAGAGGTCCCATCTCTTGTGTTCTGCCTAAACTCTTCTTGTACCAAGTCGGACCATAACTGCTCCCATTCTAGTAGCTTCTCCCTCCCATTAACCGAGTCCTAGTAACCGTGCCATCTCTTGGGAAGTCTCAGAAGTGCTAGGCTCACCAGACCATATTGGGAAATAGTAATCCTGACACTTCCAAGCTCATCACGACATTGGGTGCACTTGGTCAAGTACTTTGGAATATAGTTGCTCTTCTCCATCTTGATCTTTCTGAGTTTGTCCTTCAATGCCAGCTTCCCGTGGTCAGTGTTATTTTGAAATAGGTCCATCAATGCCTTCCACATTGCAAATGGAGTTTCCTTACCATGGAGATTCGAGACAATATGATCTCGAACTCCTTCTAGGATAATCCTTCTCGCTTTTTCCACACACTTTCTCCATTCAGCTAGATCTTTAACATCAGATGTTGGAGGCTTCAGAATATCATGATCTATGAATTCCTTCAGCCCATTATCTTCCAACACTGCCTCCATCCTATCCTTCCAAGCTATGTAATTCGAGTTTCCCTCCAGGGCATACTCAAGTCTCAACCCGTAGAATGACATATTGTTGACTATGAAGTATGAACCTGCAAATTCAATTTCACCTGCACAACAAACTTGAATTCTCCTCTTCTATAATGTCTTCAGCGCCGATACTATGTAGAATTTTACTTATATATTGAAACTTCTTATGTAATATGCTAAAACAAAAGACTTGAATATACTCTACTCATCATCGAAAACAAAAATTGATTGATGAAAACACTAAGCAGAAAAGGAAGAATATCAATCGCACATAACACAATATTTTTTTCTAGGGAAATAAATTGCTTAAAACCCAGACTATCTATATGCATTATCATAATATATGAGAAGAAAATACAATGATTGTTCAATCCAAAAAAATCTCTGCACAAGTACAATCTATCTCTCTGCTTCACAAACTAGCTTAAGCCAACACTTAGCCAATTTTGTTGCATGCTAAGCCCCTACTTCCTTGTGCAATTCCTGAGAGAATTAGCCCATATTTAATTGGGAAATTCTCTCTCCATAACTACGAAATCCATCATATGCCTTCAACTGATTGCATGCACCATCTATACAACTCAGAAAATTATACAACTGATAGTACACTATCCCTGAACTCTAATCTCAATTGGGTCTTTCTCATAACTTACATGCATGAGTTATTTATGAGTGAATTATCAGTTAACTGGTTGAGCACTAAAGCTGCTCCCCACTGCTAGACCTCCTACTAGTTCCTCCAACAATTGGAACTAGTTTAACTAACTTTAACTCAGTTAGATTGAATTAATTAACTACAACTCAAAATAACTCAACCTAGACCCCTAAAATTTAGGAATCACTCTACATGACCCAAGATAGACTTCCAAATCGAATTTACTTAGCCAAATAAGTCAACTTAACTTAGTTAATTATTACAAGTTGCTATGAGAATAGAATTACAATTTTATTCCAAATTTAATTCAAAGACACGTTAAATTAAAATTTCTAGATTCTATTTTTAACATTTCTTGTTGCTATTTTCAACACTCCCTCTCAACAAGAAAGGAATTCAACTCTATCTCGATCTGGTACCTTTGGAATGTTCATCATGCAACTCTTGCCACTGTTGTTGTTGCTACTGCATCATCTACAACCAAAAAGCATCCAAACTGAATCAATATGATGCATCTGTCACAAGAGTCTCTAACTGCTACTAGCTACTATACTGTCCACTGAAAACTCTGCACTATGCCATCTGCACTACTGCCAACTCTGCTCTGCACTCCCCAGTATCTCACTGCTGCTAGTCTCTGCCTCTATCACTTTGACATTTGACTGCATCAACCGCCACTGATCCATCCTACTACTATGTATTGTGGGCTTCCATAGTAAGGTAATGATATTTGAGACAAACCATCTCAAAGGACCCTGCCCAAATTTCTACACTCTTGGGACTATTACTTCACATCACCCCACCTCCCACCTGGAGGTATGGCTACATGTGCTCCTTCTACCCACTTAGCTCAAAATTCCCGCCTACTGGAGGTCTCTGCTTGAGTGGATGTCTTCACTCAATCTCCTCTATGCTCCTCTAATTGTGGTTGCTCCACAACTTTCTCAGGCTGCTTCTGAGAGGTAATTCATGCTCCCTCTCAACCACCAAGTCTCTAACCTTTGCTTTGCTCCTAAAGGCTTTGAATGCATCTTGTACCTCAAGTGCACACAGGTTCCTGAATCACACACTGATATGTTTCACTTGTCCCATGGTGATGTGTCTAAGGAAAACCTTCCCTTTGCTAAAAATCACATCGTAGCCACAGTCTTCCAAAACCGTGACGGAAACAAGATTTTTCTTTAGTCCTGGAACATGCATCACATCTGTGATTCTGAGAGGGGAGCCAGACTCCCTCTGAAAGGTAACTGTACCAATGCCTATACCTCCCATCATCTCCAAACTCTATGCTTTTTTTTAGGTCCTTCTCCTCCAAGTCCCTGAAGAGATCTCTATTCCCCGTCATATGGAACAAGGCATCACTGTCGAGATACCACATTCTTCCCATTACAATGTTGGCCATGCATGCAATGAGAGTGAAATCAAGTTCGAATTGTGAAGTTAGAGCTTCACCTGCTACTGCTATTGCACGGTCCTTCTTTCTTGATTTCTTCTGTGGGAAATTGTGGCATAGTGCCCGTACTCATGACAGTGAAAACACTTGATGTTTGACAAGTCCTTCTTCTTGTCGCCCTCCTTGCCTTTTGAATTCTTTCCCTTGGATTTATTTTCTTTGTTGACTAATGCAAAGTCCTCTTCCGCTTCTTTGGAAGAGGTCCCATCTTTGGTGTTCTGCCAAAACTCTTCCTGTACCAAATCAGACCACAACCGCTACCACTCGGGTAGCTTCTCCCTCCCATTGACCGAGTCCTGGTAACTATGCTAGCTCTTAGGAAGTCCTAGAAGTGCTAGGCTCACCAGATCGTCTTCGGCAATAGTAATCTCGACACTTCCAAGCTCATCACGACAATGGGTGAACTTGGTCAAGTACTTCGGAATAGAGTCACCCTTATTCATCTTGATCTTTTTGAGTTTGTCCTTCAGTACCAACTTCCTGTGGTCACTGCTATTTTGGAACAGGTCCATCAATGCCTTCCACATTGCAAATGGAGTTTCCTTACCGTGAAGATTCAAGACAATATCATCTCGAACTCCTTCTAGGATAATCCTTCTCACTTTTGCCACACACTTTCTCCATTCAGCTAGATATTTAGCATCAGATGTTGGAGGCTTCAGAATATCAAGATCTATGAATTCCTTCAACCCATTTTTTCCAGCACTGCCTCCATCTTGTCCTTCCAAGCTATTTAATTCGAGTTTCTCTCCAGGGAATACTCAAGTCTCAAATGTAGAATGGCATACTGCTGACTTTGAAGTATGAACCTGCAAATTCAATTTCACCTGCACAACAGGCTCAAATTCTCCTCTTCTATAATGTATTCAACTCTGATACCATGTAGAATTTTACTTGTAGATTCAAACTGCTTATGTAATATGCTAAAACAAAAGACTTGAATCTACTCTACTAATCAAAGGAGACAAAAATTGATTGATGAAAACACTGAGCAGAAAAGGAAGAATATCAATCACACATAACAATTATTTATTTACTTAATTTTTTTTTTTGGGAAAACAACTGCTCAAAATCCCAACTATCTATATTGCATTAATCAAAAGAACTGAGAAGAAAATACAATGCTTTTTCAACTCGAACAATCTCTGCACAAGTACAATCTATCTCTCTGCTTCACAAACCAGCTCAAGGAAACTCTTAGCCAATTCCGATGCCTGCCATGCCCCTACTTCCTTGCGCAATTCTTGAGATAATTAGCCCATATTTAATTGGGAAATTCTCTCTCCATAACTGTGCAATCCATCATAGGCCTTCAATTGATTGCATGCACCATCTGTGCAACTCAAAAAGTTAACAACTAATAGTAGTACACTGTCCCTGAACTCTAATCTCAACTGGGTCTTTCTCAGAACTGACATGCATGAGTTATTTATGAGCGAATTATCAGTTAACTGGTTGAGCACTAAAGCTGCTCTCCCTGCTACACCTCCTACTAGTTCCTCCAACAGTTGGAACTAATTTAACTGTCTTTAACTCAGTTAGACTATATTAATTAATTACAACTCAAAAGAACTCACCCTAGACCCCTAAAATTTAGGAATCACTCTACATGACTCTAGATAGGCTTCCAACTCAAATTTACCAAGCCAACTAAGTCAACTTAACTTAGTTAACTATTACAAGTTGCTATGAGAATAGAATTACAATTTAATTCCCAATTTAATTCAAGGACACATTAAATTAGAATTTCTAGATGTTATTTTTAACATTTCTTATTGTTATTTTCAGCACAACTGTTTGCTACCATCACCTCTATTATGCTGTTGTGGACCCATGTCCCTGTCTAGCTACATTGAATTTCTTGTATGGTGCAACATTCTTTTTCTCTTCTACATTTTGAGGCCTTGCTCTTTTCGGCTGCCATTTACCTTTAGCTTTATCTTTCCCTTTCCAACCTTGTTGAGATTTTGTCTTACGTTTTGACTGCTCATAACAGTGCTTCAATTTCTCAATAACTTCCTCAAATGGTCGAGACTTGTCATACTCAGTCCGATCCTTAAATTCTAATGGCATTCCAATGACAAATCTCTGAACTTTAGTCTTTTCATCTTTAAGATATGGTACGTACCTCAATATCTCCACGAACTTAGTCGTATACTCCTCATTTGTCATATGCTGTCGTAGTACCTCTCTGACAAGTACTTCTTCCTGAAATTTCTCTTGAATTTGTGCCAACTCAACTCTTATGTCTTGATGTATCTAACCTGCTTCACATCTTCCCACAAATTGTTTGCTTTACCTTTTAGGCTGAAGATAACTACTTTGGACTTCACATTATCTGTGTAATTATGCAACTCAAAGAACTTCTTCATCCCAAGTAGCCGAGCCTCTGCATCCTTCGACTTCTTCAAATCTACATCAAAAGTAGGTGGCGTAGCTTTCTTAAACTCATCCGACAAATATCCCTTATCACTCTTCCTGTAGGGATGATAACAATGATGGTCATAATGCCTGTCAGAACCAGAACTAGAATAGTACTTGTGTCCATCACCTCTCCTATCCAGAGTATCCAAGAACCTGCCATCTCTAACCATGTCATCCCTATCTGACCTGTGCCCACCATGAGATCTACTGCCATATGCCCCATTAGTCCTATTCTCTTGTCCATGGCTGATCCGAAGTGGTCCCTGTCTCTGCAAGTCTGACAAACTCTGAAGGATTATTGCATTGAATTATGCTTGTTTCTCCTATGCCTGCATGATTATGTCATTATCTACCTTGCAACTCCTTAATTCTTCCTTCAAGCTTCTCAATGTGTCTGCTAAGTCAGAAGAATGCCCAACACCACACTGCTCATCTGATCCATAGGGAGAGTCTCGAGAATTGTAGTTTACCATCTTGCTAGTCATATTTGTTGTTTTCTTCTTACAAAGCATATCATGTCAACCAAACCAAAATATAAATATAATCAACATACCTCTATATAGTTCGGGGAGGATATCTCATCTGTAAGATCAACAAAATACATGTATAAACATAATCATAACGACATATAAATATCATCCTAACCATAGTCCAGTCATCAATGCATGACTATATCAACCACACATCATGACATCATGCATGAAAACTACACCCATATTAATGTATGCATAATCAACATATGGATGACATGCATGCATACACAATACATACAAAGACCGACATGCATAACTAGTGCATAACCAGCCTATACTCATGAAAAACACATCCAACAACACACCATCCACTTTCACATGGAGACATCAGTGCAACCATGACCAACACCATGCATATGCAACAATCACATAAACCACAAGTATAAGTAACACATATGCAACTAACATGAATGCATGACCAACGCACATCGCCCCTCTAGTGCAAAGGGTGAATATTGCTCTAATATCACTCTGTAACACCCTCCTCCCACATTTACCCAAGTTAACCAATCCATTGGGGCAAACATGTGATGAGAGGCTACTACAATCTGATTCAACTCCCCATGTACAGTTAAGGAAGTGGAACTACCACAATACAACCAATCTGACCTTCTGCACATACCAAATAACCTATTGGATCCAACCAACCCTTCCAGGTGATCAACCCTTGCAACAACTTGACACTTCACTACCATATAGCCTTAGTTGATCCCATGACATGGGCATGCATGCGACTGGGGCCCTCCAGTCACTCTCACAACATGGGTACAAGTCCACTGAGGTCTTTTTCAGCTAGTTCTGAGCCTATGACCCCAAATTTTGTGCCACTTTTTTAAGGCCAGGACTCAAGTCACTGCCCTGAACTCAATGATACTCAGGAATGAAAAGTAACATCAAAAAAATGATACAAATGCAAATACTTGAAAAAAGACTTGGTTGTACTCCTACTAGCCATGACAGGTATTTCGTCAAACATGTCACAAATATGCATTCTACAGGTCATAACAACATATCTGAGTTTAGGGGTCTCATGCTTGTCTAAGAATCGCTAAGAAGCATTGATGCCTTATCACATTAGTTGCATTATCATCTATTAGGTCATATATTCATTGTACATTCATTTACAACTCAAAACATGATGAGAGCCATTCATCTTCATTGTCATAAAACATGCTCATATCCAGCATATAACGAACAGAAATAACAAGGGTACATCAACCATAAATGCCTCATATGAACTAGTACATTTGCTTATAAAATAGCAAGGAGAAATGTTTCTTATTAATGAATGATCAGGCCAACCAGGTTTGGGACTTCCACGTACCACCCGACCATACATTGAATGAACCAAATCTTTCTTTCAGCCAATCGCCCCCTTGCCATATTCCAACCATGAATGTGGGACTTATAACTAAAATCAACCAGGGCCTCCTGAGGCTACACCACCTCACCCTTAACGATAGAACTAGGCTTTACCACAATCCCATCCGGATCACTAGACCATAAACAATAAACATACAATGCCAGGATTTAACACAATCCTCACTGGATCACTAGGCCAAAAATAAGCATGGATGCATGTTGAAAAGTGTGCAACAAGAAATGCTTGTTGAGATTGCAACAAGATGATGGAGCTTAGTGAAAAGAGTCGCCTTCACTAAGTGGGCCCGCAGGCTATTTTTGGCGCAAGTCTATTTTTAGACTATGTCTATTTTTAGACATATGGATCATGTCTATGGATGATTGATCAAGTTGGGAAAAATAGATGGACTTCTATTTTTGATGAAAGTGTGAGTGATCACAGTGTGAGTGATTACAGTGTGAGTGATCAAAATCAAAAATAGAAAAGTCAAATATTATTATCTCACAATAATATTTGGACTATAAACTTAATCTTATTCTCTTGGAGCACTTCAGAATGAGCTACGGATGTGGTACATGCGGATCCCACAAGGAAATACGTGGTTACCTATGGGATGACTAATATTTGCATGCATGACTTCAGTTAGAACTCAAGTGAGTTGAGTTTAGTGGACTGGAGGTACAGTTGATGGAGTTGTGTTCAGTTTAGCTTTGTTAAACTGGTTGTATTTAGTCTAACTGATCAATAGACTAAAGATGAGTTGGGTGAATTAGTTATTAATTAATTCACAAGTTATTAACTCATAATGCAACTATAGAATACATCAGTTAACTCAGTTGCATGTCAGTGCATGTTCAGTTCAGCAGGGACAGGTGTTAGAGGATCAGATTGCTATCAGTTGTGACTATAGCTGTGCATGATGATTTGCACAATCAAAGGATTGAGTATGCCAATGAGTTTGCTCACGTATCTTCATGATATTATAGCTGTTGCTCACGTCCAACATAGTGTGGGTGACTATTTTGTAGTGTAAAATCGAGTTTGGGAAGCGATTCTCATCAGTTCTCGAGCAGGTTTGAGCAGTGGAGGCAGGCAAGCAGCGGGAGAGATTTGGAGATCGAATCTGAGCTGTATTGTGTGTAACAGGTGGAGATACTTGTGAGAAGTATTATGCTTTGTATTGTTACATGATTCAATCAATATAATATACAGATAGTGTGGGGTTTTTAGCGAGATGCTTTCCCCGGGATACATACTGTGTTTATGAGTTTGATTGATGCTTCTATGTGTGCCTGTGAATGTTTCTGCTTCTGTAAATTGATGATCAACGTAGAGGAGATTATGTATTATACATGTTCCGCTTAAATTGTATGATCAGGATAATCTCTGTTGAATATGTGTCATATTATTCAAAATTTCTACATGGTATCGGAGCTAGATAATTGTAGAAAAAGTTTCTACATGGTATCGGAGCTAGATGATTTGTAGAAAAAGTTTCTACAGGATGCCACCGGATATCTCCACCTACACCGTGAGGGATTTGCCCATCCCAACCTCTCGGCTTTACCATGTATCTCACCATTACCGGTCAAAGGATTCATAGGCCTACAAGGTCTCCATCCTATGGGCTTTACCGTGTATCCCATCCCGAGACTCCTAGGCCCAATCAAGGGTACTCACCATTGAGCTTTACCATGTATCTTGCCATTCACCAGTCAAAGGATTCCTAGGCTCAATTGAGCTGTTCACATTCAATCTTTATCATGTATCCCATCTCGGGATTCCTAGGCCTTGTGAATAATCCTGGGACCACCCCACTCAGCTTTGAGTCCATCCGGCAATCCAGCTCAACCACATACAAAAGAACCCACCACACCATGGCTATCTGGAAATGGAAAGGCTAGGTTGAAAAACACTGTCACACCTGGAAAAACCCATGCCCATGACAACAAGAGAACCAAGAACACACATGCATAACCATGCATGTTAAATCTAGCAAGGAAATCACACATGCAAATCGATACCTGCAAATAATCCCATTGTAGCTGCTAGATCCTACTCTTCCTTGCTTGATCTTTGCTTCCTCTTGCCTTCTTTGCTTTTCTTGATCCAATGTTGAAGTGCTCCAAGAAAACTCTAAGTGTCCAAGAGTGAGAGAGAGAGAGAATAGAGAGAGAGCTCCAAAATTGAACTGACAAAAGGTACCAACTGATCGTCAAAAGCCTTTTTATTAACGAGGCCTCTATTTTCATCATTTTCCATTATTTTCCTCTTCACATGCAACTTGTGACCCTTCACCTTCATTTTCTCCCAATTTCCTTTATATTCATAAATAAAATGCTAATTAATACCATTTTGCCTTTGCCAATTTCCTTAGCCATAATAAACCAAATGAACACCCACACTAGGATGTCTTGCCCAACACTCAACTTAAAATGAGTGTCCCATAATCATGGTTATTATTTTCCTTAATTAACTTTTATTACATGGAATTTTCACAAGGGTTGTTACAATTCTAAGCATTGGGATATGCAGCATGTGTTCTACCTTCGTGTGTCATTTAATGTGTATTTTTCTTCTTCAGAAAGTGTGTAATTGTAGTTGTGGGATTCACTCTTACGTCACAAATTTACTTATGTTATGTTGTAGTGAACGATACATGTGAGATTGCAGATTTACCTATGTTATGTGATAATAGATGGTACATGTGAGATTGCAAATTTACCTATTTTATGTGATAGCAGACAAAACCTGTGAGATTGTAGATTTACCTATGTTATGATATAACATATAGTACCTGTGAGATATTGAGTTGAAAGCCTTAAAACATACTTTATAATTTATGCACTTCATTTCCTTTATCTTTTCATGATTCCACTGATATTTATTGCATATGATTTTGTGTTTGTCCAGCCCTCTACACTGGGTTTCTTCCTTATATTCTTCTTTCCATCTTTACTACAACAAATAATCAAGTTGTGTTCTCTATGTGTAGGCCACTAGACCTGAACATTTACTATTGGAAATGATATATTGTTTATGTGTATATTGAATCCACCTTTGAGTAGGTTAATTGGACCAGTTTTCATAAGTTTATATCTAATTCTTGAGCAGAACAAATCTATCCCTGAGATACTTTAAGATGTCCTAAGCACTGACCCTTCTCCTCAACCTAAGGGTTGTCTCTGGGAGCAACACCATATTCTGGTGACGTTGTTGGGGAGAGAATTTGAATATATTTCCCTGGGTAGAAATTTGTGTATTTCTTTGTCTGGTGAGCAAAGGAAGTGTGGGTTGAGATCTCTTACCTAAAGGGGTTTCAAAATGGCTCTTCCTGCACTCTTGGCCAACATATTTGCCCCACTAGATTTTTCTTCTGTCATTGTTTATCTTCATCATGTACCTCCACTTCAAGAATGGTATAACTATTTGCCTAGTTTCAGTGGAAGCACAAATGAAAGCCCAACTTTGACACCATAAGGACTTTCATGAATGCATGGAGCAATAGGGTATTGTTAATGAAGATGTGAAAATGAAGTTGTTCGTGTATTATTTGGAAAAGGACGCTAGGGCTTGGTACAAGACCTACCTCATGGCAACATATCTTCTTTGAAGAACCTTCACATAACATTTAGCTATTTTTGCAAACGTTTATATCCACCAAATTCTTTGCTTGAAGATCGCCGTGAACATTTTAATGTTCAAATTCTTTCTAAGACTAATGATGTTGTTGAAGATATTTGTGGAGTTTATCTCCAAGAAAACATAAACATGCATCAAGAAGCGTTGCTCAACAATCAAGAAAGGAAGAAGGAGACATTGTTAAGATGCAAACAAACCCTCATAGATCTTATTTTGTTGAATTTGATGGTTCTCCTTTATATGATTTGTATGACTCAGATGGGAAGTTGGGTGCTGCAGAACCACAACAATCCTAGTCATGGGAAGTTGCACAAAAAGAGGAAGTTGACAATGGGGTTAACAAAGAAACTCCAGTTTATGAATTACATCCTTCAGATGGAGAACAAGGTATGAGCATATGCCAAAGACAACCACAAGAAGAAAATGATTCCCAACAAATAAAGACAATTTCTTCTTCTAGGGAGGATGAGATTGTTGTAGACTCTCAAAAAGATCCACTTACAAGCAAGTGGGCAAAATATTACCATCAACAACTTTTTCAAGAAGAGTCCAAAGTTAAAGAGCCAAGCAGTGTTTGTGGCTGCCTTTTGCAGAAAGATTTATGTCTGGAAATTTTTCAAGAAAGGGAGGCAACTGTAAATATTTCTCGTCAATTCTATGATCTAGTAGCTAACTATATGGCATCCTTCTTTGGTCAGTAGCAGGTCTCAATTATGGGGTATGTATTAAATGTTTTACTTAAAATTTTCACATGGTGCATCGCTGTTTTGATTTATGAATTTCATCAGCACAAAGGCATAAGGTACAACACCCATATTTTGGGTTGGTATCATTGGAAGGTTGAATTCACTCTAGTTAATTGAGCCCTGTACATAAGTAGGAACCATATGTAAATAAGCTCACTAGGTGAGCATTTAATTTCTAGTTTTTAGAAGTTAATAGTTCTGCATTTCATTTTTTATGAGGAGAGGACTCCCAACAAATAAAGTTCCAGGGAGATTTTTTGGTTTTACAAATTCAATATATTTTTGACTCCATGCCCAATGGTGAAGGCTACTAGTCTGTAGGTTCTCAACACCTTGCCTGCAAGGCACTGTCCCCAGTTGGAGCTAATGTTGTACTTTCCTCATCCTCCCTTTTATTCTTTCATATAGTAGAGGATATTTGTTCTTGTATGCAGGAAGGGATTATAAACCCCAGAAAAACAAAATGGGATTACAAAGCAAAGCAAGGTCGAGGCATATTCAAGGGGGGATTTGAAGAAGAGATGAGGAGGACTGGTGCAAAGAATAACATAATTTGAAGCCATTTTTTCAGGCAGAAGATGAGCTTAAAGACCACATCAGACTCACTTAGCCAAAAAGTGCTCTGTAAGAGTTTTCCAATGGTATGCAAAAGTTTGAAAATGGCCTCCTAGATGGTGAAATAGAGTCAGTCAAGTTGGTGACCACATGTCAAATCATTGCAGAGCTTAAAAGGTGTTTAGGTCAGCTTTTAGCATGTAGCCAAATTTTTCTTAAGTTCCAGATTCGGTGGAAAGGCTAGCTGAACCTCTACGCGAAGCTCTGAGTAGCCATGGCAGACACGTTAGCAGCAAAAAGCAATTCTATTGGCCATAGGTGGAACCCACCCAGAGGAAATACCCTGGTGGAAGCATTTAAAAGCCCAAGTCTATGCGACCAAGAGAGAAGGACCGGGATGATGTCATCCCGATGGTCATATACCAGAGGGTTCACCTCAGAGATTTCAATAACAACACAAGAGTTGTAGTGTCGGGATGGAACATAGTGGGTGGAGCCCACTCGACTATGATAGCCCATAAATATACCCCGATGGATTAAATTTAGCACCCAAAGCAAAGCGTCAGGCTATTGGTGTCGAGACACAATGGCAGAGGACAGAGCAACAACCAATAAACAGAGGGTCCGGCGAACCATACCGATCACCTCATCCTGAAGGGATTAGCCTAGAGAATTCAATTGGCAGTGGTGTCAGATTGTGGAGTGTTGGGACACGGTGGCAGTGGACAGAGAAACAACCAATAAATAGAGGGTTAGGCGGAACCTACTGACCAAATCATCCAGATGGGTGGAGCCCAAAAGATTAGCAATATGGCGCAAAGGGGATGTGTCGAGTTAAAGGGGGCTTCGACCTTAGTGTCAGGCATAGGTTCTAGTGGAACAATTGAGAATAGAAGCATGACAACAATAAGGGCTTAGATCCCAGAATTCCATAACCTTTAAAGAATTTTAATTAAACAGAAAATCTAGAATCAAGAAGCCTGGACCTTTGGGGCTGGATTTTGGTCACCTCGCATAGAGGTGTGACCAACGACATAGAGACGTTAACAAAAGAAAAGGGCTCATGCAGGGCTCAAAAGGGATAAGCACCCAATAACTTAGGTCGTGGTCATGGAGACCGATCCAATGGCAAAAAAAAGATAAAGGACAAGTAGAAGGGTCCACCCCTATATTAAGTGAAAATAGGTAACTGATGAGCAATTAACGTGTGGATCGCCATCATTCCCAAGTCTGCTTGGTCCAAGAAAGCACTTCGGGGGGTAACTAGCATGACGGATAAACCGACGTTAACCCCCAAAACAATCAACATCAACTATCAAGTATAGCCAATCAACAACTAGGATCGATTATGGGGGGTAGGGGTGAGGCCTCACTTTCGATCTTGTTCATTCACCCCGTCGGAGTAGGGGGACTACACCTGCCACCAACACGCCAACACAACGATGACTTCAGTAAGCAAGCATGATTTTTGTAGGGACGAGGTCCTTCCCTCCTCCACTTCTTGTCCAATCCCATGGCTCCACATGTCTCCCATACGCATGTCATGCCACCATACTCCTTGCGTATATAGTCACCACCTGCTGATTATCAGTGTTCAAGTTTTAATTTGTTTCAAAGGTTTCCTCTACCACCCATCTTGTGCTCGACCCTGTTCAACCATCAACCAGTGCAGAGAACTTCCAACGCCACCACACCAAATCATGTCTGCCCACCATGGATTTTAATCCCGATGGGCGAAAGGTAACACCATACAAGAAGGGACAACTCCAAAAAAGGGGAAATTTAAGCAGTTAGAGGGAGGAAACGACAAGTGAATTGGCAAGTAACCATGGGAAGAATATAATGACAGAGGTGTGGTTAGATCATCAACCCACCACGAACCCAGATAATGGAGCGTGAGTCCACCTTAGGAAATAAGAGGAATCAACAATGGAGATATTTTCTATGTCAATTATGGAACCTCATGTTTTCATGTTTTGTGAATATTTCATTTCAAGAAGGAATCAAAATTTGTTAGGTAATCATTAGGACAACTAGGCCATTCACATGCTCATATAGTTGGGCAGTTCAGACAACTGTAGCATTCAAGATATTTTGTAACTGTTTGTTTGGACCCTCTCCTATGAAAGGGAAGAGGAACTCAATAGTAAGGGTTCAATTTTCCTGTCCCAGAGGTTGTAGTTGTTTTGCAAATTTTGCAAGTTTGGGCTTGTGACATGTATTTCATTCTTGTAGATTAATGAATAAGTTCCTGGTGATTCCAAGCATTGGGATATATAGTATGTGTTATACCTTCGTGTGTCATTTCATGTGTATTTTTCTTCTTTAGAAATTGTGTAATTATAGCTGTTGAATTCACTCTTAAGTCACAAATTTACTTATGTAATATTGTAGCAGATGGTACCTGTGAGATTGCAGATTTACCTATGTTATGTAATAATAGACGATACCTATGAGATTGCATATTTACCTATGTTATGTGATAGCAGATGGTACCTGTGAGATTGCATATTTACCTATGTTATGATATAACATATAATACTTGTGAGATATTGAGTTGAAAGCCTTAAAACACACTCCATAATTTCTGCACTTCATTTCCTTTATCTTTTCATGATTCTACTAGGATTTATTGCATAGGATTTTGTGTCTATCCAACCCTCTGCAATGGGTTTCTTCCTTATATTATTCTTTGCATCTTTACTACAACGACCAATCAAGCTGGTTCTTTGGGTGTAGGTCACCAGACCCAAACATTTACTCTTGGGAATGATATGTTGTTTATGTGCATATTGAATCCACCTTTCAGCAGGGTAATTGGACCAATTTTCATAAGTTTATATCTAATTCTTGAGCAAAACATATCTATCCCTGAGATACTTTAAGATGTCCTAGGCACTGACCCTCTCCTCAACTCGAGGGTTATCTCTAGGAGTGACAAAGACACACACACACACACACACACACACACACACACACACACACACACACACACACACACACACAGCAACATAGATTTATAACTATGAGTTGAAAGAGATCAAATCGCTCGAGGTCTGCATCTTAAAGGATTTGATCAATCTATGCATATCAGATTCAAAGTTATGATGGAGAGAATAATTCCTCACCATTTTGTTGTTCAATAGTTGAGTAAGTAAGTAAAGTGGAAATTATACATGAATGCAAATCTTGTGTGCAAAATGAATGTAACACCATTTGTTTAGCTCATTTATGGCACACAAGAATTTGTATGTGGAGAGCATGTTTTAGAGGATTGTATAATGTTGAAATTAATAAGACAATGCATTTTAATGCTATAGCTTTTCCTTGACGAGGTTTCTCTAGGGAAAATCTTGTTTGTTGTTGCTAACATGTCCATGTGTATTCTAATTTAATTCTCATAGCTCGTGTGTAACCACTAATTCATAATGTTAAAGGAAGAAGCCACTGGTGTACATGGGACATTAATATTGAAAGTGGCAATATCATAATATTTCTTTATGCTTAAGATCTATTTTGTCAAACTATTTATAAGCATAGCATCAACAATTAAAAGATCAATTTAAGTGAATGAAATAACCATTTATTTATATTTGTCAATTATATTTAAATATAATGGCGTTCGTTGCTATGCATAATCAAGTATTCTAATTTTGAATATTAGTTGAGATCAATGCCACTTATTGTCCTCCATAGTCATGAATTTCAATTGTCATTTAGATCACCCATGTAACTTTGTTATAACTAGAATTGTAGAAAATATTCAGTAGGATCACAAATAATCATTCTCGATTCTATCAATTGTATTATAAATTATTGCTGGAATTGAATAGCAAAACTGCATGTGATTAGAAAAACATTTTACGTGTATGTTAAAAATATAGCCAAAAAGGTCAACATTCAAATATAGGATAAAAAACATGAAAATATCAAGGAGAAGCATTTTCCAAATTTCAACATTGTTATATATACACGCTCTGTAGTCAATAAGACAATTTTTACTCACCAAATCTTTTGTGTCTCATGTGCTTGAACTTTTGCATTTGATATTTCCACATCAACATGAGTAAAGGTTGAACCACTAAGTGAGGAAAGGTTCTCATCTTCTATACTTTGTTTTATCTCTTGTTGGACTTTGGTGTTGTGATCCAATGAAGTCAAATTTGCACAACTCAATAGAAGTTCACCAACCAACTTGCATGATTGATGAAGAAAACATTACCATGTTTGAAAATAATCCACCTTCCTTGTTTGTTTGCCAAAAAGTTGATGTACATATAATTAGGCTTCTAATCTCTCAATTAAAAAATACAAGTTTTGGTTAAGAAAGTTTATAGCTATGCTTGGAAACATATCAAGTGGGCTATGGTTTCAATGCTGTGTTCAAATGCCCCTCCATGCCTTGCCTCTCATTAACTAAATACCTAAAAATGTTAATCACTATTTGCACTCGATTATGAAATCTCTCACATACTTTATTAGCCATTGACATAAACAGCTCAATATTGGAATTCAATTTAGAAGGGCAAGTTTTGTTATGCTTGAAAATATACCAAGTAAACTTTCATCACTTTTTTCATTTTTATTAGATAAATACTTATAAATATTAACTATCATTTCTACTTAATACTTTGTTACATATTAATACATTCAATTAGAATAAATTCATTAATTATATTTAAAAAATTGAGAAAAATTTCATAAAAAATTATGGCCTAAATCTTAGTTCCAGATTACTCTAAAATATACAATTCCAAAAACCATATAATAAAAACATTAAATAATATTATATAAAAATATATGAAATAGATGAATATCACTAAATTTAATATTAATTTAAAATTACATAAAAGAGAAAATAAATTTAAGGGAAAAATTCTTACCTAAAACTTAATTTATAACATTAATCATACACATTATTTCTAAAGCTTAATCTATGATATTAATCATACACATTACTCATAAAACTTAATAATACACATTACTAATCATAGACAATACTCCTAAAGCTTAATTTATGATATTAATCATACACATTACATGTAAATGTTAATCATATACATTACTGAAAAATTTAATTAAAAAATAACAAAAAAAATACCATAGAATCAGGCATCAAAGCAGCACAACATAATATTACATGAAATGGATAAATGGAATCTTAACCTTTCTGACGTTATAACTTCCATTTGGATAGAATTTGCAAGGTGCCATAAACTACCCACATGCTATCCTTTCCTTTGCTTTTTGCTTTCTAATGAAAGGATATAATAGATTTCATGTGGTGGGGGTGATTTCTGCTGGGTCACCTTTCAAAGCTCCTCGATGGAAAAGGAGGAATTAAATATGAAATATAATAATATATGCCACGTATACTCCACTGCTGAAAAGACCATCTTCATGTGGGTGAAGACATGATAAACTTATACGGAGCCAGCCTTCAATGCCCAGATTACTATGTTTCTTGTTTTTGGGGACCCAATACTAAAATAGCTAAATTTCCTATAAAGATTAATCAAAAGAGACCAACAGTTTAGCTTTGACCAGGTGGATGGGATGGCATGACAGTAACTTTCTTGTGTTCCTAGAGTCCGTCAGAGTCCCTCCATAAAAAGTACTTCGCCCCCACCTCGGGCACTTGGTCTGTTAACCATTCTTTCTCCTTTGCTCAACAAACTTGGAAGAAAGCCAATATATCGCTGTGGAAGGAAAGAAGAGCAGGAGCAGGAAGCGCCCATTAGCTCAGGCATCTCAATCTTCCGCTCAGAGGTAAATGCATACACAATAACTCGTATACCGTATTCCTATTTTGCCAAAAATGTCCAGGCACGCCCAGATCCAAAATAGCCGTGTTGCCTGATCTGTGATTTGTTTTCTACGGTTTTTTTGGTGCATTCCCAAATCAAGAAGAGCAAAAAAGCCAACGGCATTCATCATCCAGAACTCGACGAGTTTTTGCTCAATAATGGGGCAAATATTTCTTCCTCAAACTTAAAGATTTGTCTGCATTGCTGGATTCCGATCTATAAGGAAATGCCCTTCTTATATTTTATTGTTGTTGTTGTTCAAACGGTGGTAAACTACACTGAAAGGACTGTCAATGTCGGTATTTTTGCCCAATTAGTTCATGCATACTGATTCCTTTTTTCTCGAGAAAGATTACAGAAAAGAAGGATAATGACCCTGGTTTATTTCATGGGTATTTTTTTGTCTATTCTTCAGTATGCCTCAATTTGGTGCTCGTTTGAGTGTTTTTAGGGATATTTCGTTTCTTTTCTTGCTTGGGCATAACATCTCCTAATTTGCAGTAGTTGAAATATTTAATCTGCTGTAAATATCACAGAGATTAGCTTTGTCCTTCTGTTATTAATGCTGCCCCAAGACCCCCAAAACTTCATCAAATAAAATTGCCATTGCCCGTCAATCTCTTTGGGCATTCTTATTTATCGTTACTGCCAATTTTCCGTGCACATTCTTTAAACGTCTGTAAATTTTGCACCCTGAAAGTTGAATATTGGAGCATGTGTTTCATCACTCCCTATGCCACATGCGTGCTCAAGTGAAGCCGGGTCAGATTGTGAGCCAATGGGATTATAATTGACACCTTTATGGACTCGGATTGTTCATTGTATTTTTTCTTGCAAATAAAGCTGCATTTTCTGTTTGCCACGCGATACGAAGTCTTGTCATGTCACAGAGGTCGTCTAATTGCACTATAGCTCACAGATGGGGAAACTCTAAGCTCGATGTTTTAAAAAATTCTTGTTGGGGTTCAAGGACCTTACAGTACGTGTTTTGATCTCATGTTAGATTTTTAAATATCGCTCTACAAAAACTGTCTTTAATAGTGATCATGGGCACCCAATTTGAAGCAAGAAACCCAAGTACTATTTACTTTCTCCATTTCTTGAATTTATATTATACTGGGCTTGGCTCTACATGCCCTGAATGACCCATAAAATTTCATTGTTATATTATTGTTTTAGTAGTTTTATATTATAGGTGGGTTAATTTAACTCTAAACAATTACGAAATCTCTCCCCCCACCTCAAATCCTGGAGGCCGTTTGGAAATTCATATTGTTTTCTTATATGATGACAGGAATTCAGAAGGTCACTAAAATAGAAGTTCTCTTTTGACTGATGATTGATACGGACTACAAAATGGCATGACAAAAAATTCCAGCACAATACTTTGTGCCAGGATTAAAATTATTAGAGGACTGTGGTGTAAGAGATTGCAAATTGAGGATTGCTACTGCATAGTATACGATTCATGGAAGTAGACAAACAACTTCCCTTGAGAAAACTGCATTTTGACTAATGGCAACATCCAGGACATCAGAGGCAGGTATCAAACAGTCATGTGGGGTGAGCACTTGTCAGGCATCAGAATCTAATTCTCTCAAGAACCTATCAGAAGGCGGAATCTCTCAAGTACTGGAAGCAACAAGCTTGGAGAAAACATCAATAATTGGTTATTCCAGTGTACAAGAAGCAAGCAACGTGAAACAAAATTTGAAGACAGGAGTTATATTACCAGCATCTGAGAAAGCTATATTGGAACAAGCACCCAACGTAGTTGTTTCCCGGGTTGCAGAATTGGCGTCTCAGAAAATACCACCAAAGGTTGTGGTTACTTCTTCATTATCGGAAGCAGGTCTGTTACAATCACCCACATTGAAACATGCACCCAGAGCAGGGGGGGTTTATCAGGTGACTGGTGAAACTATTTCCAAACATAAATCGAAAGAACTTGAAGCATTGAAAACCTCGCAGAAATGGGAAACAGGCACTGTAAAACAGTTGTCACATGGAGATAGCACTGCTGAGGCAATGGAAGCAAATAACCCAAAGAACTCACCAAGGGGCATGGATATGTCTCAGGTAACTAGCGCGGTGAAACAGTTATCTGTAACAGGCACTTTTATTTCAACAGACTGTTGCATGTCTCAGGCAACAGAAGGTGGCCGTAATCTTCAAGAGCACTCAGTAGAAGTTGGTATCAGTAAGCAGAACAAAGGATCGACTGTACGAGATGAGGAAGGTATATCGGATGTATCCCTGCCTACAAGTAGTAGTCGCAGTCCTCACAACAGCATTGACAGCACAGGCATCATCACCGCAGCAGGTAGTGTTAAAAATAGCACGAGTGCAAAATTAAGTGATGGTACCAGCAGCATTGCAAATTCCATACCAAAGACTAGTGAAAGTGCCAAAGCCAGTGAAAAGGGAGATTTTATTGAAAGTGCTAAGACTAGTGTTTGCAGAGGCAGCAATAGCAGTGGGGTCAGTGATGAAAGCACTTGCAGTAGTTTAAGTAGCAGTGTGAACAAGCCTCACAAGTCAAATGATATAAGATGGGAAGCCATAAGAGCAGTTAGGATGAAAGACGGAATTTTGGGGTTGAGCCATTTTAGGTTGCTCAAGAGGCTAGGGTGTGGTGATATAGGCAGTGTTTATCTTTCTGAGCTGAGTGGTATGAGATGCTATTTTGCAATGAAGGTGATGGATAAAGGTTCTTTGGCAAGTCGAAAAAAACTTCTGAGAGCTCAAACTGAAAGGGAAATTCTACAATCTCTGGATCACCCTTTTCTTCCAACATTATACACCCACTTTGAGACAGACAAGTTCTCATGTCTGGTTATGGAGTATTGTCCAGGAGGAGATCTACACACACTTCGACAACGACAACCAGGAAAGCACTTTTCTGAACAAGCAGTTCGGTATGTGTCTCAAACCCTTGTTAGGAAGATGCTTGTTACATACTTATCTTATATAGATTAATGCCTTTGTGAAGGTGTGACAAAAAGTACAATTTTCAATCAATTTGATCACAGGTAGTTGCCAAAGTTCTGTGATTTTTTACCTATAAAAATCATTATCTTTAATGCAATACTATCATTGTTTTGGGCTTGCTGTCTTTCATTAACCTCTTGCTTTTGGTGGTGGTGCATATTCATTTTTTGAAACTTATGCTGGAAAGTACATAGATTTTTCTTCCTTTTTTGTTAAAGATTTTAATTGAAAGAAATTGTACCTTATTTTCCTTGTGGAATCTAAATAATAGGGTGCCATGCATGTTGTTTACACAGGGAAGTTTTCATAAAATTCCTTTTTTGTTAAAGATTTTAATTGAAAGAAATTGTACCTTATTTTCCTTGTGGACTCTAAATAATAAGGTGCCATGCATGTTGTTTACACAGGGAAGGTTTCATAAAATTTGTAGGAAGAGCATAAACTGTTTACTGTGCATGGTCTTTACACAGAGATTTGGGAAGTCATTGGAAGCAGAGAACTTGATTCTTAACTCACTGCCATGAACCATCAACTATAATGTGTGAAACAGCTGTATTGTTAAACTTCTCTGGTTGAATATTCACAATTTGCAATGTTTGGAGACTTATTTATATGCTAAAACTTATCCAGTATTGGTTAAATGGTGCTAAGAGTTGGCATAAGCCCTGATCTCTATGGGAGATCATTTATGCCTATTTAAGCCCTATATAATGTTGATATTATGGTTAATCCTCACTGAAGGTCACGTGTCAACCTTCTATTTGATGTATTGATGGCTTATTAAACCTACATATCGGTAATTAATTCATTTTATTGTATTTGTCTATTTTTGGCTAAGGCTGACCTAGTCAACCTCTTGGGGCTAGCATCCAAACCATAAAGGTGGATAAATAAAGCACACTCATTCACTCAAGTTGATTATTGATAAAGGCCTAAGGGCATCCTTCTATACAATGCTCTCTTGGAGTTCTTGTGTTTGGTTATGGTGTGATCTTCTCTTGTAATGTTGTTCTAAATCTGTTGTGTTTTTCTATTTTGGATTAGGGTTTGCTGAAGTGTTCATCATGTATTTTCTATCTATTTTATGATCTCAACATTGTATCATAGCTAGTGTGGACTTTTCCTTCTCTATCCAGTACTATGCAAAGGTTGTTTCAAATCTGAAACTAGGGTTTCAGTACTTTTTTTGGGGGGACAACAAATGGAGTTGTAGGGTTTTTATCCTCTCTTTTCCAGTGCCCTCCTTCATTGGCATCTTTTGGTCTTTCCAGTGGATTCAAGGGGAGTTTTCCTAGATCTGTGCCCTTTTCTAGGATGACGCACACATCTTTTCTCTCTTTTCAGCCAAAGTTCTGCAGTTTTTCGGACAGCACTAGTATCTTGTGAATCTATCAAGGGAAGATGGCTTTTTCCCTGTGCCAATTGGGCCAACGGGCCCAATTATCATATTTGTGCTGATTCAATGACAACCCTTCTTGGCAGCAAGGGTTTATGGATGTACTCGGAGAACTCACTTTTTCCTGAAAGTGACCTTGTATACCTATTGTTGGAGAACTATGACCTTCTATGTCTAAAGTAGGATGAAGCCCTGGGGTTGATCATTATTTATGTGGAGTGAGACCTTGTGCATCGAACAAAGGATAAAAGAAAGTGCAAAGTACGTATGCTTTCTAGTTTCTACAACTTTTTGGCACAAGGAACACTACTCAAGTCATTTAACTTGAAACTGAGCTCTCCAATCACAAAATGGCAGATTTCTGTATCGTTGAGGAGTATATTGCTTGGTTCATGAACCTAAAGATTGACATCCTTACATCCTGTGGCCAAGGTAAAATGGGTTTTGAATATATTAATATTGTTCTTAATAATCTTTACCTTGCTTTTAGAAATTTTACTATTGTTTGTTACAACATTTTGTTAGTTTTGTAGCTCGGGAGGTACTTCCACATGGTTGTGCCTAGCATGTGGAAGTGACCCTTCATATTCCCTCTCTAGTCACTTAACCTTATAAAGTGAGTTTATAAAGTTAGAAAGTGTACCTTTTCTATTTAATTACTGAAAGTGACTTTATATAGTTTGAGTGGCTTAAGTGATTTTAGAAAGTGAATTTTTCTAAAAGTGACTTAAGCTAAGTTGCACGAAACGGGGAAATGGGTACGAGTTTCCGAAACGGGCAAGGGTACGAAACATGACCCCCCCAAATTTTGGAAACGGGGAAACGCTATATATATATATATATATATATATATATAGGACATTTAAGAAATACGTGCAATCATAAAGCATATATGATACATTCTAATTTATTACATTATGATTAAATTGTCAATGCATAAACTATAGGTCTCTAAATTTACATCATATTTACTCATGAATGATCACATAATGAAAATAGCAATATCCAAAATCAGCCACAAGAAATTTTGAATTTCTTGTCTCGTGCTTGATTGGGAGTTTCCTCCTACATAGTCGAATGACCTTAGTGCTCTTGATTAAATACAAATTCCATACCCTAGTATCCTACATGCTCTTGATTATTGGGAGTCTCCCCTGCATAGAGGGCTTGGTTCTCTTGATTAAATACAAGTTCCATACAGTAGTGCATGACAAAATCCAATGGAAACATTGCAATCCCCCAATCCTGAAATCCTGAAAAACAGATAAGTCTGCTGGATTTTAAGTGAGATCTGAAATTCTACTTTCTCCATATGAAATCCAATGACGGCGAAACCACTCTCAAACATCCTGAGTCATTTCATGGTAATGTTAAAAATTTAAGTAAAAGGATGAAAATGAAAAATAAAGGAGAATGTCACTTTTACTTTAAGAATTTAAGAATTTAACATTACCACATTACCATGAACTGCATATCAACACTAGGGCCATAGACTTGAACATTAGGCTGCCCCACTCAAAAAAATCCTCTTTTTTGTAACTTGAGAGGCATCCAGAAGATATTTTAGTTGCCCAATAAAAAATTAGAAGCGAAAAAATAAAAAAAATACAAGAAAAAGTCAAATTAGAAGAGGAAACTCCGTCGTACGGCCTGGAAACGTGTTTCCGGCCGTACTGGCCATGTTTCTTTGAGAAACGGGCCAGTACGGCCGGAAACGCGTTTCTAGGCCGTACAGTGCGAGTTTCCTCGTTTCCGGCCGGAAATGAACCCTTCTCCAACGTTTCCTGCGAGTTAGGACTTAAGTCATCTTAGTAAGAGATTAAGTCACAACTGTTGATCTTGAGATGGCAAGATTTAATCTTGGCCATTGAGATCTAGGGTTAGTGTTTTTAGTAATTAATGAGTTTATAAAAGGAAAAGGGGGAAGTGAAGACGTACACACATTGACTTATTAATGAGATTTTAATGAGAGAGGGAAAAGGAGAGCTGAAGAAAATTGTGAAGGAGAGGCTCGGTGAAAGGGAACAAATCCCGAGGCACCTTACTAGCATTTATTGTAGTTGAAAGAGGACTTCAATTCCAGGGACTTGGCAGTGGGCACACATTTCGAGGAGGAAGTACAACAGTAAAGGAGGCTGTACAGTACAGATTTGTTGTATGTCCATACAATATTGAATGGGCACAAAAATTGAGGCGTGAAGAACAGATTTCGAGGTGCTAGTTTTGCCGTGTGAAGGCTGTACAATAGTGTACATCTGGTACTTATAAATCTCCATAGAATTCGAGAAAAAGGGCTGCAAGCAGTACAGTTGTTTGGCACATTTTTCGAGGATGAAAAAGTGCACGAAGTTTGAGGCATATTTGTGAGATAAGTACAGGATATATATTGCTGTAAATTTCTGCTGTAAAATTCACTATAATTTTCTGTGAGCTGCTCATCAATAAGATTTCCCTCTTGTTTTTGGTTTTTCCTTCAGGATTTTTCTAGGGACATTGCCCAAAAATATTGTTTCAAATGGTGTGACTGTTTTCTGTTCATTTCCGTTGCAAATAATTTTCAAACTTAGTTATTTGTATTTCCGCTCATAAATAGCTGTTGAATGTGTGAAAATTAATACATTACCACTGAATATTTATTGGAGTTAGAAATCAGAGTTTAGCTAAGTGTTTAACGAAATGCCTACAAGGGGTTATTAGCTTGTAGGTGGTTTTTCAACATGGTATCAGAGCCAGGTTGGCAGATCAGTTGAGAAGTGTTGAAAAAAAAGCATAACCAACCTATATACCTAGAGATTTGGTGGTTGAGAGGGAGCTGGTGTTTGCCCTTGGGCAGATTTTGACACAAGGAATATTGCAGGGATTGCAAGGCATTGTGTTAGGAAAAAGAGAAGGGTAGTTGGATCTGAGATTTGCACAGGTGACAACTCTGAGAGGGAGCAGTATGGTGCATAAACAGAGAGAAATGGATGAGAGATTCATTCATCAGATGTGCTAGGATCTTGAGAGGAGATCAACACAAGAGAATGAGAGATTCATTATCATCTAAGAGTGAAGGTCTTGTGAAGAGAGTTGAGTTTGGAGGGGCCGAGTAAGGGCCAGATATGTTCCTGTGATAGGAGAGGGGCCAAGAAGGCAAGACCAAGATGGTCAGAGGACTGAGATAGGCATTGGAGATCCAAGTAAGAAACTTGGAGTGATGGTCAAGCAGAGACCTTAAGGGCCAAGAAGGTCTACGATTTGGAGTCAGAGGGAGTTAGGCTTCAGAGAGAGTGAACAAGCTCAGAGGAAGGCAACCTTCAGCCTTAGGGAAGTCATGGTTCAAGATGGCCATGCAAGGAAGACATGGTCGGGATAGCCATGCAGGATGCTTAGGAGTGAGAGGCTTCTAGGAGCATGGTTCTTAGCTTAGGTTCCATGTCAGGTAGTAGGACAGGCTTCTGTGCCAGAGGGAGCAACTATAGTGGATGTGATGAGCTTGGAAACAGATCCGGGTTATGAAAGTACCTTCCTCGCTAAGAGGGAGTGTTAGTTTTGTAGCTCGGGAGGTACTTCCACATGGGTTGTGCCTAGCATGTGGAAGCGACCCTTCATATTCCCTCCCTAGTCACTTAACCTTATAAAGTGAGTTTATAAGGTTAGAAAGTGTAATTTTTCTATTCAATTACTAAAAGTAACTTTATAATGTTTGAGTGGCTTAAGTGATTTTAGGAAGTGGATTTTTCTCAAGAGTGACTTAAGTCATCTCAAGCAAGATTTAATCTTGGCCATTGGGATCAAGGGTTAGTGGTTTGAGTAATTAATGAGTTTATAAAAGGAGAAAGGGGAAGTGAAGAGTCACACACATTGACTCATTAATGAGATTTTAATGAGGAGAGAGGGAAAAGGAGAGCTGAAGAAAATTGTGAAGGAGAGGCTGGGTGAAAGGGCACAAATCCCAAGGCACCTTACCAACATTTATTGTAGTTGAAAGAGAGCTTGAATTCCAGGGACTTGGCACACATTTTGAGGAGGAAGTACAACAGTAAAGAAGGCTGTACAATATGGATTTGTTACAGGTTCGTACATCATTGAATGGGCACAAAAATCGAGGTGTGAGGCACAAATTTCAAGGAGCTGGTTTTGCTGTGTGAAGGCTGTACACTATTGTACAACTGGTACTTATAAATTTGCACAGATTTCGAGAAAAGGGGCTGCATGCAATATAGCTATTTGGCACATTTTTTGAGGATGAAATAGTGCATGAAGTTCGAGGCGAATTTGTGAGATACGTATAGGGAATTTATTGTTGCAAATTTCTGCTGTAAAATTCACTGTAATTTTCTATGAGCAAAATAATAAGATTTCCCTCTTGTGATTGGTTTTCCCTTCGGGGTTTTTCTAGGGGCTTTGTCCAAAAATATTGTGTCAAATGGTGTGACTATTTGCTGTTCATTACTGCTGCAATCTATTTTCAGACTTAGTTATTTGTATTTTTGATCATAAAGTGCTGTTGAATGTGTGAGAATTTAATTCATTATTGCTGAATATTTATTGGTGTTAGAAATCAGAGTTTAGCTGAGTGTTTAACGAAATTCCTACAAGGGGTTATTAGCTTGTAGGTGGTATTTTTTTCAACACATTCCTCCTTTTTTCAAGGCACCTACTTCGCCTAATTAGCATACGCGTCTTCTAACCTTATCTAGTATCATGAACTGCCCCCGAGGGATTAAGCCCATTCTAAGGCTTCTACATCCCCATGCAAGCATGATTTTGCAAAGGGAAGTCCAAAATCCTCAAGGAAGAAGCAGACAACATGCTTTTATTGCAATAGAGATGAACGTTCCTTCAAGATTTCAGAATTGTATTCTTTACATTGCTCAAGTAGTCGAAGGTGCCTTCTTGCCTCTTGTGTATGTTTTGTTGATTTCCTAGGGTACTTATTAGAGTCAGCCAAGATGCGATGAAGAATTCAAAGTATTCTCTTTGAATAGGTCTCAAATGTTTAATAACATTTTCACTGATGACTCCCTTCTCTCCATTTGGTTGGATCAGGATTTGGTGGAGGCTACTTGGGGTTGCTTGGACATTTTTGTAGTGATTCTAGGGTAGTGGTTAGTGAACGATAAATTGCCTATTGGTTGGTTGGGCTTGATGATCCGCTAGCTTGGATCCCTTCTCTATAGAATTGGGTCAAGCTCAGGGTGATTGTTTGATACATAGGGATTTTGTTTGGCATCAACTTTTAGTTTTTGATCATTGTTTTAAAAAACGGCCGTTTCGATACCGAAACGGCTGAGTTGATCCAAGCTGATACCCTCAGCCATGACTCGGCCTTTGAAACGGTACATGGCTGACTCGGCCAACTCGGCCGTTTCCGTTATGACTCGGCTGAGTCACAAAAAGCCGGCCCAGAACACGTTAAACAACGATTTAATATTTTTTTAATGGATTTTTAAGGTGATTTCTGATTGGTTTGGACTCCAAGGTGTTATACGAATTTTCTAAATGTCATTTGGGGTCCATTTCCCCCTCCCAAACCCTATTTAACACACTCAAATGCTCTCTACTATTGATATGCTATTCAAATTTCATGGTAATGTTAAATTCTTAAAGTAAAAGTGACATTCTCCTTAATCTTCATTTTCATCTTTTTACTTAAATTTTTAACATTACCATGAAATGACTCAGGATGTTTGAGAGTGGTTTCGACCTCATTGGATTTCATATGGAGAAAGTAGAATTTTAGATTTCATTCAAAATTCAGCAGACTTATCAGTTTTTCAGGATTTCAGGATTGGAGGATTGCAATGTTTCCATTGAATTTTGTCATGTATTAGGGTATGGAACTCGTATTTAATCAAGAGCACCAATCCCTCTATGTACCTTGATGTTAGTGACATTGGTTGTCAAACTCCTCTGGGATTCGCTCCCAAACCAGGAGCTTCTGAAAATGTCGCTCCCGCTCCCATTTTCGCTCCTACTCCCAAGTAACACAAAGAAGAGAAACCGTTTGGATAAAAAACGGTTAAATGATCTAGTTTATGTCCAATACAACCTCCGGCTCAGACGAAACCATTTGTTGAACAAAAGACCTGATTCAGATCCCATTGTGTTGGAAGACATTGATCCAACATCAGATTGGGTAGTGGAGAGTCGTCCAGCAGAGTTTGATCTTGATGAGGATCTTGATTTAGATTTAGATATCGATACATCAATTGAACTTGAACATGCTGTTCAGTTGAATGCAGATCCCAATCCACCAGCCTCAGTCTCACAGCCAGCAAGGACTCCAGTTGTAGGTGCTTCCTCTGCTCAGCCACGATAGAAGCGCAGCCGCATATCTACTCTATCTCAGCTTGCATCTGCTGCAGTTGCACAGCCTGCTAGTGGTACCACTTCTACAGCTGCAGTTGGAGATGATGATAATGAGGAGGAGCCATGGACCCCCTGTCTGACTCTGATGATGATCCAGAGATTGATCGACATGATCTTGGCTCCTTTGGCAGTAGCTACTAGCCAGTAGCTGTAGTACTAGTACTGGAGTCTGGTCACAGTTTACTTTTGTTGTAGAGGCCATTTCTAGCCTCCTTGGTTATGTGTTTTTTGTTTTGAGTCTTTGATCATGTATGACAGTTGACTATGTATTGCCATTGGGTACCATTTTGATATAATGGATTGGTTCATGAGCCTACTTTGATCATATGTTGTCTTCCATCTATATTATAATGCTGTGTGTTTGGAAACATGAATGAAAATCTCTAAAATTATGTTTAAAATCTTTAAAATTATGTTTTTTATAAAAAAAATAAATACTTAATGTATTTTTTACAACGACCGAGTCATTGAAATCGAGCCGGCCGAGTCATTACCGTTTCGGAGTCGGAGTCGGAGTCGGAGTCGATCCTCGGCCGAGTTGGAGTCGGAGTCGGAGTTTTAAAACTATGTTTTTGATATACGAAATGGGTGTCTAAAATGGGTTTAAGAAAATCTTTTAAAACGGTCGTATAAGGATCTTCCCTTTGCAAGAAAGTTTACAGTGGTGTCACAAATCCTTCAAACTTCCCACACTTACTACTTTTCTTGTTGGCTCTTGAGCAAGGCTTAGTGCAAGAAATTGGAAGTTTTTTCTTTGGTCTAAGTATGGCAGCAAGAGAGGACTTTCTATGGTTCCTTGGGAGGTGTGCCTTATGCGCAAGGAAGAAGGTGGCCTTGTTCTTATTGATGTTGTGACTCGAGGCCATATTTTGGTAGCAAAATAGATAGAAATATCTTCAAGGTTTCAGTCCATGGCAGATCCTCCTATGATACTAGTTCTAGTCTGCCCAACATTTGCTGTTGATTTGCGGTGCTTTCAAATTATGTGATGTTATATCCTCCTAACACCTCTTTAAGTTGTTTGGGTTAGTCATTTCTCAGAGGATGTGGGAGGCCTGGAAGTTTGTTGTCCCTTTTGGTTAGGTGGAACTTCTTTGGGAACTATGTAGGATGGTACTTGGTATGGCGCCCTATTTGGAGTTGGTTACATCGGGGTCAATTTATTTTTGTGTTCCAGATTTCAGGCATGTTGGTTGAGCAATAAAGGAATATTGTTTTGGAGGATCCTTTGAATTTTGCGAGTAGGGACTGGCTGAATTTTTGAGAGTAGGGACTGGTTGGATTAGAAGGCTTTGTTGTCCCTTGCCAAGTTGATTATCAAAGATATTATAGCATTGATCCGACTTGAAGAGCAATATTATCGAATATGGATATGCAAGGCCCTCCATGGCGGCATTAAGGTTAGAGATTCAGGAAGTAACTCCAACAGCATGACACCAAAAAGCTTTACTTTCTTCTGCATTGGAAGCACCCTTTATATTTTGTGTTGAATGTTAGATGGACTTCTTTTGATCTCAAGGATTAGTGGATTTGTTGGTTATGTAATGTTTGCTCATTTGCCTCAGTTGAAAGCTTGGGGTTTTTGCTTGGCTAGTTGTTAAGGAGGGGCAACCATCTAATTCTTGTCTTGCTAAAACCCTGTTGATGGATGGTCGTTGCCTTTGTTACAATTTCCAAAGACATTGAAACAAACTGTATGGGAATGGACGTATGTTCAAGAGCAACTCAAATATTCTCTTTGGGGTTAATGTCGTTGACAAGCAATGTTGTTTGGTGACTCTTGGTCCATAGTTCTTTATCCCTTCAGGGGCATTTGGGTTTGTCTTTGTGTCACTACTTTATTTACCATTTAGAAGCTATGCTGCAATTATGTGTTTTCTAATTAGGTTAGTTCAATTCAATCTTTTTGTCATTCTTGGTGAGAAGAAGTATGCTTACAATTGTTTGCCAAAGGCTATCTTCTAATTAAGGATGCCAAAAGGTTAGATGCATTAGTTCATTTAATTCAAGCTTTAGTAGCATCGAGGAAGAGGATATAAAGATCCACTATACATAGCCTTTTGCTTTTATTTTAAACTTTTTAAATATTCTTGCTAAATTTAGGTATGTTCTATGCTTAGAGCAATTTATTTCAATTTTGATAGTTAGCTCCATATCTTTTCTAGATTAGCAATCACATCAGCATTAAAGTAAATTGCAGATAGAACATAAACATAAATCACAGAAGAACAAGCCAAGACAAGAGGACACAAGGTGTGGCGCTAGCCAGGGACAAACCCCAATGTGGGGAAACCCTTGATCAATTCTTCTTTTATGTTCTTCAAAGTTTAGCAGAGAAAGAGAGAGATAGTACATTTACAATAGAAGTCAACATTTTGACTTTTGATATCTGCATGAGATCAGTTGAAGACATATTGCTTCAACTGATTCTCCAAGGTGACTGCTTCACCTATCGTAGTGTTGCATTTCGTCATGGTGCTGCACCTAGTCACAGAGCTGTTCCCATCACTGAGCTGCTCCCATTACCATGCTGCACTATGTTGTACTTCATCTTCTCAGTGGTGTACTCAAACATCACTGAGCTCAACGTCATGGATCTGTATTTAATGTTGTACACATTGCTGATCTGCAATGCCTGCTATGCTACACACATCATCAGTTGCACCTGTCAACGTTGATGACTTCTAGCTGCACTAGCTGTCACTGCTTCATGACTTAGGGCTTGCAGTCCCATTTTCTCTCTAATGAATACATCCTAGAACTGCTTTAGGTCAGGTAAATGCTCCGACCACAGATAACATGAACAAAGTTGTGCCATGGTGGATTAAAGCCATTAAAAGAAATCTGAACTAACCCATTACCCTCAACTTTGTCCCCAACTGTAGTAATCTGATCTCTTGGCAGTGCTATCTTCATGAGATAGCTTGCTAGTAGCTACTGTATATGTTTTGCTCGTGTGTAGAGGTGAACTTGTTCTTGAAGAACATCTTTTTGGATATATTCACACTCTAGCACAAGGTTCCCAATGCATCATACATGTCTTTGGCAGTCTTTTTCCTAGTGATATGAGGGCTTAAGTGATTCTTCACCTAGTGATACGAGGGATTAAGTGATTCTTCACCTAGTGATATGAGGGCTTAAGTGATTCTTCACTGAATACAATGAGATTCACTTTGCCCTCACTTCCTTTTTGCTGTATTACTGCCAGATCCTTGAAACACTCCCACTGGTTTCTACTCCTTAAAGCTTGCCTCTTTAGACATGAAATTGGAAGATTTTGGAAACTCTGCTCTGATACCATGATAGATTTTCTTAAACTATGGTAAGTAGACTTTGCACTTAAAGAATTCCTAACCTACTGTATAGCTGAACTTTAAAATCCACTCAAAACTGCTGTTCTAATAACACATATTTTAGAAAACATCTAATGAAAACTCACAGGTTTGTCCCAAATCGCATCACTGTTATGAAGCAAGAAAACATAATTGCAATAAACTTGCTAGATGATTGCTAAAAGGAAAAATAAAAACTGAGTATATTGACTGTTAAAACCTGTTGCTACTTTCTCATTATTTCTGAACTGAAATCTGCTACATGAAAAGTACAGCAAGCTAATTCACTGCTTGCTGCTGAATTGAATGAATAAACCTATACCCATGCTTTATTTTTTATAGACTGAATCTGGACACATGCTCACCAATGCTTCCACTAGAGACTAAGTTACCGGAAACATCTGGGAAAAAAAGGGGATACACCATTCCCTGTTTCAGACACTAACATGGAGGGGATATGGCTTGAAAATTACACTGAAATGTTTCCAATCCATATCTGAAAAACCGAAATGTTTCGAAGCCATATCCAAACTGTTTCCAATGATTTCAGCATGATGCTCAAACACTTCCTGAGTTTGTTATATAAAATTAAATAAATCTGTAATTAGTAAAGTAATTAGGCAAAAGACATGATCAAAGATCATGCACATTCACCAAGAGGCACCCAGAGCTGTATTTAAGCCAGGGCCTCCCACAATTATAAACATCATTCAATCATTAATATATATTTATAACTGTTTCTAAGTTTCAATGCTCCATTTGGTATTAGAGCCAGATGATCCTCCGTTGCTCTACTGCGCATAGGTCGAACTACCGGTGAACTGCTGCCTTCGGTCCACTGCTATGTCGTTCTTCTGCCACCACTGGCATACATCCACAAACCGCTGTTTCCCTTGCCATACTCTGTGTCCAGTTCCAAGCCCTCCGCCTCCGTAGTTGTGGTCACCCCGTCGACTGGTTTCCCGACCACTGCTGCCATCTCTCCCCGCTGCGTCCACCTAGTTCTTCGCCGTCCTCTGTCTTCCTTCTTCGCACGCCGTTGCTTTTTTAACCATTTACACGAATAACTATATAACTATATTATATAGTTATAAAACATAATATTTAAATAATATATTGTATAATTATAAAACTTTATAAATAAAAAATAAAGTTAAAAAAATAATTATTTAAAATAATAATAATAATAATAATAATTTTAAAAAAGGGGTTTTTCTTAATTTAAAAAAAAAATTAGGATCAAGTTAAGAAAAGTTACGCTGGATAAGTATACTCCACCACATACTTGATTAATGGCTTCATCAATGTCGATGGCTGATTTCAATAAAAGATTGATAGATCTTGAGACTAAGGTGACCGGACATGGCGAACAAATCGAGGCGCTCCAATATACATCAAAGAGAATAGAGAGTCAGCTCGAGCATAACCATAATGAATTTAAAAGGGATCATGCAATCCTTTCAAATACAGTGAATCTAAATCATAGTCAAACAATGGTGATGTTGACTTGTATTTGTGACAAGTTGAAGATTACACCCGATCAAATACCCCAGAATAATGAAGCTACTCAACATCTCAATTCTCCAGATTTGTCGAATTCCTCAAATTCACATGACAAACCCGAGTCTCCAAAAGCATTGTCTATACCCCATCAACAAAATCGTAATACGAATTTTCAAAATATGCAGCTCTGGAATCAATTCTCAAATATGCAGCTTGCGAATCAATACCCTCTCTTTACTCCAACAATTGCGACATATCAATGAAGAGCAAAACTTGAACTCTCCAAATTTGACGGTAACGAGAAGTGCAGTGTTGCATGGTTCAATAAAGCAGAAGAATATTTCGAGATTTACGGTATTGACAATGATGACGAAAAGATCAGGCATGCATCCATGCAAATGGAAGGCGAAGCATATAATTGGTATATGTGGTGGAAAAAAGACGACACTTGCTATTAGTTGGAGAAAATAAAAAAATGCATTCTTTACAAGGTCTCAAGGTGTCAAGGAAGAAGAGTTCTTCTTAGCACTCACCATACTTGCAACAAAAAGGAGATGTGGACGAATACAATCGAGAATGGGAAACTTTAGCCACACGAGTACTTGGATTATCAGAAACTCGTCTCATTTAATCATACACCATGGGACTTAAAACCCAATCTCCAAGATGAACTTGAGCTTTATGACATCACTTCTATAGAAGTAGCAAGACAGAAGGCAAAAGCTGCTGAAAAGAAGCACAAAAAGATGCAGTGGCCTAAAGTTGAAAGAGTATATTCGAGACGAAGATTTTCCCACGCTGCGAACACAGATAACACAGAATATGTTCACCACATCTTCGTGAAGAAAAAATTAACTTGGAAATGCAAAGAATGAAAGAGGGCAAGTGCAAACATTGTGGCGAAAAATGGGATCCTAAACATAGGTGTGCTAAAGGAAAAGAGACCAAGAATTTGTATAAATGTGAAGCAACTAATGATTCAGACAGTGATGAATCAGACGTAGAAGAAATCAAAGATTCTCCAGAACTAGATAACGAGAATATTCCGCAAGTGTCATTATCAACCATCATAGGTATATCGTAGCCCCAGACATTAAAGTTAAAAGGACATATCAAGAAGAGCAACATAATGGTTTTGATCAATACCGATAGCACTCACAACTTTTTGGAGTCAACTATGGTGAAAAGACTCAAAATTTTCACATTTCCCATGCCCAACATGAAGATTATGGGAAAATTGAAAAAGTAGGTGTTGATTTGGGGTAACATTGGATGTGCTCTAGCCACGAAATTTGGTGGAGAGATTGGGGCACATGAGATCTTCAATACCCAAAAAGGGTTTGGGCAGATTCTAAACAGATTACGAGATATTAAAATAATTAATATTTTTAATGGAGTCCAAACTTAGGGAAAATAAAATATTAATGTGTATTAATATGACTTTGTGTTAGAATGGTCCAAAAGACATGGATCAAGCCAGATCTAATCTTAGCAGTTGATTAAAGACTTAATCTTGGCCGTTGAGATGTCAATAGGAAAAGTATAAGAGGAGGCTTGAGGGTCACTTGGAGAATACACCAGAGTGATCAGTGATTCTATTCTCTAGCGCAGGGTTTGCTAAGAGAGATAGAATCAGTAATCGGAGAGCAACTGAGGGGCATTGAGTATAGAGAGACAGAGAGGCAGAGATAGTGTCAGGATAACAACAGAGCAGCCAGAGAGAGAGAGACGCAGGAGCAGCCAGTGCTCACGCGGGGCCACGTAGAGGCAGCTAAGTGCTGCGCAGAGCACCAGAGGGGCAGCGTAGCTGATGCAAAGGCTCAGAGAGCTGACGCAGGGTCTCCCGGGGTTGACGCAGGCCAAGATAGGCTGACGTAGGGCCAGAGCTGGGCTAGGAGAGGTTGACACAGTCCAGATTGGGTAGACGTTGGGGTTTTTGGGGTAGATTGGTGCTGAGTAGTTGCCGAAAGGATTATCCGGGGTTTCAGCTAGTAGATTTGTCAGAAACTGAGAGGTATTACTGCTAAGGAAATTCTCTGTTGGGTGGGCCAGTTTCGGCACCCAGATTATACTATGATATTGCTTAATAAGAAAACCCTCAAATAGCTGCACCTGTTTTCCCACATTGGGTTTTTCCGGGGACATTAGTCCAAAAATAATGGTGTCATATGGTGTGTTTGTTCTTGTTTCTTTTAGTTGCTGATCTGTAATATGTTGAGCATGCACTAGTATTTATTTTCAGTATTTACATTGTAAATAACTTGTTAAGGAAAATAACAAGTAGGTAGGAATAAATCAGATAAAGTGCATGGAGGGTTTTTGACTAAGTAAACTTGGAAACTTCAACAGTATGGAAATGCCAAGTCAAATTACAAATTCAAGACTATAATCTAGAATCTCTGTTCTTCATTGTACCATTAGGAGGAGTGGATGTGGTCTTAGGTATCCAATGGCTTCAAACTCTAGGCACTTACTCGGCCAACCACAATAAGCAATTTATAAAATTTAAATGGGAAGGCTAGAAATACATGTTATATGGTTTCCAGCCCCCTGAGAATCAAATTGTATCATCATCTCAGATGATGAAGATGATTCGAAAGGGAGCACCAGTTTATTTAGTGTAGTGTCATCAATTAGAAATGCTAACTTCAATTATCATTAACGAAGGGTCACCGCAAGTTCAAGAACTAATTCAAAAGCTCGAAAAGGTGTTCCAAGACCTTCCAATGAAGTTTCCTCCTAAAAGGGAAATCAAGCATACAATTGAAGTCAAATCAGAATCAAATCCCATCAACATCAAACTGTACTGATATCCACATCATGAAAAAATCGAAATTGAAAGATTAGTAGAGGATCTTTTAAAATGTGGCATTATCACAAAAAGTAGAAGTCTGTATGCTGCTTCAGTTGTATTAGTTCGAAAGGAAGATGGTTCGTTTAGATTATGCGTCGATTATCGAGGATTAAACAAAGTAACAATTAAAAACAAGTTTCCAATCCCTTTTATTGATGAAATGTTGGATGAACTACATGGAGCTAAATATTTCTCAAAATTGGACTTAAGGTCAGGGTATTACCAAATCAGAATAAGGTTGGAAGACATAGCGAAAACTACGACCCAAACACATGAAGGTCATCATGAGTTTAAAGTAATGCCTTTTGGTTTGACCAATGCACCAACAACATTCCAAGCTACTATGCACGAGCTGTTTTGTCCATATCTAAGGAAGTTTGTGTTAGTGTTTTTTGATGACATTCTAATTTATAGTAAAACATGGAAGGAACACCTACAACGTTTGGAGCAAGTTCTTACTGTATTAGAAGAGCATCAATACTATGCCAAGAAGTCCAAATGCACTTTTGGGCAAGAAGTAGAGTATCTCAGACATATAATATCCAAGGAAGGAGTAAAAGTAGATCCTAATAAAATCAAGGCTATAAAGGAATGGCCCAAACCAATTAATATTTTCAAACTAAGAGGATTCTTAGGATTAACCAGGTATTATCGAAGATTTATTAAAAACTACGCCCATATAACCGCACCCCTAACGAACCTTCTTAAGAACTCATTTCGATGGAATGATGAAGCATAAAAGTGTTTTGAAGACTTGAAGGAAGTTATGTCTAATGCCTCTGTATTGGCATTTGTAGACTTCTCAAAACCATTTGTAATTGAATGTGATGCTTTAGGTTTTGGCATAGGAGTAGCACTAATGCAGGATGCTCACCCAATCACATTTGAAAGTAGGAAGCTCAATAAGCAAGAACGTCTCAAGTCTACATACAACAAGGGAATGATTGCTATTATGCACACATTAGCCAAGTGGAGACAATATCTCTAGGGAAGTAAGATATTAATACGAACAGATCATAATAGTCTTCAACATCTCCTCTAACAGAAAATGTTATCTACAAAACAACAAAAATGGATGGAAAATATCGCTGCCTTCGATGTGGATATATTACATAAGAAAGGGAAAGATAACGTAGTAGCTGATGCTCTGTCTAAGAAAGACGAAGAACCATCATTACTTGCAGTTTCAGTTGTTGTTCCCGAATGGCTTAATGAGATTCGAAGTGAATATGTAAAAGATCCAGAAACAAGTGCTATAATCAATAACCTTCCCCAGGATTCAAAATTTGAATGGGAAAACGATATTCTATGGTGCAAAGGAAGAATTTATTTGAGTTCAAATTCCAAGTTTAAAGCCAATATTCTCAAAGAGTCGCATGATTCACTGTCAGCCGGATATGTAGGTTTCTTTATAACCTACTAGAATGCATGCCAATCATTCTTTTGGAAGGGAATGAATAGTGATATTCGAAAATATGTAGCAAAATGCGAAAAATGCCAGAGGAATAAAAATGAAATTATTATGACACTTGGACTACTTCATCCCTTAAATATCCCAAATCAAAAATGGGAGGAAATATCAATGGACTTTATTGAAGGTTTACCTGTGTCTGTGGTAAGGATAAAATTCTTGTAGTAGAAGACAGACTCACCAAGTATGTTCACTTTATTGCAATGAGGAAACCAAATTCAGCTAAACAAATCGCTAAGATATTTTGCAAAAATGTTTACAAATTACATGGATTTCCCAAGGTCATTGTGAGCGATAGAGATGCCAAATTTAAGGGTAATTTTTGGAAGGAATTTTCAAACATATAGGAACCTACCTCAACATGAGTTCAACTTACCATCCTCAAACAGATGGCCAAACAGAGGTTGTCAATAAATGTTTAGAAGCCTACTTACATTGTTATGCCACAGACAAACAAAATAAGTGGGTTCAGTGGTTACATCTCGTTGAATGGTGGTACAATTCTACTTACCACACGTCAACGAAAATGATTCCATTTCAAGCTCTGTATGGTTATGAACCTCCGAAATGTAAGGAATTTGCTTTTATTGAGACGAAACTTCCAACTGTTAAAAACCAGTTAGAAGAAACCCAAAAAGTCGTCCAAACTCTAAAAGGAAATCTAAAGAATGCAATAAACATATGAAGCAACAAGCTGACCGAAACAAAACCGAGAGAGAATTTGAAGTTGGAGAATGGGTATTTGTTAAAATTCAGCCTTAGAACCAGTCGTCCTTAAAACAAAAGGGAAAAAACAAATTGGCACCAAAGTTTTATGGACCGTACCACAACAACAAAAAGATCAGCCAAGTAGCATATAGTTTAAGCCTTCTTGATAAAAGTCGTGTTCACAATGTTTTCCATGTATCCTGCCTTAAAAAGGCACTTGGCAAACATCATTTAGCAGAAACAACACTTCCGACCTTAGATGACGAAGGAAGGGTCATTCTAGAACTAGAAGGAATCATTTCCATCAGGGAAAAGAAGCTGCGATCACGAGTAATCAAAGAATACCTGATCAAGTGGAAGGACTTACCAGAAGAAAAAGCTTCTTGGGAGACAAAAGTGTTTTCTCAACAACACCTGTCGTTACGTATGCTTTGAGGACAAAGCATCTTTTCAAGGGGAAGGCAATGTTATATAAAATTAAATAAGTCTGTAATTAGTAAGTAATTAGGCAAAGGGCATGATCAAAGATCATGCCCATTCACTAAGAGGCACCCAGGGCTGTATTTAAGCCAGGGCCTCCCACAATTGTAAACATCATTCAATCATTAATATATATTTATAACTTTTTCTGAGTTTTAATGCTCCAGAGTTCCTGAAATGTTTTAGTTGCTAGAGTGAGTTTCCGGCCAGAAAAAGTGATTTTTTGACATAAAAAAAGAAAAGACAAAAAGAAAATGAAAGGCAAGGTATGAAACCCTAATTCTAAATTGAACCTCAAAACTTAGATAAAGAGCCTCAATTTTTATAAATCAATATTGAAACTGTAACCCTAAATTGATGAATGGTAATTTGAACTTTTATGTCTCAAGGTTTTTTTGTCATTGTTTTTTACCCAAAAATGATAGAGGCTTCTAGATTAAAAAAGGCTAATCTTAGGGAATTTTGCAACATCAAATGCTTGTCTAATATAGTGTTTAGTGTCATAGCCTAGTGTAGAAGTACAATGACTGTGTTTTATTGTCTTCTTTCTCACATTTTCCACCAATTTCTCAACTTTGTTGCAATAGACCTGAGAGATTTGCATGTGTGATAAAACAACTTACATATCAAAATTTATATGGCGGTTGTTTCAACCCTACAAAACAAAAAACTGCATTTATAAATGATTACATGGACCGACACTTATTTCCAATAATCTTTAGCAGGCTTCAATGTTTTCCTTTTTCCTTTTTAAACAGGCTTCCTCTTGACCTATGACTTGATTTACTCTATTGCTAGTACACTCTCATGTCCTTGTTCTTGTGCCATAGAGGAAATAATGATGATGCTATGTAGAGTGAATTCTCCAAGTCATACATGTGATATTTTAATATTTTCATGCATTTTTATTAGCATAAACCATAAGAAAGTAAGCAATATATCCAAGAGAACTTAGTGTTGTTTGGAGATAGTGTTATAACATAGAGTGCAATATTGCATGTCATCGCACGTTTCATCATATCACTCCATTCATGAGCCTGCTTATTTATACTTGAGTTCCTAACCACCACCCCCCTTGGAACATGGCTGATTAAATCAACCTTGATCATCCATGTAGGTTCCAAATGGGCAGACAAACGTATGAGTTTAGGCTTTTTCTGTTCTGATGGGTAAGTCGACCAACCCTCATAGTGCCTAGTCGATTGTTGAAAAGTAGCAAGTGAAGGTCTTCTTGACTTGTGCCTTAGTCAAGAAGGACCTCGAGTTGTTCTCTTTTAGCATGCACGAGTCCCTAAAAATTAGGACGAGTTCCTAAAAATCAGGATGAGTTCACAAAGCAGTTCGACTGATTTTGCTGCAAATTAAGTAGAGAAAATTCTGTGTCTTGGGTTACAAGTTAGTTTCAGATTTGTTCATTCGAGCATAGCAGAATTTTCGTGGATTTTCTACATGGTATCATAGCATGAATAAACACATTCATCACAAGCGCAAATTCATCATAGAGGAAGGATATCTGATCTGAAGTAGCCACAGCTACTATAGGAGTCTTTTCAAGAGGAGGGCGAGTTGTTTTGGGTTCTTTCTGTGCTTGAAGAAGCGCGAGTTTAGGGTAGTTGCAGGCAGATGTTGAGGGCATATCTGTGCCAATTCTCTCAAGAACTCGCTGCACATTCTGTGCAATTTTTGGGAGCTGATGAGCTCCTGTAGCTTAGTGTTGGAGGGTCGTAAGGTCTAACTAGGATCTGGAACAGGGGCTGAGTAAGTCTCAAGGTCAGCACAGAAGTAGGGCTAGGTAGAAGAGAGGACCGGGCAGTTCTGAAGGTGGATTGGAGGCCGAGTAGGAGGGCTGTAGCAGCTGCTACAGGTAGACTTAACCAGGGCCATAATTCACAGAAGTTGGTGCACAGGCCGAGGTGTTTCAGAGAGGAAAGAAGTCTTCTTTCAAGAGGTATGTATGTCCTTCCATGTTGATGGTTTGCTAGATTGATGGTGTCCAGTTTGGGACAAGTTTGGTGGCAGCTTAAGAGCAGATTGGAGGGCTGCTAGAAGGTGTCTATTGAGCCCTAAGTTCAGTCCTTGTGAGGAGAGGTAGAATTATTGGAGCTGAACTTTGAAGGACTAAAGGGCAGCCAAGAGGGCTAGTGAATCAGCCCTAGTTCACAGGTGTTGGAGAGCTCTCTGGGAAGCAAGATGGCATTCCAAGGGTTGAGATTAGACCATTGTTTAGAGGGAGCATCGAACTTCGCTCCATGGAAAGGGAGGATCATGGGGTTGGAGAGTTTGTTAAGAACACTATACCACAACCACAAGATCCCCAACAATTGACCCAACATACTAAGAATGATATCAAGGCAAGGAGGATTATTCTAGAGGGGGCCAGAGATCATATAGTTCCTCATATCCATGAGAAGAAGACAACTTTTGAGATGTTCAAAACTATTTTAGAACTATATTAGAGTTCCCTTGATACTAGGAAGCTTGCTCTTAAGGAGACTGTGGAGTATCTGGATGAGCAAGGATGATCCCATTGTCACATATTTGTCAAGATTCACTCATGTACGAGATGAAATGGGTGGTGTGGGCATGGTTGTATCTGATCATGACCTTGTGAGTTTGACCTTATTGGGACTTCACAAGTCTTGGTATGGTTTCCAAGATGCTGTCAGTGGTAGAGAGAATTTTCCCAATTGGGAAAGGTTTTGCACTGATTGTGTTCAGGAAGAGATCCAGAGAGGGAGTAGAGATGGTAGATCAGTTACGGCAGTGGACGAGGAGAACCTTGCGCTGGCAGGCAAGGCCAAAGGCAAGAAGGGCCAAGGAGAGGCCAAGTTCAGTCGAGAGGGCAAGAAGAAGGATCTAAGCAAGCTCAAGTGCTTCCATTGCCATGAGTTTGGAGTCTGGACACAATGCCGGTATCTGTCCGAAGCAGGAGGAGTCTAGTAAGGATCATGTAGCTGAATCAGTGGAGGTAGATGCATTTTCTGCCATTTCGAGAAAGATTTCTCATTGATTGCTTGCATGGAAAGCTCAACAGATAGCAATATATGGCATATTGATTCAGGAACATCCTTCCAAATGAACGGGAATAAGAAGAGTTTCAACTGCCTGAAGGAGAAGGACATGCAGTTTTAGATTGAGCTAGGAGATAATGGCAAGTATGAGACCAAGGGAGTTGGTACTGTCAGCTTTGAGAGGGAGTCTGGGTACTCTCTCCATCTTAGAGATGTTCTCTATGTTCCAAGGTTGAAGAAGTACCTGTTTTCAATAGTAACCCTCGAGGACAAGGGATATAAGGTCGTCTTCAACAGAGGTAAGGCATACCTGAAGCACTTAACTTCTGGTTCAGTGAAGCAGATAGGTGTGAGGATGAAGAACCTTTACAAGTTGTAGGTGGAGACTTCTGTAGCCTTGAGCAGCAAGGCTACAGGTGCATGGGGCGCTTGCATCATGGGGTGCTGAAGATTCTTCAACAAATATCCACAGGATTACTAACATGCAACTTTGATAAGAATGGAGTGTGCAAGGGATGCACGCTTGGCAAGTATGCCGAGACTTCTTTTCAAGGATGAGACAATAGGGCCAAAGGTATGTGGCTGGTGCATTCAAATGTGTGTGGACCCTTCTCTTCTCCATCTCTTTTGAGACACATGTATTATGTTACTTTCATTGATGATTATTTTTGGAAAACTTGGATTTATTTTATGAAAAAGAAAGATGAGGTCTTAACCAAGTTTATGGAGTTTAAGGCCTAGGTAGAAAACTAGACCAAGAAGAAGATCAAGGCAGTGAGGAGTGATAATGAGAAGTTGTATATTTTGCTTGGCGGTACTTGTTGATGGTCAATGCAGGTACATAATGAAGGAAGCAAAATGAGAAGGATGACTAATCAAAGCTGATCTCATGTCATAAAGGGCATGATGAATGGAGGGATCTGTAAAGACCTGAGGAAACTGATGCTATCAAAGTTTATTGAAGAAAAAATGGTAACTTGGTAATCAAGTTGGATCCTTGGGCACTCTGATGCATAAAGGTAGACTCATATGGAAATGGACCATGAGGATGTTGAAGAAGATTGTCATGGTGAGGTAAGTTTGATGTTAATATATATTATTGGTTATCTAGTTGACATATTATTTTTCTACCTGGAAAGATGTTGCAAGGGTACACGATGACAATTGAGACAAGTTCAATTGTGTGGATATTGAGGAAAAGCTCAACTTTTGGTACCTGACATCCATGAAGATCAAGATGTGCTCATCTCGGATGAAAGGTAGCAGTGTGAGAAGATAACTTGAAGGTCTAGAAGGAAGATCACTTTCGTGAGGAAGCCATAAAGTTTGGAAGGTTCAATAGAATGCCTTCATTGATAAAGTCGAAATGAAAGTGATGTGTAAGATGGATGACCTGGAACCTGTCATGAGAAGATAGCTCCGTGAAAGGAAGCATGTTCAATATAGTGAGGTGCAGAGGAAAGAGGGAGCCATGCAAGCTTTATAGAACTGATCGTTGGTGCTTTTATGCAAGACAAGGAAGAGAACTTGTAGCTGTGAAGTCGAGAATCTCCTCTAGGTTTTAGAGGGAGAAAAAGGAACCTCCTTGAATAGGAGTAGGATCTATTCTCCGATTAAAAGGAGAATAGGGATGTCCTCCTTGATTGAGAGGGAGTATGGTTGGACACTGGTTCTACCTTTGTCATGTACTAGAATAGGACTAACAACCATAAGTCTAGTGCATGCATCATAGATAGGGAGAATGATGACTTGTTTGGTTCTCCTTTTGTCAGGTACTATGATGGATTAGGATAGATGCCCTAAGTCAAGTAGATGGACATGGATAAAGAGAATGTTGGATTGGATAAACATCTTGGACAAACATTCTTAGAGTCATGTAATGTGATGGATTAGGATGAAGATCCTAAGTCACATGGACTTGGATAAGAATGGTCCGGTGGTAGGATTACTTCGGGTATCCTAGGTGGAGTATGTACCATGATGAGGCAATATGGTGTCCTATGGAATGCCTACCCGCATTGTGGTTTGATTTTGTGAGAGATAGAGTGTACCTGTTGAGGCCTTGGGTAATGTGACAATGTTGGCTATGATGAGTGATGCTTATCAATCTGGATCTTTCTTATGTGAATATTTCAACTTGAGATAGACCATTGAGTCATTATGAAGACCTCCCTTGTTAAGAGGGAGTGTTGGAAAATGTAACTAGTGTTGGTCTTCAAACGAAAGGAAAAAGTTATTATTTAATTTATTCTTATTTCTTTTTGATTTAGCATGTTCTTCATGCTTTTTGAGTCAATAAGAGTAAGGAATTTGCAAAAGACTCATGTCAAATTTTGTCATTTGTAAAAGAAATGAAAGGAATTTCATTTTTTGTAAAATTGCTAGTCATTCCTCCAAGTCAACCGTCCCTTTGATATGTCGGCCTGTGTGGTTATTAACTCCCTCCTGGATGTATATATAAAGGATACTATTCAACCTCATGAAGAATAAGAAAGAAAGTATGCAAGAAAGATAAAATTTTGTAATCCAACAGGAGAAGGAACACCAAAGATAGAAGAAGTCTACAACACTTGAAGAAACCGAAGTCTGTGACTAAGCCGAATTCTAGTCTGTAGCTATCTATCTGCAACAAAAGCCAAATATTTGTGATAACAAATCAAGGATTTGTTGTAGTAGTAGAAGGTTAGTAATTGAAGGATAAGAGTCTGTAATTAAAAACGAAGTCCTGTAGCCGAAGATCTAAAGTCTGTAATTGAAAGCGAAGTCCTGTAATTGGAAAGCAATGTCTTGCGGTGAGATTCGAAGATCTAAATTTGTAATTGGAAAGCAAAGTCTACAATAGGACATAAATTTGAAAGCTGGTTTTGACTCTGACTAGGCCAAGATTCAACTTTAAACTTTGATTTGGAGAGGAGGGTTGACTTGGAGGAAGTCATTGGTTTTGGGTTAGATATCTCATTTTGAATAAATTCAATAAGAAGAGAATCATTCGATTTCCCCCATTGAGGGGTTTTGCCTTGGCTTGAAAGCCTAAATCTCTATGTCTTACTTTTTTGTGATCTTGGAAGAATAGTTTGTGTAATTGCTTGATGAAGAAGAATCTATAAATAACTAAAAAGGAGAAGATTAAATATCACAAGTAATTGCCAAGTAAGAAAATGTAATTGCAATTGATTTTCTAACACATTCATTGTGATTAGTCAGACCATGCCCTGTCCCTTGAAAGCTTCATCTTGGCAATCTCGTCCCCGAATAGATTGAAGGATCTTGGGAGGCTTCTCATGAGAACTCATGGTTTTATCGGAGCCTTGCTTTCTGTAGGGGTGATCACCAGTGTTTGGGCATTGTAGCTCGCGTCTGCACCTATGCCATTCCACATGGTTAGTGTCTATAGAGTCTGTAGGTGACCTTGGCCTTGGTGCAATATTACTCATGATAACTCTCACAACATAATAGTCTCTTGTGACAACATTCACCATCCCAATGCAAAATGGTCTAGATGGTTAACCTAGGCTCAAATTATAGAGCAGGACTAGAGGATGCCATGTCATGTGGAAGTTTTCCAATCAGCTTCTAGTGAAATGTTATGACTTGGTCAAACTTGGTCAACAATAAAAGGATTATTCCAGTTGGATTTTCAGGTGGAGTGTTGGGCAGTTTCTTTCATGCATTACATGAAAAGTGATCAGCGCAATGACGAAGAAAAGCTATGTGACAAAATCCCGAGATCATGCAAGATGTTGGAGATTATTCATAAACCAAGCTTTTGGAACTTTGTATTAGTTTCTACAAGTGAAAAATGTCAAATTTTCCCTCTTGTGTGGGAGCGTTTTTTAAGCACTTGGAGTGTTGAGGTAGAGATATCCGCCTTTTTTCTGGAAGGGAGTCCGCTCCCAAAAAACACTCTTAGAAGGTGTTTAGGAAGTGTGCTCCTTGGGCCGCTTTTTGAATGCTCCCTTTGGGAACACGCTTTGGGGGTGAAGTGTTGGATTGAGTTTTGAGTTTGTCATCTTGGTAATTGATGGTTATATTGAATTCTTAGTTGTCATTCTCCTTTATCATACTTTTTCTATCTTTTTATTTAAAACATTACCACTAGTTGTTTCAAGATGTTTGAGAGTGGTTCTAACTTCCTGCCTCTTTGGACTTCATATGGAGAAACTAGAATTTCATATCCCATTCAAAGTTCAATAGACTTAACGGATTAAAGTTTCAAAAGATTATTAATCAAAGCTACAATATATTTTAAAAGTTATGTACATTATGAAGTCTTTCATATGTTATGAATCTAAGTTGCATGAAATGTGGAAATGTCTAAGTTTTCGAAATTGGTGCAACTGGAAACATGACCCCCTAAAAATTGAAAAATCAAGCAAAACACACACACGTGTGCATGTGTGATAAAGAGAGAGAATTACTCATTACATATCAATGATATCATTAATCATAGCAATCCTCATCCTCATCAACAAAAATAGAACAAGATGCTTGTTCAACAGAAGAGGCATCTCTACTAGTACTTCCACTTGCATCACCACTAATATCAAGAATAGCAAGAAAGAGCTCTAAGTTTGAACGTCCTACTTCCACATCCCAATCTTTATGAGATCTTCACCCCTGCGAGACACAGGCGTAGGTTTGAATGCACATATATAAGATCCTCAATGTTCGTGGTCCCAACTTGTTGCACTTCATAGAGTGAATGAAACTATAGGTGCTCCAACTATGTTTTGCTGATAAAGAGCTTGCCACTTGTGATAGAATATGAGTGGCAAGGCTTTGCAAATAAACACCATTTTCCCCATGTCAAGTCCACAACTTAACTAGTTTCATGGTCCTCTCGTCGAAATTTGATATGTCTGTAAAATCCTCTAATCTACCAGCAAAACAAGCAAATTCCTACCTTAAACTAGTGTAAAAAATGCTGGAAACAACCTCTAAAAGGCTTTCTTCACTCCATTGGCCACCTCCTTTCCCTTATGTGGAGCCCTCCTCTTCTCATTGCTTTGAGCAATGAAATCTTCATCATAAAATTTTGGATTTAGAGTATGTACCAAAGCGTGTGATCTTTGAATCTTCTTGTCACCCTCCATCTTCCTGTCACTCGTCTCACCATACTTCCCTTCTTTGAATCTGCTTGTCTCCACTCAGCCCAAGTTGCATCCACCACCATACTCATTAGTGTAGTTTTGACTTCAACAAGGTGGCGCAACATGATGAAGTTTGAGGCATACCTTGTCTCAACAACTTTGAGCAGCTCCAGTTTGGATTATTCTCGATATATTCCTTGAGATTAGTGGTGGTTGGTGATGAATGTTATAACCTCCGTAGCTTGCCTGCGACCTCCTTAATCCTTTCTGTTTTTGTCTCAATCTTCTACAATTAGATTTAGAGTATGGACAATGCAAGGAGTCCGAAATATATGATTGTGTCTACTTTCAACAACTAAGCCTGTAGCTCTGCAAACAGGTGTATTATCTATATGATAACTTGCACCACATTTTTTGGCCCTACTTGTTCAATTGCAACAATTAAAATTTTGGCAATGAACGTACTATCCTTTACCTCACCTAAACAATCTTCTGCTTTTATGAACATGGCTCCTTTAGGTGATGATGAAACGACATTAATCAATGGCCTACGTCTTGTATCAGTCTAGCCATATGAGATAATGGAAACCCATTTGCTGCCTCATGAGTCATAAGCTACGGATTGGTCTTAAAACATCATCAAGAAAGTTGCCTCCCTTTCTTGAGCAAAATTGTTTTGATTTTTTTTCATATTTTGGCCCCTTGAAACCTTGAGGGGTTGTGTTAATCGGTCTCTCCAAATCCTGCCAATATGTGGACCGAACTACATTAAGAGGGATGCCACAAGCAAAGATGGCCCTTGCCACTCTTGACTCAGCTTTTTCTCGCACTTGATTGTGAAGCATTTTCAACAATCTACTCTCTTTAGCTGGATTTGATGGCTTGGAGATCTCTTCTTCTAATGCTAGCACCTTCCTCATTCTTGCTTCCTGAACAATCCTTGGCTCATTGCTAGCACCCAAGCGAGGATTTTTAGTGCCACACATACCGATTTTGCTTCTTTGATCCTTCAGCCTTTGGGCATCATCTTTCTCTCTTTTGAATATAGTCCTCACCTCCGGATTTCTGGTATGTGCCCAAACATCAAGACCATTTATCTCTTCATGCAAAATGTGAGCCTTCACTTTTGTGGAAGAGCCCTTGAATGTCATATCAATATTGCATAAATTCCACCTCCATTCTCATGTACCCCCAGCATCAATTTGCTTGGCTTTGGTGACATACTTCCAAATAGGATAGTAGTCTTGCTGCCTTGTTGCTTGAGTAGATCTGGGGGTGCTAGAAACACCACTTTGAGAAAGCCATGAATGCTGCAAAAGCAGAAAATAAGTCACTCACCAAAACAAGTTCTGGCCACAGCCTTCTTCTTGCTGCCCACACCCTTTTTCTTGGTGGAAATGTGCCAAAGCTTGCTCCCAATTCTCCAAAAGTTAAAACACAACTAAAATGCTTTCTGTTGCTGTAGGAAGCTCCTCTTGCTGAAGAAAGTGTGAGAAATGAGTTATTGAAGTGCTTTTTATAGAAGGTTTTCTAGAGAATTCTAATTTTATTTTTTCTAGAGAATTTTAATTCTGATTTTTTTTTATTTTAAAATGAAATTAGCTTAGAAGTGAAATAAAGTTGATGAAAAATTTTAAATTAAGTGTTTTTGGGCCATAGGAGGGACCTATGCCCTTCTTGGCCACTTGAGTGGGCTGGAACAAGTGAGTTAACTCACCAAAATGCCATGGAATTTGGCCAAAATGGCTCTGAAACACCGCCAGCCATACCATACGGTGTTTCCAAATCGTGAAATGCAATAAGGTACGACCAGCGGCATTTCGGGGCTGTTCTGGCATTTCAGAGCATTTTAGGCACTTGTATGCTACCCAGGGAGGCATTTCCTGCAATGTAGTTTTGAGTATGTGTAAGGCTCCCAAGACTTGAAATAAGCAGTGGAGTTTGCCACTAATCCCAGAGTTTGTGCATAGAAATATAAATGCCTCTTTTCCAAGCGACCATGATGGGCGCATAGGGTGATGAGTACTGATGCAGTGTTCAGCTTCTGTAGGAAGCTGATGAGACCATATTCATATGGGAAAGTCAAGCAATGTGACATATGGAGTCCTTATGCTTGAGTCTGCAGAATATTGTTGCTCAGATGCCTCCACTAGTGAAGGTATTTGAATAGAAAATATATGTGCACTATGGAAGTCCTTTGATAGGAACATGAATAAGGAGACTCTGAAGATTTGAAATAAGCAGTGGAGTGTGCTGCTAATCCCATAGTCTGTGCATACCTTGAACCCCCATACACTGGAGTACACAAATACTGGAAAGTAAAACCAAAAAAACTGTGGATATTAACCAAGAGTATGAAAAAGTATTTCTTAAAAGTTTTGGTGTGGAAAAATATGAGAAGGTAGGCCAACGCAGGCCACAAATAAACATAGGAAAATTAGGAAATACAATCTAGAATCGATCTTATATTCACTTTTAAATTTAATTTTAGATTTAAATGTTCTTTAACTCAGGTATAAAAACAAAATGGATTATATACATGTCATAGATCCGAATAATAACTTGATGTGCATTATCTGATATTTATAAATCCTGTATCAGCATTCTATCCTATTCTCTTACAAAAATGTCTGGCCGTGGCATTCTTTTAAGGAAACCAACTCTGTGCAAAGATACATTGACAGGAATAAGTGAGATGCATTAACATAGATAATGTCAATGGTACTATATTGTGCATGGATGTGATTGACACTCTTAAGGGGACTATTTTCCCTATGCAGTCCATCTGTATAAGGGCACTACAAAAGTACTCTAGAGATAACCTCGATGTGGCAAAAACATTGAAGGGTTTTGGCTGCAATGCAAAATTTCTTCTGAAGCATTGAATTATGCACTTACAACCTTGTTTACATGTGATCTGCGATGAAAAAGCTAAGAAAGACCTCCTGAACAAAACTCATAAGAAATTAGTTGGACTGATCCCAACTTGCTCAACAAAATAAAAGGCTTAATATTGTTTTAACTTAAATGTATTAATTTTAGAAGTATGAATATTCAAAAGTTGAGTTTAACTTTTTTCAATACCTTGTGGCCAAGAAAAATTTGAGTTTACCATTTTTTTGGTACCCTCATGGTTGATGGTTTGTCTGATTCCCCCAATTTTGTGTAGTTTTAACGTTCCAGTATATGGGGGTTCTAGGTATGCTGGTATTTGTGTATCTTTTTGAAAAGCTTGTATAGCTTATGATTGGTCTATGGATTAAGTTGATGAACAAATCATTCTTTGGGTGTTTCTGTGAAGGCTTTTCTCAGTGTAACAAAGTGCATTTGGATTTGCCATGACTGCCATGTGCATGGCATTATCTTTATTTGATGTCACTTGTTCCCACTTACTGAAGTCGAAAACCCTTACTTCAATTAAGATGTACTTTAATTGGTACTAATGTACTTCCAACTAAATGCCTGGTGGCAAGTTGTGCAAAAAATCAACACCCATCCTTTTTTCACAGATGCCTCTACATAAGGATCACTGTAACTGGATTGGAGAAGTGCTTCCAGTGATGTTTTACCAGTAACATGCATGCGATGGATGAGCATCATATTAGTGTGAAATTATTTAGACTGTGCTTGACATCTGAATAGTCTATTTTGCTGGTTAACTATTGTTATTTTTTTGCAGGTTTTATGTAGCAGAGGTTCTTCTAGCTTTGGAATACCTACATATGCTGGGAGTCGTGTACAGAGACCTCAAACCTGAAAATGTTCTTGTAAGGGAGGATGGGCATATCATGCTTTCAGATTTTGATCTCTCTCTTAGATGTGTTGTTAGTCCAACTTTGGTTAAATCAACATCTGTTGATGTTGACATGTCAAAGAAACTTCCAGCATACTGTGTCCAACCTGCTTGTATTGAACCCTCATGTGTCCAACCAGTATGTGTTCAGCCTTCTTGTGTACAACCAACTTGTTTTGTACCTCGTTTCTTCCCGAACAAATCAAAGAAAGAACGGAAACCAAAAAATGAAGTTGGTAATCAAGTGACCCCTCTTCCAGAGCTTATCGCAGAGCCTACTAGTGCCCGTTCCATGTCATTTGTGGGAACCCATGAGTATCTGGCTCCTGAGATTATTAAAGGAGAGGGTCATGGAAGTGCAGTGGATTGGTGGACATTTGGAATATTTCTATATGAACTTCTGTTTGGAAAGACACCTTTTAAGGGTTCAGGCAATCGTGCTACACTGTTCAACGTAGTAGGACAACCTCTCAGATTTCCAGAATCACCCACAGTAAGTTTTGCAGCAAGGGATTTGATCAGGGGTTTACTTGTGAAAGAGCCACAACATCGATTAGCATACAAGCGCGGTGCCACTGAAATCAAACAACACCCTTTCTTTGAGGGTGTGAACTGGGCCCTTATACGGTGTGCTACTCCTCCTGAAATCCCAAAGCCTATTGACATTGATTTGTTGGGAAAGAGAGTACCAGTGGCTTCATCAAGTGAAAAGAAAATTGCTGATGTTGATTCAAAATCTGGTGGTAATTATTTGGATTTTGATTTCTTTTAAGTATGATGAAAATATCCAATGCTTATGTCATCGAATATGTTGAAACAGTCAACTTTTTAATCCATGTAAACGCTTCTTTTTCTGAGGAATTGCATAATTCTTCGCTGGGAAGGTCTGCAGAATGCAATTGACCTGTATTTTGAGAAGCAGGCACTTCAAGTTGATTCTTTTCATTCAGACGATGAAATTGGCATGTTTGAAATTGTATTATAGTGTTTTTATGGGAATAAGGATTGCTTCAAGCCATACTTTTCAGTAGCAGCAGGTTCTTTCTTTCAGATCGACATGGACAGAGAAATGTTGTTAAAACCTATTCATTTTCTTGAGATTATATGCTAAGTCAATTCTTGCATTAGGTAGAATCGATGATTTGAAATATACACTAGAAGTTGTAACAAGGAAATGTGTCTAGGAGCTTATTTTACACCAGTAACTTAGTTATTTGAGGATCTTGGTAATTTGGAAGAGATTTCCAGGATGAACTTTGTCAATGTAACTAATTTGAATTCACTATTATATATCTTTTATAAATATGTTTAAGTTCTACTCCTGTATGATGCATGTCTAAGCTACTTTTTTCAGGAAGGGGTGATATAGAGAAACCATCTCAACTATCTACTAGAATTCTGATTATCTTGGATATGCTATACTGTGTTCTTTCTCAGGTATTATCTTGGTATTTGTATTCTGGTTCTCGTTTGACATTACTGACTAACGTGCTAACATGTTCTGTAGTTCATTTATTGGCCTTTTATTCGATTTCAGTTTTATGTGTTTCTAGTAAATTCTATCTCTGATTGTTTTCTTCATCAGTAGTAAAATCAGTATGTATATTAATAGTGTACCCTTGATAAGTAGCCCAGCAAAGCAACGCGATTGATATGATTGCTCAAATTTCATTTTATTTAATGGTAGCATCATAGGGATCTATATGGGTGGTTTTAATTTTTTCTGGAACAATGTAGTCCTTCACTTGACTGTATATTAGGTGTTCCAGGTGAGGATGCTGGTGCCTTTCTAACCCCCCGCAGATTTCGCCTCTCTTCACTGGTTTTCCAAATGGCTGCTGGTAGTAACTGCTAGTGGAAATATTGGCTGGTAACCCCAAGGACTCAATGAGATTTGATCCCAAGACCTGTGTGAATTTTCTCACAAGAGCATCTACCAATTGAGCCAACCCTTGGGGGCTGCTATATGGTTGGTTTTATTATTCATACTTTTCAGAGGGACACTTAAAGTTATTTCAAGAATTTAAGCTATTAGGAGTTCATCCACCAATCGCTTAAATTCTCAAAATAGAGTCATTTGATTGAAGTGCACTGACCTCTAGGGAATTTTACCTTTTCTACGTACTCCATGACTGACCTCTAGGGAATTTTACCTTTGCTACTTGCTCCATGACTGATGTGGATTTGCTACTATTAATGGTATTGGGGGAACAGCAGCCTAACATTAATGGTTTATTGTTGAAAGCCACAATGTTGATATGTCACTGTGTCTGACTAGTAATGTGATCTATACCCATGTTATGTTATTTTTTTGATCTTTGCACTTTGCTGCCAAGCTGAAACCTCATCATGTATGTTTGGGTTCCTAATTTCATACCATAAAATGGTTACAGTTCATATGGCTGAATGTGTTGTTGATCTGGGATCTTTTACTTCATTGATATAATCAGAATTGCATGTAAAAAGAGCATGAAAACCACATGTGGATACACTTCAAAGAAGAGGAAAATCAAAGGCAAACATAAAGACAAGGAGCACACACAACTTGATAGTGGAGTTCGTCCAATGTGGACTACGTCTCAGGGGCCTGCTCAAAGTGGGAGGCCTCTTGCATTAATCTCAGCGAAAATCAAAATGCATACATGGCAAAATTACACCTTATACCTCCAATTCTGGGGATGGCCTAAAAATGCACTGCTCGGATGAAGAAACAGACTGCATGGTTGAATTCCCGGCGAAAAATCGTGAAATTTGACTATAAGCTCAGCCAAATTATGTCACTGTGACCTTTGGGGCTTTGGGGAATCCAAAGATTCCCTGGAAGATTCCTTATAAGAATATTCTAGGAGTATTTCGGGAATATGCCACAAAATATTTTGCTGCCTCGTACTGTGTGTTGTAGGGTTCTTTTGGATCTGGAACTGCACGTGCCAGTTTCCAACTTTCCTTCTTCTGCTCGTCTGCCCGGCCACCCCACAACGCTATATGAATGAAGGTTTATATATAGTATTTCTCGACGGAGTTTACAAAGGGCAAGTTGCCTTGTTGGTTATCGGCCCTGTGTTAAAACGTTATATTGCTGAGGGTCACAGACTCTCCACTGTATATGTTATTTTTATAATATAGACAAACCCTGACAGGTTTGTTCGTTTGCTGACCGTTGATATTTGGTGTGGCGACAATTTACGGCTGTTAAACCGTTGCCGCCCACTACCAAAATAACCGACCTCCACTGTTACGACACTTGTCAGCTAGTTCGACTGCTAGATTTGCTGGAAACCACCAAATAAAACTGTGCCAGTTACCTGCCAAATTGTCCGCTAAAGTTGGCCTAATTCAGGGTTGACTGGCCAATCACGAGGTGCCACGTGGTGCCCTGTGATTGGGCCTTATTTGACCAATCCGAGCCTGCCATGTGTCGGCTCTGGATTGGCCAGGAATATCCCCCAGATTTTGCCACGTCTTCATCTGTACGGTTGACGCCAACATCTGTACTGTTGATGTTCGCTGCCACGTGGTAGTCTATGGGTCATACCTACAAAATTTTTTGTTGTTTGTCAAAAACTTCAGCGGGCCATAAATTTCGCATATGGTGTCGGATTGAGGTGCTGTTCATGCTGTTGCATTCAGAACGACGAGATCTTTGATTTGAGATATGTTTCGTTGAGTTTCAAGGAGTTCGAAAATTTGGCCTTTTATGATCCTCTTGGATCAGTTGTCTTGGGCTGTGAGAGGTAACAAAACAAATTGTCCATGAATTTTAACTTTGATTATATTACGCACAGAGGGGAATGGAAGAATATATGAAGCCTTTAGTTGGCTTGGATTGTAACAAGCACAAAATAATATGTGAAAACACATATTGATATTAATAGAGAGGCTAGCACACCCCACCCATAATAAAGACATCCCTCCCCCTATAACTGCTGGCTTGATCCATTATTGGAGAAAGGGATAATTAGAGTTGCATGTTACAAATATGGAAGATTACCCAACTTGTGCATCGGATAAAGTCCTTGAAGTTGCATGCTATAACATTGAACGGTATCCAGAGTTACACCAGTGTAGTTTTAGAAAGGTAAATGATTTTTTTGGTATTGGATCTATGCATGCATAATAAACCCCTTATATGCATATTACAGGCCCAACAGGGACTCTATATAGATTAATGTAAGCTATCCCATGTCTTCTATCTAATCAAGCCCTATTCAGATGGATCCATGTCGAATGGACTTATTTTCATTCTAACAAGTATGCTGTGATCTTTTTTGATGGATGCTCCCTTAGAACATGAGCACATGCATGTGGACTTGTGAAAGCAAGCCTTGGGCTAAGCTGCCACAACTTGGGGTACCATTCTGCCAAATTCATCCAGGACTTGCACCTGGGCCCAACTGCTGTTGCAAATTCTGGTGTCCAACAAATATGAGCAGATACACAAGTGTGCCCTAGGTGACTCTTGAACCCTGGTGGGAGATTTAACAATGCCCTGATTTTACCAATCTGTTAAACTACCATTGACAATTGCTGTAAACATTTTCGTCTGTTGGGAACTCAACTGTAGTTTTTTTATTTTGAGGAAAAACCTGTGAACAGATTTGAAACCAACGTTTCGGACTAGCTTAGTGAGTCCATCATCGGGGCAATGAGATTTTTTTTTGAAACCAACGTTTCAACTGTAGTTACCTACATCCACCTTTAAAGCAAACACATCTTTTTACATTGAATGTCTTATAAGTACTTCAATTTTTTTCATGCATAAAATTGCAATGATGGGAAGTGTTAGAAAACATAACCATGCCGGCAATAGCGATAACCATGTTATAGAGCCACATATTACCACAATCATGTATTTTAGGTAGACTAGATAATATGAATGGGTTAAAAGTCTCCATCATACACTGGTTGACTTTGATGTTGAAGAATTTAAAGAAGGATTTCCTTCTGCCATAGGTGTGAAAGAACAAGATAAACTGGTATCTTAATAATGGCCAATTACAACACCTTTCTCAACTTATAGTGAAGTCATATTGGCGCACACGTTTGGCAAGTCGGGGATCTTTGCTTTTTATAGTCTAGTGTCTCGTTCATCAGGATGGAGAAATATAGGAGGATTGTTAAATGGGAGAGCACAACTTTTCAACCAATAATTACAAATATTGATTTAATGTTAAAACATGAGTTGGCTGAATGTCTTTGAGGTGTCGATTATACTTACTTGAACATTCAATGTTATAAATGTTGACAACAAATCAACTAACAAACAACATTCAGACATTGTTTTTCCAATTTGGTGTTTGGATATGTTGGTTTAATGGTGCGTCCTCAACACACCTCTAACAAATTAGCATGGATCTCCTGACTTATTTTTACATTTGGCTGCCCGAAATCTCGATTAAACAATGTTCAAGGGACTTGCCATCGACATGTTTTGCTTGTGTAGTTGACACGTGGGAGGTACCATGCCAACAAGCGTGTACATGGCACTTACCTTGTGGTATTCTACATGTCGATGTTTTGTTGGATGTGGCACTTGACAAGTGGCAATATCCATAATAATCTGAGACACCTTGGGTAATTGACGTTTGGTCTATGTTTTCGCTGTACTTGATGTTGGCCTATATATATAGAACATATTGGGATAACATTTAATAATTGACATTGTGAGTTTTTTAACAAAAAAATATTGCAACGAGCACTTCTCTATAGTCTTGTTGGCTGGTCATAGTATATATTAACGATGGTTAAGTGCACGACAAAAGTAATATATTAAGAATAAATTAGCACCAAACTCTAGTAATCAACAATTGCTTATATACGATTCCATTGATCGATAAATTCTTGCAAAACTCAACCATTTTGCTTACCTCATCAATTTTTTCTAGGTTATGATAGGCAATAAAGGAATTAGTTGTTAGATCAAGTCATAGTATCTTCATTGCACCAATCATTTTAATCCATAAGGAGGATAATTTGTCATGGTTGTACATTTATAGAGAACATAACAACATTAATTTCAAGGACAAGTTCAATATTTTAGCCGTTAATGATTTATCTAGTGGATAATCTCAAGACAACATTGTGGACTCATGAAATTCATTATGAGTTCATGGCCATGCCCTTTTGGTCAACAAATGTGCCCCCAACATTTGATAGCCATATATACCATATTTTAAATATCTTTCTCATGAAAATGTGTCTTCTTTGATGACATCCCCATCTAAAAGTGGGACAACCATCTCCAATATGTCATGATAGTGCCATGAATCTTAGGAGGCATTGGATCATTTACAAATGAGTCCACATATGCTTTCATTAGAGAGGAGGTAGATTACCTTCTCCATGCCATATTAAGTGAAGGATTATGGGCAACTCTCAAATACTAGTTGTCATAGGAGTGGAGCATACTAAGAAACAATAAGTGTCTCAGGCACTAATGCTATCAAACTATCATATTGATGATCCTATTGTATTGACTTTTCCTTGGTTTATAGGCTTAGTTGGTATCCTTTTGACCATAGTAGCATTGTTAAACTTTGGCATTTATTTTGGCTAAAAATTCTTTTTGACTTTTGTGATAAAGAATCTCCCAAACTATAATAGAGAAAAACTATATATGATATTAAATGTAGGACACTAAGTCATTTCATTATTTGAGAATCATATCATGCTTTAAATCTAGTTGTACCATAAGATTATTGATCATCATAATATTTTTTGGATATAACTTCTTGTACAATGTTTCCAAGAACATTGTCTATTCTTTATTGCACCAAGAGGTGCTCTACATACCGGTATGGAGGAGATGTTGTAGTGACACATTACATCAGATATTGTAGTGAAGTGATAGATCAAATAATAATAATAATAATAATAATAAAACACAATGCTGACTCAATTAAAAACAAATAAAAAGATAATAACAAGAATAAGTTGATTCAATTCAATTTGTTATATTGTAAATTTATTTATTAATAAAATTACAAACAATTTCTTCAAGAAAAAAACCATTATACGCATATCACATTAAAATAAATTTAAATAGTGGTAATTCATATTCATAACCATCCATGTTTAAATTTAATTAATAAATATGTAATTAGAAATAAGAGTAATTTTTATATATAGTGATGTGAAATATATAGAAAGTATAAACAATATCTATAAATTAAGATTCATTTTACTATATAAATTAAAATAATAATGATTCATTGGTAACCATGAAATTTAATACTTAAGTAAACTTTTTTTCATATATATATAACATTAAAAGATTAAATTAAAAAAATTATAAAACACATCAAATAAAAATGCTAAGCGCATTTGTATGTAACTATGTATATTATAAGGTTTTAATAATATATATATATAGCCTAAATCCATTTTAAGTTGCCAAATGTTGAGAGGAATCAAATCTCTCAAGGTGCAAAATTTTCCTTATATGTTGCATTCAAAAAGAGGTTTGCATCTTGAGAGATTTAATCTCTCTTGACGCTTGGTAGATCCAGAGTTAATATGGATCTATGAGGGTTGGAAAACAATTGAGTAAATTGTGATTCTTTATGAAAAAATCTAAGCTCAATGTGACATGAAGTCTTGTTTATGATATCGAGTTAATGTGGATCTATGCTAGTTGGAAAACAATTGAGTCAATTGAGATTCTTTATGAGAAATCTAAGCTCAACGTGACATGAAGCCTTGTTTATGATATGATTACACTTGCTTCTAGTGAACAAAAATTTCAACCAACTAAGAGATTGTAATTTATGATGGTGAAATTGAGAGATGGAGAAATAACAATACATATGAATTTAGAGACTAAACATTAATCTACAAAAAAGTTTTATCTTTTTTGGGCATTTGCAAAAACATATCTTATTATTGAATTTGACAAATATATGATTTTTCTTTTAGGATCCTCCCTAGAATTTTGATAATGAAATTGTTTAATTTTAAAGGCAAGCTTTCCTCAATTTTCCATGAGCTTCAATCACTAGACTCTAATATGTAAATTGAGGTCAATTACACGAAGAGAAACATGTTAAGTGGACACTAGCTACAAAGGCACAAGGCTTTCTCAAGTACATATTAACATGGAAAATGATGATAATAAATCTTTATTGCCAATGAAAAATGTAATTTATAAACTAGAAATTTAAATTTCATTAATTTAGAAAATTCGATGTACAAATGTCATGTTTAGGATGTCCTTTACAAGAGAAGTGAGGTCATTTTAAATTGAAAAATGTCTTTGTTTCATGTACTTGACACCTTACATGTCCCTAGATGACAATTTTTTCATGTAAACAAAATAATATATAAATGAGTATTTTTATTTTCATAAAATCATAATTTTGTAATGAAAGATCATTAAATTGTGGTCTTAGCATATTTAGATATTTTGTTGTATCATTTTACATGGTCAATTATGTCGACAAATCCACATTAAAGTGTTAGTATTAACAAGGGCCTAATTACCTCATGAAGGTAGCTTAGGCTATAAGTTATGAATTCATTGTTTATATATGAATAGAGATTTCTCATCTATTGTAATAATTCTATCTAAATGTGAGTTACAAAATTTAGTTAGATATGTTAAATGTTAAGCAATCTACTAGATGTTAAACATGATGTAAAGGACAACATGCCAATATAGCATAAACATTCAACTAAAGAAAAATGTGATACTAAGGGATGAAACTATAACACTTAAATATTTACAATGATTTCCAATGTATTATGATAACCATGATTTTCAAAGTATTAGAGTGATTTTCTCATTAACCAGTTCCCAAATTTGTGCCTTGAAATGTAAGACACTTAAGAATTTAACGAGGGCTTAGACAATTTATCCCTAAATTTGTAGGTAGAGTCTATTTCAAGTAAGAAAATATCATCTTAATATTTCAAGGGTAAAACTCATTGTAGAATGCATCCATGAACATTGTCCATGTTTTAATAAGATAATGTTAGTCTATGTTTTGTATATTGGAAAACTCCCATTGCAATACTGTTGTTGGCATTAATTTTATATTTATGAAGCTAATCTTTTCTTCACCATAGAAACATTTCACCTATAAATATGCCTTGACCTTCTATAGCTAGTTTTCTATGCATTTTACATAAATAATCCTCCCCTTGTATTGAGGAACATATGAGTAGACTTGGATCTTGAATGGGTAAAGTTCACCAAAAAAGACATTGAAGTTGGAGACAAGTATTAATCTATGTTGAATATAAGTGAATTATGGCCATCCATTAATTGGATACTACATTAGGCATGAGTGAAGGTGAAGTTGAGGATTTGAAAGAAAAAAATTGTGCTTCTTGTACCTTGTTTTCATCAGGATAGGTATTCAATATAGTATATGGTTAGTGTTGCTTTGAATCTCTTATTTAAACTCTATTACCATTGATATAGGTCATGTTTTTATTTGATTGAGCTCTATTACCACCAACATAAGTCCTATCTCTCTTTGATTTAATATTTATTACCACCAATTAAGAAAATAAAACCAACATAAAGTACAAATTACAAAAAAACATATCACTCACAAGTTCAGAGTTTATAACCAATGTTGAGCTGATAGTCATGTGGAACTTTTTGAAGAATGATCACATCATGCATCACCTCTTTGCACTAGTTTTGTTTCATCTCATAAATCCATTAAGATTGATTACCATATGATTGAATTTGCACATGAACAAAAAAAATATAACACCCATTTTAAACCTCAAGTTTTGTAATTGTATATAAGACTTCTAATGTTGGAAATGGCTAGTGTGGATATCTTGACAGACTTTATGTGATGTAATATGCATTTATTTAATATATTTCCAAAGTTGAAGAATAAACAACCAACATAGATCTTGATACCTAAGAGAAAGCTATGAGGGGGAATGGGAAGTTTTGTATTTTCACTAAATTGAATGTCTAAATTAAAAATTTGGTAGTTGAACTATCCAACTTCCAACAACTATGGAAAGGAATGGGGACTAGTATTGAATTGGTCTAGAGGTATGGACTATGTACCCATTTTGGAGACTTTTGATTTGATCATGCATCCCAAGACAAGGATCTCGTATACTTATGTAGGAGATTGTGGTTGGACAAGGAAGGGAATGAGGAGAGGAGTGTGCGTGGTCGTAGATGGAGGGAAATGGATTGATGTTACAATGTTGTGTGTGTTGTGAACACATAAATAGAAAGTACATTTGGAATGGAGATAACCCATGAGTAGAGAAACACAACCACACGTGGGTACTAAGATAATGACACTAAGCAGGAGGTAACAAAAATCCTTTTGGGTCATAGAAACCTATGTGGAGTTGCAAATTACATGATTTGTTAAGGAAGTCGATGTTGAGGTCTCTATCTTGAGCTAGAGGGCCAAGATAATTTTGAGTAATTTGTTTGAACCAAGCACGAAAAGCACCAAGAAATAGAAGTGTTGAGGAATTTCTGGATCATGGAAGATTCATTTTTGCGTTGTGTAGGCCCATTGTGGCAACACTATGAGTTGTTAACAAACCCTGACCCAATGGTTTAAAGGAAACATACTAATTTATGTGTACGAGGAAGAGTTGCATTCATATTCTCTAACCTGTAATTAAGTATGTTTACCTTGAGTGAGTCTTCCTCTTAAGGCATTGAATCTAGCACTTGGGCGACCAATTGCAAAAAAATAGCAATGTAGTTGAACCTACAGTTGGGTAGAGAGTGGCACTCTATTCTTTAGTTTCTAGCAAAGCTTAAGTGACATAGATAAGTGGATCTATTTCTCTGTTAATAAAATGAATTTTCTATTCAATGTTTCATAACTGCTATGCTAGGTCATTGAGTATGTTATAATGATGAGATTGATCAATGTTTAGTTGTTCTTGGTTACTAGTTGTTATTTATCATATGAATGAATTTTGAATATAGAGGTATGTTACTTATAATAGATGTGAGATGTATGTTTTTGTGAAGTAAAATGTGTGCATTGAGATGAGCCTTTAGGATTTTCATTTATTTTGTTAGTGTGCCTGCCTTTACTAGGTTGGTTGTGGGATGGAACAATTGTGATATATCTCGGTTTGATGATGAGAAGAATTGGCGGTCTCCTTGATTATATTGATATTTGGTGATTTCCTTAACTAATAATTACTTCCAATGATTCTTAACCAATTAATCTTATACCACATTTATCATTAAGTAATTATACAAGAAAAACCATCAACTGTAAACATTAATTATATTGAGAAAATGAAGAGACAACCAAACATAAGAAGCAAAAAATTTACCCTGGGAAAACCCCAAACCAGGGTAAAAACCCAACAACCTTTTCTTAGAGAAATTTGTCCATTCAACGAGAGATGCAATTTGAAATTTTCTAGTCAAATTAAATAAAATTGACCAGTGATAAAATAGAGATAAAATCACCCTCCTGAAATTTCATCCTCCTACCTCAGATAATTCATCCTCCTTTCATGCCTTAGAAATTTCCTCAGATTCGTTCTCTTACTTTATCTCAGATTGGCTTCAAATTCTGCCTTGAAAGATGCCTTATGTGATTCAAAAATATTGCTTGAAAGGAGAGGACAAATGTCTTATTTATAATGAATGGATGAGGCCAAATAGGTGTGTCTTTTGGGATGAGCCAACCTAAACTTGTGGAGGAGCCAACCTAAACTTGTGGAGGAGCCAACCTTACATTTGGAGGATAAAATTCAATATTTGAAATTTCAAAATTCCCTCTTTTTGAAGACGACATGAAGAACATGTCTTAGATATATTTGGAGGGATAAAATATCAATTATGAAGGCCAACCATAGCTACAAAAATCAACACTCCCTCTTAGCTAGGGATGTATTCATAATGACTATCTAGATGTTCTCTTGTTGAAATGATTTCTCTAGGAAAAGGCCGAATGAGCTAGATATGTCATTATTTTCATAAAGCCTTATGAATCTTCTTACTTAGTGGAACTTGGAGATAATAAGAGCTATCCTGTAAGAGGAATTGGATCAACCTCTATAGAGCTGAAAAATGGAAGCAACATTCATCTCAACAACATCCTGTTTGTTCCAAAAGAAATTACTGTCTATTTCAAGTTTAGAAAATTAGGGTGATATAGTAGCTTTCATTGATAGAAGAGTTGTAGTATGGAGTAAGAAATAAAGCACAGAGAATGCTAGAGTAATTGGTTTTCATGAAGGAAGACTTTACAGATTGATATCTCCTCTTGCACAAGCTTTGGTCCACATTGAAATCAACCTATGTGAACTCTGGCATTGAATATTTGGCCATATTCATTTCAAAATCATTCCAACTCTAAGTTATATAGTAGAAGGAATCCTTGAATTGAAAGAAGATAATGAAGGAGTATGCAAAGGATGTGCATTGCGTAAGAATACCAAGAGACCATTTGGAAGCAGTTCTTCACGGTCAAAAGAAATCTTAGATCTTATTCATTTCGATGTCTGTGGTCCTAAGACTCCTAAATCACTTGGAGGTCATCTATATTATGTCACAGTTATAGATGATCATTCAAGGAAAAATTGGGTTTACTTGATGAAATCCAAGGACGAAATATTTACAAAAATTCAAGAATTCAAAGTTGAAGTTGAGAACCTTACATAAAGGAAAATCAAGAAACTAAGGTCCGGTAATGGAGGAGAGTATATATCCAAGGCAATTATAGCTTTCTGTAAGGAGTCTGGGATTAAGAGGGAGTTGATAGTCCCATACAATCACGAACAAAATGGAGTTGCAAAACGAAAGAATTGATCCATTGAGGAAAGTGTAAAAGCAATATTGCATGATCAATATCTACTAAAAATTCTGTGGGGAGAAGCCACTAAGGCAACTATATATATTCAAAATCGAAGTCCCAACAGGTCACTAGATAACAGAACTCTAGATCATTGGGAAGAAACTCACTGCAGATCATCTCTGAATATTTGGTTGTCCTGTATATATTCATATACCGAAGGAAAAAAGAAAGAATCTAGATCCATCAGGAATGAGATGAACCTTTGTTGGATACAGCAACTCCTCTAAGGCCTATAAAATCTACATAAAAGGACACCGTATATAAGTAATTAGACATGTCACATTTGATGAAAGTATATAAGTTTGGAGAAGAAGTTGATAAGGAAGAAGAAGAATATCACCATGAAGGTGAAGGTTCCAGTGAACTTATTCAAAATGTGGTCATCCCCAAACCAAGAAAGATACCTAATTGGTTGAAGTCAACACTACTTGATGTAGAAGGTCATGGAGCAACTTAGGGCACATTCAAGTAAAGCAAGAAGCCCAAACGTAATTTGGGTATGCAACCTACATGAAAAAACTAATAGAAGCAGAACCATCGAGTTTTGAAGAAGTTGTCAATCATCAAGAATGGAAGGATGCCATGAATGAAGAATATCAATCTATAATGAAGAATGGAGTTTGGGAGATCCTGCCTAGGCCAAATGACAAATCCGTGGTAACTTCCAAATGTATCTATAAAATCAAACATGCAATAGATGGAAGTATTGACAAGTATAAGGAAATATTTGTGGTTAGGGGTTTCTCTCAACTTGAAGGCATCGAATATGAAGAGACATTTGATCCAAAAACAAGGTATACAACTATACATTCGTTGGTATCTTTGGAAGCATCGATGGGATGGAACATCCATGAAATGGATGTCAAGACTATATTTCTGAATGGAACAGTTGATGAAGAAGTCTATATAGAACAACCCTTGGGATTTGAAGTTAAATACAGAAAGGCACATGTTTGTACATTGAAGAAGGCATTATATGGCCTCAAACAAGAACCAAGGGCATGGTATTCTAGAATGGATGCATACCTTCAGAGATTAGGCTTCACAAAGAGTTATCTTGACCCGAACCTTTATATTAAGGTTGTGAAGTGTGAATCGGTAATCATTCTTATGTATGTACATGATATTCTCTTGACATGTGTAGAAGGTAAAATTGAAGAATGTAAGAAGAAATTAGAAACAAAATTTGACATGAAGGATCTAGATGTGATGCATTACTATTTGGGACTAGAAGTCTAGCAAGGACCTGATGAGATTTATCTGAGTCAAGGGAAGTATGCGATCAAGATGTTGAAGAGGTTTGACATGATGGATTGCAAACCAATGAAAAATCTGATGATCACAAACTCGAAAGGGCTAAGGAGTTTCAAATCGACCCCGATAGATCTTTCCGAGTATAGACAACTGATTGGCTCACTAATGTACTTGGTGAATACTCAATCAGACATATGATATGAAACAAATGTTCTCAGTCAAATCCAAGTGGAGCTGAAGCATGATCATTGGATAGCAACAAAACATATTTTGAGATATCTGTGAGGACCATCCACTACTTCATGAAGTACGATAGAAGGAATGATGTCCACCTAATTGGATATACATATTCCAACTGGGGAGGCAGTGAGGAATATGGAAGGAGAACTATAGAAGGGTGTTTCAGTTTGGGATACTCCATGGTCTCATGGATGGGAATAAATCAAGATACAATTTCTTTGAGTAGTGTCGAGGCTGAGTATATTGGAGCCTGTGAAGTAAGAAAAGAAGCAGTCTGGTTAAGGAAGCTGCTATTCGACCTATTTGTAGGACCTATGGACCCTACAATGATACAATGTGATAACACCAGTTGTATATGATTGTCTAAAGACCCATTATTTCATGGAAAGACAAAGCATATCAACTACAAGTATCACTATATTCGGAAGCTAGCAAAAGATGGTGTATTGCAACTACAATATATATCTAGTGATGAGTAGGTAGCTGACATATTGAAAAAATGTCTTCCTAATAAGAAGCTTGTGTATTTGAGAGACAAACTTGGTTTGGTCGATATATACTCCATAGTTGAGAGGGAGATAGAGGCACATCATTCTTATCTTCACTTGGGAAGCCAAAATGGAGGATTGGGTAAGCATCTGACATCCGATACTCTCTGAGGATGTGGTAGGGCATCCGAGATGAGAGTAGTCGTGGACCAATATTCTTTGAGGACTAACTATCCAAGATAAGAATAGTCCAAACAAGGTCATACGTTGTGAACACCCGGGTGGAGCATGTACCTTGAGAGTCAATGATGATGGTGTCTATAAATCATTGGTCTCGCCAACATTGTGCTCTGATCTTGTGGAGAGATATAGCCGTTAGTCAAGGCCTTGCTATGTGACAATATTGGTTGGTATGGTTCTAAACATATGGGTTACCAATCCGAATCTTCTTATGATATCTCTTTAGATTAAGAATGCCTATGTAACATTTATGAATACCCCCCTAGTTAAGAGGGAGTGTTGAAAACTATGTTACTAGTTTCGGTCTTCATAAAGATGAAATGTACTTTTGATTCTTGTAAAGTATAAAATAAAAGAAAGTTATTATTATTATTTTTGGAGCATGAGTTTCATGCTAATGGTCTTTTATTTATAGGCCAAGCACCCATTGAGTGCTTCTAGGGTTTGTCCTAGGTTAAGAAGTGAAAAGGGTCATTGTCATAAGTTGAAGACCCCATCAGGCACATTGTAACTTGCAATGAAAAATATTTTTGTCTTAAAAAGTCTAGATACCCTTCAAGACCAAGTCGACCCAGCAGTTGGAAAGTTAGCCTGAAAGGAAGAGTCACGTCCACCTTGAAGATCCTATATATAGGAGGGAAATCGTCCTCCTTGAGATACATTCACTCATCTCTCATTCTAGCGAAGAAGAAGGGAGAAGAAGGAAGCGAAGAAGGAAGAGGACGAAGATATTTTTTTGGGCTATTTCTCTCTCATACATGCTAAGGAGAACTAGGGTTTTTGCAACAGATCTAGGGTTTCTATATACAAGTTTGATCTTGGAGAAAAGAAGGAAATTAGGTCAAGCAAAGGTCACCAAGGATCATCCTCAAGCTCTATAAGTGAGGGAAAGAAAAGCGAAGGTCAAAGGAAGGCTCATAAGGTAGATCAAATCTCACACGTGTGGCAACAACAACTGCTAGGGGGGCCAAAATTTCATATTTGTAGTGGAGGCCAAAATTCTAGAGTTGGAGGTCGAAGAAGTGCTACTGGAAGAGATTTGATTGGGTTTGACTGGATCAAGCTTAGCACATCATCCAGAGAGGGTAGTCTTGGTCTTGGAGGGTTCCAAATTCAGTATTAAGTTCTTGGAATTCATTAATTGAAAAATCTATAAGGAAGAGAAGAGATTTGTGGGTTTTCTTCTCAAGTGGAGAGGTTTTGGCCTTGGCTTGCAACCTATATTCCGTGTTCTTTTTCTTCTTTTTTCGGTAACTGTCTGATGATACACACATATGATAATAAGTAACAAAGCTAATAAGTCAAAAGACATCACAAGTAGTTATCAAGTAAAGAGAAATCACTATAATCATTACCCTATAGATTTCTCAACACGGAGCACTTTGGGATTTGATGTTCTCTCTAACATTTTCCCTAGCCACATTTTGTGGCCCTTGGTCAATACTTTGACTTGTCTATATTATGACTTAGGGAGAATGTCTTCCCCTTGATGAAACAACATAAACACTCCATCTAACCAAGGAAAACATTCTCAACCACTCCAACTTTTCCCTGAAGTATTCAATATTCTCAACCTTTTCCTTGAATTATACAAACTTCTTAAGATTGTACTTGAAGTATACAAAATTATCAAGCTTGTACCTAAAGTATACAAATTTGTCAAGCTTGTCCCTGAAGTGTACAAACTTATCCCTAGGACGAAGGCTTTGTGAGAATGTCATCAACCTGCTCGATTATAGAATTGCATTGGAGCCTCACTTCTCCCTTCTGTACCATGCATTGATACTTGATCTCAATGTGCTTCTACTTGTCATCATGGTTGTCTCTTGCATATGATCAAACAATCCTACGAGTAGTTACTAAAGCCACACTACTTCACAACTTGCCAAACTAGCTGTAATGTACTCGACCTTTGTAGTCATGAGTGAGACACATGTCTGTTTCCTTCCCAAGAAAAATCCGAACTAGATCATCATCTTGATGTTCTTTTCTTGTCTTCAACACTCTCTACACAATATGAATCTACATATCCTTCTAGCTGTTGCCTTCACCAGAACCATCACCATAATTGCTTGACAATGAAGTAAATTTTGCTGTATCAATTTGGCTACTACCTCTACCACTTAACTTCTTCAAATTAGTTACCATGGAAGTGTCCATGAACTGGCTATCCATCATCCCAAATATATGAATGATTGTGATAATAGTTACATTATAGAATTTTTAAGGTAAAAAATGGGCCTCAAAACAAAAATGTACAACAAAAATCAACTTTATAAGAACCTGTTGATGATGCTGGACCTGCCAAGATTCAAGGGGTATTCCCGATATGTGGTTCCTATTAGACCTCACACCATTTGGGATAGCAGCCCCATCTGGAATATGGCATGGTTATCGATTATCTTAAAGATATGCTTTGTCTCTAACTATTAGCAAGAGGGAGGAGTGAAAATGCGCCTTCGAAAATCAATGGGGTGTGCTTAGTGAGTGTTCGATCATGTGTGTACCAAAGTTATTTGACCGTGGAGGGGAGGAAAAGTGAGCCTCTAAGAGAGAGGTAGTAGTACCACCCTAGTAGAGACAATAATAAACAAGAAGGATCTGTATAACATCAAGAGGAATAGTCCACAAAGATGCGACAATCATTGCAACCAATGTAACAAAGAAGATCTGTCTAATATCCAACGAAATATTCCACGAGGATACGACAATGATAATAGAAATTATAGCACATTCTCAATATGAAAAGTACCAAAATAACCGAAAGAGTTCAACTACTTTAGCACAAATGAAAGCAAACAATGAATAACAAACATTCATAGAATAGTCTTACAAATATCCATAATCCATGCATGAAGAACGTGCTGGAACATAGGGCTTCTTATATTAATTAAAATTTCTAAGACACATGTATACAATGAACACCACTAGCTCCAATAGTGGAGCGTTGGAGTCACTCCTTGCTCCTCAAAATAACTAGCTTATCTCTCTAATGCCTTGCGGGAGGAGCCAAGGTGAAAGTGCTTTGGTATTACAATGAGGGTGTATATATAACAATGAGGAAGTGATGATTCACCTTCCTTATAAATTTTCATCTACCCTCATGGATGTTTTACTTCCTATTACTTTTCAATTTTACATGACTCTTTATATTCCACACATTTCCTTTGGACTTCCATTTTACGATACATTTTCAAAACATAATTTACATCACTAACCACAATGGCGTGGCATGTGACAAATCATGACATGACATGACATGAAACTATTGACATAGACTGCTTGATGATGTGGAAATGTCAAGCCATTGCTGCTACCGTGTGCTGCGAGTCTTCTAGAGAATGCTTTTCTTTTCACCTCCACATGGCTTTGTGATAACAGTCTTCAATGATCTCAAGTCTTGAATGGTGGTTGCAAACTAGTGCCCCTTTGCTTTCCCTTGATTGATCAACTTGCATACCTAGTTACAAGAATGTCTTTCATCATGTTTCACTCCTTCATATCCTTCTTCATCGTCTCTTCATGGCATGATACAATACATGTTTCTACAATTCACTCATGACGAGATGACATTAGTCCAAAAACCCTCTTGTCTAAGATTGTGCATATTGATCCATTGACTGAGCCAGAACTAGATGGAAAGCTAGGAATGGGGCTTAGTCAATGCGCAATTGCAAAATTCATGCAGGAAGGGGAGCCTTGAGCCTTGAGACTGCACAATGCACAGTTTAGGCGGCTAAGGGAGCAATCTGCACAATTCTGGAGATTAGTGCGACAAGATTAGGGGATGAACTAGGTGAGCACATTTCGCAGTTCTGGGAGACAAGGGATATTGGTCCATTGCACAATTGCGTAGCTCAAGGGCTCAGGGGATGAGCTTGAGGCTAGTGACTATGTAATGCGCAGTTAGGGCTAGGCTGGGAGAAGGAATTGCACAATTCTGGGAGCCAAGGTTAGGGTTCGAGCACTGAAACTACATAGTGAAGCAGTCTTGGGAGGAAAGAACTATGCATTGTGCAATGCCAAGAGGCAAGGTCACAAATAGAGGACCGCGACTGTGCAGTGGGAAGTTCAGGGAGGTTGAGTGAATCTAGGTTGCTTAGTCGGGAAGCTTTTCAGAAAATGACTAAGTGTGGGATTGGTGAGACTGATGTGAAAATCAATAAGACTTTGACTGTGATCACACACTTAGAATACTTTACGACACAACAACATAGATCATCCAGGACACATGACAATGCATTTCCCTTCGTGCGACGACTTTGCGACAACTTACAACCGTGACGACACTTGTGTGAGAATACTTAAAACTTTTGAAATGAGTGAGAAATATATTTACATGGTTAGAACAACTCATCTACACAAAGATGACCTCTTGAAACAATCAGAACAAGCTTAAACACATGATGCGACAACTAAAATGTGAAAGGATGACATTTTGCCTATATTGCAAAAGGGACCAAAACACTTCTATAAAACACATGGAATGAGTTCCAATGTTTGCAACTACTGTGTAAAAGACCAAGGAAGGCTTTGACATTGAGTGTAGGACAAAATTTTGGAGGGTGTTGTAGCAAGTGAGAACATTGGTAGAATTCCAACTTCTCTGCCTTGGTTAACTCTTCTATGTAGGGTCTTGGTTATTTAGGGAGTATTGATTCATCATGTATACTACTTTAGTATCCCCACTTGCCCTGTGAATAAACATGGTCCCCTCTATACCTCTCTCTTTTGAACACATCATAATATTCAGTGATATTGCAAAGTTTCGAGTTGGGAAGGGTAGTGAAGTTCGCAAGATTAAGATTTTCAGAGGATGTCTTTTCATCTCTGGTGTTGCTCCGCTACCAGAAGGCCTGGACAATAACCCAGCGGAGTCACTACAAGAACACAAACATTGCTCCGCTGCTAGCGAACCTGGATAGTACCCCAATGAAGTTTCTTTCTTCACCTCTCTGTGTAAGAAGCCTTTCTCTTCTTTTTACCTTTATTTATTTATTTTATAGGACTGTGTATTGGAACTTATTCATTTTATGGGTGGAAGAGGGATCCCAACTTATTGAGAACTTAATAGGTTGTTCCTTCATAAAAGCATATATAGACCTTTGATTTAGGTTTGCTCGTTTAGATTTTTCCCCTTCTCCTCCTCTACTAATTGGATAGGCATGAAAACACTGAAACATAAAAAATAAGTGTGGGCATGGGGTTCTTCTAAATAGACACATGTTCATGGTTTAACGAAAACTCTCCTCACAGACAGGGAAAATTTTAAGAACCCCCCTAAATTTATATGTATAATAAATGGGTGAATCCCCATGATATATATGAAAAATGGAAGGTGATTTTATCAATAATATAATATATATATATATATATATATATATATATATATATATATATATATATATATATATATATATATATATATATATATATACTTTTTGTGGCGAATCTCTCAACAAATTATATTATCTTGTAAAATCATGGCGAATATTTCACTGAATTATAAAATCTTGGCTAATATTTCACTAAATAATAAAGGCTTTGTAAAGGGCTAACAAAGTTCATAATGAGTATTTCTTGTAATGGCTTCAAGCCTTGTTAAGCAATCCATCAAGAACCAAAACAAGTATAAGGCGATTTTATCAATAATATAATATGTATATATAATTTTTGTGGCGAATCTCTCAACAAATTATATTATCTTGTAAAATCATGGCGAATATTTCACTGAATTATAAAATCTTGTAAGATCTTGGCTAATCTTTTACTAAATAATAAAGGCTTTGTAAAGGGCTAACAAAGTTCATAATGAGTATTTCTTGTAATGCCTTCAAGCATTGTTAAGCAATCCATCAAGAACCAAAAAAAGTATATTCCTTATAAGTATATTCGTTATATGGAATATAAAGATATTTATAATGGAAAGTCAATTAGGTTTAGTGCAGGCGGTAGGGAGAAATCCTACATGTGACAATGTGTTGAACTCATAATGAGTATTTCTTGTAATGGCTGTGAGCCTTGTTGTCTAAGCAATCCCTCTAGGACTGAAATATGTATATTCCTTATATGGAATATAAATATATTTCTCATGTATTGGAATATAAAGATATGAGTGAGGAATGGGAAACGAGCAACAAGAAGTCCTTATAAAATTAACAGGAAGAAGATAAGTGCAAAAAATAAAAAAAGGTGAAAAATGAAAAAATGGAGAAGAAATACAGGGGAAAAATGGTGAAACAACAAATTCATAACCCATGGGAGGAACAATGACCAGAGATAGTGAGGGAAGATGTTCCCTCAGCCTAGGGGTAACAAAGGTAGACATTAGAACTCTCACTTATGCAAATGTATTTAAAAAAACATTAAGCTATATGCTAGTCATGAGAGGGAGGAAATCTGGGAAATAAATGCGAGAACACGAATTTAAATGGAACAAAGCATTGGGATTACAATCCTTGCTCGTCGAGTTTGGCTACTTCCTTTGAGGCCTATTGAAAAATTAGGTATGATCTATCTATGTATCTTGTTATCTAATTAGTTTGTAAAATAGTTTCTAAGTAGCTATGTTAGAGCATGGAGTTTGTGAAAAAAGTTTTCACCGTCCTGCCTATCTTGAGATGGAGATGGATGAATATGATTATTGGAAATAGAATTCTCCCATTTATTTGTTGTAACAAGTTGTACATGTATAGCTACAAACCCCTAATTTTAGTTCAAACAATATCCATTGGTGTGAGAAAATATGTTTGAGGTTTGCACCTTGCCTTTTTTGATACCTATCGATGTTTAATAGATCCAAGGATAAGATGGATTTATGTTAGTTTATAATTGCTTAAAACTTAAATATAGAAATTGAAATAAATATGATGTCATTTCATTTTTATTTTATGTTGAAGTATTTAAATAAATAAGACGTTGGGTTTTTTTATTTTTATTTATTTTTGCATTTTATTGTATTAGTGACACACCCACACATGGGGATCTCCCCCACCCTAGGCTATCAAGCACCCTGCTTCTGTTGGCACAAAGAATAAATATGGCATGAGAAAAGTCTGGTTCTTACCCATTTTGAACTTGGAGGCAGGTTACAGTTAATAAACAAACATTCAAGCTCTTCTAGTTGATTATTTGTCTTTCATCAACATATTTGCTTGTTATAACACCATTTGGTTACATTTTAAGAAACCATAAAGACTATGACTGATTGCTATGTGAAATGAACTCTCCAAAGGTCAATGATAGGAATATTATTGTAGGCTATCCATACCCTTCAACGATTTAAATATTTTAAGCTCAACATAAACTTTTGATATGTTTCATTAATCTGATCTTTTGCTCCCAATATTCCATCCCTCCACTTGACATACTTCAACAATATCCTTTGTGTTGTTATATAGTTAGGTGTTTGTGCTTCAACCTAGATAGCTAATTTTGTATTTTAAGGATATGTCTTATTTTCAGTTACATTTTTATTGTGCTCTTAATGTATTTCAGAATCTTCAACAACCTCCTTTGTGGAGTTCTATAGCTAGGTGTTTGTGCTTCAACCTAGATAGATAATTTTGTATTTGAAGAATATGCCTCCTTTTCAGATACATTTTTATTGTGCTCTTAATTTATTTCATAATATTAAAAACACTTCCCTCTTTCCTTTCTAACAAATAATTAATTTAATTCAGATTATTGACTATAGTTGGTGCTAATGTCAGATTAACATCTGCATGGATTTAGAAGTTTCTTACACTTGATCTTGAATTTATATCTATTGTAACAAGTATAAGGATGTAAGTATTTATTTCTTTCTCTCTTTTACCAAATTTATCTCTTTTACTTTTGTGTACTTGCAGGCATCCATGACTCATGGAGAGAGTTGGAAAAACATTGATAGAGCACAAGTTAGAAGTGTTGTGCCAGAAATATTACTTTTGCATAGTTGATAATCTTGGCCATGCATATTACTTCAGATAGACTCAAGAATTTATTATGAAATACGACACTATAAACTAATCCTACTGTGTAGGTCCTTGTTTGATGCATCCTAAATTCAATGCATTTTTGAGGTAGGTGAGTTAAAGTGGAACACCTTTGCAACTTAGAGCCTGGAAATTATGAATTTTATGAACTTCTATCTAGCACTCATGTTGTAGATGGAAGGTGGGATAATGCAGCAAAAGTGAGAATAGTTAAAAGAAATTTTATTCAAATGACATGGAGTTGAAATTTGGTGGAGTTAAATGACAGGGTATACAAAGTCACTGTGGGAGTTAAATTAACACCTTCAATTTGAGGAATTTTATGAAACATTTTCCAATATTGGTTGGGCATATATGGAGGCAGTAGGTAATGTTTGTAAAACAAGATTTACACTGTAGAATAGGAAGAGGTTAAGGAATACATGCTCAAAAATACTTTCCAACTTATGAAGACAAAAATTGGAATGCTTATCTCATTCTGAAAAAGCTTTCATTTATGTAGTGACACCCACAGTGGCAAGTTAATCTCCAAAATTTTCACTTGAGAATTTATTATAAGGGAGGAACCCTTTCCATCATTTCAGAGGTGAATCTACTTTTTTGTAGGCTGGTACCCTCAATTCTGTTGGGTATTAAATGTGGAGCCTTGAAGCAATTTTTTTTTTTTCCTTGCAAGATTGTAAGAATCCTACTTTGTAACTATCATATGGAGAACTTGTGTATCTTTTCATGAAGAGTGCCCTAGAGATGATACCATTTCATGAGAAGTGATGTGAGAAGATACATTGTGAGAATGAGTTCATCATCTTGTGACTATGAGGAACTTGAAGATGCTACCAGGGCCTTGCAAAGGTTAGCTGATCATTTTCTTCACAATGATAAAAGCATTTGGAAGCAGAGAGACACAATCAATGGCATTTTTGTCACAATAATTTAATAAAGATAAGGATGACGTGGGGATTATTAACATAACATATCAGAAGGAAGATATATTGGTTTTGACCTTACTGTACATGATGATGTATGAGTTGCAGTGGTTCAACATGACATCTCACCTGATACCTAACATACACATCATTTGTCAATGCATGTAGTAATGATGGAGATATGAATCATGACCAGAAGATAATGCTCAATAAAAGTTATGAAGCAGGACCAAATGCCTAATTGGTTAGTGGCCCTCATTGGGACCTCCATGATTTTCCTCATTATAGACTTAACCCAAAGTTTTCGTCTAACTCAGAGTTTTTTTCTCCTATTATGGCCAAAATAAGATTTGGGCTCCAAACTCATTTATTTTTATTTTTTTAACATAGGGAAACTTTGGTTGATCTAGGATGTTTTCGATGTGGTTGTTGATGTGGTACCTCAGGTCCACATGTCACCCTAATATGTTGAAACTTCACCTCCTTGGTCACCTTTATTTGAACTGTCATCACTCAATCGCCCTTCTATCTCTCTCCCTCTCTTCATTCCTCTTTCTTCCTTCCCTCATATTTTCTTTTCCTTTTATCATAGTGTGTACACTTTTTTTGGGGGCCCACTTATCCTGGCCACCCACCCACGATTTTTGTTACAAACGGGACAAGGGTTCCACATCCTCTGTCACTCATCCACCTATCCCCTATTCATAGGCTGAGGTGACAGGCAAGGCCAATCCCACTTCCTTTTCATCTTGGCTCATAACTTTCCCTTGCACTTTATTAGAAGATGGATATTGAGTGAAAATTGATTGTTGTGAATAATCACAAGGGATTGAGTTGCAATGATGTTATATTGTCCTACAAGTCCCAATACCACTTACCATGATGGTACCATACATCACCATCTAATTTGCCATAGGGTTTTGTTTACTTTTTTTTAAAACGATCACTCTAAAGTCTCGACACCACTTATGATATGTGACCCCTACAACATCCCTTGGCCCCACTAGCACACACCATACCTTCATTGTTCTACCTTTGTGGCCTTTGCCACATGTACCCACCATTTACATCTACCATTGTGGTTGTCCACATCACTTGGTGCATAGCCTTCACGTCAATATGTATGGAATAATTTTCAAATTTTTCAAAATTTTCCAAATTTCTTAGTTTTAAACTTTCTGCTTCAGCCACCATGGAACTTTGCAATTAAGATTCCCTAGCCAAACTTAGCCTTAAAAACAATGAATTTCTGCTGTATTCAACTATTTGAAAATGATGGCGATGATTTCAACCTAAATTCACTATAAAAATTTAGGATTTTCCTAATTTCCCCAAATTCATCCACAATTTGGGTTTTTTCATTTAATTTTTACGCAATTTCATCCAAGGACTTTCCTCCAATGTTTTGCAAGCATACTCTCCATTCCTTCCCCTTGTTATATAATTTTAAATTCGGCCAATTCTAGGCTTGTAATCACTCAAGAAAAGATTAACAACAAATATTTTAACCCTTGAATTCCATTTCCTCTACTTTCATAGAAATTTCCCCCAATTTTCTCATAAGAAACTTTGACAAATGATTTCCAAGTATCCTCGAAAGATTTCATGTATGTAATTATTTTTTTCACTTATTGGTTTTGCCCTATGTAGGTCCATTGTTGTAGCTTGACTTTGATACCGCATTGTAATACGCCCCAAACTCACTTCAGAAAAATGTCACAAAATTTCAACCTCTATAAAAGATGAATTTTTAAAATTCCTTTTTAATATGGCTTTTCCATACTTTGACACTATAATTACTTATGCCCAACAGGGCTTTGATACCACTTTATGACATGCATGTCCACCATTGTGCCTACTGGGATGGAGAGGCATTAAAAATTTCTCACAAATTTTTGTCATTGCAACATAATATACATCTCTAATATCATACTAGTTTTTCCTTCACAAATAATAAAACATTACACATACAAATAGATGAACAATTACTTGCAATTCCTACGAAAACATTGTAGATTTGTATTAACTCATAACTAATTAATATTTATAGCATTTTCAACAATAATTACACAATAATTTAACACATCATAAAATCCATAACTAAAACACTTATATTTTATAAATAATGTACAATACCTTGCTAGGGATGTGGGACGTTCCTCTCAGCCATTGGCACTATTGAACCAAGTCTTTCTGCACCAAGCCATCCATGTATTGAGGCTATGAGTTCATAAGAAATAATGAAAAATTTCAATTAGCCCAATTTTCTCATTTATACAGAACCTTGTCACTCTCCCAACCACCCCAAATCACCAACTCTCTTTCCCCTTCAATATACATAACCCAAAGGGTTAATCCACTTCTTTGCAATATATTCCCACGTGATATCACACATCCTTCTTGGGCTCCAACATAGACTAGCTAGGAAATCTCTATGCTAGAATATCTAGGGATTCTTCTTAGGAAATTGCAAAATATAATTATATATAGGTATTTTAGTCTTCAGTTACTAGTTTTTTCTCTCCACCTCGCAACACAGGGCCATATTGTAATCTTGGATAGAATCATAGTGATAATTTGCATGAGACTCCCCCCTTCACCCCCTAAATGCAATGATTATGTCTGCATGAATTTAAATTGCCACTTGGCACTCTAGGAAGTCTTTCCCAACTATCATGGCACATATTTCCAAAGTTGATGTCTTTAGCATAGGTTAAGGTAAATTACTTTGGCTTTTAATAAAATATGATTATTTTAAGGCTTTGGCCACCCTTAGCATTCTCTTGTTCCTCGTTTGTGGAGTCATAGCCCCCCCTTGTTAGATAACTAATGATGCATTTTTATATTAATAACTTCTATATAAATCTACTACATTACTTGGCCCTCAACCATATTGTATGGTTCGTAGCCTAATTCACATATTTACAGTACATTACATTTTTGAGGATAAAAAAGCATGGCGTTACAAGCATGTCGTCATCTTCACAAAAACTTTGTCAAAATTTTGCTTCACAAAATTGAGGAATAGTTTTGTTATGGGAAATTCACCATTTAGGAGAGATATTATCTAATGTTTTCTCTAAGTGGCCCCTATTCAACATAACAAGGGATTTTGAAAATAGTGTAACCTTCACATTTGGTCATGGACAACCTTATATTTTATCATTTTTTCATTTGTAGTTTTGGCTAATGTTGGCCTTGTACACTTAGACTAAAAACCCCATTGGGGAAGACACCCTACCTTTGAGTTAATTATTTATATACCCACTCTCATTTGCATTTATCTTTCAAGTGATGTATTCATTCTTCTAAGTGAACTACATAAGGACATTTGTCAAGAATTGAGTTGTTTTCTCTTTTTTCAAGTTGCACTCCTTTTGTATGATATATATTATTGCAAATTTATGGTTCATATTGGTTTAATTTGGTTATTTCTTTATTTCTTATGAAATTTAAGATATAAAAATAGAGAATTTGTGAAAAATCAAATCTGAATACCTAGTAACAATTTATAATACCTCTAAATTTTCATTTTAAAGGTTTAAGAGATGAAAAGTGTTGGAAAGGAAAGACAAGAATTGGAATTAGAACAAATTATCTTAATTGACTAGATCTGCAAAACAACAATTTACATATCAGAACACATTATCTTAATTGAATAAATATGCAAAACAATAGTTTACATATTAGCATAGGACATGCATTTATACATTGGACACTGTTATTGTAAGAAAAATGGTAATAGTGTTTTATGAAACATAAGCTAAATGTAATAGTCATTTTAATTTTAATAACATATATCATTAACCTAAATGTAATAGTCATTTTAATTTCAATAACAAATATAATTTTTCCGACGAAATTTTTTTTCAAGGTCTTCTGTGGTTAAAGCATTGAGACTATTATGTTATAGTATATGCGTTTTAATGTGGTTAAGTTGTGCGTGAATTAACTAATCATTGGGTTGTAAATTTATTTTGTGTTTGCCTTAAAGAGAACATAAGTAGGGGTACTAGGTACAATTACTAATAATTAGATAGATGGCGGAAAATAAAGTGCATAAGGGTTAAAGTTACGTGTTTTCTCATAGGAAGTCTGTGTAGACTTTAACATTAATACACCAATTTTATATCTAAATTGCATTAAAAATGAAGTATGTAATAAAACTTCTCATATAGACACAATCTTCAGTGAGAAAATGAAAATTACTCATTGTTATTCTACTTCATACAACTCTTGGAGGTATCTTCAGACTCTAGTAGGCTGTTTGTATATCCTCCTTTGATAGCTACTACTTTTTGTGGTTACAATTCTTCATCTGCAGATGTCAAATTAAAGGTTAAAATACATTACAATTCTCAATGCAATAAACATACAACAAATCCTCATGCCTACCTTTAAATGATAGAAGAGATTCAATGAAGTTATTTCCAATCATTCATCCATGATGATGAGAACAAGGATATATATACCACATTGTTCTACATCTATTCCTTTGTCATCATATCTTTGATAGAATAATCTCAAAACATGCTAGCCTGCATAAGATGTGTAATAGTTGGGTTGTAAAAATACCTTATTATATACACTAAAGGGAATGTGAAACTCAACTTGATTCTTGTTTTGAAGGCTATGCTATAGAAAAATAGATCATTTACATGCTGCTATCGAGAAAGTGAGATTCTAGTTGTGTTATGAATTGTTACCAAATCTGGCTGGTGGATCTCTTGTTGTCTTTACTAAAGACCCAATAGGTCTATTATTTGCCTGTAACTTTGTTCTTGGTGATTTGGGGGAAAACAACTGCTCCTGTGAAAGGGATTGGTGAAATGTTTCCATTGGCATAGATGTATCTCCTATTTGCAACAAACTAATAAAGCCAATATAAGATAGAGATATATCACTTCTCCTTGAATCAAATTATCCTATAGTTCAACAAAGTAAAGGGCATCACTGAATAATTCTTTTAATATTGGATATAAATTAAGATAAAGGTCACAAGTCTATGCCACACTTATTTTCATTAAATGGACATGTGCTAGTGCATACAGAAGGAGAAGCATATCTAAAAGCACTAGGATTCCTCTTGATATGGGGAGACAAAGTGGTAGCTTCTTCCTTTCAAATTCGTTCATCTGTGCTGCAGAAAAGCAACATTTTCACAACTTCCCTCATGGAAGGTTTGTTAATGGGTAGAGTGCTAGTGCATAATAGAGCCACCCTATACACCATCATCATTTCTTCTCTATATGAGTTTGCTACTTGTGCATCCAGGACAATATTGATAACAATGTGAATATGATTCCAAACCCACCTAAAAATGTTCGAGGAATCTACGAATTCTACATATTTGGGCTTCTTTCCAGTCACGAGCTCTAGCAGGACCACACCAAAGCTGTATATGTCACTTTCCTCATTCACTTTGTTGGTGTAAGCATACTATGCACACATGCCCATCAATTAAATCAGTTCATATAAAATTGTTTATTTTCTGTTGACTGAGGCATATGTATACAAACATATATTCATAGGCATTAACAATTCAGTTGCAAATTCTTACATGGGGAAATATATCGATATGTTCCAGTAACACCTGATACGACGTTCTTTTGACACAACTTCTCTACAATTCTAGCTAAACCAAAATCAAAAATATGGGCCTCCAGTTCATAATCTAACAATATATTATATGATTTAACATTCCTATGTATTAATGGAGGGGGACAACCATGATGCATGTAGGAAATTCCTTAGCAACACCAAAACCAATCTTATAACGAGTAGGCCAATCCATCGTTTCCCCTTAAGAACTATGAAGCTGTTCATATAGGCTACCATTTGGCATGTATTCGTAGACTAATAGATTAGAATCTGAACTAGATATGCAACAAAGCAACTTGACAATGTTGGCATGCCTAATCTACCCTAGAGTCTCCACCTCTGCTTGAAATCCCTTGTCTTAGGAAGACTACAATTTATGTTGTTCTAGATCCTCTGCACAACAACAATATCATCATTTCTCAGTATTGCCTTGTACACTTTTCCCGCACCTCCACTTCCAATAATATTATCTTCTGCTAATATCTTTAGAATATCTAACTCATCAAATTCTACCCTGTGAAAGGTTGTGAGATTCTATGACTCTGTACTTGATTTAACTCGAGAAAAATTATTGTATGTATTATACAAGAAAACTATACCAATCAAGCATAGTAATATTATCAAAACAATAAAAAAAATTGATACCCTATATAGATGACTTTCATATCTAACTTTCTGCTAGAAACATGGAGGTAACATTAATGGCTTGCCTCCACAAAGGTCGAGATTGTCATGAAAACCTTTTTCGTAGGCCAGATTATTGTAAACAAGAGGAACAGTGCCAGGAAAAAGGTTGTCAGACACATTCAAAAAACACAATTTGAGATTATCTAACTCAGGAGGTATATTCCTTGAAAGCAAATTGTTTGAGAGGTCAAGGCTGTTAAGAATAGGCAACAACCCAAGCGATGCAGGAATTGATCCGGTGATGCAGTTGTTGGCAAGGTTAAGCTGTGAGAGACCTTTCCATGATATTATTGTCTCAGGAAGCTCCCCATACAACATATTGTGATCAAGAGAAAGCCTCGACAATGAGGATAATTTAGTGAGTTCCACTGGAACAATCCTTGATATATTGTTGTGAATGACCGTAAATCTACTAAGTTTCCACAATTGTCTAATGCCGAAGGAAATAATTCCACTGAATTGATTGTTTGATATCTCCAATGCCCATAGATTGTCTTATTTAGTGATTTGAGCAAGAATTTGGCCATGGAAAGCATTACTTTCAATCTGAATTCTCCAAGGAGAGGAGAAATCCATAACCCCAGTGGAACAAATGGTTATCCTGCACTTAGACACTGGTTAGACTAGGACAATCCCCTAGAAATTCAGGCAGACTGCCATTAAATTTATTCTTAAAAATAATGAAAACTATTAGTACTCCGCCTTACATACATTCTGCAGAAGAGGACCCGAAATCTCATTTTTTGATACATCAAACTAAACAAGTTTAGAACCCATCCCAAATCCTAGGGACATTAGTCCTATGAGTTTGTTGGTAAAAAGCTCGAGATGGACTAAATTAGCAAGCTTATCAAGCCCAGAGGGTACAATCCCAGAGAGTTTGTTGTTGTATAATTGCATTGTCTCTAAGTTTTTCAAATCACCAATCCCATTGGGGATGCTTCCATTTAGCTCATTCATTGATAGATCCAAATTCACAAGACTATTAAGATTGTTGATATTGTCCGGAATTGGTCCATATAAATTGTTCTTATATAGAAATAAATCTATCATCTTTGAAAAGGCCATCAACGTGTTGGGGATCCTTTCAGACAAATGATTACGTGAGGGGTCCATGTGTACCATATCTCTTATATTCCCTAATGACTATGGAATTTCTCCTACTAAACTGAAATTTGTCATCCACAAGTACTACAGTGCTGACAAGTTCCCAAGTTCATGTGGGATTACCCCTTAAGCCAGAGGGTTGTAGGCCAGTGTTAAGTTTTTCAACGAAGAGAGATTTCCAAGGAAGGATGGAACAATACCATTCAACAGGTTAGAGTGCAAGAACAATACCTCAAGCTTAGGAAACCATCCGAATCTAGCAAGAATGTCCCCAGAGAAATCATTGGCTGAGAGGTCCAATTTTACTAGCTCCTCCAGTTTATATATATTATTTGGAAAGAGTCCACTGAACCTAGTGCCCATGAGGGAAAGAGGCTATAAGATACCTTTGATGCCGGTCAAATGCAGTGTGAATTCAATTAATCAAACTTCCAACCCTTGGGCCCTAAAATCCAGGGAGAATTCAACCTAGTTTTTCTTTTCCAAGGAATGGATAGGGAAAAATAGCTATTGAACAGTCCCATTACTAGAAATGGGGGCGATTCCAAGAAGAAAATTCTACGGCCAAACCAGGCGAAGAGGGCTTTGGAACATTTATATGCCCTATTTTTAATTGGCTAAAATATAATAATCATTTTTTTTTTTAAATATATTTTGGGCTAACTATTGAAAATGTGTGTAATTAAAAAAATTCACCCCTCTAAATTATGAAACCCCTTAAATATTGCCCATGGTTTAAAATTCACCCCTAAAATTTTCTATTCTCATAGATGAATTTTATTTTTTGTTGGAACTTCATCGACCAAAGGATATAACCAACACAAGGAATATGGACAGAAGGTTAGCCAAATGTTGAAGCGTCACAAGACTCTCTTTTAACTCTACCACACTCAAAGAATTTAGGAAACACGTTGACACACAACATTTATTTACATGACATTAACAGAAAATAAAATCAATCAATCAAACAATAAAATGCTATGTACATAGTGTAGGGCCCAACCCTAGATCATCATTAAAAATAATGCTTTAAGTCTTGGCCATTGACGGGGAGAGAGTCAATCATCCCGTCAAGTGACTGAAGATGATACATGTGTTGGCCAAGATTTTGTGAACTGTGAATGGCCCAATCCACAGGCATTGAAACTTGGTGTGTTTTGCTTTGTCCTCATGGGATTTTTCCCACTTCAAGACTAAGTCACCCATACTAAATTTATTCTTCCCTGCAGACTTCTTGTTGAACCATGTCTTGTCAATCCTATCGTCATGTGATTGAAGACAATATGTGTGTTGGCCAATCTTTTCATGAACTATGAATTGGCCCAATCCACAGATATTAAAATTTGACGTGTTTTCCTTTTTCCTCGTGGGATTTGTCCCACTTCAAGACTAAGTCACCCACACTAAATTTATTCTTCCTTGCAGATTTGTTGTCAAACCACGTCTTGATACAATTCAAATGGAGTGAAATATTTTTTTTGCTTTCAAGCCTTCTTCTCGCAACTTGTGAAGGGTGTCCATCCTACGCCGTACTAATAAGCATGGATTACCTTGGGATTATTACGAAAGTTGGAGAGCGGGAAAGTAAATTTTAGGAGGAAGGATGAATTCTTTTCCATACACCATGAAGTAAGGGGAGGTGTTCAAAGAGGGCTTTGGTGTGACTCAGTCAACCCATAAAAAATTTACCAAAGAGAAGTGCTAGTTCCTCTGTTCAAAGAATATGGTATTTTTTATGACGAGGTTCTTATTTGTGGACTTAGCAAGTCCATTACCCTACAGATAATAATTAGCTGAATGTGTTAATACAATTCCATTTTCTAATGCAAAATCGTAGAGTTTTAATGATTAAAAGTTTGTTGCATTATCTAAAACAAGTGAAGTAGGGCTGCCGGACCTGAAAATGATATTATGCTGAAGGAAATTGATGACTTCCTGATAATTCACCTGTTTAAGCAGAATTTCTTCTGTCCATAGCGTAAATTAGTATGTGATAGTGAGAATATAGTGGTGCTTCTTTGACGAATGCAGAAAGATTTCTCCAATAATATCCAAGCCCCAATATTGAAGAGGGTCTTTGATTGCGATAGGCTGCAATGGGGCGACTGACTTCTTGTTTCGACTGGCACACCTTTGATAGACCATGCAGTTGCAGGCATAAGTGTGAGAATATTTGAATAATGTAGGCTAATAGAAGCCAACCCGCATGATTTTATGCACAATTGTGTTGCACGCAAAATGTCCCCAGCTAGTCCATCATGGAGATCATGCAATGTTTTCTTTGAATCATGCACTTCCAGACACCTGAGAAATACTCCATTATGGTGCTTTTTGAAGAGCACCACAATTCACCAAGTGGTAATATAATTATTTGAGTCTAAGTTCCCTATTCTTCCATGTGGATAAATGGAAGGGGACCCTGTCGTGCTCAATATATTGGTGCACATTTGTGTACCAAGAGTCTATGATAATAGTGGGAGAAGTTCTCTCTACATTATAAATTTAGATTTCCTGTTCCCATCCAGGGGGATCTTCTTCTTCTTTTGCATCCACTGCTTCTGCTGCTAGTCAACATAGACCTCGACCCTTGATTGTGTGAACTAGTTTGAACTCTAAATATTACTCATGTAAACCAATCATCCAGTTTTCTCTTCTCTCACCCAACTCTTGTTGAACAAAAAATGATCTGACTGTTGGGTGTAGAACAAATATAATACAATGATTTTTCAAAAGATAGGGCTGAAAGTGATTCACTGACTTGGATACTGCGTATGCTTATTTATTAATGGCGAGATAATTGAGTTCAGGTCCCTGAAGACTAGCACTAAGGAAATATATTGGTCACTCTTTGTTTTGATCATCCTTTTGCTTAAGCACAATGGAGAGAGAGGTGTCAGAAGTAAAGGTGTAGAGAAAAAAATATTTGCTGAAATCTGGACTGTATAGAGCATGTGATTCTACGATAACTTTCTTGATATGGGAAAACACGTCCTGATCCTTTTAATCCCACTTTTAGATTTAATCCTTCTTTACCATCTCCTATATTGGCTTGAAAATTTGAGTGTAATAAGAGATGAACTTATGGAGGGAGTTGATTTTCCCCAGGAAGGACTGCATAACTTTCTTTTTCACCAGGAAGGGAACCTATGTAATTGCCTTGACCCTCTCTAGGTCTAGTTTAATCCCACTTTTGGAAATGATGTGTCCCAAGAGATTACCCTAAGACACTGGGAAAATACTCTTTTTGGATTAAGGGATATCCTGTAATTATGACATTGCTCGAACATTTTCCTCAAATGGCGTAAGTGGTCAGATCTCTTCTTAGAAAACACCGTGACATCAGCAAGGTAGACCACCACGCTTTTTCCAATCAATCCATAGAATGCAATGTCCATGGTGCGTTGAAATGTTGCACTGACATTAATCAACCGAAATGGAATTCTTTTGAATGCGAATGTACCCCATTTTGTGTGGAACGTTTTTTTGAGTCTGTCAGGCTCTGAGACTAAAACCTAGTTATATCCTGAATACCCATCTAATAAAGAAAACATATCTGACCCTGATATTGTTTGCAATATCTATTCCATAGACGACATGGGGTAATTTTCTTTGTCTGATGCATGGTTTAGTTCATGAAAATCAACACTCAAGTGGATTTCCTCAGACTTCTTCCTTACCGGGACCAAATTCGATACCCCGGTAGAATGTTGCACTTTATATATGATCCAAGCATCCAACAATTTCCTCAAATCCTTTTGAATGAGAGGCTCAAGTGTCGGATGTACCTTCCACAACGTTTTTTGGAATGGCTTGAACCCTTCTTTGATCAGGACCACATGCTGGATAATTTGCGTGTTATAAGTTTTGAGCTCATCATAAATCCACACAAATACATCTCGGTACTACTTGAATAAGTGAATAAAAGCTTGCCACTCCGGTGGTGTACACCAAGTACCAAGATTGACAAACTTCGGATCTCTTTTTGTTCCAAAATTGATCGGGTTGTGCGACAATGTTGAGCTATGGGTCTTTGCATTGACTATCCCTCAGAAGCGATTCTGCAAGTCATACAACTTTTCTAATGACATCACATTTTTCTGCATGAGGTTTCCTTTGTTTGTGCTAGATGCATCTTGGAATGCCTTCTCGTGCTCATCTTTGTCGATAGCTACATCTTTGAATACATCAACATTTGCCATAAAGTGCAGTATCTACTGGTCATCATTGAAAATGAATAAACTAGTAATAGTATTAGGGACGGATGGCTTATAAATAATTTCTACAGAAAAACCATCCCAAGTGGTGATAACCTAGAAGAAGCATTTGCCAATGCATTCGCAATTGCGTTGCATATTCTAGGAGAAAAGATAATATTTAAAGCTTGGAAATGCAAAATCAAACACCATACCTCTTGTTGGTAACTTTTGAGATGAGGTGACACATAATGTATGGTATCACGTACCTGTCATACAAAAATTTATGAGTCACTTATTTATTTGAGAACCGCAACATTGAGGTCGATGGCTCTTTGAAAACCCACGATGAGTGCTTCATATTTTTTAGTGTTGTTCGTGCACTCGAATTCTAAGCGACTAGAGATTAGATGTTTTCTCCGTCGCAGGTCTATTAAAACACAACCAGCTCCAGAGCCCTTGTGCATTTTGGAACCATCAAAATACAATGTCCACATATCATATGTACAAGTTCTATGTACTAAAATAGTACTACTATTATTATTAGTACTAACTGCAAAATATCATTTTCATTGGTTGGACTAGGAAGGAGCTCCAACTGTGTATTTGGTGTGACTGGGGATGACTTAGGAAGATAACACCCCAGTTTAGTTTCCAAAAGGAAGTTGCCAAAGATACAATCTCCGAAAGCCATTGGCTCATTCTCACTCTTTAAGGGAGTTACCATGTGTTTCATGTACCGCTCTAAGTTCACCCAGATCTGATTGATTTTGCCCTTATACGGAAGACACAAATGTGACCAGTCTGTAGAAAAATACCTCTATAACTTGCTGGACTAGTCTCTACTCAATAATACACCATATGCTTCCAGAATGTCTACAATTACTATATTTATACATTGGTGAACTCAGTGATAGGATGATAAACAAATAAGCACAATTTTGAGTTCACCGATTGCATTGACAAGCGTCCTATCCAACTGAATGATTTGTGCATCCTATTTATCCCATTTTGAGCTGATTTTATTCGCGATGCACCATAATCAACTAATCAATTGTGTACATTATAATTGAAAATTTAAAATGTCACAAAAATCATCGAATGTTAAATCATTAAGTACACACTCGAGGGAACCAGAGGAATTACCAGATTTAGATCCCTTATGTGAAGAAGCATTGTTACCCGAGACAGATTGTCTGAGTGTGCATAGGAGCATGTCCTGTTGGCTCGCGATCTTCACTAATTCTAAAAGTGAGCTATTCACATGAGATTTCTTCATGTCTTTAACTATGTTGTAATATAGTGCGGGAGATATTTCTGAAGTGTCTGGGGTAGTTGGCTTGTCTACTACTTTTGGAGTGATGAACTTAATTTTACTGTTTGCGGAAGTACTTTTCACTGTAACTTCATTTATAGACTTGTTCTAAGTGTTCTGTATTGATTTGAAGGGCAAACTGATCTTCTTTAACATATGTTCTTTCAATTTCTACTTCGTTAACTCTTGTGTAGGATCCGACCCTTGGCTTCTTAAGTTATATTGAGTGTTCTGCTTCTGGGTCGGGTCATCACTCAGTGACTACTTTTCAACATTTCCTTTTCCAGCTGTGAGTACACAACTGGATGTGTTCACTGCATGCCCCATGCTTGGAGTCTCTTTTGTCACACCTATTTCTTCCTTTCTTTCGCAGAATCACCTACTCATCAATAAGCACTATATCGATAAAATGCATAGCTAAAGTGTTCATGTTGTGGTTCCATTGTGGGAAAGTTTTTTCTGAATGATATTCTTGATGAAATGACCAATATTGATCCATGCCCATACTCTCGATAGTTGACACAATGTTCGAGCTTTGTGCAGACTTGGCCGACTAGTTGTTGCTGCTGCCGGATTTGAAAGTCCTTCTCAAAAATTTGGACTTGGGAGGCTTGCTATTCATGATGGTCTCGTTGAACCTTTGTTTCAATTTTTCCAACTCATTGGGCAGAGGCTTGATAGTGTGGGTCAATCTCTCAAGATCAATTGCTTCCTTTTCCTTGGCCTTGTTTACAGAGGCATGATATGTTTTCCCCGTGTCTTTGGAGTCCTTTGTTGATTTTTCATCTATGATGAATCCAATTGCATGCAAGTCCTTCTCAACTGCGCTTGTCTCTTCAAAAGTTTCATCCAAAGTTGGTTTCACAGTTCTTTTCACGAGCTGAATGATGCTTGTTGGTAAGGAAGATGTGAAACAGTTTATAGTGGTGGAATCATGAGGTTTTGTGTTTGGTGGAAATCTATTCAAGATACAATTAAACCTATGATTGAAATCTTTCACCTTTTCTTTCTGATCCATCTTGAGATTACCCATCTCTTTCAAAAACATGGCGGGGTTTCATCATCAATGAATTCCTCAATCAAGTTCGGAGGAAGGATGTGACACCATACAATTGCTCTGGCATCTAAGGTACTATTGTACTGTTCAATAACCCCCCCATTTTTTCTAATATAAATTTCATATGAAATTTATTATATACAAAAAATAGGGGACCCTTTTAAATTTTTATAACACAAAAAATAAAAAAAAACATTTTTCTGTTTTGAATAAAACAATTTAAATTTATTTCATAAAGAAACCAAAATTTAATAGCCCTTGAGACCAAGATTATACTTAGGCTTCAAAAGCCTTAAGTATTAAACGCATATGGGTTATTAAAATAAAAATAATAATGAAAAATCAGAGTTTTAATTGGAGTTTTCCAAAGTCCAACTATCGGAACTAAAACCCTAACCTATCCTCCCCACATCGCAAATAACACTTCACTATAGGCAAAACCCCGATGGCCTTGCCAATTGCGATTGTGATATATGACTGGACCCAATGGGAATATCAACGATAATACATAAATCCATTGCGTCTGAAGGATTGTGACATCCACAAGCTTGAGTATAGACCCCTTTGCACCACCGATTGCGATTTAATGATCAACCCAGACCCGAAGGGATCGTAAACTCCACTTCATAAAAATCTCGCATCCGTAGAGATCGCAAAACCAATAAACCAAGTCCCATGGCTTCATCCCCTTTGCGATTGCGATTGCTCGATCCCGACGGAGTCATGTAATCCATTTAATAAGCCCCCCTACTTCTGCGCAATCGCAAGAACCACATGCTTGACCCCTCTCCGCCCCTCCGTGATGCGATTTGCGATAAGCTTCGGACCTGTCAGGGCTATTAATCATAGTTTAAAAAATATATCACATCCGCTGCTATCAAAATCCATGCGGCCTGACCCATACCAACTGCGATTGCGATCTGACGTCATTAGTGAAGTCATCTCCCATGTCAACTCCCACATCATCTTCCATGACATATACTGCTACGTCACCTCTGGGATATCACAATAAATCCTTCGACCACTTATTATAGTCTATCACTCCATAACTCCCGATGTGATATAAAACAAAGAAAAAAGGAAAAAGCAATGTATATGGCCACGGTAGGGACCACCCTTTACACTGCCACATACCCATTTGTGATATCGCAATTGCAAAAGCCACAAAACTTGTGCCATTCCCCCCCCCCCCGCCAACAAATGCGATTGCAATATCTTTGAGTATTGCGATTGCGATCAAGCCAAACATTGCAATTGTGATCAAAACCAATTCTCAAGCATTGTGAGTTTCACGAAAAAACAGTGCATTTCAAATGCTTAAGTCCCTATCCCGATGCGATTGCGATTTGAAAGCCCAGTTGTGTTCTTTAATTAATCTAATTCATCATTTTGCTTATATTACACAACTTGTGGATTAATGTTGACAATTTGAAATATATTTCGTATTCATTTTATGGCTAATCTGCTCAATGTTTTCTCGATTTCAGGGGCAAAAGAGGAAGGAAAATTGCGCAAAAGGAACAAGTCATTCCATGAAATCGACCACCACTGGATATTTAGAATTCAAACAACAATGCTAAAAGAGACAGAGTGACATTCTGCAGATTGTTATCAAAACCAAATTCTATTTTAATCAGATTCTCGCTGATTGTAGGAGGATTTTTTAAAACTTCCCCAACACTTTGTGCAGTTGTTTTATTTCTGAATTCACTATAAAAACTTGTTTATGTTAACAAATAAAGGGTCTAGAATTCAAAAAAGAAAACTTTGAGGCTTGCACTATTGTACCTCTTAGTATTTTTAATAGAATGATGGGATCTGAATTATTTTTCTTTTACTTAAAGAGGCTTTGAATAGTAGCACTTCTGCACATATGGAGAGCTTTGAGATGAAGAAAAGGAGGAGGGCCCTGAAGAATAGATGAGAGTCAAAGATTATGTAGAAGGAGATTTTCTTACACTATTATAGAAGTTTTCACTTCAAAGAAATTCTAGGCATCAAGGACTGTAAAAGCAATTTCAATAAATGATAAGTTTTTTTTTTTTTTTTTTTCCAGTTGCATTATTATAATCATTTTAGAGATTTATTATTTGTTTTACTTAGTCTATTTTTAATTAGTACAATCAATATGAATGAGTCTTGTTAGCACTTTTGTTAATTTTACTCGATTTATACTAAATTGTTTATTTTTGTGAAGTTACCTTTCCATAAATTTCATTGATTTAAACAAGATTATGGAGAATTCATGGAGATTTACTTGTAACAATAAATAACTATTTATTAATTGTTTACAAATCTGTCTTGATTTAACTTATCTTGAGTTTGAAGAATTATTTCCCTCACTCGATATAAATCACATAATGAATTCATGCTAAGTTAAGGAATTTGGATATATGCATGAAAATATTTTATACAACTATTTGTTAACATCTTTTCATTGCGTAGTTGTCTTCATCATTTGTAAGATATTGAACTATTTTAGTATCTTGCAAATATTTTAAATCCAAATGCAAATACATTCTCTTCCCTTCCTCATTAATAGTTTTTCTCTTGGCTAAGAATAAGACTATTCTTACCTTGGCCAAGATAGATTATGTTTGCATTATAGGGTAGAATAATTGCACGCTAGTTAAATATTGCACATGTTATCTATAGAAGTCCTCTTTTCGAGGCAATGCTTTAAGATTGGTTTGGTTGTTCCACAAAAACAACTTAAGGGTCATTTTTCTTGCTTGATCAGCTAGAAGAATTGATCTGATGTCCCTAGCTATTAGCAATTAAAGGTAGATTTAAAGCTGATAGCGATTGGGAAAAGGTAACTAGACCTAATTTAATCAATCGGAGCTAGTACCTTGAACAAAAAAGGAGTTGCTTTAAGGTCTGGACCAAGTGGTTTTCCTCCATTTTTGTGCAAAAAATTTGGAGGCATCAACATTTTGGTGCTAGAAGGAGGGCCTGGCCTGAAACTTGATGTCTTTTGGAGTCTTTGTTTTGTAACGTTTCATTTTTCACAATGGATCCTCCTAAACTTACAATTTGGAGTTGTATTTTTGGACGTGCATCTTCCAATACTCCACCAGAATTGGTAAGAATTTTGTCTAAGGTAAAGTTTAATGGTAAGAAAATTAATTTTGCATTTTATCATGTTTTACAATTCTATCAATTTTTTTCAAAACCACCTTTTCAAGGAATTGATGAAGGTATTTTATGCAAGATTTTTACTCGTAAATTCTTGGCAAAAGCCAGAAGTTGGTGTCAATCACTTCTAGTTGCCTCAATTCACAACTGTGATCAATTTTTTACAACGTTCCTTTGTAATTTGATGGCTATGACTACGAACAGGTATGTGATGAAATTGAAGATTTACGAAGATTTGAGTCTGAATCGTTGATTGATTTTACCATTCGATTTCATTTAAATTTCTTGAAATTTAAAATTGAAGATAAACCTTCTAAAGAAGAATTATTAGATTGGTTTGAACATATTTGTTTTCTTCCTCCCATTCATAATCCATGTGAAATTATTACAAGCTTTGATCAATCCCCTTCAAATTTGATGAAAGGAGATTTTGGGGTAAGGCAAAATCCCTTTCATTTACAAATTTCGATCCTGTGGCCTGTGGGTTATGGCACAAAAACCTATCAGAAGCATTATTGAGGCCTTAAGCCTTCAAACCTGGGACCATTCAACTATCGGGATAACACGGGAAACATAGGAAAAACACGCTTCAACACATAAGGCTGGACTTCAAATACATATACACCCGCATCTATAACCTCATCGGGTCCACTCCTCAAATCCTTTCCACAACGCTCTCCGACCTCTACATTCTCTGATCTCTGATCGGCGCTTGGCTTCATCGCTATTTGTCATCAACGATATCGCTTATCGGCCCATCTACTATCAGCGTTTCACAGTCCACTATCACCTAACCCTACGATATCCAATCGCCGATCAACCAACTTGCACGACAATCCTCCATCGTCGATCTGCACTCTGCGGATTTGACGGTTCACACCGATTTTGGGTAGATAACGAGCATGAGGATTAACCACCTGAAAAGTGATTTCCTCTCTCCTCCTCGCTGCTACATGTCGCTCAGTTAGTGGAATCGAGTGACTACCCTTAAATACCACTTACCACTCCTACCTCGCCCCAAATGCCATTTCATGTTGCGGAACCAATTTCCTCACTGATTATCTTCTACGCTCTTCCACCATGCGATGACTGTTGATCTATGAGATCCAATAGATCCCATGCACTCTCCGTCTATTTCCTCCTTGACTTGATTTCACTTGCTTTTGATGGATTTACGCCTTTCTCAGGTTTCCTTCTGCCATACTCCCCTTAACACATGACACAACAGTTAATTCAATATTGTTGGATCGCCATCAATCCTACTGCGATTGATGGTTGATCAACACACTTACAAACGGGATTTAAGCCATCCACACAAATATATATACAACAGAACTGAAAGGACATAATACACAGGCACGTGGAAATCCACAGAACACATAATCTATTCATTATACAATATGGAATACAGACTAAGGTATTTCAGACTTAGAAACAAGTCCCCTCTCGACTACATTTTGATTACTCTCGACTTACACAAATTCTATTTGTTCCCTATCTCTCTATATTGCTCTCTGTCACACACACAGACTCTCTTTTTATAAGAGATTACAATAGTCGTGGATCATTTAAGATGCACGATTTCCTCCCACAATAACTCAACAAACCCCTAAACTCTCTATACACATACATGGCTGATTAGATCACATTGAATAAGTCTTCTAGAGACTTTATGCATTCCATCATTACTGTGTTTTAAACAGAATTTGTCCCTTTTGTTGCTCCAATGGTCCACGTCCTCCTTCTCTGCTTTGGATTCCGAATTTGATTAAGAGTGCCAGATGCTCCTACATCAAACTCCCGAGGCACAAAAATTTATGACCTCCTGGTCATATCCTTCTCCTTATCCTTAGAAATTCTACCCACTTCTCAGTGGAACTTTCTTCATGATCTTCTGTGAGATGCAACCAACCTCTGCAGTAACAATCTTCCTCTGCTACACGATAACTCACCAAGCTTTCTCCTCTGAGCTTTAATCTTTTGGCATCCTGTTGGTTCTCTTCTCTGGAACCAATTGAGCACTCCTCACTCTAGGTTACTACAAGTCTTCTCACCTCCTGCTTCCGCTATCTGTACGATAGTAAGACCATAAACTCTCCAGCATTAAACATTTGTACCTCCTCCTTCTCCTTTTGCTTGCACTCTTTCTTCCTTCTCGCAGGAAAACTTTCCCTTAACCTTTCCCTGCTCTGATACCAAATGATGAAAGGAGATTTTGGGGTAAGGCAAAATCCCTTTCATTTACAAATTTCGATCCTAAGGCCTGTGGGTTATGGCCCACAAACCTATTGAGAGCATTATTGAGGCCTTAAGCCTTTAAACTCGGGACCATTCAACTATCGGGATAACATGGGAAACACAGGAAAAACGCGCTTCAACACATAAGGCCGAACTTCAAATACATATACACCCGCATCTATAACCTCATTGGGTCCACTCCTCCAATCCTTTCCACAATGCTCTTCGACCTCTACATTCTCCGATCTTTGATTGGAGCTCGGCTTCATCGCTTATTGGCCCATCGACTATTGATGTTCCACAGTCCACTATCACTTAACCTTCCGATATTCGATTGCCGATCAACCAATTTGCACGAAAATCCTCCATCGTCGATTTGCACTCAACAGATTTGATGGTTCACAACGATTTCGGGTAGACAACAAGCATAGGGATTAACCGCCCAAAAAGAAGTTTCCTCTCTCCTCCTCGCTGCTACGTGTCACTCAGTTAGTGGAATCATGTGACTACCCTTCAATACCACTTACCACGCCTACCTCACCCAAAATACCATTTCATGTTGCGGAACCACTTTCCTCGCTAATTATCTTCTGCGCTCTTCCACCATGCGATGATTGTTGATCTATGAGATCCAATGGATCTCATGCACTCTTCGTTTGTTTCCTCCTTGACTTGATTTCGCTTGCTTTTGATGGATTTATGCCTTTCTTAGGTTTCCTTCTTCCACACTCCCTTTAACACATGACACAACAATTAATTCAATATCGTTGGATCGCCATCGATCCTTCAGTGATCGATGGTCGATCAACACACTTAAAAATGAGATTTAAGCCATCCACGCAAATATATATACAACAAAACTGAAAGGACATAATACATAGACACGCGGAAATCCACAGAACACATAATCTATTCACTATACAAGATGGAATACAGACTAAGGTATTTCAGCCTTAGAAACAAGTTCCCTCTCGACTACATTTTGATTACTCTCGACTTTGTTATGAAACCAGCTCAAGAAAAGATAGAAAAGATAGTTCAACGCCTTAGAATTCAGCCTCTTCGAGGGGGAAACCTCCTTTACATTACATAAAGGAACAATTCTTGGATGATTCAAATGACAAAACCTCCTTTCTATATATAGGAGTCTAAGGAGTCACAATATAACCCATCCGACCTAATAATAATAATATAAAGCCACAAAAATAACAATAGAGGGATTCTATGGGGCATAGTAATAACCATATGGGGACAATAGGGGCACAACAATATTAATAAGGGGTACAACTACAATAGTAATGGGGTAATCACTAGTATTATAGGGACCCAACATGCCCCTCTCCTTCAAAAAAGTGTTTTCCTCAACTGTCGAGTAGTTTTTGTTACAGGGAAAAGTGTCTATATAGAACTGCTCTATCCCACTAATGTGTGACAGCTGCCTTAGAAACAAACAGAGAAAAGCTACTTTCGTTTTTCCTTTATGAATTATAGATAGAGAGGAACAGAAAGACCAACCTCTGTCTTGCGTTAATCTCCTGATTTGATTCCTTTCTTCTTTGATAGTCTTCAGCTACCTACTCCCTTGCACGCCCAGCTTCACAAAGTACCTGTAAGATCACAGAAGCATAGCACTATACAAAGACATGGATCTATAATCATAAACAATCTAGGATCAGATGTAAATTAACCATACAAATGTAGCAAGCATCAGTGACACAAAAGCATGGAGGAAAACTCGAATAGCTTTTATTGATAAACAAGAAAAGAGCCAAGAGGAGTTACAACCAGTTGTTCTGACCCAGCATCAATCTCCCAGCAAAGAAGCCCCTCTTCACCTCAAACAAATCTTAGATCACCCAACAATCTGATGTTTGTCTCAAGAAACCAACAACAATTCCTTACAATATGCAAAATTCCAGCCTCTGGATCTCTGGGACGAGGGATCCATATATGGATGTTTGTAATGGAGATGAGTCAGCTCCTGATTTTATTAGTGTCTTCCCTCTGATAGTTCTTGCTTCCACTTGGAGATTGATGGTCTCTTACTCATCCTTGGTCGAATTCAGTGAGGCAAGTGTCACAGGAGAAGATTCTGGAAGCTTCCATTGCCTATCCACCTCGCGGAATGACACTGCCATTTGTCATTTCTCGCCCATCGCACCCCACAGAAGGGATTTTTGAAATGCAAGGCACCCACACAGTGTATTTAGGTGATATGCAACGCACTTAGCCAGTGGAGCAGCTGAAATGATCCTGTTTTGACCAATTCTGAGCAGTTTTTCATGGAGAACTTCTGGGAGAAGCTGTAATCTGCTGACCTTGTTCCTTTAGGGGTTAGAACAACACTTTTAGGGACTTAGGAGCCCTTGATTTATGGACATTTCATGCTTGGGGTTGTAGGGCCCAAAAATGTCTATAACAGTTGCCCCCTAAAGCATGAGGTCGTTAATCTTTTGATGTCGGGTGAAATGCTTTATTATAAGGATCCGAAGTTCTTTCAATGCTGGGAGGAGACCTGTAATAAGATACAATACAATACATAATCTTCATAATATTTCATGATCTAGCTGAGGCGGGCATTCCCATGCTCAGCTTTATAAATTCATTTTCATGTACATAGGACAGACAATCGTCTGAGTGTAGACTGATGATTCTGATAGAGCCATCATCTTTTTGATTGGATGATTATCTGTGCAGCAATGATGTACATTTGATGTCTTTATTTCCCTGAATATATATCGCAACCCGGATGGATGAAACTAGATCCAGGGTCTTCAATCTCGTTCGATATTCACTCGAAGTACAAGTCAATCCATGTGAAAGCTGTTCTGGAGTCGAACATGGAAAGACATCGCTTGATTACCAGCCAATGATGCAAGCTGTTAACAGGCGCGAGAGGAGTCACCGATAATGATAATGACCCTCAAGGTACTGCAGTACGATTTACGTGGTGTGAATAAAGGACTTGGCGTCGAACACCACGCAAAATCTTTCGGTCGAAGGCCATTGATGTAAACCTATCGCCGGAAGTGAGAAACTTGCCATTGAGGCATGCAAGCTTCAAAGTACTGAATGGGGTGTTCCTAGATCAACTTCTTGGATAATGAGCTGATGTCGACAAGAAGTGATCCGTCACAGGAGGGCCTTAATGAATCCCACATCAATGACACAGAATGGAGCAAATGATTTTAATGGAGGTGAAAACGATCTGGTGATATAAGGTTCAGGGTGGCGGTCATGAAAGAATGGAGTATAAATGTATGGTAGTGGGTGAGACACAGGTGAAATTCTCTGAATGACCTCTCTTGAACATATCGACAACACTGATGTGATGGATTGGTAGCATTAACCCCAAATGTGGATGGTATGATGGGACCATGGTGATGCGACCGGTGAATGAAACAACCCAACCCGACTCGAACACGGAGTGGAAGTGTCATGTTCAAGAGCGACTTGCTACCAACAAAGTTTCTTCAAGTTTTCTTCCCAATTTTCCCCAGTCATTGCTAACCAATACCTCTTTATTTTTGTCAAGCTTGAGGAGGATAACATATGCTTTTTCTATAATTTTCCCTTCGGGCAAACCCATCGCTATGTTTTAACGAGCCTAGCGATAGTGAAACTCGTTCTCGTCTATAGACAAGTTTGTCGCTATTATACTTTTAACGAGTTTAACGACAAAGATAACTCGGTCCTTTTCAATTTTAGAGAGTCTAAAAAGGAACGTAAAGGTAACTCCAAAATTCCTTTTTCGTCATCTAATCCCTTAAGTCCGAAAAAGTATAAAACAATACAGAAGGGATGAATTTTCGATACTTTTAACGAGCCGAACAAAACAAGCGCTCGATCTTTTTGTGTAATAATCCCTCAGGTCCAAAAAGATTAAAATCTAGAGGAGGGATAGCACTTCCTGTCCCTTTAACGAGCTGGAGATGCCAATGGCTCGACAATCTTTTCATATTTTACGAGTCAGTTGAAAAGAGCTTAAAGGAGACTCGTCTTTTGAGGAACGAGTGATAAAATGGGTAGCAGCTGATTCCAGGTAAGGTTTGGAATTTTCCAATCACGACAGTGTCACAAGGATGGCTAGTGAGATCACTCTTCGCAGCTGTTCCTCAAAATGGGTAAACAATCAAATGGGGGTGAATGATCGGCCAATGTAAAAGTGGAGGTGACGGTGCAAACATGACCAAGGCTTTAATGGCTGAAGTACTACATTCACGATGGTTATTTATCGGGGGAATAGTTCATTTTTTAACGAGCTTAAATGCGGGGGGAAACATTTGCTCATGGCTTATGTTTATTTTTTAACGAGCTTGAACTATGTGCTAAAAATGCTCGATCAAATGGTCCCTTTTTGATTTTACCATAAATAGCTTTGTTCTTTCAAAGATTGTACTGTATTTTCAAATGCTTCATCAAACTAGTAAGAAATGAACAATATATGTTTGAAAATGAGTTAGAACACTAATATTTTACTTTGAACTACGTAAAAAGTAATGAAAAAGTGTTTTTACCTCTCATTTTACCATTTCATTTGAAATTTGGTTTGTTGGAGCTTTGGAGGTGCTTTCCCCCTTTGATTTTCATCAGCTGATTTTGGGAGATTCTGTGGACGATTCTCGGCGCCGTCTGGACCAGGTAGGAGCTAAACCTGAGCTCTTTTATCTCATGGTTTCCATTTTAATTCTGAGCTTGATTCCTAGTTTTTCTGAGCCCCTGGGGTTTGAAAAACTCGTTCTGCCTTCAGCGCACCCTCTGTGTATCGAAAGGCGCGTTGAATGTTGGCTTGTCTAAAGGGCATCTAACATGAAACGCACCCAAAGCACTACTGTAGGTGCGATGGGCGCAGAGAAGGAATTCTGTGCACAATTTTTGATGGAAATTTTGCCTGTTTCTTACCCAAATCAGGATCTAACTCTCCTCTTGTTTGGTTTTCAGAGATCTTTGGAGTAAGATGACCATTACATGGCAAGAATGCGAGCATGAAGAAGAGGAAATGCTTGCCCTACATGATCCGATTATAGTAAACGCACTGCGGAACTGTGGCTTGCTGAAGTTTTTCCGCATTTCTAGCATGAGACAACAGATCAGCTTACTGCAGTATTTGCTCGATGTTTGGGATCCTACCAACCAGGTTTTCCAGATTAGGGGCAAATCTATCCCCTTGACTGTAGTAGACATCTATTTCTTGACTGGCTTGTCGAGGCGGGGTGCCCCCATCTCTTTATCAGGTTCGGCCCGAGGAGGTGACTCTGTGAGAGATTATGTTCGCCGGTACTGCAGAGAAGGATCTCAGCCGAGTAAAGACGGCAAGATCATCATCCATGATGTCACTGACAGGTCCCTCAGGACTATTCTGTTTACTTTTGGTAGGATGGCCGGTGGTGCGGCTCTTCATGTAGCCAACCGATCTTATATGCAGTATGCCTTGGAATGCCTCCAACTGAAGGTGTTCAACTGGTGCGACGCAGTACTTTTTGTGATGAAAGAACAGTTGACCAAGATAAAGAGTGGGAGGTTGAAGAACTTTGGGTATGGTTGTATTTTGACCGCCTTTGCCTTGGAGAAGATACCACTGATGCAGCCGCAGTATATTGCAATCGATTTACCTTCACCTACTGAACCACGTATGCAGAGATGGGTTGACCATATGTCTAGGCATGCTGGTCAGTCTTAGATTTCATTTTATGATACCTTCTTCAGGTGGTTTGATCGTCAGGAGATGGTTTATTCCGAGTATCCATATGCTGGCATGGACTTCCAGGGTGATCCAGATTTAGTACTGCCGTATGGCGAACAGTGGGGCACCATTGGTAAAATCTTTGACCATATTCTTGTTTATCGTTTTTCATTTATAATGTCCTTGTGCTTTATTCTATCAAGAATTTAATAAAATTCATGTGTACATGCATATGTTGGTCCTGTTCGTCCAGTAGCGCGCCTGAGAGTATCACCTGCCGCCCCAGCAGGAGAGGCTGTCGGAAGGGCTATCCTTCGTGACCTCGATGTGGCCGAGACTCTCACAGCATTACAGAAGCAGGTTGAGGTCCTCACTCTTGGTATTTCAGATGTGAGGACTGACGAGCTACCTTTGAGGTTACAGCGACATACTACTGGTGTGCCAAGACGATGGACTCGTCTCTTACGCATGATCACACAGGCTGTGACTTGCTATCTCGAGCATCATTAGACTAGGGTGCCCCCTAGCATTTTGAGTTTTTTGGTCACTTGACCGATTTTGTCTTGGTTACAGAACATTATGTGCAAACCATAAACAGTTATATATATTTTTGATTTTCGGAGTTTTATTTTGGTTAAGTTACATGATCCAAATGCAAACATTGATGGTATGTTTCTTTTTATAAATGTTGCAAATGTATATCTAACACATAATTTGCCAATGATTCAGTTAATGTGTTTAAGTTTCTGGAAATATGTTGATATTGAATAAAATCAAATGGTCTTTCCAAAATCTTAACCCTTAGGAACATGCGATAAATAGCTGGGTTTCGGACGGAATAGATACCAGTGAGTTGTAGTATTACGAGTTGTGAGTCTAGCCTGACAATCAGTCAGCGTATACCATGTGTGATGGCATCAGAGAGAAGTTCTATCAATGCGCTATATTCAGCGATGTTATTTGTTTATCGACCAATACATACCCCTCTGAAACTTACTAACTCGCCGCTTAGATCAAAAATAGCCCAGGCTGCGGAAGATAGGTTCCGCGAACTACGACTCGCTCGTCGGCATATCCAACAATGACTCCAATAGGTTTGACATCTGCAACAAATGTAAAAAGTGGATTACTTGACCAAAATAAACACTTTAGCGAAAACAAAAACATAACAAAAGCATACAGGTTACCATTACATAGTAACGCTTGAGGTACAACCCGTTACGAGGTTGCGCCAGTGGAATTTTGTCATAATCCATTAACTCGTAGGCTCCTTTTGCCAACACTCGTTTAACAATATAGGGGCCCATCCATAAAGACTTAAATTTACCTGCTCCCAATTTATCGGATTCTTGGTCGTAAAGCAAGAGCAGGTCACCTTCTGAGAAGACACGGGGTTTGACATTTTTGTCGAACTGCGCCTTGACTCGTTTCTTATGGGCTTTATTAGCCAAAGTGGCATCACGACGGGTTTCATCCAATTGGATTAATTCCAAGAAACGAGCTTCTTCTTCTGAAGTTCCGGGGAGGAGATCAATTGCGAGTTTGAGAGACGAGATTTCGCACTGGATTGGTAAGACTGCTTCCAGGCCATATACCAGTTGGAAAGGTGTAAACCCGGTTGCATTCCTTACCGATGTTCGGTAAGCCCACAAAGCTGAGTACAGGATTAGGTGCCATCTTCTCTTGTGAACTCTAGTCATCCTTTGCAGCATGCGTTTCAGGACCTTGTTGATTGCTTCAACTTGTCCGTTGGCTTGCGGATAATATGGAGTAGAGCTGTCGTGAGACAACCCTAGTTTGGCAGCTAATTCGACCATCATGTGATTGCGAAAATGCGATCCATGATCTATGACTATAGCCTGTGGTACGCCGAATCTGGCGACTACATGATTGAAAAAGAAGAGGGCAGCTGTTTCACCAGTATTATCTAATGTAGGCATCGCCTTGGCCCATTTGGTAAAATAGTCAACTGCAACTATAATATACCCATGCCCCCCGGTCGAGGTGGGGTTACATGTCATGAAATCGATGCCCCACTTGGCGAATGGCCCAATAGCAACTATTGGCTGTAGAGGTGCGGGTGGTCTTCTGGTTTTGCTATCGAAAATTTGACAAGCATGGCAACTTCTGACTGCAGTTATGCAATCTTTGAACATTGTTGGCCAGAAGTATCCCTCTCGTAAGTTTTTTTGCGTTGTAGTATATTCGGATTGATGCCCCCCACACACGCCTGAATGACAATCATTCAGGACTTTTTCGGCCTCCTCATGGGTGAGGCACCTTCTCAGAACTGTATCAATACCGCGACGGTAAAGTGTATCACCGACGATCATGTAGTCTTTTGCTTGGTATCGAATACGTTTTTGTTCGGAGCGGGAGGTGTTTGGCCTATATTTTTGGGTTTGGAGATAAATGATTATATCCCCATACCACTCATTGCTTGAAGATATCAGAAACAAACTTTCGTCCACGATTGTTTCATCGGATGTTTCATCGTTGGACGACGATGGGAGATCGCACAATAATTCTGCGAAAACTAGAGCTTTCTTTGACTTGGATTTTACAAATTCCAGATCAAACTCTTACAGGATTGCTATCCATTTTGAATATTTGCCCCCCAACAACTATCGCGACAATATATAAGTCATGGGGTTGCAATCTGACAGAATGGTAGTTTTTCGAAAGAGGACATAGTGTCAAAATCTCTGTATCGCTTGAACAGCTGCGAGTGCTAGCTTTTCAACGTAAGAATATTTGCTTTCTGTATCATTTAAGTTTTTTCTTAAATAATATATAGGATGTTCAATCCCATTGACTTCTTGAACTAAAACCATTGCGATGGTCGTATCCGCTGTTGCCAGATACATGTTAAAATCTTTTTGATAATCAGGAGCATACATTAATGATGCTTTCATTAGTGATTCTTTTAAAGCATCAAAGGAAGCTTGCGCAACCTGATCCCAGACAAAGGGTACTTCCTTTTTCAAAATACATGTATAACCTTTAGCAAGTTCGACGTAATTTGGAATGAACCTCTTCAGAAAGTTCGCTTTCCCTTGGAGTTTCTGAATCTGAAGCAAATTCGAAGGTGGAGGCAAATTTATGATTGCCTGGACCTTACATGGGTCGAGATGAATCCCGTCCTTTGAGACTACAAAGCCAAGCAAATGACCAGAACTGACGCAAAATACACATTTGTGTGGATTGAGTCGTATCTTGTAGTGTCGGCAACGTAGAAATATCGCTCTTAAATGCTGCGGGTGATCAGTCCGCTTTCGCGAATGAGCCGGAAGGTCGTCGAGGTATGGTTGAACGATGTTTTTGATGTCATGGAAAGCATAATTCATTGCCCTCTGAAACGTCGCCCCTGCGTTCTTCAAACCAAAGGGTAATTTTCGATATGCGAATGTGCCCCATGGACAAATAAATGCAGTCTTTGACTGGTCCTGTGGGCAGATATTTATTTGATTATACCCGGAGAATCCATCCATGAATGAAAAGATTTCGCATCCGGCGCATTCATCAATTATCTGGTCGATAAAGGGTGTAGGGTAGTTGTCTTTTGGACAAGCTTGATTTACATCCCTATAATCGACGCACACTCTAATTGTTCCTTGTTTTTTCATAACAGGGACAATATTCGATACCCAATCGGTTAGAGGAACTGGGTAGATGAAACCAGCATGGAGGAGTTTCTCAACTTCTGCCTTAATGGCAACGGCTTTCTTGGGGTGCACCTGCCGTAGCCATTGTCGTACTGGTTTGACATCTGGATACATCTTAATTTCATGTTCAACGATACTCGAGTCAATGTCTGGCATTTCACTATATGACCAATTAAAGACATCTCTGAATTTGCGAAAAAGAGCGTTATATATTTCCAGTTTTGAAGGAGAACAACATTTGCCAACATAAATATTCTCTACAACATCTGTTTTGGTCGAGATATTTATGGTGATAATCTCTTCAATGTTGGACAAGTTTCGCTCGGAATCCACCGTGTTTACAGTATTTGATAGAAAATTAAAAACTGAAGGATGATAAAGGTCATCTGGAGTATCTTCTCCATAATTCAGAAGAAGGGAACGATGGTGGGAATCATTCCATGGTGCCCCTTCAATTACCATTGATTGGACAATTCCTTCGTCGGTGACATGCACTCGCGACCAAGGATCTGAAGGGGTACCATATTATTTAGACCTATCTATCCAAACGCTTGTTGAGCGTTGATTTGGGTTTGCCTCCCATGCTAGGAAAATTGATTGCTACAATATTTCTGTTGGGCTTGGAGGCAAAACCATCGCATGATCCATGTCGATATCGTTTTCTGAGATCTTTTTAGAAGATATCATATTGCAGGTTCCTATCGATGCTACTTCCGCCAGATTGATTGGAGGTGGAAGGGTGAAAGTTCCCATTAATATAGGATCTTTTAGTAGGCCTACTCCGATATTTTGAAGCGAATGAGGGCTTCCATGGATCATAGGAATGCTTCTTGTAACTTGAGAACCATCGGGTAGGAAGTTTTGTTGATCGACGATTGTAATCCCTCCTTGAAAGGGAAATGCAATCTTCCTAAAATAGGTCGAAACAACCGCAGCCATAACATATATCCATGGTCTTCCCAACAGGATGTTGTAATCGAGATTTCCGTCGATTAATTCAACATCTATTTCTACTATTTTCCCTCCTAGTTCAACTTTCAAGTTACTTAGAATACCATATGGGGTATATGTCCTTCCGTCGAATGCTTTTAATGTCGTCAAAGATCGCGACAAGGTTGGAGATCCTAAAGTTTTCCAGCAACTCATCGACATAATGCATGTAGGTGCCCCTTCATCAATAATTGTTCGATGAACATTTTTGTTGAGGGTTTTCACTTGAACAAGGAAAGCTAGTTGAGATGGTAATTGAGGATCGTATCCTTTATGATCGAAGGATACAAGATTTGAATCCTTTGGGTCTATCCCACCAATGGCTGATAATAAAGCCTGCCTTTGGGATGGAAAATTCTGTAGTACTTCAAGAGTCGACATAGCGGATGGCGATTGGGCCAAATCTTCCACTATATTATAATGCTGCGCCGCTCTAGCGCGGGGATTAAATGTTGACTTGTGTACTACTCCCTTTGGCGGCTTTATTGTCAATTCAGGAATGATGGGTGGCACAACTTCTGTCGAAGTTGTTTTCGAACTACTAGGTTGATCTTTATCCTTGTTGTTCGACAACTGTGGATTCCCATAATCTTTGTTCCTTGAGATGGGGAAGCATTTCCACTTTCAACCAGATTTGTTCCTGGATTTGGAAACGGATCAGTTAAAATTGCGAATATTTTTGAATTCTTGAAGAATTTCTTAAGCTCAGATCTGTGTGGAAAATTTGCGGTACGATGATCCTCATCACATATAAAGCATGGATTTTTTGGTTTCCTATCTCCAGGAGGGTTTGAAGAACAATTTTCAGGTGATGATTCCTCCTGTTTCTTCTTCTTCCCTTTGCCTTTCTTCTTGCTCCCTGGTTGTTTGGTTTGTTTGCCTTTATCTGTCGATACGACATTTACTTCCGAGGCAAGAAGTTCATCTTTTGCATTTTGACCTGAAATCTTACGGGCCTTTTTGGATGTAGCCTTTGTCGATTTCGTGTCTGTTGTGCCAATCACGCCATCGCTGGCATGAGAGTCATTGTTTGATTTAGGAGGAGGAGGAATTGAGAATTCCGGTCTAGGGGCGTCAGGTATTTTATCGTAGAGCGTGCCGGACTGAGTGTAAATCAAGTCCAAATATTGCGCACGAGCGATGACTTGCTCTTCTGTTACGACTCCCCCCTTTGCCACATCTTCCGTGATGGAAGGTAGTAATGACTTGATAAACCATTCAGCTAAGAACTGATAGGGGACATACGTTTTTACCATTCTACGACGATGTTGCCACTCGTATATGATCAGATATGTGAGTGGCCGTTTTCTGTTTGAAGTTGGTAAGATGTTCTGTTCCCATTTCGTACCTTATTGGTAGCTGAAAATGGGTTAAAAATGTTGTGGCTAAGGTACTGAAGTTGTCGAAAGAAGCTCTAGGAAATTCGATGTAGCATTTTGCCGCTGGACCCGTTAACGTCCTCTGAAAGAGGCGAAGTCTTATCGAATCATCATTTAGGGTGTTTGATGAACACCATAGATGAAAGGTCATCACATGATTCGATGGATCTTCACCCGAATTTCCATTAAATTTAGGAATATCTGATGGAAGTTTATGCGGAATTGATGGCCACCAAGGGGCGTAAACGATTGGATCGTTTGTTAACCGATTTAAATCAGGTAACTCTAGAGTTGCCACAAAGGGTAACTGCTGATTCAGGTTAGGCGAAACATACCCAGGATAAGATGGGATCGCCTGAGTAGTTGGTTTTTGCATACCGACATAATGCATTTGATGCTGGTAACTTTGGTAAGGTTGGTGGGCATGACCATTGTAAAATGGTTGATTTTGACCGTTTTGAATATACGGTTGTCCACTATTTGCAAAGATTTGTTGCTCAGAACCTTGGTATACTTGTTGGAATTGCGGTTGTTGGTATTGTACTAGCCATGGTTGTGAAGCCATGTGCTGTTGCCCGATACTAACAGTTTGACCAAGATGAGGGGTAATTGTACCCGTCTGAACCTGTGTCATTCCACTAGTCGGAGATTGTGGTTGAGTTGCAGGGTCAAGGGGCTGTTGCATTACAACCTGAGAAACCTGAGGTTGGCATACAACAGGCAGTGCTTGAACTTGCGACATCGTCACAATAGCTAGCGTAGTTGGTATATTTGACATAGGTAAGCATTGTTGCATCGAATATACAACTATTGGTTGTTGAGGTAGTATTGGTACCCAACCGCTTGAGGTAATTCCAATATAACCCGGATGTTGTTGTGAACTCCCGTATGGATATCCTCCTGGAGGGGATAATGAAAGGGTATACTGCCCCCCATACGGTGGTAATCCAGAACTCAAAGGAATGGTTTGCCCTTGGGGGCCAGACTGGCCAAATTGACCTCCAAATGGATGAATTTTTTGAGACTCAACATAAGAGTTTCCGGATATTATTCCAGATGAACAAACAGGAACAGACCATACTGTCGAAATGGCCCCTGAGTGGGCTCCTTCTAGCGGTTGAGAGCTAGTCGGACATATGGTATACTGACGAACATTGTTGGAGTGATAACAGGGAGTTTTGCCATCGCTATGTCAGACGACACAGTCCTAGATGTTGAAGGTTGTTCAGACATTTCTAGTCTATCCAAAAGGTTACCTAGTGATTCTACAGGAGCTTCCGCTGGCGGTAGACTAACTTTTGATGAAGAAGGATATAGAGTGATCCCGACTCAAAATTGCGATGGAGTACTAATTGGAGGATCTTCCACAATCTCTTCTATGGCAATCAGACCAAGTGGAAGGGGAAGACCGTCAGGTCCGTAGAATATTTCTGGTGTCGAAGAAGGTATGGAATCGGTAGTGACAGACGTTCGAAGAGCAAGACTCTCCGAACCGGTTGAAAATGGAACTAGTTTGGTAACACAAGTGTTTACTCTCAGACTAGGATCAATATCACTGTCCTTCTGTGGCTGCTGAACTTCTTCTGTAGAGGCAGGGTTACCAGAAATGTTTGGAGTAACCGCAGTCTTTGATGTTGTTGGAACAGTTGTTCTAACTTTAACAGGAGATTTGGAACCGGTTAAACGAGTTCACTTTGTCCGTACTAGCTTCGATTCTGGAGACAAATACGGCTGACTCGTAAGCCTCCGCGAACGACGGGGTTTCAATTGACTTTCTTCCACGATTGCGGATTACTCGATCAACTAAAATAAAGGGGAAGTATGTTTCCGAATTAAATGAATTTTAGACGCTTTGACACAACTTGTTTTTTCAATTTTTAAGAGTCGAGAAAAAACAAAAGATGACTCTAGTCTCCTTCGATTTTTAATGAGCCTGAAGTGACAAGTGCTCAGATGGACCTTTTCTGTTAAGGAGTCTGAAAAGGAATGAAAGGGACTGCTCTAGAAATCTAGGTAGAGGGATTACCAAACCAATCGCAAAACTGCAGAATACTTTTTACGGTACGGCAGTCAATCTTCCCGAATGCTGTGTTCAGTGCATTGCGATCGATAGGGCGGCAGACACGGCTTCCTATGGATAAAGGATTAAGCCTATTGGGGTCTCCCAAAATATACTCGACGGTACGTGGGAGCACAAGTCTATACTGGCACTTATCGTCTCAAAGTGGAGGAATCACCCAACCATCAGTGAGAACAACAGTTACCAGGCTTTACGACGCCAGAATACGTCTCTAGCCTAGACTTCTAAATGTTGTGCGTTAAGTTCCAAAGCATTGTTAGATTCATTGAATTTATTTTAAGTTGATCTTGTTTATGAAGTTTTCCTTTCAGGTTCACCACGAGATGTAGATGTAATTCCTAAAATGCAATCTAAGATGATAAACAAACTTTTTATCTTCTTTGTGCAATGAAAATCCTAGCTACTAAGGAAAAGAAAGACATAATCTTTTCACAAAGAGCAAAGAGCACACTCTGAATACACTTTCCTAAATCAAGCTAATCAGACTGTTTATATGCAAATGTACATGCATGTATTTGTTTTCGACTTTCTTAGTATATGAATGCTAAAAAGAAAGTTGATGCACAAATCTGAATTTCTTTTCAAGCGACAAATATCAACAAGTTTCTTTTCGAAATCAAAAAATGGAGACGATCACAACACTTTACGATTTTGAACTGAATACTTGTTTTCGACACTAGAAAATTAATAATTCAGACCAAAAGCAATAGTAACAGGATAATCGACCATCAACAAAAATCAAACTCTTTCCTACGATTGAAATGGACACTTGCGACAGTTTCAAATCAAAGGACGACATTACGATTATGCTAATTTTGCAAAGGAGAACTGAAAATGACTCAAAAAACACACAAAAACATCTACGGTTCTTTTGTACAAAGGAGGTGGAATAACAGCAAGGAAAAGGGGTTTCAAACAGACATATACTGATCACAGGCAGCAAAATTCAAGAATAGAACTGGAAAGAATGAATCACAGAAGCCAAAACTGCACAGAGCTAGTCTGATCAGCGCACCTGTAACACAGAGAATTTGAAATGCAGCGCAGCTTGTCCACTCGGGAAGTGCGCTGAAATTCAGATTCTCTGAACAGTACCTGCGCTGGGCCAGAAACGAGACTCTGTTCGGGTTTCGGGTCACAGTTTGCAGTTCAGTTCTTGGGTTTTGGCCGAGCAAAAAGCAATTAGTAATGCAACAATCAGGGGTAGATCTAAGGAGGATCTAAGAGCTATCACAAGGGCAATCAGATAGTTTGTGAATCAGTTGTTTAAATCATAAATAGATCCAGTAGATGGATTGAAGTAGCAGTTATCTACTTTGCATTTGTTATGGCAAATGCAGTTCGAATGCTACTTGTAAGTTTATGAAACAAACAACAAATAATGATAAACAAACAAACTAATTAGCTCCCCAGTGGAGTCGCCATTTTGTTACAGGGAAAAGTGTCTATATAGAACTGCTCTATCCCACTAAGGTGTGACAACTACCTTAGAAACAAATAGAGAAAAGCTACTTTCATTTTTCCTTTATGAATTATAGATAGAGAGGAACAGAAAGACCAACCTCTGTCTTACGCTAATCTCCTGATTTGATTCCTCTCTTCTTTGATAGTCTTCAGCTACCTACTCCCTTGCACGCCCAGCTTCACAAAGTACCTGTAAGATCATAGAAGCATAGCACTATACAAAGACATGGATCTATAATCATAAACAATCTAGGATCAGATGTAAATTGACCATACAAATGTAGCAAGCATCAATGACACAAAAGCATGGAGGAAAACTCGAATAGCTTTTATTGATAAACAAGAAAAGAGCCAAGAGGAGTTACAACCAGTTGTTCTGACCCAGCATCAACCTCCCAGCAAAGAAGCCCCTCTTCACCTCAAACAAAGCTTAGATCACCCAACAATCTGATGTTTGTCTCAAGAAACCAACAACAATTCCTTACAATATGCAAAATTCCAGCCTCTGGATCTCTGGGATGAGGGATCCATATATAGATGTTTGTAATGGAGATGAGTCAGCTCGTGATTTGATTAGTGTCTTCCCTCTGATAGTTCTTGCTTCCACTTGGAGATTGATGGTCTCTTACTCATCCTTGGTCGAATTCAGTGAGGCAAGTGTCACAGGAGAAGATTCTGGAAGCTTCCATTGCCTCTCCACCTCGCGGAATGACACTGCCATTTGTCATTTCTCTCCCATCGCACCCCACAGAAGGGATTTTTGAAATGCAACGCACCCACACAGTGTATTTAGGTGAGATGCAACGCACTTAGCCAGTGGAGTAGCTGAAATGATCCTGTTTTGACCAATTCTGAGCAGTTTTTCATGGAGAACTTCTGGGAGAAGCTGTAATTTGCTGACCTTGTTCCTTTAGGGGTTAGAACAACACTTTTAGGGACTTAGGAGCCCTTGATTTATGGACATTTCATGCTTGGGGTTGTAGGGCCCAAAAATATCTATAACAATTTTGGATGCTTCTGTATAAAATTCTCATCCTCCCATGTGGAATCTTCGACAGATAAGTTCTTCCACTTGATAAGATACTCTGAAATTGATCGATTTTGTAGCTGTCGAGTTCTTGTTTCTGTGATTGCTTCTGGTTCCAATATAATTTTTCCTTCCTCATCAAGTTCTGGAAATATTGTTTGAATTGGGTCTTATCGCCTATAACCTTCTTTAAACATGAAACATGGAAAACTGGGTGCAATCGAGAAGCTGCAGGAAGCTCCAATTTGTATGCCATAGTACCAATCTTTTGCAACACCTTGTACGAACCATAATACTTTGGTGATAATTTATTATCCTTCTTAGCTTGCTTGAGGGACATTTGCTTATATGGTTGTAACCGTAGGAATACCCAATCAACTACATCAAAACTTCTTTCGCCGCGATTTTGATCTGCCTGTTGTTTCATTCTATTCTGTGCCAACACGACGTTATCCTTTAAGAGTTGGAGGACTTGTTGTTGATGTTCGATGTGATGTTCCATTGCTTGAACCTTAGAATTTTCTCTTAAATATGATGTGATGGATGGTGGTTGATACCCATAAAGTACCATAAATGGGGTCATTTTTGTTGCTGTATGGAAGGAAGTGTTATACCACCATTCAGCCAGAGGCAACCATTTGAATGATTGTGTCTATTTATCAGATACAAAGCAACGAATATATCCTTCCAAACATTTGTTTACTATCTCAGTTTGCCCATCAGATTGAGGATGATAAGATGAGCTATGAGCTAATTGAGTACCAAGACAAGAAAATAATTTTGTCCAAAAATTTCCAGCGAAAATGGGATCTCTGTCACTTACAATAATATTTGGGTTTCCATGTAGCTTTTGAATTGTTTCCATAAATGCAGTAGCAATTGTACTGGCTTTAAATGGATGTGATAATGCACAAAAGTGTGCATACTTGGTAAGTCTGTCAACTACCACCATGATGACACTCTTTCCCTCAGACTTGGGTAAACCTGTGATAAAATCCATTGAAACCTCCTCCCAACGTTGGCTTGGAATGGATAAAGTTTGTAATAGACCCGATGTGTTAATTGTTTCAACTTTATTTTGTTGGAAAACCAAACATTCCGCCACAAACTTTTGAATATATGATTTAAGGCCATCCCAAAAAAATTCCTTCTTAACCTTGTGATAAGTTTTTAAAAATCCCGAGTGCCCTCCTAAGGGAGAAGTGTGCAATTCCATAAGAATGTTTTGTTTTAGTTGCGAATTCTTACAGAGGTATAAGCGATCTTTGTACCATAATGAATCCTTTTTCCAGCTAAATGTATCCGACGTACTGGAATTTTGTTGTAACTTTCGAATAAGTGCCCACACTTCTTCGTCATTCTTCCATTCCTCCCTTGCTTCGTTTATCCAATCTGGTTGGATAATAGAAATGGCGCACAACAATGATTCCACATCCTCATCCTTTCTTGAGAGTGCATCTGCCACCACATTTTGCTTCCATTTTTTGTAGATGATTTCAAAGTCACAACCCAACATCTTTGTGACCCACTTTTGTTTCTCTTCAGAGGATAATCTTTGTTCTAAAAAGTATTTAAGGCAATCGTGATCCGTTTTCACCTTGAAGTGTCTTCCCATTAGGTAGGGTCGCCATTTCTTAAGTGCATGGAGTATTGCCAACATTTCCTTCTCATAAATAGCTTTGTGTAAAAACTTTCCCTTGATTGGATGACTTTCAAAAGCAATGGGTCTTTCATCTTGCATTAAAACAACACCAATTCCATTTCCTGAAGCATCACATTCCACAATAAAGGTTTTTGTGAAGTCCGGTGTAGCTAAGACAGGTGCTTGGCACATTTCCTCTTTAAGATGTTCGAAGGCCTTTGTTGCTTCTGGAGTCCATGAAAATGCATCTTTCTTAAATAGTTTTGTTAGAGGTGCTGCTATTCTCCCATAATTCTTAGCAAACTTGCGATAATATCCTGTCAACCCGAGAAATCCTCGCAGATGCTTTATGGATGTGGGGATTTTCCATTCCTTAATGGCTTTAATTTTGCTAGGGTCTACCTTAACTCCTTCATGAGATACAATATGACCCAGATATTCCACCTCTTGTACTCCAAAGAAACATTTGGATCTTTGTGCATATAATTGTTTCTCCTCCAATAGTTGTAGCACCCTGTCAACATGTTCAACATGATCCTTCCAAGACTTGCTGTAGATTAGTATATCATCAAAAAATACAAACACAAATTTTCTAAGGAATGGTTAGAAAATTGAATTCATCAAACCTTGAAATGTTGAAGGTGCATTGGTAAGGACAAAAGGCATGACCAAAAATTCATAATGACCCTCATGAGTTCTAAATGTTGTTTTCAGAATGTCTTCAGCTTTCATTCTGATTTGATGATATCCTGAACGAAGATCCAACTTGGTGAAGTAAATTGATCCATGTAATTCATCCAGTAATTCATCAATGACAGGAATGGGAAACTTATCTTTAATAGTGAGCTTGTTGAGCTCCCTATAATCCAGACACATGCGCCTTGATCCATCCTTCTTGTGCACCAATACTACTGGAGCAGATAAAGAACTTTGACTCGGTTGAATTATACCAACCTCTAGCATTTCTGCAACCATACGTTCAATTTCACTCTTTTGGGCATAGGGATATCTGTACGGCCTGATGTTTGGAGGAACACTTCCTGGAATCATATGAATAGCATGATCATGATCACGAATAGGTGGGAGACCTTTTGGAGTCTCAAATACCTTGGAATGATTGTCCAAGACTTTTTGGAGATATGGAGAAATAGATGATTCTAATGTGGAAACATCTAGCGAACATAATTGTGCAATTACACCTTTTTGTTCCTTTTTTAGAAGCTTTGTCATGCTGTTAGAGCTGATTATCTTTCCTAGTTTCCCTACAATACCCCTTAATTCAACTTCCTTTCCTTCCACAGAAAATTCCATGAAAATTTCTTGAAAATTAAAAGCTATTGTACCCAAGGATTGTAGCCATTGGACTCCTAATACAACATCAACACCTCCCATTGGAATGGAAAGCATTGGGCTAGTCAATACATATTCTCCCATGGATAGCTTGATATTATGGCACTTTCTAGAGCAATTTATTGTTCCTCCATTTGCAACCATCACTTGACACTCTGGTGCTAGATATAAGAAGCAATTCAATTCTTTTGCTACCTTACAATGAATAAAATTGTGGGTACTTCCTGAATCAATCAACACTATTACCTTTTTCTTCTTGATTTGTCCTTCTATCTTGATGGTTTGAGGAGTGGTAATTCCCGCCAATGCATTACAAGATATGGTCGGATTCATTTGTTCTTCATCTAGGCTTTGTTCCTGGAGTATATCCTCTTCTTTTGACCTTTCTTACTCATTTTCTTCTTCCTCTTCACAATCTATGTAGAATAATTTCTTCTCAGCACACTTATGACCTTTAGTGTATTTTCTATCACAACTGTAACAAAGCCCTTTTGCTCTTTTTTCTTCCAATTGTTGTGGTTTCAACCTTATAGGTTGTGGAAGACTAGTAGCAACAACACTTCCGTCTTTATAGTTGTGAGTGGTATGCTTCCTGGTTGCCATAATTTTGCTTTCCATTTTTCTTGCTAACCTGAATGCCTTCTCTAATGAATCAGGTTCCCAAAGGCAAACATCATGTTGGATATTATCCTTTAAAGAACCTATGAACACATCAATCCTATGCTCCTCTGGAATATTTTTTACCCTTATGTTCAATTTTTGGAACTCCTCAATGTGCTCCATTATTGAACCCTTTTGTTTGAGACTTATCAATTGGCTAAAAAAAGTGTTGCTTTTTGTATCCTCATAATATGTTATCAATTCTTCCGTAAAAATTGCCCAAGTGATAAATTGTTTATGAGAGCAAAGCCATTAATACCATACAAACTGATTTGGTTCCAAATATAAAGTTGCAATATGTACCTTTTGTGTGTTTTGCACATTATTGAGATCGAAAAATTGCTCCATCTGTAATATCCATGTTGCGGGATCCTTGCCATCAAAATTCCTCATATCGATTTTTGGAATATGGTGCGTCTTCGATCCAACATTAGAGTCTATGGAATCATGATTAACATTTCCTTTGTTCGCATCATGAGTTTCCTTTACTCCCCTTTCACCATTAGTAAGTATTTCTTGTAGAAAATTTGTCAAATCTGCCTTCAAATCTATCTTCAAATCGTCAATCTTGGCTTCCACGCCCTTTATCTTAGATTCCACACCATTTATCTTAGCTTATGTTAGCTTTTGTGAGAGTGAAATTTGTTGCACTTGGTCTTGTAATTTTGATATATCATGTAGCATTTCTTCCTCTTCTTCATGAGTCATGCTAGAGCTCTCAGATTGCTTACTAGGTGTTTGCATTTTCTTTCCTCGGGGCATTAGTTACTGATACTAATGCTCTACTATGCCCTTTGAATTCCTTCAAAATAATTTTTCAAACCAAGATTAAGCAAAAATTTAAAAAATCTACACACCTTTTTTCACTTTGTAGGAGCTCGATATTGCCTCTGATGTATCTCTGTAATTTCAGATCATCCAATTTTGAAATTGCGACCTGCGGTAGCCCTCTATGTCCTCTTTCCAATGCCACCAGTCTGACCCCAATTGGATTCTCCAATGAAGAGTTATGCCAAATCTCCCACAATGACCTGATTATAGACTAATTCAGTAGAGCGAACTTGTACGACGTGCCACGTGTCCCTGTTTCGACCTTTGGCTCTGAAAAATATATACAAGAAACTACAGTCCGTCCTCTTTCTGTACCTTCTTACAAAATTTCAATCCGATGCTCAGAGAGAAAGTTATGATGATTTTCCCCAGGTCACCTGTTTGGAATGTAATTCAGGAGTTTTCAAAAAGACCAACTTTCTCAGATCATATCTCCGCAAATATAGCGCGAAAAGCTCTGAATTTCGGATCCAAGGTTCAGTGCGATTTCGTCTCAAATGGGTTTTTTTTTTTCGCTTCTGAAACATCGCAGAAGAAAGTTATAGCGAAAATGCCATGATGATCTGTTTGGAGGAGCGAAACCCTAGAATCCAAAGCTCTGATACCAAATGTTATGAAACCAGCTCAAGAAAAGATAGAAAAGATAGATCAACGCCTTAGAATTCAGCCTCTTCAAAGGGGAAACCTCCTTTACATTACATAAATGAACAATTCTTGGATGATTCAAATTACAAAACCTCCTTTCTATATATGGGAGTCTAAGGAGTCACAATATAACCCAACCGACCTAACAATAATAATATATAGCCACAAAAATAACAATGGAGGGATTCTATGGGGCACAATAATAACAATATGGGAACAATAGGGGCACAACAATATTAATAAGGGGTACAACTTCAATAGTAATGGGGTAATCACTAGTATTATAGGGACCCAAGAGACTTACACAAATTCTATTTGTTCCCTGTATCTCTATATTGCTCTCTGTCACACAAATAGAATCTATTTTTATAAGAGATTACAACAGTCGTGGATCATTTAAGATGCACGATTTTTTCCCACAATAACTCAACAAACCCCTAAACTCTCTATATGCATACATGGCAGATTAGATTACATTAAATAAGTCTTCTAGAGACTTTATCCATTCCATCATTTACTCTGTTTTAAACAAAATTTGTCCCTTGTGTTGCTCCGATGGTCCACACCCTCCTTGCTCCGCTTTGGATTCCGAATTTGATTAAGAGTGCCGGATGCTCCTACATCAAAATTCAATCATAGAGTTACATACAAATCATGATGAAATGGCTTCAGCCATGTATGATAAATTCTTAACATTGGTACACACCTCTCACGATAATCATCTTAATAAACAAAAATCGTAAAGCTTGAAAAATTTCACAAATCAACCACAAGAAGATACACGCAACATTTTTCAAGAAAATACAATTAGCCAAGTAAATGATCTTAAATCTGAAATTTGTGATGAAGAAAATGTGCAAGAATTCTCAAATAGAGACATTTTAAAATCCATTGCTTCTGATTCTCATTTTTTACTTTATCATGATATTTTTTATTGATAGCAATATCTCTCCTCTTAACATTAATGACATTTTAAAAAATAAATAGGTTGATCTTAATGAATTGCCAATTAGTTTTTATCAAGATAGAGAATTGATTATTGATCATTCTTCTCGCATCAATGAGCATGTGCTGAATTTTTCTCCTTGTTTTGATACAATGGATAAGATCGAAGAGAATTATAATGAATGTGGTAAAGTCATTTATGATAATTACTTTGACATTGAAGATGTTGATTTTTCTTCTTCACAATTAAATCCTCATGATCAAATTCGGATCACAAATGGAAATGAAGAACACTTTAATTCAAAAATTGTTTCAAAAAATTCTCATTTTCAAACAACTAATGGTATTCATGATTTTAGCATTCAAGAAACCATTCCAATCTATGATTTATATGACGATCAAGCTCTCATTCCTATTCGTAGTCATAATTCTCTTTCTAATTCGCAAGTTTTTATTCATTCAAACTCCAACTCTTGTGAAAAGGAAATTGTTTTAAATCAATCCCAATTATGTTGTAACAATATTTGTAACTCTAGTGTAAACTATGAATTGATTTCAGATTTCTTTTCTGTTTTCAGTTTTCAATTTTTTGATACTTTGTGATGGAATATCGAGAAATTTAACATTGAACACTTGAAGTTTTACATTTCAATCATGAACATCAAAAGTCATTTCTTTTTCAATTCCAATTGATGCTCACCTCTTATCAATTGCTTCTTTCTTTTTGAAAGAAGTGTCAACAAGAGAGTGCATTTTCACAATGTGACCAACAATCTAATTCAATTAATAATCTTCCATTGTATCTAACATATTTCCACTCATCTTTCATAAATCCATTTGAAAGATATTTGGAAAGTTTTCCTTCATGGAAGATTGTTAATAGTTTAACACTTACACATAGCACTAACGATTTTATACAGGCCTTTGAATCAAAAAAATTGTTTCTACAACCTGGCCTGTTATCTTCTCTTTTGAATCACCTCCAATCATTAATAGAAATTCATCCAGATTTCTATGATCCAATTGAAATTCAATTGGAAAGGATGTTCCAAGAGAAGGTAATTGTAAATAAGTTTTTGTCTGTAAATATTTTAGTAATAACTTTATATTCCGCATTTAGATTTAACTTGTTTAGTTTAATTACATTTATATTTTTGTTACTAATGTTTAATATGTCCATACATGCAGGAATTAAAATGATTATGGATTTTAGAGATCTGTGGCATGAATCTTTTAAATAATTGACCGGAGAATCCACAGTTTTATCATTTTTGGATCGACGTTTCGAATCCCAAGTGGGATCCATCTTCAGGATGAGAGAATGATGATGATAGAAGAGCAGCGGAGAGGTAATAAATAGTGATGAGGATGAAACGATTATGAAAACAAACAAGTCGGCTGAATTAATAACTTTATTATTTTTATTTTTATTTAATTTTTATTTTTAATTTTTATAATATGTTAAAAATTTTTAAAAATATTTATTTTGATATGATAATTAATATTAATCTTAATAAGAAAATAATAACCAAATAATTTAATTAAATTATTAATAATATTAATAATACTAATTAATTATATTATTAATATTAATTAAATTGATTATAATAATATTAATATTATTATATTAATTAATTAATTAATAATAATTATATTAATAATATTAATTATTGTTATTAATTAATTATATTAATTATTTATTGTTTTTGAATATATTATTAATCCTAAATATATTAATTAAAATATTATTAATATATTATTAATACTAATTATTATTAATTATATTAATTATATATTATTATTATTAATTTATTAATTAATTAATATTTAATTATATTAACCATATTATTAATTATAAAACTAAACATATTACTTATATTATTAATATTAAATAAATTTGTTAAAGAATTAATTTTGTTATGAAATTAATTTAATTTTATACCTAGGAAGGAATAATTCTAATGAGAATAAACCTGGGGTAATAATATTATTAATTATATTAATAATAATATTAATATTAATATATTATTATTATTAATGTTAATTATTTTAATTATGTAATAAATTATTATTATTAATATTAATTAATTATATTAAATTATATTATTGTTAATATATTAGTTAATATTAATTATAATGATTATATTAATTATTATTCTTAATTATTTAATTATATATTATTATTTATAATTATAAAATAATTCCTCAATATATTAATTAAATTATTATTAATATATTATTAATTATAATATGATTATTAATATATTAATTAATATTAATTAATTATTTATTTATTTATTTATATCAATTATATTATTTATTAATTATAAAATTATTAATAATAGTTCTTATTAATAATGTTATTATTAATATTAATTTGTTTTTATATATAATAATGATTCTAAAGGAGATTAATGTTATACCCAGGGGAAATTTTATAAGAAATAGATTTTAACCTAGGGACCAAAAGGGAAATAATATCTAGGGTTAGAATATTCTAGAATTTTACCAAAATCCTATACCTCGATTTAAATGAAAACAAAGACTAAAGACACAAGAAAGGAGAGGGATAACTTACCTGCTTGAGGCCTTTACCTATTACGGGCGGAAGTGCTTACGCTTTTCATTACATGGTTACACTGGAAGTATGACTATACCTAGTCATTTTCCCTCCATTCAGTTGGTAATTAGGAGTAGATTAATTTAGATTAGATTCTTTTCTGTTTTCACTGCAGATTTAAATAAGAAAGTAATGAATTTAATATTTTCAACATCTATTTTTCACTTTATGATAAAGTGATTTAAAACATATTAGAGGCTTTTGAATAATTTGATTATCTTTATTTTGCAAAACTCGATCACACTCACAATCACGCTTTTAATGAAAAAAACATGTGTGGAGAATTACTATCGTTTGGCAATCTTTGATTTACAAGTACATCTGAAAAGGTCATAGTCATCACTATTATCATCCTATGTGAAATTGAGACGAATGTAATCTTAAAATTAATTACTTAAAATTTTAGACTAAATAAATAGATGATATTGAACATAAGGGAATTTGAAAAAAATAGTGAAGAACTTGAAGATCTGTGAGGTAAATTATAGTTAAAATTCTTCCAGGTATGCAATTTACAAATCCATTTTAATATATCATTAGTTTTTATTTTCATCATTATTTATTTTATAGGTTTTCCTTGTTTTATTTGAAAACTTAAAATAAACGAGCAGTTAACTTTTTATAAATCTGCAATATGTTTAGGGAAATACTTATTGTTTCATCAAATTCCCCTCATAAAATTCTTGATAATTTTAACTTGTTATCGAAAGACTCATACCGGATCATCAAGTTTTATAACTTTCCTCATTAGAAAGTTCCAATAACTTTCTCTGATCAAAACTCTCGATAGTTAATTAAATTATTTAAAAGGATATTTATCTTAAAGCAAGGTTTAGTCAAATGCTCTCTTTTGAATCTTGCAGCAAATGAACTCATGACTTTATCTATGCATGTTCCAAATCTCACAATTAAACTTGTAAATATGTAATATGGAACATGTAAATCTAATAGATGATGATTAATTCATTTTGAGTTCTCTTTTATTTCAATTCTTTGATATATCACTCCATGCATAGAAATTCAAACTTTCATCATATACTTAATTGATACATCATTTGAGTTTGAATCATTTTCTATATTCAGGGTCTAATATAAATTCAGAAAAGAAAGAGAACATGCATCACTGCAAATGATAAAGAAGCGAATCTTAATTTTCATTTTTGGATAAATTCAGTTTAATATGATTCCCTCGAACATGAGATTATTTTCTTAATTTTATTTCTTGTTTTAGATTAGATTTAATAAATAATGATTTTGAGTTAGTTGCCTTGTATTGGAGAAAGTCATACCTTTCCAGTAAGATTAAATGAAATTCTTCAATGGTAAGTCTCATATATTCACTTTCATTCATTTCTTTACTTTTTAGATTCAATTTTGTTTTTAGTTTTTGCTGATATGTAACTCTCTTTTGCAGCTCTTCACAAGCATTTTCACACCTCCACCAGATCAAACTTTGAGCTTATTTTCCTGATTTACTTTAAGTTTCTAAAAGAAGCAGTAACAATTCTCACCGAATCAACCAAAAAGGGGGGTTTCTAAACCTTAATATTTTTCTTTAAAGCATTACTTTGATTTAAAAATTGTTAAAATCTTTTTGAAAGTTTTGCTTTTGAAAAAGAAAATCCATAGCAAACAGAAATTTCCTCATTTTAATTGAACTTTATTGTTACTAAATTCTTATAACTTTACAAGTTAAAATTTATCTAAATTTCAACATAAGAAAGAATGTTTATTTGATTATATTCTTTTTCTTTTGTTAAGAAATTTATATAAACAATCTTGTGGAGTTTTCCTTTTAGATTTGGTTTTGGTGATTTTACCATCATATTTGTGAATGATTGTATCTTGAGAAAATTCTGTTATCATATCACATTTACATTTTTCTTTTAGATAATAATGTTAATAACATACCTTTGGCTTTTCACAAACATCTCTTGAAATCATTTTATGAATTTTTCAATTTGAAAGTAGAAATTTTTAAGGAAGTGCTTACGAAAATAGAAAAATTAGATAAAAATATATAACTTTGTAATTTTTTTTCCATTAAGTTGTGAAATATTTTAAACCTCAAAAAACTATAAAGTATTTTTTACTCCATTATTAGTTAAGAAAGGTCATCTTTAAAAAGTAAACACTGTCATATGACTAAGCACTTTCAACTCGAATTGTCATCCAAAACTCTTAAGGAGTCAATGATTCTCCCCTTCCGTTAAAACGCAATTTTGAGGGTGCAATTAAAAAATATAATAAATCTAAAAGATAACAGATCTCATCATGAGTCTACTTACCATGATCATAGGGAAATAATAAAAATAACATTACCAATACTGAACACCAAATCAAGATAATGGCTTATGATTGTTTCAATTATAAGACAAGGGGTCTCATCACGAGCCAACTTGTTTAGTTTAATTACTACTAGTGAATGACATTGTCGCTATCTGGCCACCAAACCAAGACAATGGCTTTTTAGATACTAGTTAAAAAAAAAATAATGAATTTATCTCTAACTACTTCACTATTAAATGGATGGGATACTGAATTATTGTTGGTTAAAAGGTAACCCTGTCGAAGCTATGAACACTTGCTGGTAGCAGTGGCTCTACCTGTGACAAATGAGTACATCAGAAGCTAAGTTGTAAAAGGATCCCTACTTTATCTTTATAACTGATTAATGACTGATACAAGTAAATAGGTGTTTTTCATTCATGAAATGTTTTTTAAAGAAATTACAATTTAATGAGTTTTTATGATCAGAGTAATTTTATTTATCTAAATGTTTCAATAAGTAGTTTCCCCTTCCTAAATTATTTTTACTGAATTTTTGAAATGTCTTTATCATTCATCAGAGATAACTGGTTCTTCTAGTGAATCGCCAATTGTTGTACTGTTCAACAACCCCCCCATTTTTTCTAATATAAATTTCATATGAAATTTATTATATAAAAAAATAGGGGACCTTATTAAATTTTTATAACACATTTTTTTTTAACCAAATTTTAATAGCCACTGAGACAAAGATTATAATTAGGCTTTAAAAGCCTTAAGTATTAAACACATATTGGTTATTAAAATAAAAAAAATAATGAAAAATAAGAGTTGTAGTTGGAGTTTTCCAAAGTCCAACTATCGGAACTAAAACCCCGACCTATCCTCCCCGCATTGAAAATAACACAAAAATCTAGGCAAAAACCCAATGGCCTTGCCAATTGCGATTGCGATATATGACCCAAACCTGATGGGAATATCAATGATAATACATAAATATGTCGCATTCGAAGGATCGTGACATCCAAAGGCTTGAGTATAGACCCCTCCGCACCGCCAATTGCAATTTAACAATCAACCCAAACCCGACGAGATCATAAACTCCACTTCATAAAAATCTCACATCCGCAGAGATCACAAAACCAATAAACCAAGTCTCGTGGCCTCATCCCCTTTGCAACTGCGATCGCCTGGACCCGATAGAGTCATATACTCCATTTAATAAGCCCACCACGTCTGTGCAATCGCAAGAACCACAGGCTTGACCCCTCTTTGCCCCTCCGTGGTGCGATTTGCGATCATCTATGGACCCGTCAGGGTTATTAATCACAGTTTAAAAAATATATCGCATCCATGGCTATCAAAATCCATACCCCCTGACCCATACCAACTGCGATTGTGATTTGACGTCATTAGTGATGTCATCTCCCACATCCTCTCCCATGTCATTTGCAACGTCATATATTGCTACGTCACCCTCGGGATATCACAATCGAAAAAAACTTCGACCACTTCTTATAGTTTGACACTCCATAAATCCCGATGTGACATAAAACAAAGAACAAAGGAAAAAGCGATGTATATGGACACAAAAGTGACCACCCTTTCCACTGCCACATACCCCTTTGTGATATCGCAATCGAAAAATGCACGAAACTTGTGCCATTGCCCCCCTGCTCCAACAAATGCGACTGCGATATCTCCGTGTATTGTGATTGTGATATCTCTGTGTATTGCGATTGCGATCAAGCTGAACATTGTGAATGCGATCAAAACCAATTCCCGAGCATTTCGAATTTCACAGAAACAATAGTCAGTTTCAAATGCTTAAGGCTCTGTACCGATGCGATTGCGATTTGAAAGCCCAACTGTGTTCTTTAATTAATCTAATTCATCATTTTGCTTATCTTGCATGACTTGTGTATTAATGTTGACATTTTGAAATATATTTCGTATTCATTTTATGGCTAATCCGCTCACTATTTTCTCGCTTTCAGGTGCAAAAGAGGAAGGAAAACTGCGCAAAAGGAACAAGTCATTCCATGAAATCGGCCACCGTTGGATATTTAGAACTCAAACAACAATTCTAAAAGAGACAGAGTGACATTCTTTGGATTGTTATCAAACCGAATTCTATTTTAATCAGATTCTCACTGATTGTAAGGGGATTTGTGAAAACTTCCCCAGTGCTTTGCGCATTTGTTTTATTTCTGCATTCAATATAAAAACCCATTTATGTTAACAAACAAAGGGTCCAGAATTCAAAAAATAAAGCCTTTGAGGCTTGCACTATTGTACCTCTTAGTATTTTTAGAATGATAGGAAATGAATTCTTTTTCTTTTAGTTAAAGAGGCTTCGAATAGTAGCACTTCTGCACATATGGAGAGATGTGAGATGAAGAAAAGGAGGAGGAAGGAGGAGGGCCCTGAAGAATAGCCGAGAGTCAAAGATTCTTTACGAAGGAGATTTTCTTACACTATTATAGAAGTTTTCTCTTCAAATAAATTCTAGGCATCAAGGATTGTAAAACATTTTCAATAAATGATAAGTTTGTTTTTCAGTGGCACTATTGTAATCATTTTACATATTTATTATTTGTTTTACTTAATCTGTTTTTAATCAGTAAAATCGGTATGCATGCGTATTGTTTGAACTTTTTTTAATTTTACTCGATTATGCTACTTTTTTATTTTATTTTATTTTTGTGAAGCTATCTTTGTAGAATTCTCACTGATTTAAACAAGATTACGGAGAATTCATGGAGATTTATTTGTAACAATAAATAACTAATTCTTAATTGTTTACAAATATGTCTTGATTTAACTTATCTTGAGTTTGAATAGCTATTTCCCTCACTCGATATAAATCACATAATGAATTCATGCTAAGTTAAGAATTTGGATATATGCATGAAAAGATTTTATACAACTATTTGCTAACATATTTTCATTGCGTAGTTGTCTTCATCATTTGTAATATATTGAACTATTTTAGTACCTTGCAAATATTTTATATCCAAATTCAATGCATTCTCTTCCCTTTCTCATTAATAGTTTTTCTCTTGGGTAGGAATAAGACTATTCTTAACTTGGCCAAGATAGATTATGTTTGCATTATAGGGTAGAATAATTGCACACTAGTTAAATCTTGCACATGTTATCTTTAGAAGTCCTCTTTTCGAGGCAATGCTTTAAGATTGGTTTGGTTGTTCCACAAAAATAACTTAAGGGTACTTCTTCTTTCCCGATCAACTAGAAGAATCAATCCGATGTCCCTAGCTATTAGCAATTAAATTCAGATTTAAAGCTGATAGTGATTGGGAAAAGGTAACTAGACCTAATTTAACCAGTTGGAACCACTACTCTAAATGGAAAAGGAGCTGCTTTAAGGTCCGGACCGGGTGGTTTTCCCCCATGTTGATGAATTTTTTTTTGAGGCATCAATAGGTACACAAAAAAAGTCTACATGAAACAACATTATAAAGTACCTAAAGTGTTTGCAGGTGTAGGTAGAAGTTGTCTAGATGTTCCTCCACTCTCATTTCTTTTTCAGGATCATTCTTCATTAGTAGGTTCTCCAGGTGCCTCGACATTTTGTATAACACACCCAATAATGCAAATGGCCCCTGAGTCATCCAATCTAGATCTTGGTATGCCATGTATTCATTGTTGTTTCCCCTTATTCATTAGAATCTGATTGGTTTTCTTCTTATTCTTCTTCATTTCCTAACCCATGGAAAGTATCATCTGAATGTACCATGTTATCACCATCACCACCGTTGAAGGTTGGGGGCTGCTATGGTTTTTCTGCATTTTCTTGAGAATCTGCTTAGTAACTCTTTAAGGGTGGCGAGAACCAAATTTTCAACTATTGAGACCACTATCCCAGTGGGGGTGCTTTGATTCTTCTTTGGAAAATATAGAATATTATGTACTCTGGTTATCAATCCAATAGCTCTTGAAAAGTTCCAGGTGATGGGGAAGATAGGCTGAATCTGGTCATAAGAGATTTCACAAGCTTGTATAGTATCGGGCTGAGAAGAATTACCAACTTCAGGAATATGCACAAGGGAGTTGCTGGGAATGTTACTGTCTTGACCATAGGAAGTGAGATTGGGGTTGGTGAGGTTATGAGCCATACAAGTATGGCTGTCCTCCTTCTAGCACTAGAAAAGTCGACGGTGCTAGACCCGTCGAAATTCAAGGGGTCTCCCCAATATGTGGTCCCAATTAGACCTCACATTGTTCGGGATAGGATCCCCATTCAAAATATGGCTCGATTGCTAGTTATATTAAAGATATCACTTGGATCTAACTGTTATCAAGAGAGATGAGTGAAAATGTGCCTTCGAAAAGCAAGGGGGTGTGCCTGTTGAGTGTTCGATCGTATGTGTGTCAAAGTTCTTTCAGTGCTTAGGGGAGAAAAAGTGAGTCTCTAAGAGAGAGGTAGTAGTACCACCCTAGTAGAGACACACACAAAAAAGAAGGATCCATATAAAATTAAGCGGAATAGTCCATAGAGATGTGACGATCATTCCAATGAATGTAATAAGGAAGATCTGTCAAATATCTAGTGAAATAGTCCATGAGGATGCGACATCGACAATAATAATTACAACACATTCTCAATATGATAAGTACCAAAATAGCCGAAATATTTCAACTACTTTAGCACAAATGAAACCAAACATGAATTACAAACATTCACATAATAGTCTTACAAATATCCATAATCCATGCATGAAGAACGTACTGGCCCATAGGGCTTCTTATATTAAGTAAAAGTTCCAAGACACATGTATACAATGAACACCACTAGCTCCAATAGTGGAGTGTTGGAGCCACTCCTTTCTCCTCAAAAGAACTAGATTATCTCTCTAATGCCTTGCGAGAGGAGCCAAGGTGAAAAGTGATTTGCTATTACAATAAGGGTGTATATATAACAATGAGGAAGTGATTCTTCACCTTCCTTATGAATTTTCATCTACCCTCATGACTGTTAGAATTCCTATGAATTTTCAACTTTACATGGCTCTTCATATTCCACACATGTCCTTTGGATTTCCACTTTACAATACATTTTCGAAACATAATTTACATCATTAACCACAATGGTGTGGCATGTGACAACTCATGACATGACATGACACTGCTGAAATAGACTGCTTGATGATTTGGTAACATCAAGCCACTACTGCTATAGTGTGCTGCAGGTCTCCTTGAGAATTTTTTTCTTTTCACCTCCGCATGGCTTGGTGATAAGGAATCTTCAATGATCTCAAGTCTTGAATGGTGATCACAAAATGGTGTCCCTTTGCTTTCTCTTGATTGATCAACTTGCATACTCAACTACAAGAATGTCTTTTAGCATGTTTCACTCCTTCATATCCTTCTTCATCATCTCGCCATGGCATGATAAGGTACCTGTTTCTACAATTCACTCATGACGAGACGACATCAGTTCGAAAACCCCCTAGTCTAAGATTGTGCATATTGATCCATTAACTAAGTTGGAACCAGATGGAAAGCTGGGGAAGGGGTTCAATGATTGTTCAGTTGTGCAGTTCAAGAATTGAAGGGGAGACTTGAGCCTTGAGACTGCGCAATGTGCATTTAAGGCTAGTCTAAGGGAGAAAACTGCGCAATTCTGGAGATCAGCGTGGCAGGCTGAGGGGATGAGAACTTGGTGAGAACATTGCACAATTATAGAAGGAAAGGGAAATTGGGCCATCACATAATTGCACAGCTCAAGGGATTAGGGGATGAGATTGAGCTTAGTGATTGTGCAATGCATAGTTAGGGTCAGGCTAGGAGAAGGAATTGCGATTTTCTGGGAGCCAAGGTCAGGGTTTGAGCAATGAAACTATGTAGTGCAATAGTCCTGGGAGGTAGGAACTTCTCATTGCATAGTTCCAAGAGGCAAGGTCACAACTAAAGGACTGAGACTGCGTAGTGTGTAGTTTAGGAAGGCCAGGTGAAGCTCAGTTTCTTGATTGAGAATCTTTTCAGTAAATGACTAAGTGCAGGATCGGTGAGATTGATGTGAACAATGATAAGACTTCGACTGTAGTCACACACTTACAATAATTTACGAAACAAAAGCATAGATCATATAGGACACATGACAATGAATTTCTCTTTGTGCGACAACTTTGCAACAACTTACGAAAGTGCGGCATTTAAGATGCACTTTGCAACAAAAGTGACGACACTTGTGTGACCGTGCTTAAAACTTTGGAAATGAGTGTGACAGATGTTTACATGGGTAGAACAAATCATCTACAAAAACATGACCTATTGAAACCAATAAAACATGCTTAAACACATGATGCGATAACTAACATGTGAAAAGACGACATTTTCCCTATATTGCAAAAAGGACCAAAACACTTCAAGAAACCACACGGAATGAGTTCCAATGTTTGCAATGACTATGTACAAGACAAAGGAAGGCTCCGACATTGAGTGTAGGCTAAAATTTTGGAGGGTGTTGTAGCAAAAACAAGATAACCAATAGGATTCAATATGATGTTGTCAACCATGGGGGATGATTCAACATTTTTGGAGTAAAAATATAAAAAAAATAAAAAATAAAGAAACTACTTTTTCAACTCGTATTTTTAAACTTATCTCCCTATGTTTTTACTCAAATTTTGAGCGGGAGCACTCATTAGATGTGGAATTTAATTTTTCATTCGAGGAGTACCCATGTTGCATACTTTCAGTGGACCCTAATACATGAAAAATGTGGAATACATAAAAACCGTGATTGAATTCATATTTTTTCATGTATTTCACATTTTTCGTGTAGTAGGGTCCATCAAAACAATGCAAAATGGGTAATAATCGAATGAAAAATTAAATTCCACATCCAATGAGTGTTCTTGCTCGAAATTTGAGTAAAATCATAGGGAGATAAGTTGAAAATATGAGTTGAAAATGTAGTTTTTTTTTTCCCTCTAAAACGTATGAGGTAACCTGATCTTATTTAATTATTTCCACTATTATTTTGTAATATTATTTAGGAGGCACACTTATACCTCAAAATTTCTCTAATGTCAAGATTCTGCCACACTTCTAGTTCTAATAAGTAATGTATACAACCAAGATCCTTCATCTCGAACTTAGATGTCAACTCCCTTCGACATTGAAGCAAGGCTTGACTGCTCCCTCTATCACAAAAGAAAATCCTCCTGCCACTGCTATTCCCTCTGTCATGCGAGTCCTTTTTATTTTGTTTGAAATAATCCATATAATAACAAGATCAACTATGACTCATAAGATATCCATCACTTCGAGAATGTTATGCTCAAGGTTTGTAAAAAGCCTTCTTTGGTCTGGAGCAAATTTCTTCTCATAACTCACTCTCTCTTTTCCTGGGAGAATCCTCTTTCCACAAAATTTTCTTCCTTCTTCCATCTACTGCCAAATCCTTGGTAGGTGTTCATGATGTACTTGTAATCCTCACTAGGAGGTCATGGAAGAATGATTATAACCCAAAAAAAGAAATAAAGACAATAGGCTATCTAATAGTAAAACAACAACAATGATAATCAAGGAAGAGAGATATAAGATACTTATCTTTTGAGGATTGAGGGGAATTTTTCAGCTCCCTCTTGATCCTTGCCATCTTGTAGAAATCATCCATCTGCAAAAATATTCATCCTTTTCATCATCATGTTGCTTTCCTTTCATAAGCTAGGGTTTCTTGTTTTAGCATAAGCATTGATATAGGAATAGATCTAGGAATCTTTTTTACAAATCCTAGGGCTCTCTTAAACATATCCTTCAAGACTTACCTAGAGTTTACAAACCCTAGGAGTACCAGATATTCAAGAAGACATCATAGCATAAATAACACCACTCTTCTTCTTAGCTCCCTTTGTTTCTAGAGCAACTTGAATAAAATCAAATTGATTATTTCTAAAAAATGCTACCATATACTAATTTTCACTAGAAATATCTATAATCAAGCAATGGCTTCAACAACATGTTACAATACTATAATGCAAGTCATCCTTTGAACCCTTAATCATACATGTTATTTCCGTAGTAGTATAAGGTATTAGAGTTCGCAACTTCAAAACAATACTTCTGATGATGAACACAGGTACATACAAAGACTTCAAACAAAACGATCTTTCTAAGGTCTTTAGGGGTTTTACAAAACCCTAAGTTTATCAACTCTTTCAAGAATGAGAAATTTTTTATCATAGTTTCTGAGGGACTGTCCAAACAAGCGAAAGTCCTTCAATTCAACTTCATACAGTTTCAAACTTAGTATTACTAAATATTTCCACAGTAAAACATTGCTTTCTGCAACCAGAAAAGATATCCCTACATAGGTATTTAGGTATTATCAATATTTTATATCTCCTAAGACATCAGATTTGTCATGTACAAATTTTCTTGTTGTAGTTGATACAAATAGGGTAGTTCATTCAAGTCATAAGAGAACAAGACTATGTCATGGAGTCCCATGCCTTTGCATACGAGATAAAGTTGTTAACAAAGTGATGTTGTTAGTTAATCAAGAAGTGCTTCATCTTCCTCTTTGTTGATTATAATCATGTCAACAAAACAAGATGTTTCAATGTCTTCTATAGAAGTCTTCTAAAAGAACTCATTCCATCACCCGAGGAAAATAAAAAACTTTCAGTCGCTATGTGATACTTGGAATGATATTGATTGAAATTTCAGAGGGAATCTTTTACCTGTTAGATTTCATACCCTTCAGAGAGAAGAAATACTGGGATTACTCATTGATACCTTACCTCTTCAAACAATGTTAGGTATCAAAAAAAATGTTTGACATAATTATTAATACAAACCTTTCAACCAGGTCTATATTTTGTACTGTAGCTCAACTATCTGAACTCAAAATCTTGAATGATGGTAAATAAGCACCAATATCTTCTTCTAAGAAAGTTGAGATCTATTATTAATTAGAGTGTTATAAAAGAATTAAGAAATGGTACGACTGACCTTACTATCAACTTTTTACTTCTTAATAGCTTCCCTAGGCCTCTTGGCCTCTGATCTTACCATATTGAGACTATTTGATCCTTGAACTAGGGATGAGGTCATTTGGGATTAATTTAGGGCTTTGGACCTTCCAAACCAAGTATCCCATCCTTCTCAAAATGAATGTAACATAAGAATAATTTGTCCTTTACAATATTAACTTCAGTTCTAAAAAGGTTCAACCTTCATAAGATGATTTCGTCCTTCACAATGTGTCTTTCAGAATGTTTCCAACGATTTTTCAAGTAATTTTTATTGACATTCTGGTCATTGACATAGTCAACTCCTAATGGATCTCAACCTTCTAAATAGAGCATGATTTTTTCTTATCAATTCTGAAAATGAATCAAACTTTACAAGAGAATTTTGGTCTTCATAACTGATGAGGAACTCGAACTCTTCTTCACTATAGACTTACTGGTAGTCCTCCATAGATCCATCTTTAATTATGAAAACATTCTACTTTTTTAACACAAGGAAACATATTCAACTAGCTTTCCAGGTTCATTTATAACATTTCAAAGGAATTTTATAGCTTCTAACCAAACTAGGTCATAGACTGTCATTTTCACAATCCAGAATTCGTTCTTTGAGGTTTCTTTGGCCGCTACCTAGAATAGGTCCTGAGCCCTTTTTCGATCCACTATAACTAGAATTTGAGGCCCCCTCTGTAGGTTTTAACCCCGTACAAAAATTACCTGCATACGAATTCTAAAACACAGAAAATAAACAATGCGAGATCATAACACATAAAACACATATACACAGAGATTTCCCCTGGATCCCAAAACCTGGACTACCAGCTTGATTTTTCATTATGTTCCTTTCGATGTTATAATACATATTTATACATGCCGAAGCATCCAATACCATGGAGCGAAAACCATCGCGTCCAATACCATGGACCGAAAACCATTGCGTCCAAAAAACATGTGCGAAAATCATGCACAAAACCATAGGTGGGTCTGCCCAACCTAACATAGGGTCCAAAACCAAAATTTTCTGGGGTGCTGTCCTGGACCCCATAAAGTGGGGTTACGGGTGCCCCTCAAACCCCCTATTAACTATGTGGAAAGAATATAACATAACCCAACATTCTCCCACTTGTTATTTTCTTTCCATAGGGGGCCACAAGAGAGCTTAGTCATTTTTCTAGCCTTGAAATGCCCATTGTCTCTCTACACCAAGAGAACTTCTCAGAGCTCATAGATTTTGTCAATGCATCTGCAATATTCTTCAACGTGTCCACCTTTACTTGCAACACCTTTTTGTCTTCTATCATATCCCTCACAAAATGATATTGAACATCAATGTGCTTTGTCTTTGAATGATATGCAGGGTTATTTCCCAAGAAAATTGCACTTTGGCTATCACAGTATATCCTTATAACTCCCTGTACTAACCCCATACTTGAACACAATCTCTGCAACCAAACTGCTTCCTTTCTCGCATGAGTGGCTGCCATGTATTCTGCCTTTGTAGTTGATAGTGCCACTACAGATTGTTCCTTACTCATCCAACTGACTGCACCTCCAAAGAGGTTAAACACATACCCACTTGTAGATCTTCTCTGATCTAAATCTCTAGCCCAGTCTGCATCAAAAAAGCCACGAATATCCAACATTCTGTCCAATCCTGGTCTTCCTTGGTAGCACAAACCATAAGCACTAGTGCCATGCAAATACCTGAAAACCCGCTTCACTGCTGTCTAGTGCTCCTTCCCTGGTTTTGACATAAACCTACTTAATACTCCCACTGCATGTGCAATGCTTGGTCTAGTACAGACCATTGCATACATCAGGCTACCGACTGCAATTGCATATGGAACACGGTACATGTCCTCTTCCTCTTCTTGTGTCTTGGGACACTGTTCAGCAGATAACCTCACAGCTACAAGAATAGGAACCTTCACCGGTTTACTATCCTGCATATTAAACCTCTGCAATATTGTCTCAACATACTTCCTCTGGTTTAACCAGAGCTTCCTCTTTGCCCGATCTCTTTTAATTTCCATGCCCAAAATATAGTTTGCAGCACCAAGATCTTTCATGTCAAATTTGGAGGACAATTGGGTCTTCAAATCCTGGATAATTTCTTTGTCATTTCCAACCAGAAACATATCATCCACATACAAGACCAAATAAATAACACGATCACCAATTAATTTAAAATACACACAATGATCTGCTTTGCTTCTGGTGAAGCCAAGTCCCCGTATAAATGTATCAAATTTCTGATACCACATCCTTGGTGACTGTTTTAACCCATACATAGACTTCTTTAACTTGCATACCAGTTCTTTCTTACCCTTCGCTGCAAAGCCTTCAGGTTGCTTCATGTAGATTTCCTCTTCCAGATCCCCATGAATAAATTCTGTCTTCACATCCTTCTGTTCTACCTCAAAATAAAAAACAACAGCAATAGATAAAAGTAATCTAGTAGAAGTTACCTTGGCAACAAGAGAAAAAATATCACCAAAATCAATTCCCAGCACCTAGGAATAACCTTTTGCTACCAACCGAGCTTTGTATTTCTCCACTTTTCCTTCTGCATTTGTCTTCTTTTTGAACACCAATTTGCTACCAATGTGTTTCCTTCCAACCGACAACTCCACTAGATCCTAAGCCTCATTTTTGTACAAAGATGCCATTTCATCAACCATGGCCTCTTTTTAGAGTTTTCCATGCTCTAAATCTACTGCTTCCTTCACAGTTCTGGGATCATCGTCAGTAATAGATAAATAAAAATTTGAAAAGAAAGTAGATGGACTATACCTTTCAGGCCGCCTTCTTTCTCAAATTAATCTTCTCACGCTCAAAGTTTGTGGCTCTTCATCTTTTGATTCCTCCTCTATTGTAGAGTCCGCTTCTTCCTCCTTTAGCTCAAACTCTATCTTCTCAGGTTCCTTTGGTTGGACTTCATGTTTAATAACATCTTTCGCCTCTCTGAACACCACATCTCGGCTGTACACAACCTTCCTTGTTACTTGGTTCCAAAGCTTATAACCCTTTAAACCATCCTTATACCCAATAAAGATGCACTTTTCAGATTTAATATCCAACTTGGTTCTTTTCTCCTTTGGAACATGTACATATGCATCACATCTAAATACCCTTAGATGTGAAAGAGAGGGTTTCTTACCAGTCCATACCTATTGTGGAGTCTTATCCTCCAATGCTGATGAAGGTGACCTGTTGACCAGGTAACATGTAGTATCCACTGCCTCTGCCTAGAATTCCTATCCTAACCCGACACCACTGAGCATGCTTCTTGCCCTTTCCATCAACATCTTGTTCATTCTTTCTGCAACTCCATTTTGATGAGGTGTATATGGAGTAGTCTTCTGCTATGATATACCACACTTCTTACAGAATTCTTCAAATTCCTTACTGAAAACTCTCCACCATTATCTGTCCTTAGCACCTTTATCTTCTTCTCTGTCTGGTTTTCCACCAGAGCCTTAAATATTTAAACCTGTCAAAGACTTCAGATTTATTCTTAAGGAAATATATCCATGTATTCCTTGAGAAGTCATCTATAAATGATACATACTACACAGACTTACCCAGTGATGGAACCTTCACACGTCCAAACACATCACTATGCACGAGCTCTAATATCTGTTTCGTCCTCTTACCACCAGAGGGGAAACTCACCCGATTTTGCTTCCCATATACACAATTTTCACAGAAATCAAAATCCAGAGATCTATTACTCATACCTTCTACCATACCTTTACCATGAAGTATTCGAAGGCCCTTCTCTCCAATATGTCCAAGCCTTTGATGGCACAACATGGTCTTTTCTCTAGAGACCACTAGATTTTATGCTCCACTTTTAGGAACCATAGAACTATTGCACCCATCAATAAAAGTGCTACCTTGCAGCTTGTACAGAGTTCCAATTCGAACTCCCCGCATCAATACCAGTTCTCCCCGAACCATTTTGTAGGTATCCTTCTTGAACACTATTTTTACACCTGCATCATCCAACTTGCTAACAAAAATCAAATTTCTAGCCATTGCAGGAATATGTAGAACACCCGGAAGTGGTCTAAACCTTCCACCTTGCAAATTCAACTTTACTTTTCGACGACCAACAATTATAGCCTTCCTATCATCCCCTAAGAAGACATCACCACCATCGTATTTCTCATACTCACAAAACCACTCTCTATGGGGAGTGAAGTGAAAGGATGCACCTGAGTCAATCAACCATGCTTCATGATCTACATGTGTACTTGAAGAAGCGAAGTACACATCCCCACCTTCATCTGAGGTGGTTTTTGCCTCTGCAGAAGGAGCATCATCAGATCCCTTTCCTTTATCAGGAGCTTTAGATTTACAGTCCCTTTTGAAGTGCCCTTCCTTTCCGCATTTCCAGCACACCACCTTTACAGGTTTTCCTGGAGATTTAGATCTCCCACTCGATGACTTATTTTTGTTTCTGTTTTGGGACCGTCCTCGTACAGACAAGGCATCACCATTCTGGCTCTCCATATTTTTCCGTCTCATTTCCTCCGTCAGCAAGGATGAGACTATTTCATCAAAATGCAAGGCAGTTGCATTGCTACCTATTGCAATAACCAGACTATCACACGAATATGGTAGAGAACATGACAAATTGATGCACTTATCTTCATTTGAAATTTTAATATCAATAGATGCTAACTGATTTACCACAGTATTAAACGCATTCAGATTCTCTGTCACCGAGTCTCCATCTTTCATCCTTAGGTTATACAACTTTTTCCGTAGGAACAATTTATTCACCAGAGACTTAGATTGGTATAAAGTCCCTAACTTGTCCCATAAAGCCTTCGCTGTAGCTTCCCTTGATACATTCAACAATACTGAATCTGAGACACACAATCGTATTGTGCTCTTTGCCTTCTAATCCAACTTCTCCTATTCTTCATCGGTCACTCCCATTGGTTTAGTACCCGAATCTACCACGATCCACTGATCTTTATCCACCAATAGATCCTCCATCTTGAGTTTCCACAACTCAAAACTCTGACCATTGAACTTCTCAATCCATATCTTTCCACTGCTCGCCATCTTCTTTCACCACCAGAATCGGTCTCATAGATCTCCCACTGAACAGGGTCTACCACAGGCCCGAGCGAAACCCCTCAGCAACAAAGTCGTCCCCTTGAAGCCAAAACAACTCTGATACCAAATGTAGGTTTTAACCCCGTACAGAAATTACTTGCATACGAATTCTAAAACACAGAAAATAAACAATGCGAGATCATAACACATAAAACACATATACACAGATATTTTCCCCTGGATCCCAAAACCGGGACTACCAACTTGATTTTTCATTATGTTCCTTTTAATGTTATAATACATATTTATACATGCTGAAGCATCCAATACCATGGATCGAAAACCATCACGTCTAATACCATGGACCGAAAACCATTGCGTCCAAAAAACATGTGCGAAAAGCATGCACAAAACCGTAGGTGGGTCCGTCCAACCTAACATAGGGTCCAAAACCAAAATTTTCCGAGACCCCATAAAGTGGGGTTACGGGTGCCCTTTGTTAGAGTCGGTCTAGTAGCCCTCCACCAGAGATCAAAGCTCTTTGCATTTCATGATTAGGTGTCCCATCAGTGTGATCATGTTGCATTCCGTTAGGCATGCCATAATCCCGGTGGAGGGAGTTTGTGTCTTTTGTTCCCCTCCTGTTTGGCACTGCTGGTTCAGGTTTGTTCAAGTTAATAAAATCTTCAAAGGGTCCTTAATCTAGTTTTAAATTTCGAGGTCTTGGGTCTAGGGTTGAGTCAATTTTTGTCTTGAGAGGTCATAAAGGACCAGTAGGCCAGAGGGATGTCTTTCATAAAGCATCATTTCAACAATTCTCACTATTGTACAGCTAAATTTTCACCTTGTTTTCAAAACTCTGTTTTTGAAAAACAAAGGTCATTATCTCGTTTTTGTAAAAATTGTCAAAATTTCAAATTCTCCAAATGTCAAAGTGCAGCCTTGGTCTCCTTTGCCAAAGCATCTTAGAAGCTATCCCTACAAAAATTTTCAGAAGAAATCATCATTTCAACCAATTTTTCAAAGAAAAGAAACCAAAAGTCAGAGCCAATTAATTCAAAAAAAGTGTCAACACTCAAAACATTATAAAGTGGGTTTCGGGCAAGTAAAAATCTAAAGGAAGCCTATAAAAGCACATCACACTTCATTAGCAACTCAGTTGCCTCTCACAAGCTAAGTGAATCCTTGCAAAGGCGATTTCAAGAGTTTTTGAGCAAAGTGGGCAGTTTCAGAGGCGCGCTACGCATCAGGGAGGGCGCGCTACGCGTCAGGGGCGCGCTACGCATCAGGCTGCCTTTCACAGTGTTATTTTGCACGTGCGCTACGCGTCAGAGGCGCGCTACGCGTTGGGCGAGGCGCGCTATGCGTTGGGTTTTCTGCTCAACAAACTGCCAGCAAGTTATCAAATCAACTTTTCTCTCAAGCAAATTGCAGGTAGGCCTCTCCTTCATGGCTAGATTTGGTTTTGCAAGATGAAAGAGAAATAAATATGTTTAAATGCCATGAAAATGATAAGTCAAAACCCTACATTGTTGTGGAAGATTTAAAGGCTTAATGATGCTAGGGTTTCAATTTTTTTTTGCTGTCCAAGGTTTCCCATTTGTAATCCCTCTTTTCCCTCATTTTCATCACCATTCTCCTTCAAATTTTCCCATAAAATTTCATAATTTTCCTCTCTAAAATCCCTAAAACCTACTAAATTCCCAAACCTTACTTCACCTTAAAATCTCACAATTTTGTGATTTCCCATGTTGCCTTCCCTAAATTCCTTCTTTATGTTTATTGTCCCTAATTCCCTCATGTTCCCCTATCCCTAACAATTCCCTTGTATTTATGTCCCCTTGGTAACAACATTTGAAAAAGTCAAACGACAGTTAATTGGGTGCAAAGTCAGCAATACATTTCAGCCATCTTGCCTTCAAAACCATGTCAGAAACCGAATCAGATTATCAACAGAGTTATGACAGTGATTCAACACCGGAGGTAGAAGTGCCAAGGAGGCATCACAAGGGTGGTAAGGGTGGTCGGCATGTTAGGGAGGAGCCCACTTCTTTGGCTCAGTTGCAAGCTTGTCCACTTGCAATGACATGTTTTCAGTATCAATCATGCTTTGGATATTGTGAGAGGATCTCACAAATTCAACACCACAGAGAACTAGTCCACTTGTTTGTCCTACATTTGCACAATGGTCATGTGAACCTTGCAGGAGTGGATTTCACCCTATCACCCAAAATTGTTGCTCAAGCCACCGGGATACCAAATGTTGGGGAAGAGTGGAACAAGCGCCAGCAGCTAGACAGATTTCATTATCAACCATATATCAAACTCGGATGCATGAGACACCTAACTGCTGTTTTTCCCTTCAGATTCCTAAGGGATGAGTATGCACCCTTGATGAGGCTCATTATGTGCTATTTCACTTGTGAGGGCAAATTTTCCCATTTATATTTGTACCATATCCGTTTGTTGATGCATTTCACCCAGGTACGAATGATGAACATTCCATTTTTCATGTGTCGAAATATAGAGAAGATGGTGCTCGTAGTGCAAAGGAAGAACCCCGCACAACAACACAAAAGTATATATCATTATGCACTGATCGAGATCATAGTGATGCATCAGTTGGCACAGCAGGGTATTGCTTGGGAGGATTTCATTTCTCGCGACTTCTTCATGGTGCCACAGCCACCTCCTGAGATTGTCCATGATGAGGGAGGGCCTTCACATCAGGTTCACATTCCAGAGCCCGAGCATGTCAGCACTCCAGCATGGGTTACATACCAGAGAGGCCACAGGGCCTTATTTGCATCTGCACGGCGAGTATTATCTCCACACCAGGTGGAAGGGGTCTCGCCTTCTTCATCAGCACAGCAAGTGTTATCTCCACATCAGGTGGAAGGGGCCTCACTTTCGACAGCAACACAGGTACAAGAGAGAGGCAAGCAGTCCATGATTGATGATGGGCCATCAGGTGATCGGGACATAGATATTGTTGACCTTCATATCAGCTCTCCCAGCTTAGAGCTTAAGGAGATCATTCAACAACAAAAGGCTGAAAATGACTTGTTGCAGCAAAAGTTGGAAATGGAAAATTGGAAAATCACATACTTAGAGCAGTGCAACAAGTAGTTAGAGGATGAACATACTCTTGATGAGTTGCGGAGGATCCGAGAAGACCGGAACTTGGCTCGCAAGAGACCCGGTGATTTGACACCTATTGAGTAAGGGTCTATGCTCATTCGGGTGAATACTCATTTAGAGAAGTTGCTAGCCAAGGAAAACAGGGACAAAGATATGCTCCGCCACATGAAGAATCATTATTGGGCCCGCATGCATGTGTGCAAAGCGAAAATGAAGGTACTCAAAGCACGCTTGGCCAAGGCACTAAAACGGAGGAAAAGGCCCGATCCGCTTCAGATTTTGGTTGAAGCCACCTTGAAGGAGCATAGTGCTCAATGATACACCTCCAGCTCAAAATTCAGGAAATTTGGAGCAATTTTGGTCAATTTTGAATTTTTTTTTGCTAAAAACAGGTTTTTGCCCTCAACGCGTAGCGCGCCGCGCGCTACCCTGAAGTTGGGGAGGTCCATTTCACGAAAACTCAACATTTTTGGATTTTTCATGACAAAATACACCTGCTCAGCCACTTCCAAGACATTTCATCAAGTTTTGGGCCCTCAAAAGGTCAAAAAGCAAGCAAAAAATGACCTTCTGCCACTTTTTGGACACACAGGAAGCAGTCTTGGGAGATTGCATTTTTGGAGGGGAAAATTGCCACCAAATTGAGAAATTCCACTTGGTCTGGAGAGTAGACATCCAGACCTTTCCAACAAGCCCACTTTTTCCTCATTTGGATCCCGGGAAGTGCCCCAAAAGTGGGCTCAAAGGCGCGCTACGCGTTGAGAAATGGCGCGCTACGCATTAGGGAAATTTGCCAGTTTTGCACCTTCAGCTCAGGAAAACGCAGCATTTGACCAGTTTTGACTTTTTGGTGGGATTTTTCATCCTCCTTGATGTAATTAATGTAATTTTATGTTGACATGACACTTTTTTTACCTATTCTAGAAGATTCATTCATTAAATGGCAAAAAATTAATGAATGAATTGGTTTCCTAGCTTATAGAGGCAAGTTGTTTTGATTGCCTAGATTGTAGTGCTCAGTTTAGAATTGGTTGAAACAGCTCCTAGGATGACGAGCTCGACCCCTAGAGGCAAGGGAATGTGTTAACTTGCCTATATTATGTATTTTCTTAGTCATTTTCATGGTTGGACTCTTGAGGGATAAGCTTAGACTGTATTACTCTTTGTATCTCTACAATTTTGGCAAAGGAAAGACCAGGGTTTTGCAGCACTATTTGGGATTCCTGTGGTGATTTGTATTTATGGTGTGTTTCTCTCATGTACTTGTAAGTTTGTTATGTGTATCATTTTCCTACTCTTCTCTTCTGCAAATTAAGTAAATGAAGTGTTAAGGTAGAATTCATGGTTTCTATGCTCTGCCTTTAAGTTTGCTTAATATCTATGTTTTCATCTGTTTAAGGAGAACTCTCGATGGCTTCTTGCTCTCCTTAGCTCCTCACCGGTCACATCTATCCATTCACTTATTTCAAAGGCATCAAGACAATCTCCTACCTTGCCCCAAAAAGACCTCTGCAAAAACTGTGTCTCATCCCCGCACCCAAAATTGCCGTGCTCAGTTTTCCAACAAAACCCTAAAAATTTAAAATCAAACTTTCCCTATCAGTTTACTAGCCTAAAATCAGTGTTCTTTATTGGTCATCTCAGCCCTTCGAAGACCTTTTGCCAAGATAGACCTAGAGAGAGCCCTCTCCTGTCCCCGTAGGGCTAGCTACGAGGCTAAGTGGTTTGATGTTGCCTTGGATTTTGTCTTTTTCAGCCTGAGGCCAAATTCAAGCGCTAACACCCTTCAACCCCCCTATTAACTACGTGGAGACAATATAACACAACCCAACATTCTCGACCTACATGTAGTAAGACTGAGGCATTTTCGACCTTTTGATTCAAGAATTTGTCCTTCTTCTTTCTTGACCAATAGACAAAACAATAAATTTAGATGGTCCCTTGAGGAGGGCTAATGTAATCCCTAGCTTTAAATTTTCTTGACTTCAAGGACTCTCTTTCACCATAGCTCAGACACCATGTTGATTTTTAGTGATTTCCTTAACTGCTAATTACTTTTGATGATTTTTAACTAATTCATCTTATATCACATTCATCATTAAGTAAATATACAAGAAAAATCATCAATAGTAAAATATTAATGACGATGAACACATGAAGAGACAACCAAACACATGAAATATAGAACTTACCCTGGGAAAGCACCAAACCAGGGGAAAAATGTAGCAACCTCTTCTTAGAGAAATTTGTTCATTCAACAAGAGGTACAATCTAAAATTTTTCATTCAAATCAAATCAAATTGACCAATGGTCAAATAGAGATAAAATTCACCCTCCTGAAATTTTTCTCTCCTAAAATTTCAGCCTCTTGCCTCAGGGAACTCATCCTCCTTTCATGCCTATGGATTTCTATATATTTGTTCTCTTACTCTGCCTCAAATTGCCTCGAAATTCTGCCTTGAAAGATGTCTTATGTGATGTGAAAATATTTATTGAAAGGTGAGGATGAATGGATTATTTATAATGAATGGACGAGGTTGAATATGTGTGTCTTTTGGGATGAGATGACCTAAACTTGTGGAGGATCCAACCTTACATTTGGAGGCAAAAATTCAATATTTGAAAATTCAAAATTCCCTCTTTTTGAAGGCGACATTAAAAACATGTATTACATATGTTTGGAGGGCTATACTATCAATTATGTAACCATAACACCAAAAATTAGCTAGGGAGGTATTCATAATGATTATATACATGTTCTCTTGTAGAAACAATTTATCTAGGAGAAGGTTGAATGAGCTAGCTATGTTGATGTATCTATCCACTACCCGTGGAAAGAATCCTGAATCAACATCATGCTCAACAAGTCGTCACTTGGAGAAATTCACCAATTATCCAAGTCGTTACTTGGAACCTGGTCAACACCTGTGATGTATGATGAAACCCTAGTCTATTACCATTCTTGCATCCCATCGCGATTACCTACAATGTCGTGATCACTTTAATCATACCATCCATTTATTCGGTAGTTCAATAGACGATCGCCCCTCCAACGAGAAAAGGTATAAATGTAAAAACTTCTCTTCCATTTGGATCGGAGAATTTATGGGGGAAATTGGGTTTTAAATTTCCAAGAACCACACGATTATATAGCCAAGGGGAATACGCTGCGCCTAGAATCATCCTGAGCGCTGCTAATGTGGCTACTAAGCTATTGATTTGGAAATCTCCTACTTAGCTCTCTTTCCTGATGCTAAACGGACTCACTCACTTACTTGGGGAGAAATCTAGGCCTTGATGCTCTCTCAACCATTTTCCTTAGCAACATTTTGTGGCCCCTAGTCAATACTTTGAACCATCACCACAATTTCTTATCACTGAAGTAGATTTTGCTATAGCAATCTGGTTGCTCCCTCTGTCACTTAGTTTCTCCAGATTAGTTATCATGGAAGTGGCCATGAACTGGCTATCCATCATCCCAAATCTATGAAGGATTGTGATAATATGCTTACCCCATTTTTTCCACACTTCTAGTTCTACGAAGTAATGTATCCAACCAAGATACTTCATCTTGAACTCAAATGTCAACTCCCTTTGACAATGAAGCATGGATTGACTGCTCCCTCTACCACATAAGAAAATCCTTCTGCCACTACTACTCCCTCCGTCATGTTAGTATTTTTCCTTCTATTTGAAATAAGCCATATAATAACAAGATCAACTAGGACTCATCAAATTTCCATCACTCCGAGAATGTTATGCTCGAGGTATGTACAAAGTCTTCTTTGGTTTGGAGAAAATTTATTCTCATAAATTTCTCTCCCTCTTCCCAGGAGAATCCTCTTTCCACAAACTTTTCTTCCTTCTTGCATCTGCTACCAAATCCTTAGCATGTCTTCAAGATGTGCCTGCAATCCTCACTAGGAGGTCATGGAAGAACGATTATAACCCCACAAAAAGAAATAAAGATAAGAGGATATCTAATAGTAAACAATAACAATGACAATCAATGAAGAGAGATATAAGACACTTATCTTTTGAGGATTGAGGGGAATTTTTCTATTGATCCTTTTCATCTTGCAGAAATAATCCATATGCAAAAATCTTCATGCTTTTCATCATTAGGCTACTTTCCTTTCATAAGCTAGGGTTTCTTCTTTTAGCAGAAGCATTTATTTAGGACTAGCTATAAGGTTTTGTTTACAAACCATAGGGTTCACTTAATCATATCCTTCAAGACTTACCTTTGGTTTTACAAACCCTAGGAATACCATATCTTCAAGAAGGTATCATAGCACAAATAACATGACTCTTCTTCTTAGCTCCCTTTTTCTGGAGAAATTTGAATAAAATCAAATTGATTATTTCTCAAAAAATCTACCATATATTGGTTTGCACTAGCAATAGCTAGAATCAAGAAATAGATTCAACAACATGTTACAATAGTACAAGGCAAGTCATCCTTTGAACCCTTAATCGTACAAGAAATTTCCATAGTAGTATAATGTATTAGAGTCAGCAACTTCAAAACAATACTTCTGATGATGAACACAACTTCGTACAAAGGCTTTAAACCAAATGATCTTTCTCAGGTCTTCTACGGTTTTACAAAACCCTAAGTTTATCAGCTCTTTCAAGAAGAAGAAATCCTTTTACCACAATTTCTAAGAGATTGTCCAAACAAGTGAAAGTCCTTCAATTCAGCTTCATACAATCTCAAACTTAGTCTTACTAAATATTTCCATAGTAAAACACTACTTTCTACAGCTAGAAAAGATATCCATACATAGGTATTTAAGTTTTATCAATATTTCATATCTCCTAAGACATAATATTTGTCATGTACACATTTTTGTTTTTTTAATTGATACAGATAGGGTGGTTCATTCAAGTCATAAGAGAACAAAACTATGTCATGGAGTCCCACGCCTCTGCATACGAGATAAAGTTGTTAACAAAGTGATGTTGTTAGTTAATCAATAAGTTCTTCATCTTCCTCTTTGTTTATTAGAATCGTGTCAACACAACAATATGTTTTTATGTCTTCTATATAAGTATTCTAAAAGAACCCATTCCATCACTTAAGGCAAATAAACAACCTTCAATCACTATGTGTTACTTGGAATGATATTGATTTCACTTTTAGAGGGAATTTTCTACTTGTTAGATTTCATACCCTTCAGAGAGAAGGCATATTGTGATTACTTTCAGAGACCTTACCTCTTAAAACAATGTTAGGTATCAATTTTTTTTTTGACATAAGTATCAATAAAAACCTTTAAACTAGGTCTATATTTTGTACTGTAACTTAGCTATCTGAACTCACAACCTTGAATGATGGTAAATAAGCACCAATATCTTCTTTCTAAGCAAGTTGAGATCTACAATTAATCAGAGTGTTATAAAAGAATTAAGCAATGGTATGACTAATCTTACTATCAATTTCATAGTTCTTAACTACTTCCTGAGGCTTCTTGGCCTCTGAGCTTACCATATTGATAGTTTTCGATCCCTTGAACTAGGGTTGAGGAAATTTGGGCTTAATTTAGGGATTTGGACCTTCCAAATCATGTAGCACAACCTTCTTAAAATCACTGTAATAGAAGAACCATTTTTGATTTACAATATTAACTTCAATTCTAAAATGATTCAATCTTTATAGGATGATTTCGTCCTCACATTGTGTCTTTTAGAATATTGCCATTTATTTTTAAAGTAAATTTTCTCGACGTTCTAGTCATTGACATAATCAACTCCTAATGGAGCTCAACCTTCTAAACATAGCAGGATTTTGGCATATCAATTTTGAAAATGACTCAAAGTTTACAATAGAATTTTGGTCTCCAAAATTTTGAGGAACTCAACCTCTTCTTCATCGTAGACTTACTGATAGTAATCCATAGATCATTTTTAATTATTACAACATTCTACTTTTGTAATACAAGGAAACATAATCAACTATCCTTCCAGGTCAATTTATAACATTTCAAAAATAATGTTATAGCTCCTAATCAAACCAAGTCATAGACTTCCATTTGCACAATCCAAAATTCGTTCTCTGAGGATTCTTTGACTACTTCCTTTAACATGCCCTAAGGCCTTTTTCGATTCAATGTAACTACAATATGAGGCCTTCTCGACCTACTTGTAGTAAGACTGAGGCATTTTCAACCTTCTAATATAGGACTTCATCCTTCTTCATTCTTGACTAGTAGGCAACAAAAAAATTTCAGATGGTCTATTGAGGAGGGCTGATGTAAGCCCTAGCTTTAATTTTTGTCAACTTCATGACTACTCTTTCACCATAGCTTTGATACCTTGTTTATTTTTAATGATTTCCGTAACTGCTAATTACTTCCAATGATTTTAACCAATTCATATTATACCACATTCATCATTAAGTAAATATACAAGAAAATTCATCAACAATAAAATATTAATGAAAGTGAAAAGATGAAGAGACAACCAAACACTTGAAACAAAAAATTTACCCTAGGAAAACCCCAAAGTAAGGGGAAAACTAGACAACCTTTTCTTATAGAAATTTGTGCATTCAACAAGAGATACAATCTGAATTTTTCCATTCAAATCTAATCAAACTAACCAATGACCAAATAGAGATAAAATTCACCCTCCTGAAATTTTTCTCTCTTGAAATTTTGGCCTTCTGTCTTAGACAATTTGTCCTCCTTTCATGCCTCAAAAATTTCCTCAAATTCATTTTCTTACTCTGCCTCAGATTGGCTCAAAATTATATCTTGGAATATGTCTTATGTGATATGAAAATCTTTCTTGAAAGGAGAGGAGGAATGGCCTATCTATAATGAATGGATGATGCTGAATATGTGTGTCTTTTGGGATGAGCCAACCTAAAATTGCGGAGGAGATGACCTTACATTTGGAGGAAAAAAAGCAATTTTTGAAAATTCAAAATTCCCTCTTTTTGAAGCTGACATGAAGAACATTTATTACATACATTTGAATGGATAAAATATCAATTATGAAGACTGACCATAGCTACAAAAATGAATAGATTGGAGACCTTGGTAGGCTTTGGCAAATGCCTTGGTTTGGACAATTTTGGAAGATGAATTATATATTTTTTTCAAGGAGTCATTGGGGATTTTCTCTCTAGAGATAAGCCATCATTATGTCTTCTCTAATTATAATATTTTTGAGTTTAATTGTGAAGTTGTTGTCCTAAAGGCCTGAGCATAGTTTCATTTAATTTGGGGAAGTAGTGGATTTGGCCATAAAAAATCTCTTTGTATTCTTTAAAGAATTAGCTTGGTTGTGGGAATCATTTTTTTAATGCCTTTATGTTGAATATTTCTAAAACTTTATAAGTCTTTGGGTAAGTTTATACCTTGTCAGAGTCAGCTTTAGTCTTGGAATCGACTACAAGCTTAACAAAAGTTTCATAAATTTATGGATTTCATAGTGGAAGAATTGAAATTTTAGGATCAAAGTTTTGTCCATACCCCTTGGTCATATGGCCTAATGGGAGCCATGATCATTGACTAGTGGGAAGGGCTAAAGGAGAAGAAATTTGAAATCCATCAAGTGTCGAAACTAGGCACTAGGATCTATCAAGGGTAGAAAATCAAGATGCTTGTTAAAGAGGTCAATGGGAAGTGGGGATGTACTAGATGTCGAGAGATCTAAAAAAACCTTATAAATAATTTTTTTCCAAAAAGTTTGATGCCAGATGAGAATCTGAAATCTATTAATTTTAACATACTAGCATTGGAATCTATTAAGTGATGGAGATCGACGCTAGGAATTGTTATGGGTGAAAGACCAGACATCTGAGAAAACTTAAAAATGGATTTTCTCCAAAATTCTAGAAGGAGAAACTTGCTAGCGACATACTCTACACAGGGGGAACCATAAATTCAAGGTTGCAAGAGATCCATAATATTTTAAGAGTTGTAGACCAACATTTAAATCTATTAAGTGTTGGAGACATACAACTAGAGTTTTTCAAGGAGCATAAGTTTAGGCATTCAAAAACATCAAAAAGAGGGATTTACTAAAAAATCAGATTCAAATTTGAGCGTAGAAAACCACTTGGAAGTTACATGGAGCCCACGTGGGCACTAATAGACACTACAAGTACGCAAGTGCTGCCGTGGCACAAGGGACAAGTTTGGGGTGAGGTGGCATGTTGATGTAGCATGTTGACATGTTGTGCTGATGTGGCATATTGTTGTGCAAAAGAGTTGATGTGGTGGTATTGCATGTCATTGGCTATGGTAGGTGATGTGGAATCTAGAAATCTAGAAATATGGAGTTTTGGTTAAATGGGACTTTTGAGACTTACTGAACTTTGATATATAGAAGTTCAACTCATTGACCATAGTGGGAATTTGGAAGAAAGGAATAATTGCAATGGAGAAAAAAGAAATAGCATATCTAGATGGATCTGGAAGAAAAAAAATCCAAAAATTCTTGTGGTGTGGATTTATTGGAAATCCTAAATTTGGATGCAATTGAGAGGCTGATGTGTCAAATGGGGATGTGGCCCTAGGTGATAGTGACACGTGGGAGAGGACTGCCATGTGTTAGCCACACATTTCTAATGTAGAATTATACAATGGTGACATGAGGGAAAATGATTACAATGCGACAATGGTACTGATGCTAGCGTGGTGCTTGGAAGGGAAAATCTTTATATGGGCATAACTTTGTGTACATAGATTGGATTTGGATGAAGTTTATATAATTGGAAATGTCTTGATGAGTAGAAGATGATGGTGATTTTAGAAAAAATATTTAATATGGTTGGATGAAGAGGAAATTTTGATAACCTCCCTTTCGTAGAGTAACCTTAGAATTCTGGTATAGAAACCATATTTCCTTAAATGGCCTTGAGGGGACTAGGTGTTGTTACAATTGCTTTGAATCTCTTATTTAAGATCTACTACCATTGATCTAAGTCATTCCTCTCTTTTATTAAGCTATATTACCACTAATATAAGTCATATATCCATGTTATCTATGCTTTACTGGCACACTTTAAGTTATCTCTCTTTCATTATAAAAAAATAAAACCAACATAAAGAGTAAATTACAAAATATCATATCACTCATATGTTCACAGTTGACAACGAATGTTGATTTAATAGTCATGTTGAAATTTTTCAGCAATGAGCACAACATGCATCACCTATTTGCACTAGTTTGGGCTCATCTCATAAAGCCACAAAATATTAATCACCATATGATTTAATATGCATATGTCCAATAAATAAAGAAATATAAGAACTTAATGAAATCCTAATTATAAAATTTTAAATAGTTAAGCTCATTAATTAGTGCATGACATGGCATTTTTAATACCACAAGATTATTTTGACTTTGATCATGATTTATTATCTTCAATGAGGTCAACCATGAAAAGGTTGAAGCTCGTACGGATCCTCCCCCGCTCACATCACTCTCATTTCCCCATATTCAATTTAATTATAAAACAATGAAAGTATACATCATAATGACAAAGAAGAAAAACTAAAATAAGAACATCATATGCGATAATCAAAAGTAACATAACATATCATCTACTATACTCATTATATTCTCATTAGTTCATTCATCCAACTATTTCCTACTACATTATACGTCTCCATGTTTTTTCTTTTGGTTTCAAAACATCCATAAGGGTGATGTCATATTCTTCTTCTTGACTTTGTTGTTCTCTCGATGGATGCCACTATTAAGAACACAAACGACACCATCTAGGCTGAGTAGAACCCATGTATCTAGAAGAAAAGAAATCCATTTATAAGTTACCTTGTTCATATCATATCAACATAATTTTTCATTTTTTTTTAATGAAATGTCTAATTTAGCACAATGTATTTACATATAATTATTGTGATGAGAAATTGATGTAATAGACATGGTGGTAGGGTTAACTTTTAGTTGATTATCAACAAAATATTCAATATTCTACCCAACATCACTAACAACATTTTCATGCATTTGCAATAACATTTATAATTATATTATAAACTTAAACCCTAAAAAAGTTCATAAAAAAAAATCAAAATATATTTCACTTATTTACCTCCACCTTTACAATAAAAGCATTTTGTACCATGTGTTGCTTGAGTTCCACTAAGTTTTTATATCCCCTAGGGAAGACAAGTTTTAAATCATCTCGGGTGAGCATCTTGTTGAACTTGGTTGAATACATATCATAACATAAGACAATAAAATTTGGCTTATTTTTCACTAACAGTTGAACTTTTCTATAATGGAAGCTTTTAAATCGCAATACTTACACAAATTCCTTTCACCTTGACATTTAATTTGAGGCCAAGTTTGAGCTATCTAACCTTATTTAACCTATCCTCAATGGCCTTTAATATATATTTAAGCTTATCCAATGATTGAAGCACATGATAACATGATTTAGTTGGTCAGGTAAAACAAAAGAAAATGTTTCATTTAATATTATATTATAATTACCTTTCTAGCTTTCCAAATTTTATTTTCTTTCATTTTTTTCATCTTGTTAGTCCTAGCATCCTCCAATAGTGCATCCCACTAATTTTTGGAATCTATTGAAGAACAATCATGATTAGAGTTACATTGTGGGTTTGTTTGATAAATATCATGCACTATGCACAAATACTTCCTTGTCATAGAACAAATACTCTTTTAGTTGATTATTTTTCCAAAATGACAGGATATTTAATCAATCAACTCTTTTTTCAATTCAACATCTTGATATTTATAGCTAGTTCTAATGGAGGGTGAAAAAACACTTTATACGTTCTTTGCAACGTGGAATAAACACTAGTATTAACTTCTGATGAAATATATTGCAATTAAAATTGTAAAATAAACTTGATAATATAAATTTGGTATCAAACCAAAATAAATCATTGATTACTAATTACCAAGAATTTTAACCCTTTAGTAGCACAATTTCATTGTCTATGTGTAAATTGATATGCAATGACCCATTCCCACTAACAATGTTGACAAACAAGGAATCTCAATTCATAGATATAGTAGTGGGATCATTAATAGCTATGAAACTAGAAGCATGTGGATGTGGGATGGTATCAGTCAGAGCAATAGTAGATACACCAATTGTAGAAGCAAGAGTATTGGTATCGATACTAGGAGTGAGATTGGAGGCACCAAGAGTCGATGCAAGTGTGGTCATGGTGAGAAAATAAATAGTAGTGGGGATTATGCTATTCTTAATATTTGAGACATCCTTTCTCACAATATATGGAAAAAACAATATATTATCAAGTATAATTCATCAAAATTTAGAAATTATATATATTAAATAAATTGAGTTAATCATATCTTTAGTGATTGATGCTTTCCACCAATTGTTGTTGTTTAGCAATACTTTGTCATAGTTCTCCCTTAAACTAAGGATTTTATGTGTCAATGTTTTTACTTGTGATTTAATAGCATTTAATACACTAGGATGATAAAAAATGGCATCCTTATTATCATCCCTAAGCAAGGTGGAATCCTTACAAACAACTAGTATATATCATGGGTTAGAATAATAATAAACATTGATCAAAAGCGTACAAAATGTATATTATATTACTATCCACACATTAGTTTTATTTTGATAATTGACCTACAACATAAACATCAGTATATTAATTACATAAAAGATGCACAAGATAAAACCATTGCAAATCATATTCAAACTTAATAATAAATAACAAATATAAGCTATAAAACAAAAAACTACTTGTTTCCTTGATTTTTATTCAAATTATAATTGATCAATAACTCCTTCCTTGTGATGATTGTTTTTCTTCCTAAGGAAACTCATGGAAAAGCACATGGGCACTTCATCGCATTTTACAGATGATACCTAGTGTAAAACCTTTGATGCTGATTATAATAGTTTCCCTGATATAGGCATCAACTTAGGGACACAATAGAGGAAACTAGCATGGGGGGTTGATCTCAAGACCTCCTACCTCAAACTCAAAGTACTCCACTACTCAAGCTAGTGCATTATACTGCAACTATTGGTTTTATTGCACAAACCACAACATTATTTCCATCACATCCCTCAAACACACAATACAGTACCTTGTTCATGCTTCTAGGATGAGAAATATTTATAAATTTCACGACATTCCATGAAGCTTTGGATTTCCATAAATATATACAAACTATTCTTTATTTTGTTTGGTTTCATTCATTATGTTACAATTTGCACAAATTCAATATCTTCACATACTCAATAAATATTATGCTATCCATATTGAATGCTCATAATTGTATGATGGACCAACATACTCTATCAGTTCAACTATACCATCATAAGGAAAATATACAACATCCATAAAAAAATTCCTAACCCATATGGTGCAATTCAATATGCTTTTCCATCTATATCAAGTTACATCAAATATCTAACTCAAGAAGTGCTTTTTGCTTCTTGATTTTTCAATAAATGCTTGTATCTCAATGGTAGTTCCTTGTATCTCTAAGTGTCAATGGTAGTTCCTTGTATCTTTGAGTGTCATTTTAATAAGAGCACACCCATCCTTTAGCATGAATCAAATCCATTATGTTTTAAAATTTTCTTCTAACATTATCATCTTTAGCATATCTCAATCTCTCTTATTTGAAGTTTCCCCTTCCCATCTTTCCATCTCTGAATCAATATCTAGCATATATCTATTTGGTTATACCTCTCCATGCACTAAAATAGATTAATCGTTATTATTGATTGTCTCATAAATTGAAGTCTAACATTAAAGGTTTTCAAAAGAAGAGACAACTCCACGCCTAGAGCACTTAGCAATAGGCATAATTCCATGGATAGAGTTTTAACAAATGATGACATGTGCATCCATGACCACTTTTTGATAATGAAAGACATTGCAACCCATATTCCCCTAATTCCTATGTTTGATATTTCATAAACATTCTAGGAAATGATAGTGTTGAGTCTACGACACACCTTAATTCATTTTTGGCTACCATTTTTCTTTGCGTTTTTATTCATCCTGAAAATAAATTATGTATCTTAGTTTTAATGGAATTTTTTTGCATATTATTGAGTCTTTTGAATTTAACCTTTTTGTCTTAAGAAAACCAAAAAAATTTCAAAGTCTTTTGGCTTTGTTCAAATTAAGTTTTGATTGTCAATGGAAATTTCTAAATGCTTCCCATTGGTAGTGAAAAGTCACTCTATTTCAATGAGAAAGTTAAAATTTTCACGGATGACAAAGCAGAAAAAGATGAAAATGAAAAACATTACTTATAAGTCATTTTATAGGTTGATAATCAACCATCCATGTGAACTTTGCATCAATGAAAGATAAAAAAACTAGTGAAGTCAAAATTCATATCCACAAGCACTCACCCATGGTTACATTTCACTTTAACCAAAATGAAAAGTGGAATAGGGAAGTGATTTCAAAGTAGAAAATGTGGTTGAAACCCTTATTAATATGATTGCTATTTTGTCTTTTCATTTTCCTTAGTTTAAAACTTGATCAACGACCCCATTTTGCATAAACTTTAAGAATCTATATGAGTGCTCACCTAAACAAAATTTGAATCACTATGTTTGCAAACTTCACCCAAACACGACAATGAAAATTGGTCACCAATAATGAAATCTAATTAGTAGCATGAACCATTTCTTCACTAATTTGGTCATTTAACAATCCAATCTCCATTAAATTACCATTATTTGTAAATTTTAATCAGGTTTGATGGGGATTTGGAAATTATGGGGATAGATTGATTCTATTTTGTGAGTGAAAATTTGAATTCCATGTGAAGGATAGATGAGTAATTGTGAACTAGGATAGTTTACCACTCATCTTATATAGTAGTGTTCATAGTTTGACATTCCAGGTATGTTCATGAATTTGCAATTTCAATTTTTCATTGAATACTGCCTCTGTTGTAATATATCAGATGAAAAATAGGTTGTGGATGATTTTTATGTAAGAGAAATATGTAATTCATTCTTATCCTTGGAATCTTGTTCAATTTGGTATGGAAATGCAGTTCAAGGCTATTAATTCATTTTATAATTTGGCATTGTTATAATGATGAATGCTATTATGAATAAATGAGATATCACCAGAATGTAGGCTTCTGTGAGTAGAATTGATTATAAAATGTCTTTAGGACCCATCACATGAATATACTAGTTGCTGACATGTTTCAAACCAACTAATTAGTTGGTTTGAATGAGGCATTAGTTGGTTTGAAACGAGTCGACAACTAATATATTCATGTGATGGATCCTAAAGACATTTTTCTAATTAAATGAGATATTGCCTTTTACTTGGTTTTCCTTTTTTTCTTTAATCTTGACTTAGTAAATGAATTATTGTGTTGAGGTCAACGATGGTGGCTTTCATGTCCATGGTTTTAATAGTTCATGGTTTCGTGTCCATGTTTTTGATGTAATGAATCCTTTAAATATGCCTATGATACTTTATTGGAACGTGAATGGAGGTGAGTAGTGAAGGATCACTTGGCTAGCTCATATAGATTTGGTCAAGGGAACACAAAATTACTTGGTTGGTTTTCCCTGTAAGGGTTTTCTAGGATAAATTATGCTTGCATGATATATGCATGTTGTTATTCCTGATTAATTATTTCTCTCATGTTCTCTATTTATAACAATTAGTATCAAAGCCAAATGTTTATTTAGATGATAAATCGGTAGAAATGGAGGGTAATCGAGCTAACACCAAGAAGCATGGAAAGACATTCTTGGTAATCATAGATTTGTTGGTCAAGATGGATCTATATTTGGTACCAATTTTCCCTCATACACAATAGAGTGTAAGGAAAGAGGCACTACAAACGTTCAAGAAAATGCAAGAAGTAGATGGAAGTAAAAGTAATGACAAGGTGAGAGGATGGCAACATTTGTAAGTGTCAGTAAAATAATTAATTGACATGATGAGTGCATTCCCATGGAGTCTTAAAGGCAATGGAAACACTTAAAATAGAAAAATATTTTGTAGTGAAGTTGAAAATCTCAAATTACACATAAATGGGCTTATGACTGTAAGACCTAGTTAAGAATGTGCACCCCTGTTAACTTACCATTAAAGTTTGGATGCATGCCTAGGTGATATTAGGGCATGTTAGATTCTTGGATACCTTGGTTATAAATTTTGAAGGGAGTAGGACATGGCTAACTACCCCAAGTCAAGTTTAACGGAGGAAATGTTAGGTTAACTTTTAGCTGATTGGAGAAGGCTCACTTGGCTAGATTTGACCAATGAAACAAAGATATATTTCGACGGTGTAAGGGTTTTCCAACATAAATCATGTGTGAGTGATTTATATGTGTTGTTATTGTTGATTAATTATTTCTCTCATGTTCTCTTATTCTTAACGCCTAGAAAATCGCACAAGGGGAAGAAATAGTTGGAACCAATAGAGCCTTCCTAACAAACATTTTGTTGAATTGTCACTTCCTCAAAAGAGTATATTCCTATTATATAGATATCCACACTAAAAGATAAACAAGGAAGCCCTGTGTTCAAAGAAGCTGAGGATACTGTAGGTGCTCAAACTCATTTCTCATGATGGGGAGAGGTCTATAGAAGAATTGATACAAAAGAGTATCCTAATATAATCCCTCACAATGATCTTGAGATAAGGGAAGCATATGATAGAGTCTTTATTAACATAAGGAAATCTCACATCAGTTATTTTATAGTGAGAAAATAAGTCAAAATATAAGTGATGTTGCGTTCTAAGGTGATTGATTGTATCATCTCTCACACCAACACCAAATGGGAGAATGTAGCCATCATAAATGAATAAGGAAGATTATGATTAGTATTTGAGTTACATAAATACTACAAGTTCATGTAGCCCAAGATTTACATGGATAAGGTTTTGTGGAGTAGTTCAATGAACAACATGACATAAAGAAAATTATTTCTAGCTGGTGGGTAGAAGACAAAGAGTATTATACAAGTCTAATGGTACCTACTCCATTAAAAATTTATGGTAACCCTATGTATATAAAATGGATGTAATAACTAGATTGCATGGCAGGAATATTGCCTACATTTCAAGGATGCCTAGCTCCCACTAGTGTAGACTATGGTTACCACCAACCAAATATTCAACTGAGCTGCCATTTTTTCACACTCCTTAAAAAAATGATAAATATGGTATAAAAAAGTAGATCCAATTTAGGACCAGTGCCAACATTTTATATGTCATTCTATTCTGGATCTAATTTCAAACAAATGTATTTGCAAATGTAAGCATGAGTTGGCACATCTCATAACCACCAATTCATGTGTATTGTCAATTTCTTTGGGAAAAAAAATACAATAAAAAAAACATTATGATTTGTGATCAATTCTTTTATACACTTTATACAATCATATTTTTCAAGGACTTTTCAAGGTTAAATAAGGAATCCATGATGCTAACTAGATGTATTGGAAGATAGTGCTTACAAGAAAACTATACCTATTTGAGAATTTACAATGCAACTTTAACACCACATTTGATACCTAGGTTTATGCCAAATAGGTCGATTTTGGGAGAAATAGCTTACTAGATTGTATTACATGGATTTAATGCTTCTTTACTCAAGGAATCCAATAATAATAATTTTTTAATCTCTATATAATTTTAGTCTAGGCCATTATCATCTGCAAGATCCCAAACAAGCGAGGAAAGAAGCTAGCTACATTCTTGAGTATAGGTTCCCACAAGGCCAATTGAGAAGACATGACCCATTAAGTCTTGTGGCCAAACATTGTAGGATGATCTCTTTATATTGGTCATATACTCATGATCCATGGAAAAATGAAATCCCAAGGATTAGAAGCTTTCACTATGATGACTTTTGAAGGCAAAACAATGGAGATAAATAGAAGGTTAGTTGAAACATAGAGAATGAGAAAAGAGGGGGAGGAAGCTATAAGAATCAAAGAGATCACGTTAAGGGAAGAGGAAAAAAAATAAGAAATTGAATATGGAAAAAGAAGATAGCAGTAAGAGGAGGAGTTAAGGAGGAAGAATGAGGAAGATATAAAGAAAATATTGGAGGCAATTGCTCAATTGGAAGTGGAAATGAGAAGGGTAGTAATTATTGAATCTCCTTATACTATAAAATTTTAACATATTACAATATTTAACATCACTATTTCTTTTTTGTAATGCTTAACGGGACCATATATTTTCTATTATATATATAAGACAAATTTACACCACATAGTTTTACCCAGTGGCCTCAACTCGCCCCAAGGGGAAACCAAGTCTGTTGGCCATTGGTCGGCATTATACGCCATCCAAAAACATAACTTCTTCAGTCTTTCTAGCAAGGCTAGGTAAGTTTCAGTCTCATGACCACAAAATATATAACTATGACAACTGACATAAACAACTGGAAATTTAAATGACATCCGGATAAACAAAAACTAAGTATAGGAAGACTAATCTTTCTTGACATTATGCTTCTTAGATTCTGAGGCTACTGGGCATTCCAAAAAATTCCACAATGCAAGGGATGTGGCAATCAATCCAGTCCATCCTAATGTCCTGTTTGTGCAGTTGAAACAGGATCTTCTCCATGTATTTTTTGTAATTGGGAAGGCCTTGCATTGTAACTGCCATCCCCACAGAAATTTTCTCCAGTGCTTTTCCTAGCAGACTTTTCATCAGGAAATACAGGTACAGGGTGTGCTTGAATTGTGTAATTCTCCCTCTTGTGGTTCCTGGGTCAGGCACCATTGATCTCCAGACTTGTATTTCATTATCTGATTCCAGTTCATTCTTTACTTGGTCTTCCCAATCGTTTATCAGATTTCGGATGCCCTCATCGGTTTCCTCCTTGTATGTCGCGACTACCTTGGATATGAAGTGCTCAACGGGCTTACGATCCCTGTGGCCTTCTGCCCTGCTTGATTGCTTGGTTACTTGGGGTTCTGGGTCCTTGTTTCCACGACCTTGACCGTGTATTGTTGGATCCATACCCTGTCGAATTGTAACCTGTATACATTACCACATTTTTAGTTGCTCTAAATCATTCATTTCAGCACAACACAACTGCATTAACCATTCTTCACTGCCGTTCCTGGCCTGCGACAGGCAAAGGTATACCTATGCCCATAGGTGGCTAGTGGAAGTGGGATGGGAGAAAGATTTCCCTGGTTTATTTCCATGCCTCTCGTCTTTACCACTGTCCGGAGATTGGTCACCCCCATGCGTCCATAACCTGGCTCTCAGACCCGTCTCGAGCCAGGTATTTCTAATGCTATCATGTCTGCAAATTGTCGAGCGATAAAAATGTGTCTTTTTAACTCCTAATTATATTCACATTAATTGTCAACCCAGGGACAAATTTTTGTTTCAAGAGTGTACTCAGTCTGAGGTGGCTATTTACTCAAGAGTAATGTTATGAAAGATGTAGTACAGTGCTCAAAATACAACAGTAAACAGATGCTCAAAATGAGATCTACTTACAGCAAAGCACTTTAAGACTTAAATCATGCATTCAGAAAACTACAACAAATGATCAGTCAAGGGTACAGTAACAATAACTCATCCCTTTGTAAACTGATGTAATTAGAAAGGCACTCAAAAGAAGGATCATCAAACTGGGAACTAGACAACATATGTCAATGTTCACTACAGTCTCAGATCGTTCTTCACGCTAAAGCAAAGATAATGCGAATAACAGGAAATAGAATAACAGCTAGGAAATGTAATGACAACTAATTCTTATAAACAACACCACCTTAATCTACAAAAATAAATGCAACAAGTGTATCCTACAGAAATAAAATGGCAATCCTCTACCTTTAAGGATGAATCGAATAGCACACGGAATTAGAACAACATTGATTAATGATGAAATACAGAACAACGCTTGAAAGCCAAACATAAATACACAACAACGTAACACACAACACACCTTAATGGTAATCTGATCTTGGTAATCCACTTATCAGTCTTAGTTATAAATAATACGATTGTATTTTATAATGGAACAACAACGTCAATAGATTCAACAATCGCAAGGAAATATAATCTCTAAGATGAATTCAGTAATACCAATTAATAAGTGTTACAACATGGATACGTTGTAATTGAACAACAATACATTCTGTAAGGATCAGCAACGTTATATCAATGATTAAAAGAACAACAATGCGTTACCATGTCAAGATGAATCAATACGACATTCTCGGCATCGAAAATGATATTACTCAGTTGAACATAAATTGAATATAACAGAACCATTATGTAAAATAACAGAACATACCAAATTAAAAAATAAAGCTGATAATGAAAACCACGCATGAAATAAAGATATAATATACAACAGCAGCACAATCCACCAGAAGCTGGGCCCTTAGCCGCCAGCGGATGCTGCTGGGCTACTTTAGACGAGAGGAATGAACAACAACTCCCAAATCATATATTAATCATCAAATTGTGAAATCATTACAATAGCAAAAGCTTGAGAATTACAACATGCAACAATCTCCTTTTCCTCCTATCCTATCATGAATCCTTAATTCTGAATCTCTAATTCAAATCATAATTCTGAATCCATCATTCCCAATTCTACATTCTCTCAGCCATCCCCCTCTCTGATCTGTGTTTTCATTTAAATAGAGAGAGATCAGAGAGAAGTTACAATAAAGATAAGTACAACATGATTTCTATTACAAAATTGGTTTGCTTCTAACCAATTGATCAACAAGAGCAAGGCGAATTTGGCTTTGCAGCTGAGATTTGGAGGACGACCGCAACAACAAATATGAGAAAATTATGCTCAAAGAACCCTGCGTTTCTCTCAGTACAAGCCGAATTTGGGCAAACCATTATTTAATAAAGTTAATTTGGTCCGTTTTGGACAAAACCTTTGTTCCAGATTTTCCAGATTCTGCTTCATTTGCTCAAAATCTCAATTGCAAAACTGTCACTTCTTATTCCAGCGAATTTCTGAGTTGGCACTTTTAATGATCAAATATTCAATCTGGAAATTATCTTAGAGGCTAAAAATGGTGAATAATGTTACAACTAATTTATTAAAACTATCATTGATAAAATCATGCATAATCATCAATTTATTAGAAATAAAGGAGAATAAATAATATTCATTCATAAGAGCATAAATCATTATAAAATGGATTTAAATAATAAACTATAATAAATGACATGATAAAGAAGAGTAAAAATGAATGAAATAAGTGTTTAGAAAGTGGTCATATTCACGGCTGAACATACCCCCACACCGAATATATTGCATGTCCTCATGCCACAAGAAACTGAATATATTGCATGTCCTCATGCAACCCAAAGACAAAACCCATGTGTTAACCAAGCAATAAAAAATTTGTTCATCTCAGCTCATAGAAAAAATGAATTCTTCCTCAATTAATGAATATTCAATTTTAGAAATCTTGATGAAGGCATAACAATTTTTACATTGGCGTTCAAGTTATGTACATATGAAGTTGCAGCAAAATATGATATAAGTGATAGCAACCTTCATTAACCATTTTCCCAAAAACTACAAACCAGATTTTGTTGAAATTGTGCAAGTAGATTTCTACTATATTAATGCTTCTATGATTCAAAAATCAGATCGTTTTGATGCATGGATTATGAGATATAAACAAAATGGCTGTAGGTGATAGTGCATGATTTCCGAAATTTTATGAACCAATTTATCTTGAAGTTATCTGGGTATGTGTATTTTAATAATATGTCTGTGTTTTCCAGAGATCACAAGAATTGAGTTCATAGTTTTAAAAATATGTGGAAATCAATTTCTGCATTGAAATTGTATGCCTTAAATGAGAAATAAAGTAGAAAACATCCATCATGCGTAGCAATTCCTCCCCCTCGCTGAAAAATTAGCATGCCCTCATGCGATGCTAGAAAAAAATTGAGGTGGTTGCTACCATCTATTGAATTCTATTTTTGGTGTAAAACAACATGGAATAAGGGAGGTGTTGAGAATGAAGAAGAATATCAATGGTTGATAAAGAATATGAATGACATGGTCATAAGAAAGAAATGAATGAAAGAAACACTCCCCCAAACCGAAAGATGATATGTCGCTGAAAATGGGAAGTGGTACAGATGTGGACTGAAGGATGATAAATAATGCTCAAAATGGATTTTTATGAAATTTTCCTAAATTCGTAATAAATCAGAAAATTATGCTATTTTACCTCAAGTTTTACCTCCAAAAAAAAAAATGTGGAATGACATATATGTACTGGCAGTTGTTGAAACTAATGTAGGCAGAGTTGGTGCTGAAAGTGATGCAAAAGGTAGAATCCAGGCAAGCACATCATGTCTGAAGAATCGTTCACGTTCGCGCCTTGCTTGAGCCTCTTCTGTTAGTTGCAATAATGTGGTCATGCTGCGAATAGAGTTTCCCCCCATACTTGTTGTTCTCCTACAAACAAATCACTATTTTGCATACAATGTTCTTGAATCCATATTGTCAGTTTTGAATAACAATAGATAAGATGCATGCAAAAATTTCAATAAGAAAAACTTTTGTATACATGCAATACTAATATTTTGTCAAATCAACAAGTTATGGCAGAATGTAGTAATTATATCGCATGCTATCCCATAATTCATACATTCCCCTCTCTAATTGGAAAAGGAATTCATGACCATAAAGCATATGAGAGGTATTGTGCTGATGGCAAGGCAAGAGAATGAACAATACGACAGTGAATGAAGTAGAGTACACATATCAATGATAGGATAGCGAGAGTTATGGTTATAATGAGAGCAGAGTGTGTAAAGATAGTTATGAATAAGAGATAGGACGCTTTGGATTGATGATAAGTTATGAAAAAGAGAAAAATGACAGCAATATGCCAAAAAGATGCTTTGCTGATGGTATTCTAGCTGAAAAATGATGTGATTGATCAGAAAATAATTTCTCATGCGTAAAGGTTCAAAATAGGGAAAAAAAATTAAGGAAATAACTTCTCTGATAAAAAGAAAAAAATAAGAAAAGGGTATTATAGTAATAATTGACGATAAGATATAACTTCAATACCATAAACAGAGCCTCTGCTGCCAGCAGGCGTCCATAGCCTCGGCAGGGTTGCTTTTTAACCCATATGAGCTAGGATCCTCAATTTATAAATGGAGAGTTACAGTGCTATTCTACAGAAGAGATCAGTGTGCCGGCGTGGTAACCAGATAACCACACTGCCATTCGCTGGGAGGTAACAAAAGTGATCAGGCCGGCTCGTGATGAGACCTCCTGTTCCAAGAATAATTTTGCTATCCAATGGATCATAACCCTAGTGTGGTGGCCATAATGGGAATGTCACTTTGTTACAACCTTATGAACATGGTAGGTCGGCTCGTATTGAGACCTCTTATCCTCCATCTATGAACAAAATTGTGTTGTTATTACACATTTTTATGATAAAAAGTGGGAGGCTCAGTACTCCTTAAGAGCAGGGATGGTAGAAGAAGTTGAACATGTCAATAGAAAAAAAATATACCCATAATCCCATATATTACAGACAAAGAAGATTATAACCAGGAATGGTGGAACCAACATGGTATTAAGATGATCAATCAATATCATGTACAACAGAAAACAATGCAATAAAGTAATATATAAATAATTGTGTCCCTTTTGAAAATAAACTATCATCAAGGAGCTGTCCTGTTAAAGATCATAACGTGAATGATATTAATTCGCTTCAATAGAATCCATAATTCTTGTCCTCATAAAAATAGTGTACTTCATGTCATAAAAGGGAATCAGTAAAATGTGGTTGAGATGAATTAGGAATAATCCCACAAGAAGAAGAAAAGGGTTGCTCTCAAAAATACTCCCAAAATGTTGTTTCTTTGAAGGAACAAAAAAAACACTCAAAAAGTGGTGTTCCGTGTAGGGAACAACAAAGGAAATGCACACCAAAAAGCAAAAATACACATAAAAAAGTGTGAAAATGCAAACGTCATTCCTTTGGAAAAAGGAACAACAAAAATTAAAAGTGTCGTTCCTTTAGAAAAGGAACAACAAAAATAAAAAGTGTCATTCCTTTGGAAAAGAAACATTAAAAACACAAGTGTCGTTCCTTTGGAAAATGAACAACAAAAATGAAAAGTGTCGTTCATTTGGAAAAAGAACAGCAAAAACGCAAGTGTCGTTCCTTTGAAAAAGGAACAACAAAAATGAAAAGTGTCGTTCCTTTGGAAAAGGAACAGCAAAAACGCAAGTGCCGTTCCTTTGGAAAAGGAACAACAAAAATGAAAAGTGTCGTTCCTTTGGAAAAGGAACAACAAAAACATAAGTGTCGTTCCTTTGGAAAAGGAACAGCAAAAATGAAAAGTGTCGTTCCTTTAGAAAAGGAACAACAAAAATGCAAGTGCCGTTCCTTTGGAAAAGGAACAACAAAAACGCAAGTGCCGTTCCTTTGGAAAAGGAACAACAAAAATGGAAAGTGACGTTCCTTTGGAAAAGGAACAACAAAAATGAAAGTGCTGTTCCTTTGGAAAATGAACAGCAAAATGAACCGCGAAAAAGGAACAACAAAATGAACCTTGGAAAAGGAACGACAAAATGAACCGTGGAAAGGGAACAACAGAATGAACCGTGAAAAAGGAACAACAAAATGAAAGTGAAAAAAGAACTGTTGACACAAAAAGTGCTGTTCTTTTGAAAAAGGAACAACAAAACGAAAATGCTGTCCCTTTGGAAAAGGAACAACAAAAACAACAAAAGTGCACACAAATGCTGTCCCTTCAGAAAAAGAACAACAAAATGCACAAGCATAAAATGCAAGCACGCAAAGAATGAATTCGCTGTTCACTGTATTGATGCTGAGGATGGGTTACAGTTTGAATGAAGCAACCCCTAAAACACAAAATATAAGAGAAATCAGAAAAGAAACAACTTTTTATTTAAAAACAATATGTAAATAACTAAATTAAGTTACAACAGCTATGATGTTATGTCAAAAAATGATCTCTTCGAAAAATGTTTTGGCAGCAATGACATGACATGAATCTTCAAATGGAAATCAATTCTTCATTTCTTTTATTATGAATCCATTGGGTAATGAGTTGGATGAAATTCCCTTGTTTCATTAAAATTTCTTTCAAGAATCACTTGTCCATAAATTGACCTTCTTTTTCTCCTAGGACCTGCAAAAAACGAGTATCTACCTGCAATAAAACATTAAATCATGGAGAAAGAGAGGTGCACGGGCTCCCCTAATCCAAGAATTATGCAAAAAACTAACAAGTAGTTACTCTGTAGAACAAATCCACGGAGAAAATAACAAAGTAAAATTTATTTGTCACCTGCGGGAGAGCAGTGGTCGACCATACTAACCAGCAGTGTTTTAATCACAACTTCTTTGTTTTTTGTCCAAATTGAGTGATTCCAAAGCCAAATGAGAGCTAATTCAAAGGTGTATCTCCAATAGAAACAAGTTTTAAAAATTCAATGATATGATATGTCAATTTTAGTTAAAACAACCTGCATAACATAGTCATTTTCGATTACCCAGCTTAGACCAACAGTTGATATTTCAAGCATAAATTTTTCGTTTGATGTCAGATTCAAATGATTCAAATTGGAAATTAAATTAGATTCATTTATTTATTTCCAATAGAAATAGGTTTTGAAGACAAGAAGAATTGATAGGTCAAATACTGTAAGGAACAGCCGGAAAGACATAGTTTTAAGGGTGCTGATTTACGATAGACAATCAATATTTTGATCATAACTTCCCCATACGATATCGAAAATGAGTGATTCCAATTGAATTGTAAACTAGATTCATAGGGAAATCTACCATACTAATAGGTTTTAAAAATTCAAACATTTAGGCCTCCAAAAACTGACTGTCCAAACTCTGTTCCTGAGCTGCCCACTAGACACCCTGTCAATGTTTTGTTTCTAACTTTTTCGTTTCAAATCCAAATTGAGTGATTCAAATTGGGTTAGAAATTAGACATCAAGGGATACTTAGGATAGAAACAGGTTTTAAAAATATTCACTTTTGGTCCCTCAAAACATGACTGTCCTCACTGTTTTTCTAGAAATTTCATCAAGCCCGCAAGCCAAAAAATGATAGTCAAGCATTTTTTTCAAATTGGTGATAAAAATGAATATGAATGTTTGTAGAAATATTATTTCCATCATAATTCATTTACATACACAAATGAAAAAATTTATCACCGATGTTGATTTCCATAGCATGTTGCAACAAAAACAATTATTTTTACAAAAAACAAAATGCATTTATTTATTTTCTACACTAAGCTATTTTGATTTAAAAAATGAATATGACTACGTATATGAGTACTTCCAGTGGAACCATTTTCGAAATAGGGCTTCATGTATGCACATACCCAAATTTGAAAAATTCATATTAATGAATATTAGGGTATGAGAAGCCAACTTCCCTTAAAAAGATAGTATCAAAAACTGTTGAAGTATGGAGTGATGCTGCAAACAAGTGATGGAGTGAAACCAATCTTCAATACATCCATTACTTTGTTGATTTCCCATATCTATCATATCATGAAGTTCTTGAGCTTTTAAAATGGCTTGTTGATGCAAACTAAAAGAAACCTCATTTTTTCCCATAACTTCTACAATTTTTGAATTTAAAACATTTTGAATCTCATTGTAAGTTTTTTCCAATGGCGAATGTGAGATAGAATGGGTGGGAAGGGTGGGTAAATTTTGCAATTCAACATTGTAAGCATGTTGTACTGGTATATTGTGGTGAGGGTGTGGAATTAGTTGAGCAGGAAATTGTGTATGGAATAGAGCATTTTGATGATGTGGTTGATTGAGTTGTGTAAATAGTTTTGATGGGCCAGCAAGATGTTGTGGAAGAGCTGGTAAAGAATATGGAGAATATGTTTGTGCTACAAGATGAGGGAGAGTAGTCATGCAATCATAAGTTGAATCATGCCAAACTTGTAGACAAGATTGATGGTTATATTGACATGGCTGCCCTAACAAATTAGTGTTCCATAATGGATTATGCAAGTAAGAGAATGAAGAGGAAGTGTTTTGAACCATACCTATTTACCTTGTTGCAGCTTCCCCATCTCTTTGATATGCCACTTCCAAATTAGATAAGGAAGAACAACCATCTATGGTATGCTCCTTTCGGTCATGAGTGAAAAACACTTAATCAAATTCTTGGTTTTTATGAACCTGCAAAACATCCAATTTTGAATTTAGAGAGCTAATAAAATCAACTTTAAAATTTTCAAATAAAGCATTGATTTCAGTTCTTATGTCTCCTATTCTTGTAGCAGATTTGGAAAAGAAAGAACAAACATCTCTAGAATTCTTACCAGCCTTGGAGATTCCTCTTGAATACCTTATGCACAACTCACAAACATCATCATATGATAACTGAAAAACATCACCTTTTCCTATCAAATTTAAAAGTTCTAAAAATTCGTCTTTGATTCCTTTAAGAAGAAGTGTTTTTAATATTTCTTTTTCCAAATGCTTATGTTTTGATTTTTGAAGGTTGTATTGAAATCGATCTACATAGTCCTCCAAGCTTTCATCTTCTCCTTGTATCATATTGAAAATATCTTCATTGGCCTTGCAATAGTCTTGGTACTTCTTCAAGAATATTTTCTTCATGTCCTCCCACGTTTGGATGCAGTTCCCAGCTAGGCTCATGAACCATCAGAGAGCTGCTCCTTTTAGAGTAAGAGGAAACACTTTCAACCTTTGATCATTAGTACAATAATCATATCATCTACAAAGTATTTCGAACTCAAATAAAAATGTATCTGGATCTTCATTTGCTAAACCATGAAAATTTGGTAGAGAAGATCGGGGAATTATGTGCATTTGTGTCACTCCTCCTAGATCTTTGATAGGGAATTGAAAAGTAGAAATATGATCCATTTCTTACCAGAATAGAAGATGTTCTTCATGTGTTTCTTCGAGGCTCCTTCTTCAAATGTTCCTGTCAATTGATTAGTGAAATGGGTGGTGCTTACATCACCACTTGAGTGAAATCATGAGATTTGTTTTTCAAAATTTCTATTTTTTTTTTTAGTCATTCACACAAAAATTCAAACATTTACCCTAAGTTCTTTAACAGTTCTGTTGGAAAGTGGGCGGGGGAGCAAGTCTTCTACATGCTCTGTACGCAGGTTCTTACCTTTCGTTTTTAATACCCAATTCTTTCATAACAGGCACTCATCAGATGAACGCTACTCTTTAGAAATGGCTACACTCTCCCCGATAACGGCGCCAAAATGTCGAGCGATAAAAATGTGTCTTTTTAACTCCTAATTATCTTTACGTTAATTGTCAACCCAGGGACGACTTTTTGTTTCAAGAGTGTACTCAGTCTGAGGCAGCTATTTACACAAGAATAATGTTATGAAAGATGTAGTACAGTGCTCAAAATACAAGAGTAAACGGATGCTCAAAATGAGATCTACTTACAACAAATCACTTTAAGACTTAAATCATGCATTCAGAAAACTATAGCAAATGATCAGTCAAGGGTACAGTAACAATAACTCATCCCTTTGTAAACTGATGTAATTAGAAAGGCACTCAAAAGAAGGATCATCAAACTGGGAACTAGACAACATATGTCAATGTTCACTAAAGTCTCAGATCGTTCTTCACACCAAAGCAAAGATAATGCGAATAACAGGAAATGGAATAGCAGCTAGGAAATGTAATGACAACTAATTCTTATAAACAACACCACCTTAATCTACAAAAATAAGTGCAGCAAGTGTATCCTACATAAATCAAATGGCAATCCTCTACCTTTAAGGATGAATCAAATAGCACACGGAAATAGAACAACATTGATTAATGATGAAATACGGAACAACGCTTGAAAGCCAAACATAAATACACAACAACGTAACACACAGAACACCTTAATGGTAATCTGATCATGGTAATCCACTTATCAGTCTTAGTTATAAATAATACAATTGTATTTTATAATGGAACAACAACGTCAATAGATTCAACAATCGCAAGGAAATATAATCTCTAAGATGAATTCAGTAATACCAATTAATAAGTGTTACAACACAGATACGCTGTAATTGAACAACAATACATTCTGTAAGGATCAGCAACGTTATATCAATGATTAAAAGAACAACAATGCATTACCAAGTCAAGATGAATCAATACGACATTCTCGGCATCGAGAACGATATTACTCAGTTGAACATAAATCGAATATAACAGAACCGTGATGTAAAATAACAGAACATACCAGATTACCAAATAAAGCTGATAATGAAAACCACGCATGAACTAAAGATATAATATACAGCAGCAGCACAATCCACCAGAGGCTGGGCCCTTAGCCGCCAGCGGATGCTGCTGGGCTACTTCAGACGAGAGGAATGAACAACAACTCCCAAATCATATATTAATTATCAAATTGTGAAATCATTACAATAGAAAAAGCTTGAGACTTACAACATGTAACAATCTCTTATTCCTCTTATCCTATCATGAATCCTTAATTCTGAATCTCTAATTCAAATCATAATTCTAAATCCATCATTCCCAATTCTACATTCTCTCAGCCATGCCCCTCTCTGATCTGTGTTTTCATTTAAATAGAGAGAGATCAGAGAGAAGTTACAATAAAGATAATTACAACATGATTTCTATTACAAAATTGGTTTGCTTCTAACCAATTGATCAACAATAGCAAGGTGAATTTGGCTTTGCAGCTGAGATTTGGAGGACGACCGCAACAACAAATCTGAGAAAATTGTGCTCAAAGAACCCTGCGTTTCTCTTAGTACAAGCCGAATTTGGGCAAACCATTCTTTAGTAAAGTTAATTTGCTCCGTTTTGGACAAAACCCATGTTCCAGATTTTCCAGATTCTGCTTCAATTGCTCAGAATCTCAACCGCAAAACTGTCACTTCTTATTCCAGCGAATTTCTGAGTTGGCACTTTTAATGATCAAATCTTCAATATGGAAATTATCTTAGAGGCTAAAAATGGTGAATAATGTTACAAATAATTTATTAATACTATCATTGATAAAATCATGCATAATCATCAATTTATTAGAAATAAAGGAGAATAAATAATATTCATTCATAAGAGCATAAATAATTATAAAATGGATTTAAATAATAAATTATAATAAATGACATGATAAAGAAGAGTAAAAATGAATGAAATAAGTGTTTAGAAATTGGTCGTATTCACGGCCCAACACAAACACTTGCCTCTACCGGTGATATTTTGTCCACTTTCTGCTCGCCTCTCTGCCTCTCAGGCCACCTAGGGTCTCTGAATACTCCCGTATGGTTATGCATTTCCATTTCCTCGGGTTCGCTTAGCCCATTTCCCACCCTGCTTGCATCCCAACTCCTTGCCTGTAACACTCCCTTGCCATGCTCTACTATGCACAATTGCCCAAGTGAGGCTTGCCCATTAATCCCTATGTCCTCGGGCTAGTCATTTGGGTCAGTTCATGTTTCTACTCTCCGCTCAATATTCATCATCCCATAGCCCCAACTTTTGCTTGAAACTAAAATTAAAATAGTGCAGAGCCAAGCCCTAGCTCCCCCTTGCCTTCCCTGGTTCCTTCCTGCCTGGGTTAAGCTTCGTTGGGGTGGCCTTGGGCCTTTCCCTCCTCCCCAACGACTTTCCCACCACCTCATGGACTTTCCCCCAGACCCCAACCATAAATTATGACTTGAACAAGGCTAGGACCAGTCTACATACCCGAGAGCTGACACTTGCCTGCAAATTCGTTTGCTTCGCCTCCCTCCCGCTCTGCAGCTCTTTCCTTCACCGCTATACCATTCACCTCCACTACATGTCGAATAACTCTTCCCACTTCACCATATTCCCTTAAGTCCCACTCTGCCACCTTGCCAGCCCACCTCCCATGCATTAAGGCAGAGGACACCACACTCCCTACCTTGAGCATGTGGGGTGCGGCTGCAATGAATTTCATTGTACTGACCATGTGAACTCAGGCCCGGTGCCTTTGACACTACCCTCATCCCCATCAGGAGAATATTTAACGTCACTATTAGTATATCTCTATTATATTAATAAATATAAATTTAAATATTGGGAATTTTTAATATAGTAAAATTTTATGAACTACTAATATTTATTATTTAGCACTTTTTAATTCCAAGTTTTTATATTTCAACATTTATTGTTAATTAATATATATATATATATATATTAATTATTTGCTTTTATACCTTATACTTTTTAGGATCTAGGCTTTCAAATAATTTTCTACTCAACTTTTTAGTTATATTACTATATATCCATTATTGCTTGTAACTTTACTATTGTTGTTAAGAGGATAAGTCTAATTCTCTTGCTATTATGAGGAGAAGTCTATTCTTCTATCGATGTTCTCTGATATCAAGCCCTTATGGTTATGGATGTAATCACTATGTAGTATTTTTTTTTAATGAGTATTAATTGCTACAATTTACAATTTTTTTTTAACATCAGGTGACCATGTATTAATAATATTTGCTTTAAATCTTAAAATATTAAAATTTTAATATATAGAAGAATTCAATTATTTCAAGTTCTTAGGATTTTTCTTTCTTTTAGGGTTTCTATTTCTCTAAGTTATTTCAGCCAACCATCTATTGATTTCCTTCTCCTCCCTCACCCTTACCCTTATATATTTCTTGGCACGTTGGTAATCTTCTACCAACACATCTGTCCCGATGATGGGTCTTGCTATTGAATTGAAACATCGACAATAAACATGAATAATGTGGATATCATTTTGGATAATTACTCTTTGAGAAATATAGTAGCTAAAGAAAAATAAGGAAAAAGGCCCTAACAGATCCCCAAGAGAAATATAAATTCTAGGTTGAAATGAAAAGAATAGGCAAAAGAAAAAATAAGGTAAGAAGAGGAATTGAGGAAAATAGAGGAAGAACAATGACTCATAGTTGAAGAATTAAAGAAGAAAGAGGAACAAAAGCTACAAGTGGAGGAAAAGGAGAAAAAGGAAGAAGAGCAAAGGAAACTAGATGAAAATGAGAAGATAGAAAAGTAGAGATTGATGGTTGAAGAGGAAAAGTAGAGACATCTAGGAGGAGAGAGTGAAGAAAGAGGAAGAAAGGTTATAATAAGAAGCAATCTAGTTTGAATTAGACAATATGGTGTAGTAGGTGAAACCCAATAGCAATCATAGAGAAACCTTGTTGAACAACCAATAGAATAGAAAACACCTCTTTCTAGCAATGTATTCAAATTGATAAAGGAAGGTATAACTATTCCAAAGGTGGGGGACAAAGGAAAACAATTGATGATGTAATAGGTACACACTCTTGGTAGCCTGGAGAATGTTTTGTCATAGGGAGTCTAGTTTAGTCTAGAACCTTTAGAAGAAGTTACATATATCAAATAAATAACATATAACCAACAAAATCAATTTATTGTGAAAAGAACAAAAAAGAGAAAGAAAGTGGATGTGGATACCTTTGTTCTTTGCACAGCTATGGAGTTAATGGTCAACACCAAGGAAGCAAGGCTTATTGACATATTGTTAACTAGGATAGCCTTTTCACATGCCACCGTTGAAAAGGCCAAAACTGAAGAAAATGAAATCAAAATCCTTGGAAAATAAATTGCTATAATGGAGAACTAGATAAAATACTACAAAGGGAGCACAAGATGTAGTAAGCAGGTTCATATAAGTCCTAGGGGAAGACAAAATCAACAACTAGATTAAAAAGGAATTGATTTTTAAAGGGTTTCAGTCTTGGTGGGGGAGGGGGGGGGGGGGTTAATCTTTTAGTTGTCTATAGTGTACAAAGAGAATATTATTTGGAAGGAACAACAAGCAAAGGTACAAGAGAAAAGACATTTTATTAAGAAAATATAAAAGAACCATGATGATGAGGATTACAATATCACAATTTTACCCAAGTTAGAGTTGTATGCCATTGAGTAGGAAAATAATTACAAGAAAAAATTGTATAATGATTCACACAAGTAGATTGAAGATGAATGTTATCCTATATCAAGATACAGGGCCTCATTGAAGAAACCACTACATAGTTCAAGTTTCGTAGATTTGGTCCACCAGAAGGTTTTTGACCAGTTACTGAATTGTAAAGAGTATATGCTCATTAGAGAATAGGCATATCTAGGGATTTAGGACAAGTGAAGTGAGATTAGTGACTTGGCTAGAGTCCACTTTCCAAAAATGGAGAAGTATATCAAGAGGTTATGGTGAGAAATTCCAACTCTGGGTCTACTTAAGAAGTAATATGTGTTCACTCATCAAGCTATGTGATAATATATTCAACTAGTGGGGAAAGTATGCTAAGGAGCATTTTAAAGTCACAACACCCATTTCTTTTTAGATTTAGTGCATGAGAAATTCACATGGATTTTGCATGTATTTTACTTTATAAATATGAAATTTGACCTCTTAGAGTGAGCTTTTGGGCTTTGATTCAATGGTTGAGAATAGTAATTGGGAACTATTTTCAAGTTAATTTAGAAGCTCTGTTTTGGAGGCTAAGATATTTTTTCATTGTGGATCAATTCTAACTCATGGATTATTCTTCTTTTGGTTGATGTCCCACATGTTTAGTAAGAGTTTCCATTCTATCAAGTTATCTTGTGTGATTAAGTGAAATACTTCCTTTATTATGTTCAATGAATAATTTATATGTGATTTCTTAATTTGTTTCTTGCTTTTCATAGTCTATTCTTTGTCATTTAATAAATTGATCATTGTAGAATTACTCTTGCAACCAATTATGGATTAAATGGAAAATCATTGTGAGATGTTTCTGTAGGTTTCCCTTTCTACAATAGTGTAATATATTTTTGTTGGGAATACTCATATAATAGTATTTTTTTGGTATAATTATTTTGTAGAAGAATGAGGTTATAGATTTGTTTCTATTCACTGTTTTTGAGAGTTACCTTTTGGGGATAGAATTATTATTATTATTATTATTTAAATGAAACATGTAGGGATTTATATTAAAAAGAAGGAAAATTAGATTCTAGGTCACTACCTTACATTTTCATAGATTTTCATAAATTTCATTGTCCAATCCCTTCCAAAAAGAGCTATCCCTACTTCTAGAAGTTCTTTTGCTTACATTCCAACATTGATATCTACCATAAATTGTACAAAATATGCCTAGCAACAAAATATACTTGCAGTACATCAAAAAATATTAAGAGAAGCTAGAACTAGAAGGTCCCGCTTGTGGGTTGGATTTGCTCAAATTTGCTACTTGTTCTGGATATTATTGGCCTCAAAATTTAGTTGTGTGACTCCTCTTCTTGGGACAAACTACATTGGAATCCATCTCCTCTTGTTTTTTATTTACACATTGGTTAAGAGTGGCTTCCACTCTTTCCACTTTGTCATTTAACACTGTTGCTTCCACCTCCATGAAGGCCTGCAATTTCTCAATTTATTTATGTTTTTTATTTATTTATTTTTACTTTTATTTTTATTTATTATTATTATTATTATTTTTTAAATTTAAATTTAAATTAATCAATTTTATTTTATTTATTTTTATTTTACACACACACACACACACATATATATTTGGAGAAGCTCATTTTTCATGTCTGTTTTTTTTTTTTTGACAGAAACGGGTATGGTATGATTGTATTCCTCTTGGGCTAAATGCCAAAAATACTGATTACATAGAGGACTTCTGTGTCCTGGTGCGATTCACTTCTTTGAGTGAGCATGCCTCTAAAACTTGTAGACTTCTTTCTTGATATAGCGTCTATATTTTTGATTTCTGAAATATTCCCCCACTTGGAAATGCAGACGAATTGCTTTAAAAGTAAACAGTAGAACATGGCAACATTCAGATTAAGGGATGGGATCCCATGATTCTTCTTTGTCTTTCTGCTTGATCCCTGTTGGAAGGAGTGCAGCTTTATTGGCCTCTTTGTCCGCCTCTTTATTGAGGACTCTCAGCACATGGAAGTAGTTTATCTTCTGGAAGCCTTTTCCCAGGCCCTTGATTCTAGATATCAGTCTTGTTAGCTTGAGGTCCAGCACTGGGGAGTTAGATATCATAGCATTTATAATAATTTGTGAGTCACCAATTACATTAGCTTCTTCAATGTTTATGTCTTTGAGGACCTTGAGACCTTGATAAAGAGCCAGGGCCTCAGCTTGAATACTTGTTGTATGTCCAAGCCCCCACGCGAAGGAATGGATTTTTCCCCATATGGATTCACGATGACACCTCCTGCACCCGCTTTGCCCGGGTTTCCCTTTGCTGCCCCATCAAAGAAAAGAGAATGCCTTGAGAGCGACTTGAGCCAATCTTGAAAGTCATCTTCAGATTTTCTAATTTGCCAGTTTTTGATAGGGAGACTGATTCTGTTTGCTGGCTGGAATTGTAAGTCAAGTATGGAACCCCAAATAATATCTTGTTGGCTGAGGTTGGTATCGTCTTTAATATCAACAAGGCATTCCTTGATTTGGCATTTAATTTTGATTTCTAGAGCCTTGCTGTTCTGCTTTGTGCTTCTGAAAATTCTTCTATTTCGTTCCAGCCAAATCTGCCAGCAAGTGATCTTTGGAAGATTGGCCCATGCTGCTTTAATTACCTGGTTTTTAGGTGGCGGACCTGGGTATCTGGCTACCCAATTGGAGAACAACTCCACAGTGGAACAAGGCATCACAAAATTGGAGTTCAGATTCTGCATGAAGGAGCGCCAGAGTTGTTTGGAGAAGTTGCATTCGAATATTAAGTGTGTGACTGATTCAGAATTGTTATTGCACAGCGCACATATAGATGGCCCGTGGAACCCTTTTCTTTGCAGATTGTCATACGTAAGGATTCTTCCGTGGCAGAGTTTCCAGGCAAAAAAATCAATCTTTGGCCATGAGGGAGTGCGCCAAACTCCTTGCCAGGGCGCTGGATCAGGAGCTACGTGTGGTCTTTCATTAATTTTCTTGTATCCCATAGCCACCGTGTATCCTCTGTTTGTCGCACCCCAACCAATCCGATCCTTTTTCCACAGATGCGTGGGAGCCAGGCCGTGGAGGTGCTCTAATAGCGTGTTCCAATCGCTGCGCAGGTGGTCCGGGACTTCAACAATTTTCCATCCTGTCCAGGTCGAGTCTCGCCAGAGAGATATGTCCCAGAGAGTGCGCATTCCATTTCTTTCCATCCAGATTCACAAATCTCTGTTGGAGGACCTGTTTTCAATAGGCTCCACGTTCATTATTTTATCAGACCATATACTAATTTTTCTGCCATTTCCAGGGATCCAAAACGAATGCGTTTTGATTAACTGCCCTGCTTTTGCGTACAACTTGAGGAATGGCGAGTTCTTCAATTGGATTTCATTTTCTAGGCATCTTAACCGCGATCCTCTGAAATATTTTTTCCATAGAGCCAGCTGGGCCCATCCAGGTTTGGGAGCAATTATTCTCCAAATTGTCTTCGCTGCCATGGCCACATTCTGTTGGCATATCTTTTTGAAATTCAGTCCACCTTCCCACAGCGGCTTGGTGATTGTTTCCCAGCTGATGAGTGGAATTTTCTTTTCATTCAGCTTTCCTCCCTTCCAGAAAAACCTGCGAATAAATTCTTCCATTTTATTTAGTATAGTTACCGGGGCGAGAAGTCCTGCAAATTGGAATAAAGGGAGGCTGGAGAGCACAGACTTTATAAGCACTGACTTGCCAGCAACGTTGAGCCATCGATAGCCCCAGGATTGGATCCTGGATTTGAATTTTTCAAGCTGAGGTTGCCAGTCTTTGATTGAAATTCTCTTGTGAAAAACAGGGAGGCCCAAATATTTAAATGAGGTCCAGGAGGCTGAGGCTGCAAAACCCAGACAGTTAGAAATGGCAGAAAGAATCCTGGGCGAGGTATTCCAGCTGTATATGTGGCATTTGTTTATGTTAAAGATGCTGCCTGAGACCTTTCTAAAGACATCCAGGGCAGCTTTAAACTTAAGAGCGGAGGAGAGGGTGGCGCTGCCTAACAACAGGGTGTCATCTGCAAATAAGGCATGGTTTATGCTTTTGACCCCTCTAGCTATACTTAGGCCATTGATTTCTTGATCTTGCATCTTTTTTTCTAACAGAAAGCTGAAGACAGAGGCTTGGATGACAAAGAGCAGAGGAGAGAGAGGGCATCCCTGCCTAAGACCTCTCGAAGCTTTGAAAAATTCAGTGGCCCTACCATTTACAAGCGGGGCAATCCAAGGCTCTGAGATGCATGCCCGGACCCAATTTATGAAATTTGTTCCGAACCCAAATTTACACATGACTTTTAAAAGAAAACTATGATTAACTCGATCAAAGGCATTTGCTAAGTCGAGTTTGATCACCATACCTTGTTCCTTTCGAAGAAGACTTGAATGTATTGCCTCTTGAACTAGCGTGAAGTTGTCCACGATTTGCCTTCCCTGGATAAAGCCTCCTTGATTTTCCGGAATGATTCTTGGCAGGATGGGCTTCAGTCTATTAGCAATGACCTTGGTAATTAATTTGTACCCAGTGTTGCAAAGTGAGATCGGGCGAAATCTGCTAAAGTTATTGGCGCCTTTTTCCTTTGGAATGAGGGCTAAGAAAGCTGAGTTTGTGCTGCCTCCTATTTTCTGGGAATTTTGAGACTTTTGTATCATTTTGAAAAGGTCCTTTTCAACAATCGGCCAACAGACTTGAAGAAATCTGGCAGAGAATCCATCTGGCCCCGGGGCCTTGTCCGGGTCCATGTCAAAGAGGGCCTTTTTCACTTCCTCTTTAGTGATTTTGGCCTCTAGACTCCTGTTCATGCGGGGGGATATTGCTTGAGGGATGATATCTAGCAGCTCTTGGTGTTGGGGCGATTCCTGATCATCACTGTACAAGTTTTGAAAATGGGAGAAGGCTGCCTTCTTGATGTCTGCGAACTCCTTGTGCGTGCCATTGTCTTCCTTGATCTCAGAGATAGTGTTAAAACATTTCCTGGCCTGGGCTTGCTTATGAAAGAAGCTCGTGTTTCTATCACCTGCTCTGAGCCACAGGTTTCGAGATTTTAATCTCCAATATTCTTCTTCGGCTAAGCAGGCCTTGTGATAGCTCTGTTGCAGCTTGTTTTCTTGATCAAGCATCTCCTCTGTGATTGGGGCGCTCTCCATGTGGGTTTGATGAGTGGCAAGAGAGACTTTGATGGCTTTCCTTTCTGATGTTGGATTGGAGAGGGTTTTGGCCCACAGTTTCAAGACTCCTTTAACCCTTCTGAGCTTTTCCTCCCAGATGAAGAAGGGAGAACCTTTGACAGGCTGACTCCAGCAATCTTTGACTGTTTGCATGAAAAGGGGCTCCTTTACCCAGAGAGGACTAAATCGAAAAGGGATGGGGCCCAGATCTAGGTGGGCAAGGAGCTCTAGCTTTACAGGTTTATGATCCGAGACACTGCTAGCAAGAATGTGCATTCTAGGTTCTAGACCAAATAACAGAAAAGAACTTTGGATGAAGAATCTATCTAGCCTGGCAGCAATATGTCCAGGGCCTACTCTTTTGTTTGACCAAGAGAACTTACCTGAAGTGGGTTTGATGTCCAACAAATCCCAATCTTGCAAGAGATCCTCCGCCCATTCTCTTGCCGGATCTCGGACTGCGCTTCCTCCCCTTTTTTCAGTCGAGTGAAGTGTGAGATTGAGATCTCCAGCAATGATTGTATTTTCCAAATTTGTCTGATCTGCCTGTTGTCTTATAGTGTCCCAGCAATCCTTTTTCTCCCGGATATTAACTGGGGAGTATACATTGAAGAGACTGAATATTTCCTTTGTATCGAGATTCTGCATTTTTAGCAGCAACCAATGAGTGTTGCTCGCTTCAAAGATGAGAGCATATTTATTGGGGTTCCATAATGTACCAATCCCTCCCGAGGCACCCCTGGCTGAGACTGCTCTTGCTTCGCTTTTGGGCCACAAATTTTTGCTTGCATGCAGGAAGATTTTGTCTTCCAGCTTGGTCTCCTGGACGAGAAGTATATCTAGGGTTTCTGTTCTTCCTTAGGTTTTCTCCCCAAACCTGTGCAATTCCAGGAGATGACCTTCATTATTTATGCTTCTGGTGGGCTCCCTTGGAGCCTTGAGGCTGATTTTTCATCATTTTGGGCTTTGAGGCTAGCAGTTTTTCCAGAGTTGGTTGACTGCCCTGTAGCTTATCTTTATAGGTCTGCTGCTCCCTTTTTTCTTTGTCTGTTTTGCGGCCTCTTGCAGATCTTCTTACCGAGCTTTGGGACTCACCTATTTCTCCTTCTTCTTCTGACTCATCGGTTTCTTGCCTTTCTTCCTCGTCCTCAAGGGCCATGCCTTTGGGGTTTTCCACTTCTTTGGGGGAAGCTGGGGGTGTGCTTTTACTTAAAGAGTCTGGATCTTGAATTTCTACCTCTGGAGTGCCTTCTGATGGCTGGCTTAGAGGGTCAAATTTGTTTTCTTGCGCCTTTTTGGGAGGGGGCCTTTGGACATTTTCCTGGGGATTGCCTTTGCCGGAGGGGCCACCCTGTTTCTGCCCCTTATGATTGGCTCTTGCTCGCCTGACTTGGTTCCAACCCTCTTCATTCCCTTTCTCTGTCTCTGCATTGGTCGGGCAGTTTCTAGCGAAGTGCCCATACACGTGGCATTTCCTGCATTTGAATGGTAACTGTTCATAATCCAAGATCTGCACATGTGACCAACTGCCGACTTTGATTTTGATTGCCTCTGGTAGACCCACCTCTAGATCCACCTCCACACAGATCCTGGCACAATCGTATTGATCCTTGTTGCTTGCCCGATCTATGAATTTCCTGAGGGAGTTGCCGATGTGCTTCATGGAGTCCCAGTTCCAACAGTGAACTGGCAGATTTGGGAGCCGAACCCAAACTGGAACAGCCTTGGGGATGTCGACCGCTGGGTCAAAATCCGGGGTCCATTTATTCAGGTAGAGGCCCTGAGGACCCATGAAATACGGCCCATTTCGAAAGATCAGATCTTTGTCTTCTTTGGAGGTAAATTCGAAGAGAAAATACCCTCGCCCTAGAAAATAAGAGGTTACACTTTGGCTGATCAGAGGCGCCCAATTCCTGTTAACCCATTGCTCTGTGGTTTTTGGAGAGGGCCAAAGTCCCGTAAATTGGCCAATAAGTCCACGATCCGCCAGCGACAAAGCTACTTGCATGGGGGTCTCCGGAGGCAAAGAGATCTCAGGGATTTCATCTAGTTTCTTGACGAATTTTGAGACGTCACTTCTTTTCTTCGGAGGCAGGCCTGCCAGGAGCCGATGAAAGGCTTCAGCTGCAGGACCAGAGGGCGGATCTTGTCCCTGGGTTTCCATCTGATCAGACCCTGTGCCGGCCACCACAAGGGCAGCACAGCAGCAGCCACGCCCAAGCCAGAGGGTCGATTGTCTGTTGATCCGATCGGAGAAGCCTCAGAAGGCTGGGAGGGCACAGGATCAGAGCCCGTAAAGGCGGATCTCGAGGGCCGAGGGCATGCAGAGCTCCCTGTCATTCTCCGGCAGCATTTTTCTATTGTATTTTCAATTTTCATGTCTGTTAACACTAATTCTAGAGCCCTTTATTTTTCATCTAGGTGAGTGAATCTATTCGTAAAATCCAACAGAGCAACAAATGATTCCGTCAAATCTGTCGGTCATGTGGTTCATTTGAGCCAAATATTTCTTGAAGAAGGACTGGTCCATGGAAGCCATTGCACCAAAACAACGAAAATGTTCCCTAGTGAAACTTTTTGCGATGAGTAGACATGCCTCACTAATGGGAAACTAGTGTAGAGAGCACACAAATGTTGATTCTGGATAAATAAAAGGAGCACCTGTAATGGGATAATGACTCCCATTAAGAGAATTTAAAACCGAGGTGATTTGTTCCATGATGCAGGAGAAAAGAACCTCTCACACATTCACCATTAAATTTCAATATGGGCAGAGAATTTCCACAATAACTAAGGAATGTCTATGTCTTGAATGCTTGCTCAAATTTCCAAGAAATTACACTGATGAGCACCAAATGCCCCCAAATTTTCCAAATGGCTACCAATTGTCCTTCTTGTTGATGACAATAAAGGTCCTCCAGTGTGTGTCATTAACTCCCACATACACGATATTCGATTTACTAGATAACCTATACCTCCATTTTCCTTGATATTGGCTTGGGGTTAGCTTAGAAATTAAATGGAGTGATTATATTGGATCCAACTAGATTCCGACGATCGAGATCGTCACTTCGGCTACCAAATATTTCAACCTTGGCCTTTACAAATTGTTGTTGATTCATGGGAGCATGATGTAATTTATATAAATATTATCAATCTCCATCACACCTTGTTCTAGTATGGCCCCTTTGTTTGCAAGAGAATCTACCTCAAAATTCAAATGTTAGAGGATATGGAAAAAATTAACTTCCCGAAATGCCTCAATTTCCTGTTAATCCTTGACAGTGCGCTATGGGGAGCCTTATTAAGAGTTTTCTTAATATTTTATAGTTGTTTTATCACCATCCTAGATCCATCTTAAGCTTGGATCTATCAAACACTAAGAGGGTGCAAATCTCTCAAGGTGAAAACCTATTTTTTGAGTGAAAAACTTGAGGAAAGGTTTCATCTTGAGAGATTTGATCCCTCTCGGTGCTTGGTAGATCCAGGGTTAAGATGGATCTAAGCTGGTTTGAGTTGTGTATAGCCAAAGAAAATATATCGAACATATGATTAATCTTATCATTTTAAATATGCAAATGCATCTAGTATTAATCTAACCATTTTAAATATGTTAAATACAAATAATATTAATTTGATCATTTTAATACATGCATCCAATACAAATTTTGAATGAAACTTTACAACTTTGAATGTTTCAAAAAGAAAAAAAATAATATTATAGTCAATTATAAATAATTTACAATGTGACAAGTCTCAATCTTTCTTCTTATGCTTTTCTTATTTTCAGACCTGTTATTTTGCTATCTTTTCATATCATTCATATGAAAATGGAGGTTGAAATCATAGACCATTCAAATTTTTAACTCGAGATATTGCAGTAAACATCATACCATGTCTCTGTTGCTTCCCGATATTAATAATAGCTTTCTCTAAAGTCAATATTGTGACTTATGGATTGTTAAGCCCAAGCAAGTTTCAAGGAAATTTTTTTCTATTACCTCTTTTAATGGGTGTAATAGGAACTATTCGAGGGGTTGATTCATCCCATGCTTTTGAATTTGGTAACTATGGTCAATATTTATAATGTATATTTTGGTCCTTGATGTATTCATATTGATTATAAAAAGCATGTTCTTCATGCTAGAGTCAAAATAAAAATTATATTTTTAGTCATGTCCTTTCAGACCTTTAGAAATTGAAAATTTGAATATTTAAAATTGAATTTTTTGGCTCCAAGTTTGTCAATTCGATCTCTCTCTAAGTCAAGTTGGCCTAGGAAGAGTTACACCCATTCAACTTAGCCAGTTCACTATATAAATATAGCTTGAACTCCTCCTCAAGACACCAATTCACACTCTCTAAAGCAAGACAATTTTTGGGCATCCTAGCAAAGGAAAAGAAGGACAAGGAGGACGTAAAGAAAGAAAAAATTCACCTCTTTCTCCATTCTCTATCTCACATGTGTAAAATTATTCTCTCTCTCTCCAATTCACACTTTTTCTAGGCAGTTGCTTTTACAGGGCCAAAGTTCCTGGGCAATTGCAGGGGGGTGAAATTGTAGGATTCTGGAAGTTGCAAGAGTGCCGAAATTCTAGGGTAGATCGGTCGAGTGAAGTGTTGGATCAAATTGGAAGGATAGACTTGGAGGGCTTGACCATATCATTGTTGAAACTCTATTTTACCTAGTTGATGACTAGAAGGTCTAGGTCTATCTCTTATTTAAGAGAAGAGTTTCTCTATTAAAAAGGTTGTTGGGTTTTCCCCTTAGTAGATTTTCCTAGGCTAAATCTTGTGATCTCTTTGTGTATTGTGATATCTACTATTCTATTGTTCTTGTATGGTTTAATTTTAAAGTATAATTGCTTCATGATTTATTGGGAAAAATAAAATAATATCAACATCATTAGAATTAATTATCAATTTTAAGAAATATTGTGCTAGTATCTATTGCACTTGAAAAATCAACATGGTATCATAGCTTTGGTGAAGGAAGGAACTTGGAGATCACTCTTGAAGAAACCCTACATTGAGATCATTATTTTTGAAGTCCTTGTTGATCTACATTCATGGCTTCTTCTATGAAATCAGAGAATAAGCTAGAAGGGGCCTCAAATTCCAGAGCTTGGAAGACTGTAATTGATCTTATTCTCGCTAAGAACAAGGTCTTGGATATTGTAAAAGGTAAAGTTGTTGAACTAGCAGATAATGCAAGAAAGGATAAGTTAAAGGAAGATAATATTACTTCCATGAGTGTTATTGTGGAATCCATTATATATCATCTGATTCCTTATATTGCAAAGCTTGAATCTTCAAAAGAAATGTATGATGCCCTAACCAAGCTATTTACAGTCAAAAACATTGGTCAAGTCATGAGTTTAAATAATGGGATTCACGATGTAAGAATGAAAAATGATGACATTGTTTCTTCATATTTTGTAATTATCTCTCAAATAAGGGACCAACTTCAAGGAATTAATGAACTCGTCTATGAGAAAGAACTTGTGACTACAACACTCAATGGACTACCTAGATCATGGGATGCATTTGCAACAAGTATGAGTAACAAAAATGATGTTCCCTGTTTTGAAGAACTATGGACCTCTTACGCTCAAGAATAATTGTTTTGCAGACAATCCCTTTTGTAGACAAAAGTGATATCTCTAGTCCTATAAGAGGATCTGGAAACAAACTAGACAAATATGTACAAACTTTCCTAGTTTATATTAGAAATACAAAGTAAGATAGATGACCTACCTCCCCCTGATGCTAAACACCCATTGGCATCATCCTCGATCTTCTCACTTCCAAGTTCAATCCTATTTACGCCGTTATGGATGATTACCTGCAAGGAATATCAAACAATAACAACAAAGGCATACATATCATAATTCATTCAAACATAAACTATATGATAGATAAAGGAGTATCATGCTAAATGAGTAATGATTTACACACTTATGGAACTTAAACACATGATGTATTTATTAATAGAAAATGAGGGAAGAATATAACCACTTAAGCCTTGATGTTGGAAACCTCCTTTGGATGAGTTTCCAAGTCCTAGTCAAGACCTTCAAGCACTCCTTTTCCTTAGCAAAATGGGCAACATTTAGGGATAGTTTCAGCATAGGAATCCAATCAAGCAATGACAAACCAGTTGTGGATAGTAGGTATCTCATTTATAAGGAAGGATAGGGAGTTAAGGATCCATAAAAGGAGGGAGAGGTTTCACAACATAAGGTGAATATCCATGAGAGTAGGATCCATTAGTGTCTATGAGTCACTAGTGATCAAGTGTACTCTTTCATATAGTTGATAGGGTCCTAGGTAAAAATTTTATAGTTTCAAAATGAATTTTCAAATAAAATTTGATCATTTGCTGGTGTGTCTAGGTCACTACTACTCCCTCCACCTACTCATAGTCTTCATCACTCATCATGGTCATGCCTTAATTCAGGTGTCTTAGGTCATGAAATGGTTAATATGTCATCATTTAGGTCATGGCCTAGGTTTCCACTTCATTTGTCATCATAATTCCATTCATTTAAAGAAAAATGAGTCATGTTCATCATTTGAGTCATCATTAAAGGGATTTATCATCTTAGGAACAAAAGGAATAAAGGTAAAAGTAACATTTCATTTCAAATAAGATCACAATGTAGTCACATCACATCATTTCTCAAAAAGATCAATGATGTCACCTCCATGACTTAAGCAAAAATCGACCTCCATCTTATAAAAGACCATTCAAATCATTCAAATTTTTCATTTCACTTTCATAAGAGCTCTCTCCACCATCAAATTACATTCCAGCCTTTAGAGCAACCAAATTCTTCCTTGAAATCCTAAATTATCCTCCTATGCTACGCTTCTAATATCCATTGCTGCATTTTCGAAATGGAGGCAAAGCAACCATCAACAAGGTTTCATCTCAGCAAGTCAGGGCTTTCAATACCTCTTTGACAAGTATCAATTGGAACTCTTCTCTTTCGTCTATCTTCTCAAAAAATTTCTGCAAAATTCCCTCTCCTAGGGTTTTACTGCATTTTTCATTTCCATGTGAATTGTGTCAAATCAGTGGAAAAACCCTAAGTTGCCTACTCCCCTACACTCATATACACCTTTCATACTTCCCTAAAACACTTCCCTCACCTATTCCCCTTAATCTCCTACATTTCCCTACAAACCCTAGCATAGGCTACCCCATTAATAGTTTCCTAGGCTAGGTCTGTGTTTTTGTCATTTTCACACCTTCCCCCCATTATTTTTAAGAATTCTCACTTCCCTACACTCCCTAACATCTATCCCTATCCCCTAAAATTTTCCCATAAATTTACACATTTCCTAACCCCTCCATTCCATTCCTTCAACACCACAGTCCCTTGTCCCCCGTTTTGCAGTCATACCTTACCCCTTTCCTTCCCACTTAGCTAGGGTTTTAACCATGGAAATTGGAAACAATGACACTGAGAATAAAAGGTATAATAAGGGTGGTAAAGTATCTAGGTTTGAGACATCCAATATCAAAGAGATCAGTGTTTCATCATACATCAAGAAATCATTTGAAGATGTTGGCTGCCTAGGTTTTTGTGAAAAGATTCAGGAGGCAAGTTGCCATGCCAAATTGACAAGCCTTTTTGCCACCAATTTTAATAAGGATAAAGCAAATTTTCTAGGGTAGACTTCACCATTTCAGCAGATTCCATTTCCATAGCTACATGTATTCAAAATCATGGAGAAATCTGGTTTAAAGGGATGGATTTAGACATTGAGAAATACAACGCTTTCCTAAAGACACATTATAAGGATGCTCCAAAACACATTTTTCCCTTTAGAAAATTGCTTGAAAGGTATGCTCGATTAATGAAGATGATAATGAGATACTTTACCTATGAAGGAAGGTGTTCAAGACTTTATCAGTACCACATAAGGCTCTGAATGCACTTCACAGTAGTCAAACCTCTAAACTTGCCTCATTATTTGTATAAAAGCCTTGTCAAGATGACAGGGAAGGTACAGAGTAAAGGGAAGGATCATCAATCTAACTTGTTTCACCATGTCTTGGTCAAAGTCATTGTCCTCCATAAGCTTTCAAAGATCAAGATGCCTTGGGAGGCATTCATCCAATCATATTCACTTTTGCCTGCTACTAGTCAACCTAGTAGCCAAGGTACACCATCACCATCACCAAAGCCACAATAGGTTGGATCTTCAACCAAACCAGTTTCATAGTCACCTAGGGCATCAGTGGCAAAGATACCTAGGCAAGAGGTGACCAAAACCTACGGTAGAGGGAAAAGGTTTGTGTTTTCTCCTTTAGAACACCAACATGATGCACCCTTGCATGATGATGAGAAGACACTTTGAGGATGACATGGCAGATCATGGGGAACAAAAGTCACCTGAGGAGATTATAAAGGAAAAGGAAGAAAAAATCGGAGAGCTTAAGGATGACTTGGCAAAAGAAAAATTCATGATTGCATTCTTATAGTAGGAGAACAAGCAACTTAAGGTAAATAAATTTTTGCTTTCTAAACCTAGGGTTGATTTGGTGGCAGATGATGATAAAGGTAAGAGTGTGATAGATGTTGAGAAATTTGAAGATAAGGAGCCTCAAATCAAGCCAAGGAGGCCAAATACTAGAGGACTGAAAAGAAAGGAAGCACTAGGGAGTGAGCCATCTCCTCCATTAGGTCAGCCAGACTTTAAAGACACCATTGCAGTTGGGATTGAGAAAGAAAAGGAGTTGTGGCTTGGAAGGGTTAATGAACAATTGGAGATGCTTCTAAAGAAGTCTAATAGGGAAACCAAGCTTCAGAGACACATGGAAAGGCACCACTGCACAAGAAACAAGGTTTCTCATAGGGTAAAAAACATGAAAAAGAGGCTAAGGAAAACCCTAATGAAGCTAAGGAAGAGAGACAACTTGGATCTACTTTCTGATGCATCCTTTATTTTCTGACCCATAACCCAAGGAGTCAAAGAAACAAATTTCAAGAAATTTTGAAGAATTTTTGTCAAATTTTGAAATTTTGGGTATTTTGGCAATTTTGTGATGTACAGAAGCACAATGAGCTCATGCTGCGCTTCTTCCCAGGACCTCCAAATGATGAATTTCTTGCATGGTTGGATAGCTTTTGGTGAGTAAAATTCAGATATGTACCTGGGTTTCCATGTCAGTGCACAGGTTGGAAGTAAAAGTAAAAAAACATGCTCAAAAACAAGTTTTTGCCACTGTTTCAGACCCCACGCTGCGCTTCTAGAGAAGTCTTGGGAAAAGTGATTTTTGGAGGCCTATAAAAAGGATTTTTGTAGGTTTAACACTTTGGGAGGAAATTAGACATGCTAAGCTACCACCACCAGTTTCTAGATCAGCTAATGGACCAAGAAAACCCCCTTAGATTTTCCTACAAAGTCCACACTGTGCTTCTATCAACAATGTCATTTTTTGGTTTTTATCAGTCAAAATTGAATTTCCATGATGTAATTAGTCAATTTGGGTTTCTAGATGATGTAAATAAGTGTAATAGGGCTTGTAAATGTAAATTTTATGTAATTATGATGGTCATTAATGCTAGTAAAGTCAGTCAATGCTAAATGGAGAGTTTGTTTCTTAAACTCCCTAGTTTTAGGTTTGGTTAGAGAAAATGATGTAAACTGTTCCTATCTTGATGAATTCGATCCCTGAGAGGAGGAAAGTGGGTTTTTATCTATATGTAGCTTGATCTAAGTCATAGAGAGGGTTGGATATTTGAGAATCATAGCTTGGAGCTAGTGTACATTTCTTTTGCAGTAATATAACATGCAATTGCAACTATTATCTTGGGATTCTTGTGGTATGTTTTGTGACACTATTTTTTATCTGTTTTAAAATCAAATTGAATATATATTTCTCCTTACTACCATATCTATCCTTTCTTGTGATCATCTCATAGGTGTTTAAGAAGAATTCATAAGTTATATGCTCTATTTTTATGAGATTTTCATGCTAGTGTTCTATTTATTTTGATGAGTGAATTCATGGCTACATGATTATTCTAATCCTCTATATTTTCATCCCTATACGATAATAAAAACTTACTTCTGTCACTGATCATACCTACCTTGCCCCATTATATCTCTGCAATTGATCATTTGAAACACTAGCCTAGTTCCTAGATCTATGAGCTTCATCCAACAAACCCTAAAATCAAACCCTAGTGAGATTTGAATATCTAGCCTAAGATCTATCTTCCTCTAGAGTCACTCATTGGTTGTGAGATCATAGAGAGAGACCTCTCTGATTTCATAGGGCTAGCTACCAGATCCAAAGTTGGTTTGAGGTTACCTCCCTCGATCTCCTTTCTCAGCCTTGGGACACTAAGGAGTGCTAACAGGATCAAAGACCAAGAGTGGGAGATATCACTCTAATCCTTATTCACCTGTAACCTTATCTCCGTTCTTGAGGCTTCTAGTAAGGGAATATTCTCCTCCACTTTAGGAAAAATTGCATGAAGGGGTTCAACACAGGTTTTCCTGTAAAAAGCCATGTTGGAAGTGCTAATTTAGAAGAGTGCAACAAGTTACCAGCACGAGTCACCAGTTGTGTGAAACACGCTGATCGTAAAAACTAGGTTTTTGACAAGTTTTCTCAGGAACTCTTCCAGGGAAAATTTTCTTCTATTCTTCAGGGAATATTCTATATATGTTTTATGGTGAATATAGTGACAACTTTCGTGATTTTGATGCTTCAGGATATGTGACGCGAAGTGTGACAAAATAATGTGTAAGATATGCCCCCTAAAGCATGAAGATAGAACATGGAGTGATGGGTGAAATTCTTTACAAGTCAAGGCAAGGACCTGGAGAAACATGTCAGGAGACCTGCAATCAAGCATGATACAATATATATGACATCTTTGATTTAAATATGCCTAATAATACATCTCTGAATAATCATCTAACAATACATGAATCCATGGCATGGATGCAACCATTCAAATAGAAGGGATAATGTGTATGGATCCCCAGTGAAGTCACCATTTTTTTGTGCAAACAATCCCTTATGCAGACATAAGTGATCTCTCTAGTCCTCTAAGAGGATCTAGCAACAAACTAGACAAACATGTACAAAATTTCCTAGTTTATATCAGAAAATACAAAGTAAGATAGATGACCTACTTCTCTTAGATGCTAAACACCCGTTGGTGTCATCCTCGATCTTCTCGCTTCCAAGATCAATCCTCTTTACACCATTATGGATGAGTACCTATAAGAAAGATCAAACAAGAACGGAAAACGCATACATAGCATAATTCATTCTAACATAAACTATATGATATATCAAGGAGTATCATACTAAATGAGTAATGATTTACACACTTATGGAAAGTAAACACATGATGTATTTATTAATAGAAAATGAGGGAAGCATACAACTAGTTAAGCCTTGATGTTGGAATCCTCCTTTGGATGAGTTCCCAATTCCTAGCCAAGACTTCAAGCATTCCTTATCCTTAGTAAAATGGGTAGCATTTAGACACAATTTCAGCATAGGAATGAAACCAAGTAATGACCAACCAGTTGTGGATAGTAGGGATCTCATTTATAGGGAAGGAGAGGGAGTTAAGGATCCATAAAATGAGGGAGAGGTTCCACAACTCAAGGGGAAGATCCATGAGAGTAGGATAAAATACCAAGAATGAAAGATCTCGCTCTAATACTGATTCAACTGTAACCAACTCGCTGTTCTCGAGGCTTCTACTAAGAGAAGCTTCTCCTCCAATTTAGGAAAATATGCTTGAAGGGGTTCAATGTGGGTTTTCTTGTAAAAATCCACGCTGGCAGTGCTAAGTCATAAGAGTGCAACAATTTACCAGCATGAATCACCAGTGGTGAAAAACACACTGATCTTGAAAACTAGGTTTTTGACAATTTTTCTTATGAACTCTTTCACGAAAATTTTTATTATATTCTTTAGGGAAGCTTCTATATATGTTTTATGGTGAATACAATGACATATTTCATCATTTTGACACTTTAGGATATGGGACGGGAAGTGTGACAAAATATTGTGTAAAGGCTTATCTCAAGAGATATAAAGGAAGAATCTTCTCAATCATTTTCATCGTTTCAAGAAGAGTAATGAAGGAAAGAAGAAGTTTGGTTTCCATAATCGAAAACCAAAAGGAATACTTGCTCAACAAGGAAATAAAGACATGTAAAAGATTCAATGTTATCATTGTTATAGATTTGGTCACTACATGAATCAATGTCCTGAAGGAGAGAATTCTAAAAATAGAAAAAAAACATGCATCCACAATCGAAATTAAAAATGAACACCCAAAGAAGTATAGAGGTGATAAAGATTTATTTTACTTTTCTCCTCTAACATGTTATACTGCAGATGATGATGAGATGTGGATGGTAGATAGTGGTGCATCAATACATTTGATAGGAGGCCATGGAAATCTTACTAGCATGATGGAAAGAATACTATCTCAAAGGGTAGAGCTTGGAGAAAACCACAACTATGCAGTCAAAGGAGTTGGAAAGACATCCATTGAGAGAGAATCTGGTAACAATGTCCATAATAATTTTCTATATGTGCCAGGTTTGAAAAAGAACTTAATCTCTATTTCATGTTTGGAAGATAAAGGAGATAAAGTATCTTTTGTTGATGGAAAGGTACTAGTAGGCTCGTGGGTCAACCAACTCAAGCTTTAGTACATGATGAAATTAATCCAAGTGAACTATGTCATAGGATATATAATCACCTTCATTATAGAGAATTTATTAAGTTGAATCACAGTCTCAAGTGTTGAATTGCAGATAGATCATAAAGGTGTATGTAAAGGTTGTGCACTTGGAAAGAGCATTAAAAATCAATTTCCAAGCAGTGATAATACATCTAAAGAATTTTTGATTTGATTCATTTTGATGTATGTGGTTTTATGCTAGTGAGATTGCTTGGAGGTTCATTATACTATGTGACATTCATCAATGGATTCTCTCCTAAGAAATGGATCTATCTCACGAAGACCAAGGATGGAGTCTTCACCAAATTTCAAGATTCAAAGATGAAGTGGAAAAATTGATAGTTAAGAAGATCAAGATTCTGAGATCTGAAAATGGAGGAGAATACACCTCAAAATAACTTGTTGTTTTCTGTAAGAAAGTTGGGATTAATAGGGAGCTGATTGTTCCCTATAATCCTCAAAAGAATGACGTGGTAGAAAGAAAGAATAGGTCCATTGGAGAATATGTCATGGCTATGATGCATGATAAAGAGTTTCCCATGTTCTTATGGGGAGAAGCATCCTTAACAATTGTATACATTCAAAAGAGAAGTCCTCATTGAATTCTAAAAGATATGACTTGTTGGGCAATTTATTGTGCTTAAATTGCTGCATTAAATATCGACCAGGGAAACTCGTAAGCTTTTGATGATGCCAACACTATATGTGCAGGAGTAGGCGACTAACTCTATGCCTAACTAAATTATTTAAGATTCAATACAATATGCAAGGGAAGAGGCTCCTAACTAAGGAGATCCTGGTTGTCCTTCCCTAGAGTATCATAGAGAAATCATAAAACTTAGAAACTTAAAATGCAAACAAGAGGATGAACTTTAATTGTTGTTTAGATTCAAAGAGAGAAAGACTAACTTAGTCTCTTGATTGTCCTCTCTTGTACTAATCCAGACTAAACTAAAATTCATCCATAAGCGTAAACTAAATGAATTAACTTGAAACATAAAAGCAAAAAGTTGAATTCCAATTATCATACAAATCATTGGAGAGAGAGCCTAACTTAGACTCTTGGTATCTCCTCATATGATACTTGAAACATAAAATCAAAAGAATGAATTCCAATTATTATGCAAATCAAATAGAGAGAGAGAGCCTAACTTAGACCCTTAGTTGTCCTCTCATATGTTGATTAGATTCTAATTTAAAACTCATCCACCAATCACAAACAAATCCTTAAACAAGTAAATGAAATAAGATCTAATATGAAATAACATGTTTCTCTCATCCTTTTAGAGTGAGCTCAATTCTCCTAAGAACAAGACAAATTATTCCATATACTACATTAAGCAAACTTATATCTAAAAACTACATAATGGAAATAAAACTACATAATGGAAATATATGCAAAATGAAGCTTTATTCTATTCCATCATCAATTGGATACAATGCTCTAAGAGTCCTCCCCTTTGGAATGGAGGAGGTGCTCCTATTTATACAAAAACTATGATAACAACCTCATAAATGTAGACCCACTATTCTCTCCTTTGACCCACATATTTCTCAACCAATGATGACACATAACCCTATCCTCCATGATCTCCTCCATGAGGTCCATGATCTTCTCCATGAAGCTTATCTTATCAAATTCGAATTTGATCATTCAAGGCCACATAAAGATGCCCTGGAAGCTTCCTTTGTGCCTACACATGTCAACAAACTCATTCTAATTGTTAGGTATAAGTATAAGCATTTTATTTTCTAAAGTTTAGCCATAAATTCACTTAAAAATGTTAAGAATTAATAAACTTTGGAAAAGCATAGTTATAATCCAATAATGAGGTAAATGGAATGATGTGGAGGTGGAATGGAGGTGACATGAAGGTAAGATGTGAAGATATTGGTGAATAATGGAGTGAAAATAGGGACCATTTTGAGGCCCAACATCTCCCCCAAACTCAAGATATTGCATGTCCTCATGCAATCTATTACATTACTTTTTGAGCTTTGGCTTAAACTCTGCATGATATCATTTACATAACTTTTGCAAAGCATTATTTTGATGAATTACAACTTGGTTGGTTCTTGTGTTTCAACCATATTTTGCTTGTTGCATTCAATGTATGATCTTTGCATATTGATAATGTGATTTTTGTTGCAGAGTATTTGTGTTGGAATGCATCATGGTTGGTTCTTGTGTAACAACCATGATTGTGTTGGCATCCAATTACTTTTAAATAGTTTTGACAAAGCCATTTGTATGCTCATGTAATAGTAAATATATTTTGGAGGTAAGTGGGGTTTAGAATGTGGATGTTGTATGAATGTGACAAAGTATGTATGTAAAAACAGATGGTTTGGAAAGGAAGTGAAGTGGGGAAAAGAAGGGAAAAGGAAGTGAAGTTTTTCCAAAAATTATTATTCTAACTTTTCAAGGAATTTAATGGTTAAAAGTTAGAAAATATCATACCTTAACTTACCCTTCCAAAATGGATGAGAGCTGTGCACGTGTGGCTGCAAGAACTTTTGTTCATGGTCTTCTTTACTTGGTTGGAAAATCATGCATGAATCATGCATGTGAAACTGCCACAATTCTGCTCTGAATCTGCTTCTTCAAGCTGTGGATGAAAGATGGATCTGTATTGTCGTATCAGCTGTTGGATCCTCTGCTACTAGATGAAAAATCTGAGGAGTCTGCTGATCATGGCTGAAAGTTGTATCTGCTGCTGGATGATGAATCTGATGAGTCTTGCTGAATATGGTTGAAAACATATAAGGCTTGGAAGGTATACAAAATATAGAAGTTACATTTTCCTCCCAGCCTTATTTATTCACTTGTCCTCAAGTGAAATACAATGTATACAATGAATGGAAATTGGCTTCATCTTCTACAAAATATGGGTCTTCAAGTCTTCAATGCTCGATGGCACAAATCTTACTATGTGATTATATGTGTCGATGTCGAACATAGCAAGAAGTTGTTGACTTAGTGGCCGTTAATGAATGCCCCTAGCCAACACAAGAGCTCCCACCATTGATTCCAATGGGAGTCAGGATGCCTAACACATCTTTGTAGGTACGAATAAATTTGTCGTAGTCGAGTCACCTACAAGATCCAACGAACAAGGGATATTAATGTACTCCCATTGTTCATTGGCAAGAGTACTTGCCATTAAGGCATGCAAGCCTCTAGGTGTTTTTTCAATGATACATAGACTCTAGGACTTTGACTCAAGCAGGGTTTTATTGGCGGAAATGAAGGGGAATGATAATGAGAAAGAAAATGGATGGATGTAACGAAAATGCATGGTGGATGAATAAGAACTCTTGCTGTGAAAAATGGATATGGTAATGTCATGCTTTATGGATGTACAATTGATGGGATTCAAAATCTTTTCAGAAAGGGAGGTGGAAGGTAGTGGTTGTGGAGATGGATTTGTCTTGAGAATTTTTTTCATGAATTAGTCTTTGGAAGACCAATTGTGCACATAATGTAATCTCCTTATGATCACTTGATTATCCTGTAACCTGTAAAAAACTTGGTACAAAGAAAACATAAGTGTGTTCAAGAAGAATTGCGCATACCCTTCATGATTCTTACGCAAAAATTTCGTACCAAATAAAACAGATCAAAGAAAATCAAAGCGTTGAATGTAACTCAATTCATGATATCAATTTCAATCCATTCTTCAAAATAACCATGTAAAATACTACTCCCTGTCAGATAACTCATGAATGTGCTTCACAATTCTGTTCTGTAAAGCATACAAGAATCATGTGATGAGTTTATGCCATCTTGATGCTATCGAGAATTGAATCCTCCAATTGATTTTTAAAATTTGTTTCCAAGTATCCTATTTTTCGAATTTGTGTGAATTTTGTGAAAATTTTTTAGATTTTTTTTTTTAAATGAAAACATAATTTTTTTAGATGTTTCATTAAACAATAAATTGAAAACATAGATTTTTAATTTATTATTTAAGTGAAAATTTTATATATTTTTTTATTTTTTATTTTTAAATGAAAAACAACAAAATTTTATTTGTTAAAACCTAATAAAAAAAAAAAATATTTCTAAATTAAAGTTAGCTCTTTTTCTTTTTTTCTTTTTTTAAAAAAACAATAAAAATAAGAATTTTTTTTAATATACAATCCTATTAATTTATTAATATATTAATACAATCATAATATAATAATATATTAATACGGTTAATATAATTAATACAATTGTATTAATATATTAATATAATTAATATATTAATATAATCATAATATATTAATGTATTAATATATTAATATAGTTAATCATATTAATAAATTAATAGAATCATAATTAATATAGATTAAATATGTAAATCAAAACAAATCCATTATTAACCAATTATAACTAAATATATACATAACAAATCACATATGGATCAAAACAAATCCGTCAAAGAGAATGATAACTAAAATTATACAAATACCAATTAAATGAAACTATATAAATATAAAACAAAAATAAAAATAAATATTTTACAATAAATACAAAACAAAATTTAAACTAAAATTGGAAACCAAAACGTGAATATTGGCAGCGATGGCTTGAGCAATTCGTAGACTTTCAAGGAAGAGCTCCAAACCGTGGCAGTGGTCTCTTTATTTGCGTCTGGCAATTGCATTCTCTTGCTTAGCCGACCACAATCTTTCTGGACAGAAACTGATAGAATCTTTTTCTGTTTTATTGATCTCCAATTTGATAAGTCGGCCATTGAAGGAGATGCCAGAGAAAAGAGAATAATTTCCATCGTCAACAACGAGCAGAGAAATTGTTTGCATGACAGCACTGCGTCGGCGTTTTAGGAAGAGGAGTTGTGTGATGAACTGTTGGATCAAGAAAATGAGCCGTGCAGATCGTCCAAGGCACTAAAATATAGTTTGTGTACTCAACGAAAGAAGAGGACACAGGAAGCAGTAGCAGCTGAAGCCATCCTTCTCCATAATACTCACCGAGCACTCTAAAAAAAATCCCCGCGTGACATCTGTATGGAGTTGTAGTTTTGAGAATAGCCAGCGTGGTTGAGGCTCATGCATATTCCAGAAAACGTAAGTTTCAATGACATCCAGTCCTCCATATTTTGCTTTGTCTATCAGGTCACCCCCACATGTCAGGAGTGCTACGAGGGTAATGAATAGATCCCGATATCAGAAGCTTTCGGCGACCATTAATGATGAGAGAAGCATGATCGTATGCTACGTTAAATCCATCTGCAAATATGCAGCAGGCCACCCACAGGCAAAATCCCACAACTACTTTCAATGAGATATACATTGTGTATGTCCCACGAATCGCAGAATGTGGCATTTACTGGGAGCAATGGCAGAAAGTGGCCTTTAGTTGGGAGCTTCAGCGCTTCAGAAGATTTTCAACAATTATCTCTTCGACTGGAAGTTCAGGCCTATTAAATCGCTGAATGGGGCGTTGGAGTGGAATACTCAACGCATCCTCCTCCCATGGCACTACTTGCAGAGTGGAAATTCAAGATCGCACGGAGGAAGAAAGAGCCAAGAGGAACGAGTACCCGATGGCAGAGTTGAAACAAAATTTGGTGCAGGAACCTGGATGTGCCTAACTTCTGGAGAGATTGTAACCAACGCTGGGTTTTTGTTTTCAATTTTTTTATTTTTTTGTTTTAAATGTCAAAAAAAACAAAAAAATAGTTAGTTTTTGTTTAGATATCTAAAAAAATAGTTAATTTGTTTTTTCTTTTTTAATATCTAAAAAACAAAAACAAGAAAAATGGTTAGTTTGTTAAACAAAAGAAATGGTTAGTGTTTTTTTTAAAATATCTAAAAAAACAAAAACAAAAAAAATGTTAGTATTTTTTTTTTTCATTTTTTTTTTAATAATAATATGTGTATATACATATATTATTATTATTTTGTGGAAAAAATTTTTTAGATCTAAAATTTTTTTTTATTATTATTTTTTTTAAATCTAAAATTAAAAAAAACTAAATGTTTTATTTTTTTTAAATCTAAAATTAAAAAAACTAAATTTCATCTAAAAATTTAAAGGTGTTTTTTTATTCACAAAATTCTCTGTTGTCTCTGTGCAAATTAGTTCTCCAGCAAGAGTTTTTTTATTTGAACAAAATCAATAGACTTTCTGATCTTCCTGATCGCACGAAACGCAGGAAGAGAGCATACTTATCAATTGATTCGTTTTTATTCATGCAGAGGGGGTGTTTTTGAAAAGACAAAATTTAAAACTAGCTAAACACTAAACCATAAAAAACTCAAACTTAAACTTCTTTGTGAAGATCCTGCTGTCACCAGGTCTCACAAGTTATTTTGTCTAAAGAAAAATACTAGTGCTAAATTAAATTTCTAATGCCTAATCCCTTAGCACCATCCCCCGGCGACGGCGCCAAAATGTTGGGCAATTTATTGTGCTTAAATTGCTGCATTAAATATCGACCAGGGAAACTCGTAAGCTTTTGATGATGCCAACACTATATGTGCAGGAGTAGGCGACTAACTCTATGCCTAACTAAATTATTTAAGATTCAATACAATATGCAAGGGAAGAGGCTCCTAACTAAGGAGATCCTGGTTGTCCTTCCCTAGAGTATCATAGAGAAATCATAAAACTTAGAAACTTAAAATGCAAACAAGAGGATGAACTTTAATTGTTGTTTAGATTCAAAGAGAGAAAGACTAACTTAGTCTCTTGATTGTCCTCTCTTGTACTAATCCAGACTAAACTAAAATTCATCCATAAGCGTAAACTAAATGAAATAACTTGAAACATAAAAGCAAAAAGTTGAATTCCAATTATCATACAAATCATTGGAGAGAGAGCCTAACTTAGACTCTTGGTATCTCCTCATATGATACTTGAAACATAAAATCAAAAGAATGAATTCCAATTATTATGCAAATCAAATAGAGAGAGAGAGCCTAACTTAGACCCTTAGTTGTCCTCTCATATGTTGATTAGATTCTAATTTAAAACTCATCCACCAATCACAAACAAATCCTTAAACAAGTAAATGAAATAAGATCTAATATGAAATAACATGTTTCTCTCATCCTTTTAGAGTGAGCTCAATTCTCCTAAGAACAAGACAAATTATTCCATATACTACATTAAGCAAACTTATATCTAAAAACTACATAATGGAAATAAAACTACATAATGGAAATATATGCAAAATGAAGCTTTATTCTATTCCATCATCAATTGGATACAATGCTCTAAGAGTCCTCCCTTTGGAATGGAGGAGGTGCTCCTATTTATACAAAAACTATGATAACAACCTCATAAATGTAGACCCACTATTCTCTCCTTTGACCCACATATTTCTCAACCAATGATGACACATAACCCTATCCTCCATGATCTCCTCCATGAGGTCCATGATCTTCTCCATGAAGCTTATCTTATCAAATTCGAATTTGATCATTCAAGGCCACATAAAGATGCCCTGGAAGCTTCCTTTGTGCCTACACATGTCAACAAACTCATTCTAATTGTTAGGTATAAGTATAAGCATTTTATTTTCTAAAGTTTAGCCATAAATTCACTTAAAAATGTTAAGAATTAATAAACTTTGGAAAAGCATAGTTATAATCCAATAATGAGGTAAATGGAATGATGTGGAGGTGGAATGGAGGTGACATGAAGGTAAGATGTGAAGATATTGGTGAATAATGGAGTGAAAATAGGGACCATTTTGAGGCCCAACATGACTCCTAAAGATGTATTTATAAGACAAAAGTTGGAGGATGAGCAAATGAGAATCTTTGGTTCCCTATTTACATCCATGTTCCTGAGGATAAAATGAATAAGCTAGAACATTTAGGAAAGAAAGGAATATTTGTTGGTTATAGTGAATCATCAAAGGCATATGAAGTCTACATTCTAGAGCAACAATAGATTGAGGTCAGTCGAGGTATTACCTTTGACGAGAACGTTGCATATTGGAAGTCCAAGGAGGTTTTCATGGACTCCTGTGATGAGGTAAAGCATGATACATATAAGGAATAATGTTCAAGTTCCACAGAATGTTATAAAGAGACAAAAGGGTCTTCTGAACCGGTAGAAACAGTTGTTGTTCCTGAAATTTGAAAGAGACCAAAATGGCTTAGATCTACCTTGGAAGAAGAAAAAGGACATGCAACTCTAGATGGTAGATCCATAGAAATTAAGAAACCCAAGAGGTTTTCTAGTTATGAATATATTATGACTAACCTTATTGATGCATAACGTTCTAGTAATGAAGAAGCAACTGACCAACAAGTGGTGGAAGGAGGCCATGGATGAAGAATTTCAATCCATCATGAAGAATGATGTATGGGAGATTGCGATGAGACTTGAAGGGAAGTTAGTGGTGACTTACAAGTGGATATACAAGATCAAGCATGCTGCATATGGAAGTATTGAAAAATATAAGGCACAATTTGTGGCTAGAGGGTTCTCCTAGAAAGAGGGAGAAGACTACGATGAGACCTTTGATCCAATTGCCATGTACACCTCCATTAGATATATTATTTCTCTTGCTACTTCATTGGGATAGAATTTACATCATATGGATGTAAATATTGCTTTCCTAAATGGTGTAATTGTGGAAGAGGTGTACATAGAGAAACCTCAAGGTTTGAGGTGCATGACAAGGAATTTCATGTTTGAAGGTTGAAGAAGGCCTTGTATGGACTCAAACAAGCTCCAAGAGCTTGGTATGCTCGAATTTATAGCTACCCGATGAGACTTGGATTCATCAAGAGTGATGTTGATCCAAACCTCTATTTCAAGGTTGTGAAGAAAACACTTGTGATCCTATTGCTATATGTTGATGATTTTTTTTGACAGGTGCTGAGTCTCTCATTATTTAGTGTACGAAGCAGTTGGATTTTGAGTTTGAAATGAAGGATATTGGCTTAATGCATTATTATCTGGGACAATAAGTAAGGTAGAAGCACGGCGAAGTCTTCCTTGGTTAAGGAAAGTATGTTATTGAGATCCTTTAGAAGTTTATCACGATGGATTGTAAGGCTACACCAACTCACATGGCGAATAACTTTAAGAAGTTGAGAGGCTTTGAGTCTAGCTTGGTAGATCCATATATGTACCAACGATTTACTAGCTCGTTGATGCTTTTGGTTAAAACCATGCTAGATATTCTAGGTGGAATCGAGACATGAACATTGGATTACAAAAAAGCATATTTTGAGATATCTACGTGGTATTGTGAATTATGGATTGAGATATCCTGTATATAATGTTGTAGAAGTTTATGGATATACAAATTATGGTTGGGTAGGGAGTGTAGATGATAGGAAGAGTACTTTAGGAGTTTCTTCAGTTTGGGCTCGACCACGATATCTTAAATCAGTACGAAGCAGAGATTTGTCACAATAAACACTTTAGAATCAAAGTATATCACAACCAATTAAGCATGTATTGAAGTAATGTGGCTCTGGAAGTTATTTACAATACTGTTCAACAAGGAGTTGGAATCAACAATGATATATTGTGATAATCAAATTTGTGTGAAGATTTCAAAGAATCCCATGTTCCATGACAAGTCAAAGCACATTGAAATCAAGTACCGCTACATCAGTGACATGGTGTAGAGGAGAGAAGTAAGTCTCAAGTACATCTCCACTGATGAGAAAACAACAAATATTTTGAAGAAGCCATTTTCCAGAGAGAAGTTCATGTACTTCAGGGAAAACATGGGGCTTGTGGAGATTACCCATCTCATTGAGAGGGAACGTTGATACGATAACATCATGGAAAGTTATTCTCCCTGTGTCAAAGATGTTGACCAGTTAGGGAGAATAGTCCTAGAAGCCCAGGTTCACTCAGTTGAGTGTGTGGATTTCAACATCACGCTCAATCTCTCCAATTTGGATGAGGAGCTCATTTAACATCGGGCCAACTTGCTCAATTGAGTGTGGCTTTTGGAGTTTCACTAGGTTGGTGAACCAAAAATACTCTAAATCAAGAGTACCGACTAGTTAGGTCAGTGGTATTGACCAGTTGTGGCATGCCATGTGTCAGGAGCACTGATCAGTTGTGGCTACTAGTTGATGCTGATAGTGTGTCAGAGATTCCAACTAGTTGATGTTGATACTGATAGTGTGTTAGAAATTCCAAATAGTTGATGTTGATATTGATGATGATGCTGACAATGTTAGAGATGTTGACGAGATGTTGATGATGTCAGAGATGATGAAAATATGATGATAATTTTATAACATTTTCATAGAGAAATTTGTCAACTTGCACCTATGATAGTCATTGTGAACAAATCCCTATTTAAGAGGGAATGTTGAATTTTATAACTATGGTCGGCATTCATAATGTATATTTTGGCCCTTGATGTATTTATATTTATTATTGTAAAGATTGTTCTTCATGCTAGAGTCAAAAGAAAAATTATATTTTTGAGTCACGTCCTTTCAAACTTTTAAGAGATGAAAACTTGAATTTTTAACTTTGAAATTTTTGGCTCCATATTTGTAAAGTCAGCCTCCCTCCAAGTCAATTTGTCCCAAGTAGAGTGACAGCCATTTGACCCAACCAATTAAATATATAAAGGCACCTTAAACTCCTCCTCAAGACACCAATTCATACTCGCTAAAGAAAGTCAGTTTCTGGGAATCCTCGCGAAGGAAAAGAAGGATAAGAAGGATGAAAAGAAGGAACAAATTTATCTCTTTCTCTCTTCTCTAGCTTGCACGTGTGGAATGAATCTCTCTTTCTCTTTAGATCACACTTTTTCTGGGCAGTTTCTATTGTAGGGGCTAAAAATTTAAGGCAATTATAAGGGGCCAAAATTTTGGGATTCTGGAAGTTACAAGAGGGCCCAAATTCTGGGGAAAATCAATAGAGCGAAGTGTTGGATCATATTGGAAGGCTTGACTTTTAGGGTTTGACCATAGAGTTGTTGAAGGCCAGTTTAACCTAGTTGATGACTAGAAGGTTTAAGTGTATCTTTTGTTGAACAAAATACTTTTTCAATTGAAAAGGTTACTGGGTCTTTCCCCTTAGTGGGTTTTCCTAGGGTAAATCTTGTGCTCTCTTTGTGCATTTTGATCTCTACTATTCTATTGTTCTTGTATGGTTGAATTTTTGAAGTATAATTGCTTAATGATATATTGGAAAAACTAAAAGAATATTAACATCATTAGAAGTAATTATCAGTTTTCAGAAATATTGTGCTAGTATCTATTGCACTTGAAAAATCAACACTTGGTACTCCCATGTAATTATCAAATATTACTAAAACATAAGAGGGTGGTTATGGGGTGAAAGTTCAGGGTTATACACAATTTTTATACAATTCAAAGAGCACCATTTACGAGTCCTAGATAAGTCCAAAATTTCAATGTAAGCATCACTCGAGCTTCGACTGAAATAAGTAGCTCAATTTCCATTTTTTCCTCATATGTTTCCATGCATTTTATTTTTCCTTTGGTAGCAACAATGGCTACAATGGGACAATTTAGGTTTTTTAAACAAAGCTTATTATGATTTTTTACATCATAATTTATTACAAACAGATGTATTTCCTTATCAGATAAATCTATTGTGTAAACATCCAAGTGTGTATTTGTATGAGTCATAAGTAATTTCCAGTCTTCCATAGTTGGTGTTGCATCCCTTACATTCATCAACAAATAGAAAAAATGTCTTTGCTGATTTCTATGTCCATCTTGTCGAAACACAATATCAAGGGTCACAACCATTGTGAATGAGTTCCATAATTATTTTGCAATACCATCACATGCATATACAGGTTTATCCATAATAGGTGGCAATTGTCCCAAATCACTGACCAATATAATTGATGTCGCACCAAAAATAACTTTTTCATTTTCTAGGAAAGCCTATCGAAGTCTTGAATCAATGTTTATTAATATATTTCTTCCAACAAAACTCATTTAATTGATCAAAATATATTTCACATGATTCATCGCTTCCTGAAATGTAATTAAACTTGGTCTTTTCAGAGGTGTTATGTCTTTGATTGGAATTTGAAGTGTAGAATGAATTGTTGTTGTAGATATGTTGAAGGATACAACCCATGAAGGATGTAAAAGAAGTAATGGAATCTTCTTAGGAAATGATGTGTTTTTAGGTGCATTTTTAATGGCTCTAATCAAATAATACTTTCTTGTACTTGTAGTTCCTTGAATTATCATCCACAATGGATCAACCCTGCTATATAATGGTAAAGTATAATATTAAATTCTTTTGTTTGCTTAGCACCAAGACTTTGAAAGGAGTAAGACTTTCCATGTTGGTTAGTGCGAAGGGAATTCAAATTTCATTTTTTCAGATATGAAATGAATAGCACAAGTAGAGGTGACTTCATCAACAATTTTTTTTTTCTAATCATGTGCACAACCACGATCTCTATGTTCCATCATCTCAAACTAATTGTAATTTATATATTTATTATTACACAATCCGAAAGGTTCTCCCATTCATTCTCCCTACTATGAAGGTGGATTTTGAACTTCTCCTTTGTTAGATTCATCTAGATCAATTGGAGGCAGTGGATTGTGATCAACATCCCATGGTTGGTATCAAAAGTTTTCCCAATTATGGAGTATCTCATTATTTTTTTGACCTATATCTTAGCGAAAATAATGAAAGGTCTTGTATAATACCAACTCAAACCAAAAAAATTCAACAAAATTGTCATCTACTTGATTGGGAATTGAGCTAAATCGAGCGAACACACATACAATAGCTGCATTATTCCATTGAAACCATTTATACCCATGTCGATGTTTGTCATATGACCATGATTTTGTGACATCTATTGATGGGAGGTGCTCAATATTGAAACATATCTTGGTATATACATCAATAAGGGAATTACAATTATCGACATTGTATATATCAACCTTGTTCAAAAAATTTCATACCAACATTTAGAACCACAAATTGACTACTACATTTAGAAAGAGGGAGCTCTAGAAGAAAATGACATGTATTTGGGCACCTATATCCCTATCAACTATAGTTTCACGCAACAAGCTCTTATATATATGGGCTGCTGGTTTATTTGGATTTTGTATAGAAGAGACACACATCAACATATGAGGGAATGTTCTGATCCTTTTTTAGATTTTGCAACATATTTTTCTATGTAATAAATGATGTTGCGGTTTGAAAGAACAGGTTGCTAGTCTATATTATCCCTCCACATAATCAATGTTTCATGATTGTGTGTATTCAATCTAACGTCATTTCATCTCGGTTGATACTTCTTTTATCCATTCTCGTTAACATAAAGTTTTGACTCATCACATAGATCCCATGGTGCCTTATATCGACATATCAATCTTCCTACCTTCTTTAAGAGGCAAGATATTTCATTGCAATTGATTTGACGCTAAACACAATTAAGAATTTATTAATAATCAATCATAGGATCAGATTGAAATATTTATTGTGTGTCCTTTAAGAAAGGATGATCATCAACATTTAGTCTAACATGAATATTTCTTTGATGTCTATCATGTGGATTCATTGCGTGTACACATCCATCAAAATATTCTTTTGAAAATTTAACTTGCGTAGGATCATCCCAATTCAATGTTTCTGTGTTAGGAGCATATTTTAGCCATAGAAATACATGCACATGTGGAGATCCACAATGTTTCCACTCATAGCAACACCAATAATCTGTAACATGATGAAAACACTCAAAAATTTCATCTCGAAACATTGTATGCCTTAAGTGCATATAATATGATACAATATGAGGATTATCAATTACATTTTTACGTCTCCATTTTCTTGATTCTTTTGGATTCGTAGGACATGTGCTTGACATTAACTTATGTAAATATGGCCATTGCATATCTGCTACCCTTAATGTAAAGAACATTGTAGGACACTCAATCTATTGAACCAAGTTACATAACTCAACATGACACTTATTCCAATATTCACATGTGCCTCTTAGTACAATTCCAAATTGCATTAATCTTTCTCCAAGTCATGATTTTGGAAGATTTTGTAGATGTTCTCATAACTCCTATACAATTGTGGGTATATTTCTCATATTATTCTTTACAAAATCTACAGAGGAAGTTTGAGCATGATGTCTCATGATGATATTGAGTAAAAAATATCTAAATTGTGGGTGCCTTCCAAACCTATTTTCATGATATCAGAGAATATGTTTTGCATACTCATGAAGATGGACATTTCCTTTCATGCTTGCAACCAATCTACTTCACCCTTTGGTAACAATTTTGGAAATTCCATATCGAATAATACCATAGTGTTATTTTCATTAATTGGAGATGAGCCAATACCATACCAACTAAGCACTTCCTTTGCATTAGGGTTCTCTTCTCAATCTCGAATAATATCAATATCTCATCTTGCATTTGGAAGATTTATTGCAAAAGAAGATGTTTGTAATCTGTCTAATGCATCATCAATCCATGGAACCCCTTCCAACATTGCCAATTCAGTGTCAATATTTATATCTTCCAAAACAACAACATTAACCATATGTGATACATTTATTGCAACTTCAAGCAATTCTCTAAGTGAATTATTTTCAACTTGAACTCGACAATAATATGGATCATTATCAATATTCTAATATAATGAATGCAATCTAATATCTTTTCTAACAATAAAATCATAATTTGATCATTTTCCACCTTTTTTTCACACAAGAATCATCAAATCCAAGTCTTTAATATGTCGAGGTAATCTCATGGCGAGATCAATAACGTCTTGTGGAAAAATAATGGTGTGTCCTCTATATTTGTATTTTCCACCTATCTAATGCATAACTTGAAAAATTGGACTTTGATGTGCTATCAACATCACTTCAACTTGGGTCAATGCTGCAATAATTTTAGGTTGTATTCTTAGACTCATATGTATTTACGATGGATCTAACCTAGATCAATCTTAACAATGGATCTATCAAACGTTGAGAGAGATCAAATCACTCAAGATGAAAAACTATTTTTTGAGTGCAAAACTTGAGGAAAGGTTTGCACCTCGAGAGATTTGATCCCTCTCGGTGCTTGATAGATCGAGGGTTAAGATGCATCTATGATGGTTTCAGTCATGCGTGTCCAAGGAAAATCTATCAAACATATGACTAAACTTATCATTTTAAATATGTAAATACATCTAATATTGATCTAATCACTTTAAATATGTTAAATACATATAATATTAATCTGATCATTTTAATACATGCATCCAATACAAATTTTGAATGAAAAGTTACAACACTGAATGATGGAAAAATAAAAAATTAATATTCTAGTCAATTATAAATAGTTTACAACATGCTCAATCTCAATCTCTCTTCTTTTGCTTTTCTTATTTTCACACCTGCTACTTTTCCCATATTTTCATATCATTTATATGAAAAGGGAGGTTGAAATCATATATCATTCAAAACTTTAACTCAAGGTATTGCAGTAAACGTCATACCTTGTCTCTCTTGCTTCTTGATATTAATAATAGCTTTCTCCAAGGTCAATTATTATGCTTATGGATTTTTAATCCTCATAAAAGTTTCAAAGGAAGTTGTTTCTTATTAACTCTTTCAATGGGTGTAATATGAATTGTTTGAGGGGATGATTCATCCCATTGTACTCCCATGTAATTATCAAATCTTACTAAAAAATATCTGTGCGGTTCTGGTGGTGAAACTTCAGGTTATACACCATTCTTTATATACTTCCAATAACACCATTGACGAGTCTTGCATTAGTCCAAATGTTTGATGTAAGCATCACTCAAGGTATGACTGCAATAAGAAACTCAAGTTCCATTTCTTCCTCACCTATTCACATTTATTTTATTTTTCCTTTTGTGCTACCATTGGCTGCAATGGGACAATTTAGGTTTCTTAAAAAAACACATTATGATTTTTACATCATCATTTGTAAAAAAAAATGTATTTCCTTATGAAATGGCTCTATTATGGAAGTATCTCAGTGTGTATTTGTATGAGACATAAGTAATTTCAAGTCTTCCATATTTCATGTTTCATCCCCATTCATAAAAAAATAGTGAAAATTTATTTGCTGATTGCTCTGTCCACCTTGTCAAAACATAATATCAAGGGTCACAACTGTTGTGAATGAGTTCCATAATTATTTTGTAGGACCATAACATGCATATATAGGTTTATCCATAACTTGTGGCAAATTTACAAATTTTGAATGCAAAGTTACAACATTGAATGATGAAAAAATAAAAAACTAATATTCCAGTCAATTATAAATAGTTTACAATGTGAGTAATCTCAATATCTCTTCTTTTGCTTTTCTTATTTTCACACCTGCTAATTTTGCCATATTTTTCATATCTTTCATATGAAAAGTGAGGTTGAAATCATATTCCATTCAAATATTTAACTCAATATATCACAGTAAACATCATATCCTGTCTCTCTTGCTTCCTAATATTAATATTTGCTTTCTCCAAAGTCAATCCTTGTAAAGCTATTAAGGATATTATTGGAAAATTTGGGGAGAGAGAGAGAGAGAGAGAGAGAGAGAGAGAGAGAGATGGGGAGGAAAGAGAGAGGGAGGTAGGAGAGAACGAAAGAGAGAGGAAGGAAAAGATAGAGGACTTGAGAGAGACGGAGTTGGAGGGGGAGAGAGAGGGAGGGAAGAAGAAAGACCTAAAGAGAGAAAGGTGGAGAGCGAGTGATGATTAGAAGAGAGCGATGGAGAGAGAGTGAGGGAGAGATGAGAGTGGGAGGGAAGAGAGAGAGATAAAAGGAGAAGACAAAGAGAGTGGAGGGGAAGAGAGAGAGAGGGATAGGAAGAAGGAGGGAGAGATAGAGAGATAGATATGGAGAGAGAGTGTGTATGTTTGGGGGGTGACATAGAGAGACAAACAAGGAAAGATGAAGGAATACAAATATAGATGGAGGGGGGAGAGACGGAAGAAGAGAGAGATAGAGAGAGGGAGGGAGGGAGGGATATATATATATATATATATATATATGAAAATATAGAGTATGTGTGTGTGTTCATTCAACACTGTTACATTGTCACTTTGCATCCAAATATTTTATTTCATCATTCAAGTTATTAACAATCTTTATCATCTAAAAAAATGAGGTAACTGAGTAAATTTAAAATTGGAATGAAGAAAATAATCTTAGACATGTTTAGCATATTTAAAATGATCAGAATATTTGGATGTCCAACAAATTTTGTGTGACTATGCATAACTGAAACTAGCTTAGATCCATCTTAACCTTGAATCTATCAAGCTGAGAGGGATCAAATCTCTCAAAGTGGAAACCTTTCCTCATGTTTTACACTAATAAAAAAGGATTGCAACTCGAGAGATTTGATCCCTCACAACACTTGATAGATCCATGGTTAAGATTGATCTTGGCTAGTTTACATAGGCTACCCAAGCAAGGATATTAATAGTAGCTTTCTCCTAGGATATTAATTTTTCTTTTTCCATCATGAAGTTTCCTGCCAATGCACGCCATATATCACTACACACTCCTCGATTGGTGTCCTAGGAACTACTTCTCCTCTTAGGGGTTGGCACATGTAATAGGGGTTAATGATGTCCCACCATATCCTAAATTTGCAAATGGTGTTCATTCTATGAGTCATTGTGAAGTTAGAGGATGATACTTAATGCTTATCTACCTCATGTCATTTTCAATTTGACACGACTTACATTTTATGTTGCATTGTGGTTTTTGTAAATGCCTCAAGGTTTGTATATTACATTCAGATCCATGATATATTCCTCAAGATTGGTGAGTACTTTGGGTACTTGAAACTTGATTTAGATGTTGTAACTAGCGTGTATTGTTGAGATGATCTAAATAGATCATTGTGATTTTTTGGAGGACATTGATGGATCCGTTGCATGTTTTATAGGGCGATCCTCACACTTTGAGGTGGTCATTGGGACTTCTTTTGAGGTCATTCCACATTGGAGGTGAAAATTTCACATTTTGAGGGGAGTATTCCACATTGGGTACTTTTTTATTCCTTATTTCATGCTTCTAGAGTGAGCCATGCACATTTGGAGCCTACACATGCCACATATGGAAGGTATTCATGATTTTGAGGAGGATGAATTGACACTTGAGACATTATTTTTTTTGGGGAGTGTATTTGGGGTATTTTTGACTCATTCACTCATGTATTATGTATATTATTGTATAGGTGCCATAACCATCTCATAGCTTATGTATGTTTAACCATATCTCCATGGTTTCCTAAGGAGATAATGGTAGTTTATGTTTTTCCAAGCTATGTATATGAAAATATTACTTTTATATTGAGAGAGTTGTTAGGTCCCTTCTATAGATAAAAATGGAAGCATTACTCATTGTACTTATTGCTAAAAAATGGGGAGAAAACTGTTCGTCTACTTCTACTTCTATTATTTTGCTATGGATGGCTACCTAGAGCAATTTATTATAAGATATTGCCTTGTGGATGCTTTTCAAATTGATGGATGTTCTTGGATCAATGGTTTTTAGTGAATTAATTTGAATGTGGTTTCTTAAAACAATTGTGGTCTCTTTGGAAAACAACTTTTAAAACAAAATAGGGTCTATTGGAATGGCTAGTCATTCATTTTGAGTTTTGTAATTCTCTCACAACTTTCATGTGGGTTATGAATTATGTATTTATTCCATTCATAGATTATTTTGTAATAGTATATTTAATTTTAATCGAAAATAGGAATATCATGTAAAGCATGTTAAGAAAGTCATCGATGTTTTCAAAAAGGAGAAATTGTGCCTAAAGATGTCAAAATGTGAATTTGAAAAACATCTTTAGTTTATTTCAACTATATTATATGGGGGCGTTATTTGAAAATTGATCCCTCTAAAGTTAAATCCGTCATGAAATGGTGTAAGCCTAATAATATAACGAAAGTTAGAATCTTCCTAGGGGTAGTTTAATATTGGAGGAAGTTCATTGCTAACTTTTCATTTGTTGCATTTTTTTACATGCTTTGACAAGTACTAAGTAAGTCTTTCAGGAGGGAGGTAAACAATAAATAGAATTTGAGACTTTGAAAGCGTATATTAATACAACCATAGCTTTAGCATTTCTAGATTCAAAACAATCATTTGAGATTGAAATCGATGCTAGTGATCATGCCACGGGAGCAACTTTAATACAAAGGAGGAAATCGATTTGTTACCATTATGATACCTTCATTAATGTGGTAAGAAATATCATACTTATGACAAGGAATTGTATGCTTTGGTTATATTTTGGAGAAGTAGAAACACTATTTGACGGGAAAAGTGACATTCATCCATAAGGATAATTAGTCTTTACAATATCTCCAATCACAGACCAAGCTATAGTAGTCATGACATTTTCAATGGATGGGATTTCTTGCAACAATTCCTTTTGTTTATGGATCCATTATTTTACAACATAGTTCATTATCTCACGAAAGCTATAATGAACAATATATAAGAGATGCATATTTTAAGGATGTATATGAAACTCTAACCCATGGTACCCAAGTGAAAGAATTAGATTATCATGTACATGGAAAGCTGTTATATCAGCTTGGTGAATTGTGTATTCAAGAGATGAAAGAGTGCATGTAATTAGGGAAGCAAATACTTGTCTCATTTATGGTAACTTTAGTGTAGGAAAAACCTTCAATTTACATGAATTGACTAGTTTGTGCTTTTCATCTAACATGTTGAAGACATTGTTAGAAGAACACAATGTCTATCCAATGGTGTGCAACATATACTCATTTCCTATGAAGTAAACCATTAACACTAAACATAAAGAAACATAAACAAACTCATTTCCACCTTAATACTAGAACTCATCTCTATTCTCTCAAAATGTGAAGGTCACTACTCATGGTATTGTTACACCAATGAAAACAACATATATAAATGTTCCACAAAATTATACTTCACCATTTATATCACTAGTAATAGTGTTAACCATGCTACTACAAGTACAATACGCTTACAAGTATATTCCTACAATGGATAAAGGACTCAACACAAGTAAAGATTATATGTTAACTAAATGAAGTAAGAAAGACAAAAAATTAGTAGGGATTGAGAGGCAATGACCACGATGTTGTTGAATGGAAGCAAGGCATCTTGATGCATATAGATATTGAAATGTAGTCTAAAAGTTAGACGTTACCAATAGATGAATTTGTAGACATTGGAATTTTAGAGAAAGAATATGGTGTAGGAACTACCAATAGTATAAAAAATGAATGAATACCAGTAAAGAAAATCGGTTTGAAGAGGAGGAATAATTGGTGGTATGTTTAAGAATTTTGTGTGTATGGCAGTATGGGACTCATCATGATGGATATTCCATGTTTATATAACTACTTAGTCAATTGATATTATTAATAAAGATAAATCTTGGGAGATTCATCTATATATTATGACATGTTATGGATGGAGTTGATAACATTCAAGAGAATTGTAAGTATTATTTAAAAAAATCTAGGATGTTTATCCATCAACATCCCATTGACGTTGTACCAATGAATAATTTATGTCCCTAGATATCAATGATATAACACTTACATTGATGGGAAGTCAATGGATTAATGCTTGACCAACATGCATACCACGTTAACAATAACAAGGGACATCAATTTGGATTCAATATAACATCGATGGAATAATGTCAATAAATATAAATTATGTTTATGATACACCAATGATGACCATAATGAAGCTTAGCATGTGGCACTTTTATTTCCACAAGGAATTCATAAACCAATGTATGACTAATGCTTCAATACAAATGTTATAAAAAATATGTAACATAATGAATGTTAGAATATATTTAATTCTAACTTTGTTATGAAAATAATAACATTAGTCCAACATAAAAAAATTGTACCCAACTCTAGTAATGTGTGTTTTACATATGGGTTGGATAATTGAAATAAAGTAATCCCATTGACATTGTAGCTAGTACCATTCCTAACTACACAATATACACATTTTTCTTTTCTTTTATAAAAACACCTGAAGGTAAATAATACACAATTTTTTCATACACATAAAATCATACACAAATCCTTTATCAACAAAATAAGTTACGTATTCCAAGTCACTGAGTTACAAGGATAATAAGAAATGGAAAATAATTTTTGAAGAATTACAACCCACCATAATAAATCCACAATAGTTTAAGATACATATATCCAAAAAGAATATAACAACTACACATTATTCTTTAATACAAACGATCATAATAATATAGGAGATCTTTTTCTAACACGAATGATATCATGCACCAAGGGGGAATGGAATATCGATCTCAGGTTTGATGATTCTTTTGCTCCCTTGATGTAGTCCTCGTACATGTGTCGAGAATATTGTGTCTCGGTTGAATGTTTCTGACTCACCAATTGACTTCCTAGTATACTCCTTGGGTACTATTCTTCCCCATTGACCCCTGAGATGCAATGGGGCTGTACAATAGAGGAATAACACTAGCAAGTGGAGGAGAGCACTTCGACTTAAGAGTTTCCCACTTTAAGAGCCTCCACTTCACCAAACTCACTATAGAATTTAGTAATAAATCTAAATACACATATTAGGATAGTGATCCAACAATAAGGAAAAAGAGAGTCCCCTCTCTAGTAGGCTGCTACTTCTTTTATAGGAGGCTTCATAGATGACACTTGTCACTTCATGTAAAAATAATTATTTTTATTAATCCAATAATTTAATTATTCACCTATCCATGTGTCAGCCTCTCACCAAGGCTCTCCTAAAATTATTTACTTAATTTATTATTAAAAAGGATATTTTCCCTCACCCCCACATGATTCCCTATTTCTTCTCCTAATTTTCCGTTGTTCCCCTTCTTATACTTTGTACTTTGTGTTCATCACAAAGTGAACTAGCAGGTTTTAGATTTTGTTCCCCAACTACTCCCTAGTTTATCTCAAGTTGAAATCTTGGATGGAGATATTTGTGTTGTGCTCCTTCCATATGAAGGTTCTCTCATGAAACTAAATTTATATAATTTTAAATTATTACTCTTTAATTTCATACACAACCTTCTTTTCTTAACACTACATGGAAAATACCTTCTATTGGAGGTTATAACAGAGGTTTTTAGTGTTATAAAATTTGCAAAAATTGTCAAAAAAAACCTCTGCTACAACATCCGTTTGTGGTAGCCAATGTTTTAGCGGAGTTAATAACGGAATTTCATCACAACTAAAAACATTTGGCTGACCAAAGGTTTTAGCGGATGTTTTTTTAGTGGTGCACTTAATGAAAACATAGCACCAGTACACTACAACTATAAAAGCATCGGTGCTGTAAACTTAAATAAAAGCTCCAGGAATGGAAACAAACATTTGAAGCACTGGTGCATTATATTCATAAAAACACCAATGCTTTAATAATAAAAATGCACCGACTTAGACAATCTATGATACCATGCACTGGGGCATTGAACTCAAACAACAATGATGCCTAAAAAGTACACCACCTTGGTTCTTATGCTTTAAAAAAACACTTCGAGCTATACTTTTCAGGAACGACACCGAGGCAGGCAAAAATTATTGTAGACACGGTGATTTTATTTAAAATTACAACACCTATGCTTATGAGTTGTAAAAAAGCCCCATTGCGCTACTAATATAAAAAAGACAGTGCTATTAATTTGAATAATGCAGCGAGATTGGAAACAATATTTTTAAGCACTGAGGCATTGGTTCTATGAAAGCACCGGTGCTTTAAGAATTACAATGCACCAGAATGTACAATCTATTTTTTTTTCGAACACCCAAGTGCTGTACATTTCAGTAAAGGCACTTGACCATGCAAAGAAAATCTTGTCGTACCAATACTTTTAAGTAATATAACGCATCACTGCGTATTTATTTTACAAATTCACTAAGATTTTGTATGGGATACCATTTTTTATTATTATAAATATCGTTGATGAAAAATTCGTATTCAGAGTGGTGTACATTAATATACGATGCCCCTGTATCCATTTTCTTTTTTTTAGAAACATTGACTTGTGACAGTGCAATTATTTTGATTTTTAAAATCCATTATTCATAAAAAAATCGACACATATCTTATAAAAATATGGATATAAATTAAATTTTGATTAGTGCATTTGTATGTGATGTTTGTATTAATTTTTTATATCACCAGATTTCACATCTCTTCATTATAATATTTAATCATCCATATATTTAATCAATGATGTAACATTTCACAATGACATTGGACAACACAATATAATAAATTAAAATGTATTTTATTATATATGAATAAGAGGTTCTTTTTCATACAAAATGGGATAGTTATTGGTAACCCCTTGTCTTTGACTTGAGACACTATGTTCATTACATTTAACAAAATGTCTAATTTTCACAGACAATTATTTCAAAAAATACAACAACTTGCATTGATATCCAAATATATCATCATTCTTCGCAGGAACTGCTATCAATGCTCAAGCTACTTCCATCACTTGGGTTATTTGGACAAATGTTTTGTTGATTTCATCAATTGTTTTTGTCTTCTTCAAGTTCCATCTACAAACATAAAAATAAAGTGTAATGAGTGTATCTACATTGGCGAGAATAATGAAAATTGAAATAAATAATATACATCAATGTAAATCGAATAGCAATGTACCATAGCAATAAGTGAGTCCTGAATTTTACACATTCCTTCAAAACCAAATCTCATGCCTTGTTTCAACAACTCTTCTATTGGTGCAGTTCCATACTTTGTTTCCTGCAAGTTTTATACCCCATAATAAATCATAGATTTAATATAAAGGATTTTTTTTTGCTATTAATTATAAAGTTAGACAAGTAAGACAACATAGATACTTACAAATTCCAGAATTAATTTTTGATATGCCAACATATTCTCACAACCCATATTTAACCCAATGTTAATCAACTCTTCTGATGGCTATTATTTGTATGTGAGCACCTGATGGCTGCTATCTCAGCAAACCACAGTGCTGTTACAGGATGAACATCAAATATTTTCTCTCACATCAAACTACTGTGCTATTACAGGCTCTCTCAACAAACTACAGTGCTGTTATGAACCCTCACAACAAACTACAGCGTTGTTACAGTCTCTCTCAGTAGACTACAGTGCTATTACAGACTCTCACAACAAACTACAGTGCTGTTATAGACTCTCAAAACAAAATACAATGATGTTACAGGCTCTCTCAACAAACTACAATGCTGTTACAGACTCTCACAACAAACTAAAATGTTGTTACAAGAGGAACAAAATTTTTGTTTTTACAGCCACGTAGTCTGTAAAAACACAGTTTAAATATCCCCTCGTAATTCCCAAATGAAATATTTTTTTGGGAAATATCTCATGTGTTACCAAATAGATCCTTCTCTGCACAAAACCCAGATGTCATAATTTCAAAATTTGTCTTCCTTTGATAAGAAATTGACCCGCAAAATTGGTGATGGTTTTCCTTTACAAATTTTCTTTCTTCTGTTTGCTTGATATAGAGTGCTCTGTATTCTCAAATCTGAAATGTAAAATGACTCTTTCCAATACACAATCTTGGATGCAAAAGTACTGGATTAAAATATTAACTGAAATATGATTCTCCAGGTTCTCATTTAAATGTAAATAACAGAGAAAATACAGTACAAGAATTCCTCATTCAACACAACAATTTAAAGACCAAATCAATTTCAATCTCCAGATATTAATATTATGGTTCACAAACCTCACAAACAAATATGCAAGTAACTGTCTCACACACACTTATAGGTTCGATTTGATGATACAAAAAACCACTTGGTCTAATAAATGTCGTTCAATTAACTTCAATCTCACACCAAAACTTCCAGCACCAAAATTGTTCCTCCTCTCTCCTTCAAAACTAAAAATACACTATCCAAGAAATGAGTTCATGGATGTGAACCAATTTCCCTTAGCCCTAACTACCTACTAACTATAAAATAATTTCTTTTAACTATATATTCCTAACTAATATTAACTGAACATCAATTTTTTTTCAAGAATAAATTTAAAAATGTTCTAGCCTTGACATGTGATCAATCCATCACATTGCTAGGCTCTTGGTCTGACTTTAATAACTTATCATTTTTATGTGCTCAGCCTAATGCACCTACATCAAACTCCCCAAGAAAGAAAATTTTATGAGCTCCTGCTCATAAGATCTTCTATAGAATGACCTACTTTCTGTAGTGCTGCTTCATCCATCCAAGTAGAATCCTCCATCAGACGATCTTTCCACTTCACAAGATATTCCAAGTATTCTTTCCTTCTAGTCTTCTTGGCAACACGTGTATCCAAAATCTGTTCAGCCTCTAAACTCTTTGCCACAGGAATTTGCTTTAGCCACTGTTGTTCCTTTCCTTCATCCTGGTCAAGATTCCCAGAAGCTTGATCCACATCACCAACTGTGTAGGGATACAAATATGCTACATTAAAAATGGGTGAAATGCCAATTTCTGGAGGTAACTCCAGCTCATAATAATTCGTTGAAAACTTTTGGAGGACCTTACAAGGTCCTATCTCTTCATTTTCAATTTGTTATATTCTCCCCTTGGAAAACTCTCTTTTCTTAGGTGAGCTAGGACCATATCTCCCACTTTAAAGTTTACCTCTTTCCTGTGTACATTTGCTCGTTTCTTGTATCTTGTAATCTTTGTTTTACTTGCTCGTGCAACTCATTCATGGCTGTTGCAAAATCCTCTCCATGAAAACTTATATGCTCAAGCTTTCCCAAGTCTCTTAGCTCACAAATTCGCCTCGAATGCATGTCGTACAAGATTTGAAATGAACTCTTTCACGGGATCCTATTTGGTGATTCATTATATGCAAACTCAACCTGGGATAGCACATGATCCCATTGCTTTGGTCGGTCACCTACTAAACTCCTCAACAAATTGCCCAAACTCTTGTTTACAACCTATGTTTTCCCATCAGACTGTGGATGATAGTCTGGCTAAAATTTAGCTTAGTGCCAATTTTCTTCCACAAGGTTCTCCAGAAATGTCCGGTGAATCTTGTATCCCTGTTAGAGATTGTACTTTTAGGAAAACCATGCAACTGAACAATCTCATCAAAAAACAAATTAGCCACATGGGTAGCATCACTAATTTTGAAACACGGAATAAAATGAACCATCTTAGTAAATCTATCCACAACTACAAGGATTGAATCATTACCTCGTTGAGTTCTCAGTAAACCCAGAACAAAGTCCATACTCACTGAATCCCAAGGTCTGTTGGGAATGGGTAATGGCATGTATAGTCCAGTATTCTGACTTCTCCCTTTTGCATGTTGACATACCCTGCACTTACTCACGTACCTTTGTACATATGCCTTCATCTTAGGCCAAAAATAGAAGTGACTCAACTGCCCAAGTGTTTTCTCAACACCAAAGTGTCCAGCCAACCTACCATTATGCTTTTCTTGGACCAAGTTTTCCCTCATTGAGCAATTGGGAATACATAGCTGATTGTTCTTGAACAATAGCCCATCCTGCAACATAAACTCTTTCCATGGACTGCTGTCCCTATTGACTGGATTTTTACACGCTGCAAAAGCTTCTTTAAAATCAACATCAATGTCATATAAGTCCTTCAAATAATCAAAGCCTAAAATTTGTATTTGACTTTTCCTGCACAATTAAGCATCTCCTCATCAAGGAATCAACAACCTTATTTTCCTTCCCACTAATGTGATTCAAAACAAAAGTGAAACTTTGAAGGAACTCCACCCACTTTGCATGTTTATGATTTAGATTATGTTGCTGCATAATGTATTGTAAGGCAGAATTATCCGTGTATAGAACAAACTCATTAGGCATCAAGTAATGCCTCCAATGCTTCAAATCTTGAACCACTGCATAAAATTCTTTGTCATAGGAAGAGTATTTCTGTTTTGACTCATTTAACTTCTCGCTGAAATATGCAACATGATTATCTTCTTGGCTCAGTATAGCTCCAATGGATATCCCACTAGCATCACATCTCACTTGAAAGGGCTGATTGAAGTCTGGCAACTTCAACATTGACTTCTCAGTGATCTTCTTCTTCAATAGTTGATTTTTTTTTTTCTTGCTGTTGTTGTCCAATAAAATGGCTGCCTATTCTTCTTGATGGTGTCAATGATAGGTGCACAAATGCCACTAAAATTCCTGATAAATTTTGTGTAGAAGCTGGCTAAACATGAAAACTTCTCACCTCAAAAATATTCTTAGGTGAGGGCCAATTTACAATTGCCTCTATCTTTTCCAGATCTATTTTCAAGCCATCCTTAGAAATGACAAAACCCAAGTATACAAGTTCACTCTTCATAAAAGAACACTTCTTCATGTTAATCAATAGCTTTTCTTGCTGCAACCTCTCTTAAACATACTTCAAATGTTTTAAATGCTCTTCTTTAGTTTGACTGAAAATTAAAATGTCATCCAAGTAAACAATGAAAAACTTACCAATGAACTCCTTCAAGACTTCATTCATTAGGCACATAAAGGTATTGGGTTCATTTGACAATCCAAATGGCATTAGCATCCACTCATACAAGCCTTCATTGATCTTGAAAGTTGTCTTCCATTCGTTTCCTTCTCTGATCCGAATTTGATGATAACCACTTTTAAGGTCAGTCTTTGAGAAGTAAGTTTCTTGACCCAAGCAATCCATCATATCATCCATCTGTGGAAATGGAAACTTGTAACGAATGGTGATCTTGTTGATTTCTCTAGTGTCAGTGCACATTCTTCATTCTCCACCCTTCTTTGGACTTAATATTGTAGGTATGACACATGGACTCAAAATTTCTCTTATTAGTCCTTTGTCCAACAATTCTCGGACTTGCTTCCCCAATTCCTCATTCTCTTTGGGTGTCACTTGATATGAAACCTTGTTCGGAAGACTTGCTCCCTATATCAAGTCTATGTGATGACTGATGCTTCTTTCGAGTGGAAACTCACTTGGAAATTCATCAACTACAATATCATAAAACTCATGCAACAACTCCTAAACTTCAAGAGGTAAATCTACAATTTCAGTGTGCAAAAGTACTACCTTTGGTTTGCAAATCATTGCATAGCTTACCTATTCTTATTCCTTCTGTTGTAGAAATTCATTTCCACTAAGTAGTAGTGCTTTTGGGTTGTCTATTTCAGCCGCACCTTCCTCTTTCAATGGTACAAGAGTGTGCGTGATGCCATCCTTTTCGAACTTATAACAATTTCTCTCTCCATCATGTGTCACCTTCCTATCAAACTGCCATGGGCGACCCAAAAGAATGTGACAAGCATCCATTGGCATTACGTCATAGAGCACCTTGTCTTTATACCTGCCTATCTAAAACTCAACTTCACTTTGTTCATGCACCAACAATTGGTGTCCTTTTTGCAACCACGATACCTTATAAGGTGTGGGGTTCTTAATCTTTTTCAATCCCAAATTTTCCACCATTTCTTGGGAAACTAGATTGTCAGTACTTCCATTGTCAATCAAAAATTTGCAGCATTTTCCTTTTGCCTTACACATTGTCTTAAATAAGGATTTCCTTTGGACTGGTTCAATAGTCTCCTTTGCTAGTTTTAAAAGGAATTTGTGCATCATCAACACCACTCCAGTCTCTGGCACATTCTCTACCTTAGGTACTTGTGCCTATACTACTTTGGTTTGAGCTATTTATGCACCTTGATGTCCCGTATTTTCATTCTTAGGACATTCAAAAGATCGACGACCCAATTTGTTACATTTGTAACATGGTAGGCAATCTCTCTGCCTCTTCCTCTACCTCTACCTCTCCGGTAAGGTCTTCCTCCTCTATTGCCACCTTCTTTCTTTGACTACCCTTGTTGATTTGAGTTGCCTTCATCATTCTTTTGTGCATGAAACTTTCCTCTTCCATTTGTCTGTCCTTTCCCTTTGGAAAAACCATGTCCTCTGCAAGAGCTTTGCTTCCTAGCTATCTTTTCTTCTGCCTTCAAAGCGCACAGGTATGCTTCCTATATTGTCCTTGGAGAAGGTAAGCTGATTTCATCTTCAATATTTAGCCTCAAACCATTGATATACCTTGCTGTCTTTTCCGGGGTATCTTCTACATAGCCTGCTCTCAAATTCACCTTGTAAAACTCTTTGGTGTATTCTCTGACTATCATTATCTTTTGTTTGATATTTTGCATCTCTTTGTAAAGAGTCAAATGTAATCCTTTGGCAAAAACTTAATCTTCATCTTTGCCGCCATTCTATCCCATCTCTTGATCATTGGTTTGTCCTTCTTCCTTCTTTCAGCCTGTACATTGTCCGGCCATAGTGCAACATGGCCTTTCAACCTTGTCACAACAAACTTGACTCTCTTATCCTCATTGATTTCCTCGTACTCAAAATACTTGTCCGTCTCACTAATCCAATCTAGTAGATTCTTATCTTTCAAATTGCCTTCATAAATAGATTCAGGCTTTGGCCTTGAACTTGAGCCCAATACTGCTCGCAACAACTTAATCTCAACAACTTCTTCAACAGGTGCTGCTCCTTCTTCTTCGAGTTCCTCCTCGGCCTCACTAATATCTCCACCTTCAGGATCCCGTTGTCTCCCTACTTCCATGGATTCTAACCGAATTTGCAGTCTCCTTATCTCTTCCTGGAGTTCTGCATTTCCCATGGGTCTACCTCCTTGACCTCATGCCCTTCCTGCATGCCTATTCATCTCTCTATACTGTAGATACCAACAACGTTAAGGCTTTGATACCACAAATTGATGGCTTCTATCTCAGCAAACCACAATGCTGTTACAAGATGAACATCAAATCTTTGCTCTCACAACAAACTATAGTGCTGTTACAGGCTCTCTTAGCAAACTACAGTGCTGTTACAGACTCTCACAACAAACTACAGTGTTGTTACAGGTTCTCTCAGCAGACTATAGTGCTGTTACAGACTCTCACAAAAACTACAATGCTGTTACATGCTCTCTCAGCAGACTACAGTGCTGTTACAGACTCTCACAACAAACTACAGTGCTGTTACAGGAGGAACAACTCTTCTTCTTTTTTTTCCCAGCCGCGCACTCTATAAAAAATAGTTTAAAAATCCCTTCGTAACTCCCAAATGAAGGATTGTTTTGGTAAATCACTCGTGGGTTACAAAATAGACCCTGCTTTGCACAAAACCCAGATGCCATAATTTCAAAATTCATCTTCCTTTGATCAGAAATTGACCCGCAAAATTGGTGACAATTTTCCTTTACGAATTTTCTTTCTTCTGTTTGCTTGATACAAAGTGCTCTGTATTCTCGAATCTGAAATGTAAAATGACTCTTTCCAATACACAATCTTGGATGCAAAAATAGTGCATCAAAAGATTAACTGAAATATGATTCTCTACGTTCTCATTTAAATGTAAATAATAGAGGAAATACAATACAAGAATTTCTTATTCAACACAACAATTTAAAGACCAAATCAATTTCAATCTCCAGATATTAATATTATGGTTCACAAACCTCACAAACAAATATGCAAATAACTGTCTCACACACACTTATAGATTCGATTTGCTGATACAAAAAACCACTTGGTCTAAGTAATTTTGTTCAATTAACTTCAATCTCACACCAAAACTTCCATCACAAAAAATGTTCTTCCTCTCTCCTTCAAAACTAAAAATCCACTGTCCAAAAAATGAGTTCATGGATGTGAACCAATTTCCCTTAGCCCTAACTACCTACTAACTATAACATCATTTCTTTTAACTAGATATTCCTAACTAATAGTAAGTGAACATCAAAAACTTTTTGAAAAATAAACTTTAAAATGTTCTAGCCTTGACATGTGATCAATCCATCAAATTGCTAGGCTCTTGGTCTGACTTTAATAATTGATCATTTTTATGTGCTCGGCCTAATGCACCTGCATCAACACCTATTTGAAGACATTCAAGGATGGTTGTTGTAAAACAATTTAAAATATACAAAAAATGAAATCTTAAGTTGTTACAAGAAATATTAACAATTGCCCAGAAACTTTGATATCAACCATTTTCTTCCTATTTTATGTGCTAAATGAGTTCCATTTTTTGTAGTGTTATCGTCCGGAGTCATCGCATTCATGTTTTTGGAATTGACATTTCGAACTATCCTCTGTGGTTCATCATCACGATAGATCCATGAGCGAATAAGTCAGAACTCAATAGCGTTAATAACCCTTTTCTTCCTATTTATGTGCGAAATGAGTTCCATTTTGTGTGGTGTTATTGTCCAGAGTCATTGCAGTCATGTTTTTGGAATCGACATTTCGAACCTTCCTCTGTGGTTCATCATCACGATAAATCCATAAGTGAATAAGTCAGAACTCAATAGCGTTAATAAATAAAGGTGAGGGGTAGAGATGGCCGAGAAGTTTGATAATGATTTAACACAATTTTAGTTTTAATTTTTAATTTAATATTTAGTTTTCTTTTAAAGATTATTATTATTAGTATTATTATTATTATTATTATTAAATTGGTTATATTTTAGTTGTAATTGAATAATTAAAAATAAATAAATATTAATTCATATCTAATATTTATTAATGTTTATAAATTAATTTATTATTTGACATTAATAAATTAATTTATTATTTTTCTTTTCAACATATTATTATTATTAATAATTTCAAGACTAAAATGAATTTAATGGTTAAATTTTTTATTTTGACAATTATATTTAATAAATTGTATAAAGTTATTTTTAGTTTTAATTGAATGATTAAAATAAATAATAATTAATACCTAATATATATTAATTTATCATTTAGAGAAAAATAATAAGTTAATAAGTTAACGATGAACCACACTGGTTGGTTCGAAATGCGTAGACAAAAATTATCCCTATGTGATTTTCGCTCAAGATTTTTCTCTAAATTGATATGGATCACAAAAACCTAAATTCAATAACTTATTATTTTTTGCATGATTAATTATTTTTTATTAATTTCAAAAATGAAATTTAATATTTAAATTGAATACAAATTTTGATCTTTAATTTTGTTGGAAACAAATTGAGCATTCTGATACAGTGCAGGAGGTTTTGAAACAAATTGAGGATTATAATACAGTGCAGGAGGTACACTTATTTTAATCTGCTTAATATCAGTTATTGGTGGTTGAATATAGAGAATGGTTGGAAAATAATTTAAAATGAGTGCCTCAGAATTCCCCGCCGAGGCCGGAAGATATATAGAGTAAAGTGAGTCTGTGTTTTATAAAATAAAAAATGTCGTTCACAAATAAATTTGTTCTGCCGGTTAAAAATAGTTGGAATTTAATAAAAAAAATTAATTTTTTTTAAGTAATAAAGATGTTTGAATCCAATTTTTAATAATAGAAATAAATTCAACCCCGTAAAAAAAACCTAAAGTAATTGAAATTTTTAAATTTGATAACGGTAATCTAAATTTATAGAAATTTTTAAATTTGATATTTGTAATCTAAATTTCCAAAAATTTTAAAATTTGACGGCCGTAATCCAAATTTTCGAAAATTCTGACTCGATTTTATCAGAGAAAATTTGAAAGCTAAATAAACTACTACACAAAAAAAATGGCAAAAGGACATGAAAACATCGGCTGGAACCAGTGCAGCTAGGCCGTGGGAACAACTAATAAAAAAAAATGAAAATGAAGGTGATTTTACAGTCTGAAAAGTATGTGGAAAGTAAGATATCCACTATTTATATTAATAATGGAATGAACCTATTGTTAATTTAAGATCCCAGTGACAATTGGTACATAATAAATTCAACAAAAATTTATAATTTATAACAATTTGTTCATACTTAAAAAAAAAGGTGTTGTTATAGCATTGGAGTATTGATCGCATTTAGAGAATGAAGTTGTTGTTAGAGGTGGGGATTATTGGTTCATTACTCAAAAAAGTTTGGTAATTTTTTTATATATTTAAAAATACATTTTAAACCCATGTTTTTGAAATGTTACGTAGTTATTACCTTTAAATAAATAATAAAATAAATATATTTTATTTAAATTTAAATTTATTTATTTTATTAATATATTTTAATAAATTTCAAAAATTGTAAGTGTAATAGGTTTTTAGTAATTTTTTTTTTATATATTTAAAAACACATTTTAAAAAAATGTCACGTCTCTGGTTTTGACACGGAAAAACATTATCAAAGTTGGTGGTTTAGCTAAAGAGACACAAAAGGAATAGCTATTAGATATGGTTATGTGGCATATGTTAAAATGCATTGCACCTTATATTTCCTGCCATCTTTGTTGTCCCGTGGAGATAATTTTGGTGTAGTTATATCTCAGTTCGAGTGCTAACAGACACTCTGAAATAATTTTGGTGTAGTTATATGTCAGTTCAAGTGCTAAAGGACGCTCTGAAATATCTGCATCTGGGAATTTTCTCTCTGGATATTATTTTGGTGCAATGATATCTTTTAGTCCAGGAGTGCTAGTACTTTGGTGTAGTGATATCTTTTAGTCCGAGAATGGTAGTGAATGCATCAGAAATCTCTACTAATTCACAAAATGATTTATTTACATCATTGGTGGAGCCCATGTATAAAAAATAATTATCTTGTGTGAGATATGACCTGAAATAAACCTTGAAAGCATAAGACAAAATGTGTTGTATAAGATTTTCACTACACATATGTGAATAACTTCAATTTTAAGAGAAAGCCGAGTTGTATGTCTGTAATCAATTCTTCTATCTCCTTGTTTAGGTTGCTTTGAATTTTAACAACATAATCATTGCACATCAGTCAATTCCCAAAGCACAAACAATCCTTCTTCAACTCGTTGCACGACAACTTCATATGGAAAATTATCCCTCAAGTGTTGAAGTTATTTGTGGGTAGTTGTATTTGGTAGAAAAATGCCATTGCTTTCAAACTTAAACACATTGTGATGTGTGATTTCATTATTGAAAAATCATCCTCCCCCTATGGGCAAGTTACTATTCACCTTCGCTATTGGGTTAGGTGATTAGAGAGTTCCATGTGTTAAACACCCATAAACTGTGAGAACATGGGTGCTTAAGAAGATGTGAGTGTCATTTGAGTTCTGAGCAATTTCTTATGGAAGTGAGTTCATTATTGAAAAACCATCCTCCCCCTATGGGCATGTTACTATTCACCTTCGCTATTGGGTTAGGTGATTAGAGAGTTCCATGTGTTAAACACCCATAAACTATGAGAACATGGGTGCTTAAGAAGATGTGAGTGTCATTTGAGTTTCGAGCAACTTCATATGGAAAATTATCCATCAAGTGCTGAAGTTATTTGTGGGTAGTTGTATTTGGTAGAAAAAAACCATTGCTTTCAAACTTAAAGTCATCGTGATGTGTGAGTTCATTATTGAAAATTCATCCTCCCCCTATAGGCAGGTTACTATTCACCTTCGCTATTGGGTTAGGTGATTAGAGAGTTCCCTGTGTTAAGCAACCATAAACTATGAGAACATGGGTGCTTAAGAAGTTGTGAGTGTCATTTGAGTTTTGAGCTTCACCTGCCCAAAACTCAAAATCAAACAGCACAAATGAGAGCTATTTCATTTATGTCTAGATTGGTGTAAATAGGTTCATTAATCTAGCTTGAGTTAATATTGTAAATGGTTTTTCATTTGTGTAGTTATTGACATTTTCCGCCTTTTGATTGTTCCACCTATGAATGACTAATTATTCCATCGATTTGTGGAAAATAAAAATAATTTTGAGGGAATTTAAACCCTCATATCTCTTTTATCTTACCCTATCACTGGTCCTTATGTAGTAATAATATATAACTTTCAACATGTGGTTGCTAGTATTAAATTTTCCATGAAAGTTCTCATCTAATTCAGAATTGTTGCTTCTATCTTGAATTCATTTGCAATCGGTGGCTACTGTACTTTTGTATCTTCTTGCTTTTGACAACCTTTGATATTGTTCAATAGATTCATCTATGTATTTATATTTTTCTTTGTCTTGGTAATAAATGTTGATTGAATGATATTGGACATTGCAAATATATCATTTTGAAACATTATAATATTGTGCAAAGATTGCAATGATTTTACAAGACAATTCAAGCTACTAGTTCCTTTTCTACCGCCTTACGACATTTTCTTTGCAACATCTAGTGCAAATGCTAGTAAATATTAGTTATGAATTAATATTTATTTATTTTTAATCATTCAATTAAAAATAAAAATACAACAAATTTAAAAGAGTTTTTAATAATCTTTAAAAGAAAACTAAACATTAAATAAAAAACTAAAACTAAAAATTACAAATTAAAACTAAAACCCTGTTAAATCTTTATCAAACTTGTCCGTTGCCATTCATTCCCATCCCTAACCTCACCTTTATTTATTAATGCTATTGAGTTTTGACTTATTCACTCATGGATCAATCTTGATGATGAACCACAGAGGATGGTTCGAAATGTCGATTTCAAAAACATGAATGCGATGACTCTGGAAGATAACACCACACAAAATATAGATCATAGAAGCCTCAAATCAATAATAGAGTTCCATTTTGATTTCTTTTCTGTAAGAAAATACTTGAAAATTAATATTTAATGCTAAATTATTTGTTTATATGTACCTAATAGAAAAATTCAATGATTACATACATTTGAAGCACATTGTTGTTGAGATGGCTCCTCCTGTGATGCAATTATGTCCATTTCTTTGACCATCTCCTTGTACATTTTTTTGGACATTCCTACTGGCATGTTTCAGATATCATCTCATTGATCCTTAGGAATTTTCACAATTTTCCCGTAAAAGTAAAACTATTTTTATATTGATATATGAATATAACGAAATTGATATTAATAAACGAATGCTGAAAGTAATATATACATATAATTTTAGAAAAGCATTTTAATTAGGAATATTACTTTTTGAATGATTCTTTTTTGTTGTTTTATGTTTTTGCTATTGCAAGTCTGACAGGTCTCATTGACCATTGCTCTGGAAATGCTTCTTGTAGTTTTAATACAACTTGGTTCTTAGAACTATTGAATTGATTTCTTTATTGTAACTGGAAAGTACATCTATACATTATTTATACTATATCCCTTATAGTTTTGTAAAAAAATTCCCCCCCTTCATTAACTTCCAACACCACTTCAGATGAGTTAAGGACCATTTATCGCCATTGACATGTTCTATATTTTTTTTGTTAAAACAATATTCTTTTCCTTCATTGTTGGTCCCTGTAGAACATTAAACATATGTGAATTAATAGATTGCTTGAAAGATGTTATCTAATATTCTTAAATATATTATTAATGAAAATTTAAAAGAAAAAAACTCATATTGAATAGTATTTTTTTCATTCACTTGATTCATCATTCTATGATTTTTCCATCAGGATTTTACATTCTTCTACACTTAGATCATAAATAATCTTATGGAGCTTCCTCATATTCTGGCTCTGCATGACACACACTAACCGATACATCTTAGTTAAACTTACATATAGTTTAAACATATTAATTTTGTAAAGAATTTACAAAGAACTTATCTTTTCTGCTTTTTTGGATGTGTTATCATTATGTTGATCAATGTTTTTGCTACTTGACTACTTTTCAAACATTTTTTTTATACATATACAACTTGTACCATTCAATACAAAAGCCATTAAATATATTTTATAAATAAATCACATAATTTTTAGCCAAAAAGATGCCTTGAAACTAGTGCACTTATGTGCATAAACACGCCAGTGCATTTAATTTAGTAAATGCACCAGACATTTAATTGTTGAGCATGCAAAAATTATTATTTTTTAAAATAACTTTAAATTATGACAATGTGATATGTAACGATAAAAGCATCACCATCACAACAAAAATTAAAAACATAAAAAATAAATTACACAAGTTGTTTGACTTAACGGTGCTATTTGTCATAGGCACACTGATGCGTTATATTTAATATGATGCACTCAAAAACAAAAGTCATTTTAAAAAAACAGACAATGTCCATTCGGGTTTGGATCTGACTCAACAATTGGTCCCATGCTTTACATGTCAAATGTCTTATATATAGTAACACAAACCCATTAAATCTAAGGTGAAATTTTTGTAGTCACATAAGCAAGAAGAATCAAGAGTTTAAGGTAACTATCATTTTTTTTGGAATTTTAATTAAATTTAGATAGGAACAAAGATTGTTAAAAATTTTATTAGTAAAATCAATAGTAAAATTTTTACTATGCAAGGTTTTTGTTTTTTGTTTTTAGTTTAGTTTTGTTTTTTGTTTTTGTTTTTTAATTAAATCTAACAAAAATTGTAAAAAAAATTATTAGTAAAATCAACAGTAAAATTTAAATTTTTTACTATGCATGGTTTTGAGTGAATCACTATATAGTTATGTTGTTTCAAATTATTATGTTGCTTCATAGTGCTCCTAGTATGTCTATCATGCAAATCTCTCTTTTAATTAAATCTAACAGAAATTGTAAAAACATTTATTAGTAAAATCAAGAGTAAAATTTGAATTTTTTACTATGTAGGGTTTTGAGTGAATCACGATACCTTTCAAATTTTGATCTTAAAATCAAGAGTAAAATATGATTTTTTACTATGTAGGGTTTTGAGTGAATCACGATACTTTTCAAATTCTGATCTTATAGTTCTGTTGTCCCAAAGTAGTATTATTCTCGCAAAGTAGTATTTTATTGTTTGAAGAATGTCTCTCTTGCAAATATCTCCCTTGAAATTTTGGAAAAAATAATGAAATAGTGAATAGATTCTTACTATTTGTCACGATCCCAACGATAAATATGTAAAAATAAAAAAAAAATATAGTTACAAGGCTTATTAAATTTTACCCCACCCATCTATTCGAACATAGAATACACATATGTAAAGCATCGTTCTCAAGTATTAAACGCGCTGCTGTATATATATATACAAACCTTATCAACACAAAGTCTCACTCTTGACTTAATACTATATGATTACGCTTGGCGACCTTCACGAATTAATGTCTAAGTCAAGTTAGTTCATTCACCGGATTGCTGCTCTGTCCAACTCCGGCGCCAGGTGGTGGACGGAATTTTAATTGACTTCACCCACCCTTGCCAGGTGGCCTAGCACCGTGTTGAAGCCATGTGACTCCTCGGTTGTCACGTTGTGGACTTTCGCGCCCAGACTCTCGCTTGAATGAACGATGGGGATTCAATACTCACATCTAAGGGCTCAAACTCGCCCAAGGGTTTAGAGGGTGATTCATATACCACCGAGTCACTTGATTTGATTCATTTGCGTGTGTCTGGTGAGGCCGAATACTACTCAGCTCGGCGGTTCCTCCCCTGCACCATTTGCCAGGTTCTGCATTGCTATCTCAGGTATAATAATGACTAATGCTCGCCGTTTACTCGTCTACTCTTCGGTTGTTCAGATATATACACAATGCGTTTGTTTTCTCAGAGTTTATTAGTTTTGGAATGCTTTACTCATGAGCTAACTCCAGATGCATTTGCCAGTGTACAGGCGGTTGCATCTACGGCCCTCCTACCGCTCAAGGAACGATTATACTGCCCAAGGCGCTCTCAGGTATGTACTCATATCTTGATTAAATGCGGAGCCTGAGATTTAACCTGATGGGTAAGGGTTTATACATATGAGATTTGTTTGGTGTCGATTTCTTGGCCAGAGGAGTTCCTCATGGCGTTCTCTATTTTATTTGTCTCAGGGTTTCTGCATTCGGACCAAACCCTGGGTTATGATTCGCGGTCGGCCATTCCATGCCGGAACCTGTGTCTTGTTTTGATTTATTTAGACTTATGTTAAATACGGTTTCTGGAATATATGCCCCATGGTTGTATGTACATTTACTTTAAGGGTTCACGGCCTCCATGCCTGAAATTGAAGTCTGAATATTCGCCCCTTTTTGTTTCTCATGCTGTTAAAAATGTTAAATATGAACTCTCAGATTATTGTCTGTATTTGTGAAGAACTATATGGTATTATTCGATTCTCTAGACATTTAATAAACATTGCTTCCGCTATACCCATCAAGGGTTTCTATATAGCTTAACGTTAATATACTTCTTTTCCTCTTCTGAATACGATGTTTATATTTCTTCATTCGGTCAAGTTTTGCACCCATGGCCATCTTGTCTTATACGCTAATAATCTTGCTTCAGGAAACATGCCTTGAGCTCGCCTTACGATAAGATTTATTGTTATTTCCATTGGTTAACAAAATCGAGTTATTCTGTTAGAGGGTTTTATTGTAACAGTCGTATGTATTTGTTTCTTATTACGTAGCTGTACCACAGCAGGGTACGCGGCCGTTTACCCACGACTGGGTTCTGTTCTCAGGTGATATAATGTTCGACTTTTCAATGATTATTTGTATTGGTTACTTATGCGCTGAGCCGGATGAGTCCTGGCGTAGCGTATTATGATAACACAGTATTTGCTTTCATACATGTTTCAAAATGTAATGGAACTGTTGAACCCTCGGAACAGGGTCTTTTAAGTCTTCGTTACTGCTTCGTTATTTATTATGCACAGCACTGATATTTCAAATGTGCCTCTCTACTGTTCTGGTATTTCAATGAATCTTTCTACCGTTTTGGTATTTAAATGATTCTTTCTACTGTTCTGGCTGGACACCATGCCGTAGCTGGGTACCACGCCGTGCAATACTATTTATCTGCACTGTTTACATAAATATTATGCATACTGCTATGGTCTTTCAGGACCACATTTGGGTTTCGTACAGTTTATATAGATAACATGAATCGTATTCAGCAGATGATTTTTCTCATTTACTGTCTTATACAGCTAGTTCCAGATATTCATTTTAACTATACATAATGTTTATATTTTACAGATATCCCACTGTTATATTTCTCTTTACATATAGCTATTAAAAGAGATTCAGATTCAATTGTATTTTCCATCTATATACTCAGTATACTGTTTACTGTAGTCTAAATCTTGTAAATAACTTGTACCTGGTCTACCAGTTACAGGAGTTAGCGCTCCAGAAGTTCACCTGCATTTCATACTTGCTCTTATCCACCCAACCTTGAGATCCATCAGCATGTTGGATTCTCCCCTCGAGCTGTCTTGCAGGCCTGCAGCCCTCAACAAGACTCATGCACCTCCGTGCTTGGGTTATCTGGTCCTTACCAGACTTAACCCTTTTTCCTTTCTTTCCCCTTTCTTGGAATTTCCCCCCCCCTGTCTGTCCCAACAGCCCAGGGGTTTTCCTTCCCAGGACTTTTCCTGTGTGAAAGGGTAGTTTTTCAGTTTCATAACTGATTTCTTTTTCTTTAAAAAATCCTCCACCAAGAGGCTGCCAGCATTTCAAAGATATATATTCCAATATTTTCAATTTCATAAATAAGATATTGTCATTTAGTAAACAATAATTAACAACTCACATTAGTTTCTTACCACAGTAACATTCCATATTTACATGTTTCACGGGGTCATCACATCTCCCCCCCCTGGGATTGGACATCGTCCCGATGTCTATTCCCCTTAAATAAGTCCGGGTAAACTTTTCTAATAAGTTCCTCGTCTTCCCAAGTAGCCTCCTCAGGTCCATAGTGCTGCCACAACACTTTAACTTGGGTAATAACTCGTTTCCGTAGCCGCACTTCTCTCCGGTCGAGAATGCTCTGTGGTTCGACCAGAACCTCACCTTCCGGTTCGACCTGCAGACAATCAATACCTACAATCAGTTTCTGTTGAGTATATCTGCATAATCAAAACAACCGGATTAATTCTTACCCGAACATCTTGCCATCTGATCACATGTTTAGGGTCGTATACATATTTCTTTAGAACAGAAACGTGGAAAACATTGTGAATCTTAATATGACTTGGCAAGGCGAGTTGGTAGGCCACCGGCCCCACTCTAGCCAAGATCTGAAAAGGTCCAAAGTACCGAGGAGCCAGCTTGGCACATCCGCTCCATTGCAGTGTGCTTCTTCTGGCTTGGATCCTCACAAACACATGGTCACCAACCTGATATTCTTTGAATCTTCTTTTCCTGTCCGCAAAACTTTTCTGTCTGTCCTGCGCAGCCTTCAAATTGGCACGCACCCTTTTCACCATGTCTTCCATTTCTTTAAGCATTTCCGGACCCAAACTCAACTTATCCTCAGGTCCACCCCAGCTTGAGGGTGTGCGGCATTTTCGCCTGTACAGGACCTCAAAGGGGCTTAGCTGTGTCGATGTATGATATCCATTATTATATGCGAATTCAACCAGGTGTAAATACTCTTCCCATTGGTTTGGTTTCAGCATCACATACGCCCTCAACATATCTTCCAACACCTGATTTACTCGCTCGGTTTGACCATCGGTCTGCGGGTGATAGGCCGTGCTAAAGTTCAGCTGTGTTCCCAACTCAGCGAACAACGTCCTCCAAAAGGTGGATGTGAACTTTACATCCCAGTCTGATATGATTACTTTCGGCAGTCCATGCAGTCTGAACACATTCTGCATAAAAAGGTGAGCAATTTGCACCGCCTTATAAGTGGACTGCACGGGTATGAAGTGTGCCGCTTTACTCAACTTATCAACCACCACCATGATGGAATCATTGCTTTTCTTTGTTTGTGGCAAACCGGTTATAAAATCCATGGAAATGGTTTCCCATTTCCACTCCGGAATAGGCAAAGGTTGTAATAGCCCGGCCGGATGCAGATGTTCTGCCTTAATCTGCTGGCACTCCAAACACCACGCCAAATACTCAACCACCTGCTTCTTCATTCCTGGCCAATAATATTCCTTCCTAAGTGCAGTGATCATCTTTTGGTATCCTGGGTGGCCAGTGTAGTGGCTGGTATGGAACTCGTCCAAAATCAGATTCTTAAGGTCATTCGAGTCAGGTACATACAATTTTTTATTAAAATACAGCATTCCAGCACCATCTAGTGTATATCCTTGCTGTAATCTTCCATTAACTGATTGCTGTACCTGTTGTTTTAATTGTTGGTATTCAACATCTTGACTTGCTGCTGTTTTTATTTGCTCAAACAGCGAGTTCCGCCACTTGCTGACTGAAAGTTCACATAAACACTGCACCTTTCGACTTAATGCATTAGCCACCCAGTTCTCTTTGCCTTTTAAATGCTTAATCTCGAAATCGAATCCACTTAGGAAATCTGCCCAACGACCTTGTCTTGCATTCAGGGTAGGTTGGCTGAAGTAATTTATCAAGCTGTGGTGATCTGTTAACAACAGAAATTTCCTCCCCAGGAGGTAATGTCGCCACATTTTCAGCACATGAATAACAACTGTTAACTCTAGATTGTAAGCAGAGTATTTCTGCTCATGATCTTTTAGTTTTCTCGATTCATACGCAATTACTTTCCCTTCCTGCATTAATACTCCTCCCACACCCTCCTTACTTGCATCGGTACACACCACGTAATCCTTATTAGGATCAGATATACTCAAGATGGGTGCGGTGGTGAGTAAATGCTTCAACCGATCAAAGCTCTGCTGACATTCCGGTGTCCACTTAAATATCTTCCCCTTTTTCTGTAAGGAAATGATAGGGTATGCTATCCTCGAGAAACCTTCCACAAATCTTCTGTAATAGCCGGCTAGTCCCATAAAGGATCTGATATCAGCTACATCCTTGGGTATGGGCCATTCCATAATAGTCTTTATCTTCTCAGGATCCACTGCAATTCCTTCTTTGGTAATCACATGGCCTAAATATTGGATTTCCTCCTTGAAAAAGTCACACTTACTAAACTTAGCGTAGAGCTGGTGTTCTCGAAGAGTTTGCAACACCACCCTAAGGTGCTCTTCATGTTCCTCTTGGGAACGAGAATATATCAGAATATCATCGATAAATATCAGCACGAATTTGTCCAAAAACCTGTGAAACACGCTGTTCATCAAACACATAAAGGTGGCAGGTGCATTGGTCAAACCAAAAGGCAACACCACAAATTCGTAGTGCCCGTAGCGTGTTCTGAAGGCGGTTTTGGCAATGTCCTCTTCTTTAATCCTGATCTGATGATAACCAGATCGCAAATCGATCTTGGAAAATACTTTTGCCCCCTTCACTTGATCAAAGAGTTCATCTATCCGAGGCAAGGGGTATTTATTTTTGATCGTGAGCTTATTCAGCTGACGATAGTCTATGCACATACGGAGAGTTCCATCTTTCTTTTTAACAAATAATACTGGAGCTCCCCACGGTGATACGCTGGGGCGGATATAATTCTTATCCAACAGCTCTTGCAGTTGCATTTTTAATTCTGTTAATTCTGGTACGCTTATTCGGTATGGTGCCCGTGACACCGGTGCTGCTCCTGGTGTTAGCTCTATAGTAAAATCTATATCCCTTTTAGGGGGCAGTCCTGATACCTCCTCAGGAAAAACATCCGCAAATTCCTGTACTACCGGAATGTTGTCCAGTGCAGCTATTTTGTCTTTCTGGTTTGCATAACCAACTTGAATAGCGTAAATTTGACATTTCTTTCTGAGACATTTAGCTAGCTGGGATGCAGTAATAGGTCGGATCTGTACAGGGTGTTTAATCCCCTGCAACTCCTGCTGCTTTCCCAAGTCATCCTTATAATAGATGGTTTTGGTCTTGCAATTTACCAATGACCAATGTTTTTCCAGCCAATCCATACCAATCAGGATGTCGTAGGAACCCAATGGAAGTACATTCAGATCTGCTGTTATTGGCTTTCCAGCTATGCTTAAAGAGCAATTACTAATTTTGGCTAAGACTCGTCTCTTAGCTCCTGTAGCTAGCTGTACCAGCCATGGATTCCTTCAAACTCCACCATGGTCGGCTGGTATTCCGCTTGACAATCATCCAAGGCTGCATTAATCCTTGGTACGCTGCGCGCCACTTCCCCAACGGTCGATGCTTCGTGGATCTGAGATATTTGGTCCACTCCCTTACGCTGCGGGCAGTTCTTAACATAGTGCGGTCCTCCACAACCCCAACATTGGACTGGAGGTCTGGTCATCCCTTCAATATCTGACCTGGCAGGTGGTTCACTGATCCTGCTCTCACTTGGCTTAGTCCGAAAAGTACTCTTTGTTACATTTCTGCTAATCTGTCCCTTGCCAGCACCCTTGCTTCCATTACCACGACTCCCCTTATTATTACCAGCAATTCTGTTACCCTTTCTTTCATTCCATCTTTTATTTGAAATGTCTCCTTTTTGTTTGTTCTGCTGGTAACGGATTCTTGCCTTACGAATCGCCTCATCCATTGTTCTGGGATTGTCAAACTCAATTCGTTCCCTTATATAGGCAGGTAGGCTGCTCACAAATCTCTGCACCTTGGCCTTCTCCTCCTTAATATATGGCACATAGCGAAGCAGGGAAGTGAAGCGGTTAATGAACTCGTCCATAGACTGCTGTCCTAGTCGTAAATCATGGAATTCCCGTGCCTTCTCATCATAGAAACGCTCGGTTAGATATCTCTCCTTGAAGTATTTCTGAAACTTTTCCCATGTTATGTTCTGCTCACTCACTCCTTTTACAATCTTGGTTTCTTCCCACCACAGGGTTGCTTTGCCTTGTAGCTGGAAGATGGCCAGCCGTGCCTTCAGATTCTGATCATACTCATACAGCTGGAAATACTTGTTCATGTTAATTAACCATGCCTCTGCCGCTTCTTCCTGTTCCCCATCGAAATGTGGAGGTTTAATCTTTCGGAATTCCCCCTGTAATTCCATTTTCTGTCGCTTTGAGGTCTGTTGTTCTAGTACGTTATCAGAATGGTCCTCCTTTTCCTCTGAAATTTCAGGTGCAGTTGGGTAATTTCGTTCTTCAGTTGCCCTTTGCTGTTCTGCACTGGGATTGGCTAACGGTGGATTTTGTCTGTCCGACAAACTCTTCAGTATTCTTTCCTGCTCCACCGTCAATCGCGCATTGTCTTCTCGCAGACGTGCCATCTCATTTTTCAGTTCTTGAACAGTTTCTAGTATCGCCAGATTGGTACTGTGTGTCTCTTCACCAAGCTGTACCCACAGCTCTGGATTTTCCCGAAGAATGCTGTCAGCTCCCTGCATTTCCTCTACTTTTATTGTTGACTGTTAGCTGATTATCGTTTCTGTATTTACCTCCTAATTAATTAAACAAGAAAATCAGTTAGCTGAATTAATTCTTCCTCATATATACATATAAGATAATCTTCCATGCAGCTGGATCTTACTGCTCCAGAGGCCACAGTATTGAAACCTCCGCTCTGATACCACATTGTCACGATCCCAACGATAAATATGTAAAAATAAAAAAAAATATAGTTACAAGGCTTATTAAATTTTACCCCACCCATCTATTCGAACATAGAATACACATATGTAAAGCATCGTTCTCAAGTATTAAACGCGCTGTTGTATATATATATACAAACCTTATCAACACAAAGTCTCACTCTTGACTTAATACTATATGATTACGCTTGGCGACCTTCACGAATTAATGTCTAAGTCAAGTTAGTTCATTCACCGGATTGCTGCTCTGTCCAACTCCGGCGCCAGGTGGTGGACGGAATTTTAATTGACTTCACCCACCCTTGCCAGGTGGCCTAGCACCGTGCTGAAGCCATGTGACTCCTCGGTTGTCACGCTGTGGACTTTCGCGCCCAGACTCCCGCTTGAATGAACGATGGGGATTCAATACTCACATCTAAGGGCTCAAACTCGCCCAAGGGTTTAGAGGGTGATTCATATACCACCGAGTCACTTGATTTGATTCATTTGCGTGTGTCTGGTGAGGCCGAATACTACTCAGCTCGGCGGTTCCTCCCCTGCACCATTTGCCAGGTTCTGCATTGCTATCTCAGGTATAATAATGACTGATGCCCGCCGTTTACTCGTCTACTCTTCGGCTGTTCAGATATATATACAATGCGTTTGTTTTCTCAGAGTTTATTAGTTTTGGATTGTTTTACTCATGAGCTAACTCCGGATGCATTTGCCAGTGTACAGGCGGTTGCATCTACGGCCCTCCTACCGCTCAAGGAACGATTATGCTGCCCAAGGCGCTCTCAGGTATGTACTCATATCTTGATTAGATGCGGAGCCTGAGATTTAACCTGATGGGTAAGGGTTTATACATATGAGATTTGTTTGGTGTCGATTTCTTGGCCAGAGGAGTTCCTCATGGCGTTCTCTATTTTATTTGTCTCAGGGTTTCTGCATTCGGACCAAACCCTGGGTTATGATTCGCGGTCGGCCATTCCATGCCGGAACCTGTGTCTTGTTTGATTTATTTAGACTTATGTTAAATACGGTTTCTGGCATATATGCCCCATGGTTGTATGTACATTTACTTTAAGGGTTCACGGCCTCCATGCCTGAAATTGAAGTCTGAATATTCGCCCCTTTTTGTTTCTCATGCTGTTAAAAATGTTAAATATGAACTCTCAGATTATTGTCTGTATTTGTGAAGAACTATATGGTATTATTCGATTCTCTGGACATTTAATAAACATTGCTTCCGCTATACCCATCAAGGGTTTCTATATAGCTTAACGTTAATATACTTCTTTTCCTCTTCTGAATACGATGTTTATATTTCTTCATTCGGTCAAGTTTTGCACCCATGGCCGTCTTGTCTTATACGCTAATAATCTTGCTTCAGGGAACATGCCTTGAGCTCGCCTTACGATAAGATTTATTGTTATTTCCATTGGTTAACAGAGTCGAGTTATTCTGTTAGAGGGTTTTATTGTAACAGTCGTATGTATTTGTTTCTTATTACGTAGCTGTACCACAGCGGGGTACGCGGCCGTTTACCCACGGCTGGGTTCTGTTCTCAGGTGATATAATGTTCGACTTTTCAATGATTATTTGTATTGGTTACTTATGCGCTGAGCCGGATGAGTCCTGGCGTAGCGTATTATGATAACACAGTATTTTCTTTCATACATGTTTCAAAATGTAATGGAATGTTGAACCCTCGGAACAGGGTCTGTTAAGTCTTCGTTACTGCTTCGTTATTTATTATGCACAACACTGATATTTCAAATGTGCCTCTCTACTGTTCTGGTATTTCAATGAATCTTTCTACCGTTTTGGTATTTCAATGATTCTTTCTACTGTTCTGGCTGGACACCATGCCGTAGCTGGGTACCACGCCGTGCAATACTATTTATCTGCACTGTTTACATAAATATTCTGCATACTGCTATGGTCTTTCAGGACCACATTTGGGTTTCGTACAATTTATATAGATAACATGAATCGTATTCAGCAGATGATTTTTCTCATTTACTGTCTTATATAGCTAGTTCCAGATATTCATTTGAACTGTACATAATGTTTATATTTTACAGATATCCCACTGTTATATTTCTCTTTACATATAGCTATTAAAAGAGATTCAGATTCAACTGTATTTTCCATCTATATACTCAGTATACTGTTTACTGTAGTCTAAATCTTGTAAATAACTCGTACCTGGTCTACCAGTTACAGGAGTTAGCGCTCCAGAAGTTCACCTGCATTTCATACTTGCTCTTATCCACCCAACCTTGAGATCCATCAGCATGTTGGATTCTCCCCCCGAGCTGTCTTGCAGGCCTGCAGCCCTCAACAAGACTCATGCACCTCCGTGCTTGGGTTATCTGGTCCTTACCAGACTTAACCCTTTTTCCTTTCTTTCCCCTTTCTTGGAATTTTCCCCCCCTTGTCTGTCCCAACAGCCCAGGGGTTTTCCTTCCCAGGACTTTTCCTGTGTGAAAGGGTAGTTTTTCAGTTTCATAACTGATTTCTTTTTCTTTAAAAAATCCTCCACCAAGAGGCTGCCAGCATTTCAAAGATATATATTCCAATATTTCAATTTCATAAATAAGATAATGTCATTTAGTAAACAATAATTAACAACTCACATTAGTTTCTTACCACAGTAACATTCCATATTTACATGTTTCACGGGGTCATCACACTATTTACAAGATTTTGTAAAATTATATTTTGAAAATTTAAATGTTTTACTATTCATGGTTTTGAGTGAATCACCATATCTTTCAAATTTTGATCTTCATAGTTATGTTGTTTCAAATTATTATGTTGCTCCATAGTGCTCCTAGTATGTCTATCTTGCAAATCTCTCTTTTAATTAAATCTAATAGAAATTGTAATTTTTTTTTATTAGTTAAATTAAGAGTAAAATTTGAATTTTTACAATGTAGGGTTTTGAGTGAATCACGATACCTTTCAAATTTTGATCTTCTGAATAGTTATGTTGTTCCAAAGCATTTTTTAATTAAATCTAACAGAAATTGTAAAAAAATTTATTAGTAAAATCAACAGTAAAATTTGAATTTTTTACTAGGTAGGGTTTTGAATGAATCACGATACCTTTCAAATTTTGATTTTCTGAATAGTTCTCTTGTCCCAAAGTATATTGTTGTTCGAAAGTTCTCTCATAATGTCTCTCTTGCAAATCTCTCCCTTGAAATTTTGGGAAAAATAGTGAAATAGTGAATAGATTCTTACTATTTAAAAGACTTTATAAAATTATATTTTGAAAATTTAAATTTTTTACTATGCATGGTTTTTAGTGAATCACCATACCTTTCAAATTTTGATCTTCTGAATAGTTAGGTTGTTTCAAATTATTATGTTGCCATAGTGCTCCTAGTATGTCTATCTTGCAAATCTCTCTTTTAATTAAATCTAATAGAACAATAAAATTTGAATTTTTTACTATGTAGGTTTTTGAGTGAATCACGATACCTTTCAAATTTTGATCTTTTGAATAATTCTCTTGTCCCAAAGTATTTTGTTGTTCGAAATTGCTAGAAAAATGTCTCTCTTGAAATTTTGTGAAAAATAATGAAATAGTGAATAGATTCTTACTATTTAAAAGATTTTATAAATTATATTTTGAAAATTCAATTACTGCTCATTTTTCAATTTGAAAAAAAACAAACCCGCTTTTTTTTTGAACATCGGCGCATTTCATAGTAAAACGCATCGGTGCGCTTAGGAGTAACACACACCGATTACGATAACTTATTGGTGTACTATTTTTTTTAATGAATTGATATGATAGAATTATTTATTTATTTATTTTCAAAATCCCAAAAGCTGGTGTAGTTATTATTTTAATGCATCAGTGCGGTTATTAGTTAAATACATCAGTGCAATTAGTTTTAGAAGAACACCGATATGATAGAATTCCTTTTTTTTTTTCAAAATTCCAGAAACCGACGTGGTTACTATTTTTTTTTTTATTTAACTAGAACGGTTAATATATTGATCAACAATTGGGTCGTAGCATAATCAACTGACATTATAGGGAGACTTAAGTTCAATAAACCTTTCTACTTCTATCAATCTTTCCTTCAAAGTTTTGAGACTTGAAGGAACTTCGCATCAGCGGTTGAAGTTAACAAAGTGGCGCTTTAAGACACAAAAGGTGTGTGAATTGCGATCCCTGGGCAATCGTATCGAAGAAGAGCTGTCGGCAGTGTCGGAACAAAGACCAAGTCTTTTAGCGATGTGATTGGCCCTCGATGGTTAAGGCCCCTAAATACTTATTGGGGCTTTTAAAACTGGATGTATATAAATAACACAAAAAGCCTTCCGTCAACGCTAATTCCTTATAAACCTTTATAAAGGAAATGTACACAAAACAACCTTTCCGCCTTAATACGATCTTGACACACATTCTGAGGTTCCACCTTTATTGCAATCGAGAATCAATATCTCTGCGGAACACTTTACAACACTCCTCCTCTGCATCCGATATGCGATTGTGCTGATGTACTTCAAACTTTTTAGGCTCGCGCACATAACCATATCGGGTCCACACCCATCGGCCCTTTGCAAAAGCTCATGACGCTACCAAACCTCGATCCCCTATCGGCCAACTTGCATATTGAACCACCGCTATTGATATACTCTTGTTAGATCCGACGGTTCTCGTTTGTTTCAGGTTGATAACACACCTGTGGGTTAATTGCCTGATAAAGCAGTTTCCCCACACTCCGCCACTACTATGTGTCCTCCACTTAGTGGAATTGGAGCCAACCTCACAATACCACTTACCATTGCTAATGCCACCCGAAAAACCACTCGAGGTTTAAAAATCACCTTTTCGCTGCGTTAATTTCTGTGCTCTTTCACGAGCGATGACCCTTGATCTGCTCCATCGATCGGTTCCGATAGTTCTATTAGGTTCATCTATTGCTGAATTTGGACCATTGATCATTGAGATCCAATGGTTGATTGGGGAAAATTTTTCTTGGTGCAGCATTGTTAAGATATGGAATGGCGGTCCACATGGGCTCATCTAAGTTTTTTTTAAGAAATGCTTGAGTCAGACATCATCCCTCGTTGGCTTTGATATCTGCCTCCTTATTTGAGTTGCGGAGGATGTGAAAGAAGGAGGAAGAGGTAAAAAATCCAGCAGGCCCCGCAACCTCTGGAGAGTATTGTTGAGAGCCGGATTGCTAAGGTGCTCTTCTGAGTTTAATGTCTTTATCAAGAGCTCTGAGTCCCTGAAGACCTAAAGAGTTGTGTGTCCATGCTCCTGTGCGATTTGGCAGCCTTTAAGAAGCCCGAGAATTTTGGCCTGATTGTTTGTGCTCTGTCTTAGTCCCCAGTTGTAGCTATCTATACGGGAGCCGTCCTAAAAGTATACCACTCCACCTGCACCAGAGATCCCTGGATTTCCTTTAGAGGCACCATCAAAGAAAACAGTTACCTTTCCCTGCTTCCTCCACAAGGTTTGGAACTCTGCATCTGGTGTTTTGATGCGCCAAGCAGGATTGAAAATGGGGCGAGCAGGGACTTTTTTGCTGACCCGAACGAGTAGGGTTCGCAGGAAACTACGTTCTTCAGTTATGAGGGTATCATCTAACTTGCTGGGGTAGTTCCCTAGAGCTGTAGAAATTTTGAATAATTTAACACATATTCAACAGAGGTTATCCTGATCATGTACTATTGCGGAATACATACACAATACATAAGCTCCTCTACGTTGATCATCAATATAGCAGCATCAATAACAATAAAGCATCAAGAGCATTCACACATTAACACAGTATGTAACTCGGGGAAAGCATCTCGCTAAAAACCCCAACTATCTGTATATTAATGATTGAGACCATGTAACATTAGAAAGTACAATGCTTATCACAAGCAATCCAGTACCAGCTCCACCTGTTACACACAATACAACTAAGATCTGATCTCCAAATCTATTCCACTGCTTGCCTGCCTCCACTGCTCAATACCTGCTCAAGAATGAATGAGAATGGTTTACCAAACTCGTATTTCACCTCCAAATAATCACTCATACTATGTTAAATGTGAGCAGAGGCTATAATACTGGGAAAATACATGAGCAAACTCATTGGCATATTCAATCCCTTGATTGTGCAAGATCTGTTGCACAACTATAGTCACAACTGATAGCAATCTGATTCTATAACACCTGTCCCTGTTGAACTGAACATGCACTGACATGCAACTGAATTAACTGATGTATTCATTAGTTGCATTATGAGTTAATAATTAGTTTAACAACTCATCATTAGTCTATTTGTAGTTAGACTAACTACAACTAGTCAAACTGAACACAACTCCATCAACTCCACAATCAACTCCACCAAACTCTTGACTGATTGAGTTCTAACTGAAGTCGCATGAAACAACTCAACTGACTCATAAGAAAAGTGTACTTCCTTCTGACAGCTGCATGGGCCACATCTGTAGCTCAAACTGAAGTGCTCCAAGAGAATAAGATCAAGTTTATAGTCCAAATATTATTATGAGACAATAATATTTGACTTTTCTATTTTGGACATCCAGTCTAAAAATAGACTTTGTTCACTCTTGCTGTAATCACTCTTGCTGTGGTCACTCCTACTGTGATCACTCCTGCTGTGGTCACTCCTGCTGTGATCATCCCTGCTATGGTCACTCCTGCTGTGATCATCCCTGCTGGGATCCAAAAATAGAACTTGCGCCATAATTTGCCTGCGGGCCCACTTAGTGAAGGCGACTCTTTTCACTAAGCTCCATCATCTTATTACAATCTCAACACTCCCTCTCGACAAGATATGGATTATCAGCAACCCCTATCCTGCCTCGGTGGTACTCGAATTTGCTCCTGGTGAGAGCCTTCGTCAGAATATCAGCATCCTGATCCTCTGTTGGAATGTATGAAAGCAACATGATCCTCCGCTGCACACAATCTCTGATATGATGGTACCTGATGTCCTTGCTGCCATATACTCGGCCTCTTGAGCTCCCTGCTCAATCTGCATCCTCCTCTCTGTACCAAGATCCATATCCCGATGTGCCTCTCAAGTAGAGCAATACATGCTTGCCCGCCTTCCAGAAGAGCTTGGTAGGCTTAACCATAGCTTGTGAAAGCTGGTTAATTGCATAGCATATATCGGGTCGTGTATTGACCAAATACATCAGCGACCCCACCAACTGTCGATAAACAGTGGCATCCACTTCTTCTCCCGAAGTGGCATCCTCCTTCCCCCAACCTCCAGGAAGAGGAGTATCAATAGGCTTGCAACCATGCATGTTGAACTTCTCCAGTATCTCCCGAGCATACTTGCCCTGAGAAACAAACAGTCCACCACTGCGCTGCCATATTTCCAATCCTAGGAAATAGTGAAGGAGGCCCAAGTCCTTCATCTCAAACTCTGTAGCAAGATCCTTCTTGCATGACAGTATCAACAGCTCATCACCCGTTAGAATGAAATCATCAACATACAGTACAATGATAAGCAACTTACCCTCCACCACAATCTGGTATAGGTTAGGATCCGCCTTGCTCTTAGAGAATCCAAGTCCTGTGAAACAGCTGTCTATCCGAGTGTACCAAGCACGTGGTGCTTGCTTCAACCCATACAACGCTCTCTTGAGCCTGCACACATGCGACTCGCTTCTGAAGACCTCAAAGCCTTTGGGTTGCTCAATGTACACCTCCTCCTCAATGACTCCATTGAGGAACGCAGTCTTCACATCCATCTGATGAATGTGCCATCCCATCTGCGCTGAGAGAGCAAGAATCGTCCGTATGGAAGAATACCTTGCGACAGGTGCAAAGGTCTCCTCATAATCGATCCCCTCTATCTGTGAAAAGCCTCAGGCAACAAATCTTGCCTTGTACTTCTCTACACTCCCGTCAGCTGCCTGCTTAACTTTGTAGATCCATCTCGAACCCACCACTAATTTCCCTTCCGGTCTAGGAACAATCTCCCATGCACTGTTTCTAACAATAGAATCATACTCTTCCACCATGGTGTCTACCCATGCGGGATCCTCCACAGCTTCCTCGAAAGAGGATGGCTCAGTCACAACACACTTGCTCATAAGAGCCATGTATCCAGTGTACCGATCAGGTGACTGTCTCTGCCTGCGTTGGGCTGTAGGTGGTCCTACAACTTTCTCTGCATCTTGAGCCAGTCGCTCAGCTTCTGTCAAGTGTTTTGGCCCTCTGATGTTTGGCGCTGCATGAGTGGTCTCTTCCACTCCATGAACCTCGTCCTGTGGCTGATCCACATCCTGAAGCTCATCCTTAGGAACTAATAGCTCCTCATCTGCATGCAAGTGTAGCTCCCTCTCAAGCGAACACTTCATGGTTTTCTCCTCCTGATATTTTATATCCCGTCGCACAACAGTTTTACCACTGTCTAGCAAATACACACGATAGTTGTGGGGCGTATCAGTGTACCCCACAAATATCCCAACCTCTATGGTCGGCTCCAACTTCTTCCTGGCATCCTTCGTCACATGCATGTAAACGTTAGCACCAAAAATCCTCAAATGAGAAAGATCAGGCTTCTTACCAGAATAAGCCTCCTCGGGTGTACTCATGCGAAGTATCCTATGAGGACAACGGTTCTGCACATAAACTGCTGTATTGCATGCTTTCGCCCACAAGTGAAGGGGTAGGCCTTGATCATGCAACATTGCCCGTGCAGCACCCACAATCGTTCTGTTCTTCCGCTCAGCTACCTCGCTCTACTGTGGGTTATGGGGAGCTATGAGCTCTCTACGAATCCCTTCTGCCTTGCAGAAATCCTTAAACTTGTTCGAGATGTATTCACCACCATTATCGCTCCTAAGAGCCTTCACCTTCTTCCCCAACTCCTTCTCGACCAGTGCTTTGAATTCACAAAACTTTGAAAATGTCTCGCTCTTCTTCTGCATGAATAAGATCCAGCACTCATGAGAGAAATCATCAACAAAAATCACATAATACCTGTGTTTTGCTGTCGAAGCAACTGAGAAAGGTCCACACACGTCTATGTGAATTCTCTCAAGGATCGTCGTGGCGCGACTATCCTTCTCGTGAAAGGTGGCTTTCACAAACTTCCCCAAAGTACACCCCTTGCACTGATCTGACTGCGCAAGTGTGCCTTTAGGAATCCCTGTAGTGATCTGCTGCAGTATCTTCAAGGCTCCATGGTGAAGGTGACCCAATCTCCTGTGCCACAACTTGCCATCATCCCGGCTCACCAATCCTTCTGCCTTGCTTGCCATTGCAGCACATCCTTCTACATGCAACTGATAAAGGTTCCTCACTCGAACCCCTATCTTCTGGGTCTCACCAGTTGTCTTGCTGCGCAGGAAAGCCTTTCCCTCGCTGAAAACAACATCATACCCCTTGTCTTCTAACATCGCCACTGAGTTAAGATTCTTCTTCAATCCTGGAACATGCATGACTTCCTTCAATACGAAGGGTTTACCAGACTCCCTCTCAAAGGAAATGGTACCGATACTGGTCGCACTGTATCTACCATCATCGCCCATTTCGATGTGCACTCCAAGATCTTTGTCCTCCAGATCAGAGAACAAATATCTATCTCTCGTCATGTGAAAAGACGCACCACTGTCCAAGAACCACACCGATCCCATCACACTTGAAACCAAGCATGCGATCAATGAAAAATCAAGCTCAAACTGCGAGGCTAGAGCCTCTCCTGCTGTAGATCCAGCAGCCTACTTGTTCTTTTCTTCTGCAGACAATTGGTGGCATAGTGTCCGTGCTGGTGACAATGAAAACACTTCACCTTGGACATATCCTGCTTCTTGCCTTTCACACCAGACTGAGAAGCTTTCTTGCTCTTCCCTTTCTTTGCTTTGGCAGCCAAAGCGCAATTCTCTTCATCAGATACCTTTGATGAAGATCCATTCTCACCTTTATTGTTTCTGAGTTTATCCTTGAGCGCCAGGTCGCTCTTGCTTTGGAATAACATTTGCAATCCGTTGAAAGACATTTCAACAACACTACTGCAAATTCGATTTCCACCAGCTCCAAACTCAACCGCCTCGGATCTAAGATTCGTGAGAACACAATATTTCTCGTACAGAGATTGACTGTATGGGCATTCACCAGATATCTCACCTTCCAAAGGAAGGATGAATCCAGAGGCTACCTAGCCCGATTACAAGCTCTGCCTGAAGAAATAGAATGTAAACACTTCATGAATAGTAGATTTGATGATCAACAACTCTGATACCATGTAGAAACTTTTTCTACAAATCATCTAGCTCTGATACCATGTAGAAGTTTTGAATAATTTAACACATATTCAACAGAGATTATCCTGATCATGTACTATTGCAGAATACTTACACAATACATAAGCTCCTCTACGTTGATCATCAATATAGCAACATCAATAACAATAAAACATCAAGAGCATTCACACATTAACACAGTATGTAACCCGGGGAAAACATCTCGCTAAAAACCCCAACTATCTGTATATTAATGATTGAGACCATGTAACATTAGAAAGTGCAATGCTTATCACAAGCAATCCAGTACCAACTCCACCTGTTACACACAATACAACTAAGATCTGATCTCCAAATCTATTCCACTGCTTGCCTGCCTCCACTGCTCAATACCTGCTCAAGAATGAATGAGAATGGTTTACCAAACTCGTATTTCACCTCCAAAGAATCACTCACACTGTGTTAGACGTGAGAAAAGGCTATAATACTGGGCAAATACATGAGCAAACTCATTGGCATACTCAATCCCTTGATTGTGCAAGATCTGATGCACAACTATAGTCACAACTGATAGCAATCTGATTCTCTAACACCTATCCCTGTTGAATTGAACATGCACTGACATGCAACTGAGTTAACTGATGTATTCATTAGTTGCATTATGAGCTAATAACTAGTTTAACAACTCATCATTAGTCTATTTGCAGTTAGACTAACTACAACTAGTCAAACTGAACACAACTCCATCAACTCCACCAAACTCAACTGATTGAGTTCTAACTGAAGTCATGCATGCAACATCTCAACTGACTCATAAGAAAAGTGTACTTCCTTATGACAGCTGCATGGGCCACATCTGTAGCTCAAACTGAAGTTCTCCAAGAGAATAAGATCAAGTTTATAGTCCAAATATTATTATGAGACAATAATATTTGACTTTTCTATTTTGGATAGCTAGTCTAAAAATAGACTTTGATCACTCCTGCTGTGATCACTCCTGCTGTGGTCACTCCTACTGTGATCACTCCTGCTGTGGTCACTCCTGCTGTGATCATTCCTGCTGTGGTCACTCCTGCTGTGATCATCCCTGCTGGGATCCAAAAATAGAACTTGCGCCATAATTTGCCTGCGGGCCCACTTAGTGAAGGCGACTCTTTTCACTAAGCTCCATCATCTTGTTGCAATCTCAAAAAGAGCTTCCATCAAGGACGCCTTAGCTCTGGATACCACAAACAAGGGAGAGGGCGTTACATTGTTGAATATCCAGTTATTTCAGGCGAGCCAGAGCTTCCAGCAAATGAACTTGGGAATGGTGTGCCAGATCCAATTCCACAAAGACTGTGGGCTGAGAGCCCTAGGGTACCTAGCAGTCCAGGTGGAGAAGAGTTCCACAATTGTGCACTAGAGAGGGGTGGGTTCATCGAGACCATGTACGACGAGAGCCCATACCGATTGTGCAAAGGCACAACCTACAAAGAGGTGATCCACGTTTTCAGATGCCGATCTACACAAAATGAACCAATGCGACCCGATAATGCCTCTGTGGGAAATATTTTTACCCATAAACACTTTCCTATGGATAAGTAACCAAGTGAAAAAATTCACCTTGGGTATACCGTATGTGTCCCATGTGCACTGCCAGATGGAAGGGTTGAGAACTTGATTTTGTGTGGATTGCAAGGCTGCAAAGCCAAGCGCAGGGGTGTAGACCCCTGTCTTCCCCCATCTCCAGAGATTTGATGTATGTAGGTTAATTAGTGCCGAGCCCTTCAGCTTATCCAAGAGAAGGTGCTTTTGGTGAAGTAAATGTGCTGGCAGGTTGGGGAAGACCCAGTCTTCCCAGTTCCCTTGGCTGTCCCAAGCAGAAATGTTGGCTAGACTGTGCAATCCGTGCTGGGAGAGCCAGTCATGGAGATTAGCTAACTCCACTGTGTGTTCAAGGGGGGAATTGCCCATGATTTTATCTTGCCATATCATAATATTTTCTCCATTTCCAGGCACCCTGTAAAGCTAGTTTTGGAAGGTGGCAAGCCCTTTTCTGCAAAGGTTCCAAAGCGGCGTGCCTTTGGGAACTCTATCCACTTGGAGGTTTCTCAATGAGGCTCCTTTGAAGTATTTATTCTGGAGAAGTTGGCTGACTGGGTGGTGTTTATTGGAGTAGAGCTACCAAAGGATTTTGCCACCTAAGGCAATGTTGGCCAAGCCAGGGTCTCTAATCTGAAGACCTCCTTCCAGCTTTGGCCTTTTCACTTTGTCCCAACTTACTAAGTGAAATTTCTTCTCGTTTCCTTTGCCTCCCTACCATAGGAAGTTTCTGAGCAACTGTGAAATCTGGTCTGTGATTGTCTTTGGTGCCAGGAGGAAGGAGGCCTGATAGATAGGGAGAGAGGAAAGGACAAACTTTATGAGGATTAGCTTGCCAGCGTAGTTAAGCCACTGCCCACCCCAAGTAGCTATCTTGGTTTTGATCTTGCTGATGGCTTCAGTCCAGAGTGAGGCTCGGTTAGCCCCCAGAGTTAAAGGCAGTCCCAGGTATTGAATTTTGTCCCAGGAGGCATAGCCTGGAAAGTCTAGAATTCTAGCAATTCGGAGTGTGGTTTTCTCCTCTGTGTTCCAACTGTACACTGCACTTTTTCTTTTATTAATAAGCGCTCCTGAAATGATACAGAAGCTATGCAGGGTCCCATTGAATTCCTTTGCTATTCGTGTGGAAGCTCCTCCCAATAGAAGAGAATCATCTGCGAACAAGGCATGGTTGATTGGTTCTAATCTAGTCGTCAGTCGGATTCCCGAGAGAGTAACTTTATTTCTTTCCGCTATCAATTTCTTGCTCAAGGTTTTTTCCATTATTATGTACAGAAAGGGAGATAGCGGGCATCCTTTCCTTATCCCCCTTGAAGCTTGGAAGTAAGAGGCAGGTTGACCATTAACCAGCTGGGCAATCCATGGTTTGTCAGTGCAGGCCTTGATCAGGTTCACAAAAGCTGGGCTGAATCCAAAGGAGAGTAGAACTTTGTAAAGGAATGAAAGTTTTACCCGATCAAAGGTGTTGGTCATATCCAACTTGATCAACATCACTTGGTCCTTCCTCTGATGACTGGAATGCATGGATTCTTGAACAAGTATCACATTATCCAAAAAATGTCTTCCTGCTATGAACCCTCCTTGATTGGGAGAAATGAGCTTACTTAGTAGAGGTTAAATTCTATTTGCGAGAAATTTAGCAAGAATTTTGTAAGAGACATTACATAGTGAAATGGGTCTAAATCTGTGAAAGGTAGCCAGATTCACTTCTTTGGGTATTAGGGCCAGAAATGTGGATTTGGTGCTACCTCCCAATTTAACCTTTTTTTGAAAAGCCTTTGCCATTCTTAGTAGGTCAGATTTGATTATTGTCCAACAAGCTCTGTAGAATTGTGTTGAGAAACCATCTGGTCCCGGGGCTTTGTCAGGCTCCATGTCCCAAATTACATTATTGATTTCTTCGTCAGTGAAGGGCTATATAAGATTTGAGTTATTCTCCTCGTTAACCAAGGAAGGGATCTGGGAGAGGAAGTCATTGGAAATCGCCTCGTCTCCTGTTCCATCCTCTGTGTATAACTGATGAAAGTGAGTTTCAACAACTTCTTTAACTTGGGAAAAACCTTTGGCGATTGTCCCATCTGCTGAGGTGATTTTTGAGATGTGATTCCAGGCGAGGCGCGCTCTGAATTTCCTATGGAAGAAGGCTATGTTTCGATCACCTGCTTTCAAACATAGGCTTTGGGACTTAAGCCTCCAAAATTATTCTTCTTTTCTAAAAGAGCTGAAAGAAGCAAGTTGGGCTACTTGTTCTTTCTCCAATTCATGTGTGGTTATGCCTTTGTCCTCCATCTCCAACTGTAAATCTGCTAACTGTTGGACAGTTTATTTTCTATGAGTGGTGAAGGTGTTGGGAGGCATTTTGACCCACTCTTTCAGAGCTGCTTTGGTTTCTTTTATTTTTTGCTCCCAAACATAACTGGGTGTCTCAGTGACCGTGATAGACCAAGCCTTGTCAACGACTTCCATAAACCCTTCCTGCTCTATCCACAAAGGGCTGAAGCATAATGGTATAGGCCCTAGGTTTTCTTCCTCATCCAGTTGTAAGAGGATGGGTTTATGGTCCGAGGTGAGCTTTGGTAGGATTCTCGTTGATACTATTCTCTTATCCATCAAAAGAGTGCTCTGCACTAGGAATCTGTCGAGCCTGGCTGAGATGTGGGTTGCCCCTGTTCTGTTGTTGGTCCAAGTGTATCTCCCCTTCTTGGGTTTAAGATCAAGAAGATCCCACTGCTGAATTATGTCCTCCACAAGGGGTAGCAATGGATCTATGCTATTGTTACCCCCTCTTTTTTCTTTTGGGTCAAGAATGATGTTTAGATCTCCTGCTATTACAATGTTCATGGGAGAATAGCTATCTACAAAATCGATAAGTGTTTGCCAACACTCTTTTTTCTCAAGGTAAAGAACAGGAACATAAAGATTAAACAGGGTGAGAGTGAGCTTACTTGCTTTATGTCAAAGCTCGGTGTAAATCCAATGTTGAGTCTCGAAGGAATTCTCCAGCTGGAACAATTCCTCCATCCAGACCGTGGCAGTTCCTCCTGAGGTTCTCCTTGCACTCATGACCATCCCAGCTTTGGTCTTCCAGTTCATTTTGCTTAACTCCAGAAGGGCTTCCCCTTCTATTTTTTTCTCTTGGAGCATGAGGATCTCTGGGGTTTCTATTTTCATGAGATCTTTAACAACTGCAACCTTCATGTGGTTCCCCAAGCCTCTACAGTTCCAAGAGACTATACGCATTATTTATTTGGGGTAGTGGAGGAGAGGCCTCCCTTTGGTGGCAGTGCTCTAGTATTTTGACTTATGGACATTTCTAGAGTGGATTGAATTCCTTGCATTTTTTTCCTCTCTACTTTGTCCTCTATTGCTTCCTTAAGGGATTTCCTCCCTTTCTGCTTCGAGGGCCTTTCAAATGTCTCCTCTTCCGATGAGCCTGTCAATTCCAAGGGCTTCTTTCTTATCATGTCTGCATAAGAGGATGGCAGAGAGCCTCTTTTTGGGGAGTTGTTTTGGGCAGGGGAGGCCCATGCATTTCCGTCCTCGATTAATGAGGGGTTTGCCTGCTGTTCTGCATCACTTTTCGTAACATGGGTTTCTTCCTGTGTGCTGAGAGCTGCGAAGGAATTTGAGGGAAGGTCTATTCTAGGGGGTACTACCCCTTCCAGTTGTAGGTCTGTGGATGGCATAATGGTTCTCGCTTGTGCCCCTTTCCCTCTCGGTTTGCTGTGCTGCTTTGATGAGGCCGTCTTCTGCACCGTTTTCCATTGGTCTCCTTTCATTTTCTTTGCTTCTTCTTCGATTTTCTTTTTACAGTTTCTTGCAAAGTGACCGTACCCATGGCAATGTCTGCACTTGAAGGGCAGTTTCTCGTAATCCAGTTCTTGCACATGAGACCATTCTGCCACTATTAGTTTTATGGCTTATGGAAGCCTAACTTCCAGATCAACCTCGACACAAATTCTGGCACAGGAGTATTGTCCCTTCCTATTTGCTTTTCAATGTATTTTCCAATGGTGTTTCCTATGGTTTTTAATGTCTTCAAACTCCAATAGTGCAAGGGTACATGAGGGAGGCACACCCAGACAGGAACAACCGAGGGCACATCTTGGGCAGGATCAAAGTCTGTTGTCCATTTTTTCAGGTACAGACCCCGGGGATCCATGAAGTATGGCCCATTTCTAAAGATGAGGTTCCTATCTTCAATGCAGTCACAAATGAAAACGAAATAACCCTTACCGACGAAGTGGCATTTTATTCCTTATGAAACCAGCCATTTCTAGTTGCGTTGCACCCACGATTCAATGGCTCTTGGTGATGGCCATAACCCAGTGAACTGGCCGATGAGTCCTCTTTCTGCAATATCCAGGGCAGCATGAGAGGGTTCTTCAGCTAGAAGAGTGATGCTCGAGATTACTTCCATCTTCTTGACAAACTTCTACTAGGAGGTTGAAATTGGGCGCTTGCTGCATTCGCCCACTAGCTGCTTGAAGGCCAGGAGCTCAGGGGGAGGGAGGAAGGAGGCTCAGAGCCTCCCTCTGGAGCCATGGCTGTGAGGAGGGGTTGCAGGAGAGTGCTCGCAAAGGTAGCAGTGACGCGCGAAAAAGATTCTACCCGATGTGGTTACTATTTTAATGCATCAATGCTGTTATTATTTAAATGCATCGATGTAGCTAGTTTTACAAGCACATCGATATTATTTAAATGTTATATGAATTTTTATTTTCACATAAAATGGAATATTCATCTCAAATTATCCTTTATGATGCATCCACATGAGTTACAATAGTTCATAGTATACATTTTTCGCTTAAAGTCACCTTATTTTTTGAAAAATGGTTTGAAAACTATATTGAAATTCAGATTGTGGTTATATGGTTCTCGAAATTAATTTTAGGTATGTACACAAAAAATTATTGTTAATTTTTCTCAAATGTAGGGAGAAAATATCATAATATCAAATGGTCAATTCTTCAAATTCCATGTCTTTCCATATTTCTCAAATTCCTTCATGGAGTTCTACCTTTCAATCTATAGTAAGTTAAAATTTTATTTATATTTCAATTATCTAATTTTATTTTTTAATCCATGTCAATTTGAACAAAAATGTATCCAAATTTGGAGGATCCTAATTCAGAATTGATTTCAGATGCAAAAAATATTCCACCATTTCAAAAACGTCGGAAGCTCTTATCAGGAGAAACATACCGCAAGCAGTTGGTAGATGAAAATGGACAACTGTTTCACCCTGCCAATTGGAACATGGAATCTTCCAACCATAATCTTGGGCCAGGGATGGTAATAATTGTTTGGTATAATGTAATTTCAACAAACCAATTGCATTGTGCTTAATAATATCATCGATGTACTAATGTTCAATATTTTTTGAAATTAGGATTCCAATGATGATGTACCTACCATCTTCTAGGGCACCCATTACAATGTTAAATAGAGAGAAGGTTGCATTAGGAGCGAAAATCGGAGAGGAAAATACAAAGAATAGTTGAATCAACCACCTATTCAATTCCCACTACATCTAGATTCACCAATTAAGAATTACTACAACAATAGTAGTTCTTCATCACAAGTTGACAATGGAGGAAATCAAATAAATATTGGTATGGATGATTACTTATAGGATACAAATTAAATGAAGGAATTAGATGAATTCCAAAATGATGAGCTAGAGGATGATGCTCATATCATTGATACCTTATTCTAAAGCCTAAAATCTGCTTCCACCACCCATATTTGGACCTGACAACCAGTCAAAGTCTACCTAGTTGGGGACAACAATGTTATTGTACAACTTGAAAGCAAAGTTTGGCATGTCAAATGCATGTTTCTCAACAATATTGAGGTAATTGACCATGATCAAGTCCCTTATATTTTGAGAAATATTGTCACATAATCAACATTAAAAATGGTCGATTTTATGAATGTTAAATATTGACATTGTACATTTATATTTCCCACCAACTACAGGTTATTCAAAGATAAGGTTCTTCTGAGTGATAATGTCTTGCTTAGTAGCTGTGAAGAGGCAAAATAGTTGTTGAAAATGTTGGATGTTGAGTACATATCATATCATGCATATCCAAATGATTGTATTCTATGTAGAGGAGAATATGCAGACAAAGAGATATGTCCGAAATGTGTACATGACGGTTACCATATATATAAAAAAGGTAAATCACATGGTCATCCTTATAAGATATTGAGGCACATGCTTATAATCCCAAGCATTTAAAGGCTCTTTTGTAGCTATGTTGCAAGTATGGCATGCCTCACATAGAAGTGAGTCAAGAGTAATATGAATCCCAACAATTTCAATAACCATGAAGCATATAGAGGATACATCACCCAAAAAATTCAAGGATGAAGTACGAAGTCTATGACTTAGCATAACCATGGATGGTGTCAACCCATATTCCCTCCAAAACACCAACTATTATCTTTGGCCTTTGGTAGTGATCAGTAACAATATCTCCCCATGGCTGTCCATGAAAAATGAGCATCTTATGTTGGGTATGATAGTCCATGGTAGAAGACAATTAAATAAAATGGATGTCTACTTACAACCATTGGTAGATGAATTGAAGTAATTATGGGAAGGGATACATTATATGGCATATGTGCTTACACCATACATGATTATCCAGGCTTAAGAGTTTTCTCTGGTAAATTGCATGTTTAATAATTTGTTTATATATGTAACAATACTGTTTTGCATATTAATTTAATTCATTGTAATTTCTTTGATCTTCATGATTGCTAACATGACCTGTTCTATACAATAATTTCATAGGTCTTGTAACAAAAGGGTATCATGGATGTGAATTTTGTGGACCTTCTCTAAAGGCTAGGTGGTCCAACAACCTACGAAAGCCAATGTATGACTACTCCAGGGTATTCCTCCTAAAAGAACACCCTTACAAAAGAGCAACATTTGCTTTCAATGGTAAACCAGAGAGAACCCAAAGGCATGCAATAATTAAATCAACTGAATGGATAGAGCATATGAGAGAGAGAAGGAGAAGGAGATTACAAAAATGTTCGATTCAAATGGGGAGCCTATGTTCAATGATCCAAAATTCTTTGACACCTATGTTGAGAAATTTCCCATTGGGATGAAAAGGAAATCTGTCTTTTATGAGCTCCCATATTGGGAGCATCTTAAGATTTCCCACTTACTAGATCCCATGCATATATTTAAAAATGTTTCATCTTCTTTATGGAGGCACATATCATCAAAAGAAAATGGCACATTAGCTGTTAGGAGAGATCTTATTTCTTCAAAAACTAAAAAGAAACATTGGCCAAGATAAGAAAGTAGAGGAGAGGCTAGTCCCTCTTGGTCTTTCAAAGAAGGTGATGTCCCATGGATTTTAAAGAAAGATGATATTTATTTGGAAAAGGAAGTTATAATGGGTGTGAGGGTACCTTCTTTATATGGGTCTTCACTATGGCACTGCTTCATTGTGAAATACCATTTGTCGGGGTTGAAATCACATGACCATTTAAACCTTCTAAGTGTACGTATGTCAAAAACATGATATTATTATTTGTTATTATTTTTATGGAATGGGATAAAATATAATCTATTTTGTATGTGTTTACTTTGCAATGTCATTATCCTCTACTCGTGCATGGGTGTGTGAACCATGACTTCCTTGAATACCTACGATGTGCCATATATAAATTATCTACATTTGTATGTTGGATCACATCAAAGGAGATTCATATGGCTAGCATTCCATGGTGGCGTCAAGAGATAGTTGAGATTGTTTGTATGTTTGAGAAGGAAATGTCGTCGAGTTTCATGGACTTGCAGTTTCATATTCTAATTCACCTAGTAGACGAGATTGAATTAGTTGGGGTGGTTTATTGTCATTGGATGTTCTTCTTAGAGAGCTACATGAAAAATTGAAAGGTTTTGTTTGAAAAAGGGAAAAAACTGAGGGGTCTACGGAAGAGGAGTAAATATTGTATGAGTCTTTCTATTATGCCAACAAGTACATCAAGCAGATAAAACACACACCAAGTGTGGTGATTTGGGATGATGAAAGGGATGAAGACAAAAGAAAGGGGGGCTTCTCCAAACGAATGGAAAAAAGGCGTATGATAAAGAGTAAGTGACTTATCATTTATCAAATTTCTACATAGTAATTGTTCACGCTGAAATTCATAATGCATATTTTGATTTCATACGTACTATATATGTTGGTTTGATTTCATCAACAAATTCATAAATTGAAACCATTAACAAATTCATTTTTTACAATTAAAAAGCGAACAATTGTGGGTCGCATTGAACGAACATAAGAGGAGGAAATGGGATAGTGGCAAGAAATAATTTAGAAGGTTGAGAGGTATAAGCGTGCCTTATCCTAATCATTTAAAATAGAATATGCCAATGATATGCCCCAACAGTTGGTTTGTTGATCAAGTGAGAGATAATATAGTGAATCTAGTCATTAATTGCGTGCTGAAGAGGATGCACTAAACATAGGGATTTGGTGCAACAACTTGGTAATAATCTCTTTCTGAACATTTTTAAATTCATAATGCACCTTTGAATTGTAACATCTATATTTTATATTTTAATTATGTTTGGGTTATTAGACATATGACACTGTGATTTTTTTTCACTTTTTTTATAGGTGCATTTGTTCTCATCTATGTCGGCATATAGACATAATTTCACACGGAGGATGCCGATGATGGATGCATGACACAAGACTGTGGAGTGGAAGTCGAGATAGACCAATCTAGTCATGTTAGCCACCATGATCAAAACGTAATACACGAGACACTAAGTTACATCGGAAAGATACAAGAGATCATTGAAGTGGACTTCTCTTCATTCCAATGTGTTATTTTTAGGTGCGAGTGGTGGGACACATTTGATTGGAATAATGTAAAGGAAGATCGTGGTAGTGGGATGATATGTATCAACTCTAGAAATATGTGGCATGAAGCTAGGGAGCATTGTGTTTTCCCCAAACACTGCAACCAAGTGTTTTTTTTACCTAGATTTGTTGGATAGGGGTTGATGGTTCATATTAAGACATGACCCTACATATTTTTGAGAACACCAATGTTATCATGCCAAGCGAGGAAGATAATCCAGGTGATGACAACAAAGGGTGATATGTACTTGTGTTATTCCATCATTTATACTATTTTTGTATGTTTTTGTTTTCTTTATTTCACTAATTATATTGTTTTTTATTCATCTTGTTGGAATTTTATATAATTGGCTATATATATATATATATATATATATACATTATTTATTTATTTACTTACTTATTTTATTTTATTTATTTATTTTTTAATTTATTTATTCTTTTTTTGTTTTTTTTAATTAATTAATTAATTAATTTTTTTTCTTCAGTGAAAATGTTTTTATGCTTAAAACTAAGTATTTCAAATTGTGTAATTTATAATTCAAAAATTTAAATTTTAACATATTTGTTTAATTCTAATTTATAGTAGAGTTCTTCTATAGGCTTTGGATAGACATCAGGATGGATCAAAAGATTGTAATTCAAAGCATGAGTTATCAATTTTGTACTCTTTTTTTGTACTTTTGTGACCCGAACCATATATTTCTAATATAAAACATTTTGTACTCTAGATAATAATCAAGTCCATTTTCAATCCTAAAGGTGAGTACTCCATTAAGAATGCTTATCTATAACTATAATTTTTTAAGATACCAATATAAATATACTAATTATCTCCTTTCTCAAATGACATTGTCGATGTCAATGTAAAATAACTCACAAAGTGATAGAAAATGGAGAAGGAAAATCATATCTATGTTATATATGTGTACTAATAGGCCTAGTACATCCATCGTCAAAGTTTTTATATACAATAAAATAACCTCCCTTCTTTTCACTATGCAACATATCTTCATAAATATCAATGTTTAAAACATGGTGTACAATATCTATGATAATAAGGTTTCAAGGTGACAATCCTTCTCAAATAGGAAAATGAGAAGAATATCCTAAAAATGAGAAAATAGAGAATTTGGAAACAACATTGAAGATTTATTCTAGAAAGGTTCACAAGGGCACTCCATAATTTCGATAAAATAAGTCTATTCTTCCTTACTTGACATAAAATGGTTGAGATGAAGGAATTAAAGAGAAGAAATGTATAATTAGATGTTGGATACTTATTGGTTTATTAATCATTTCACATGCTTTTTTCTTTAAGTTTATATCAAAATCAATATAAATCATGTAGTGATAAATCTATGAGGACTTTAATAATGAAAAAATTGTGCACTAATTTGTAAGATTAAATTCTTGACAAGAGAGATAAAGTCATGTTTACTATATTTAAATTCCAATTCTTGAAACATTATGTAAACTAAAAGTGTAATACCCTCCTCCCACCTTTACCCAAGTTAACTAGACCAGCGAGGTAAACATGTGACAAGAGGCTACTATGATGTGATTCAACTCCCAATGTACAGTTAAGGAAGTGGAATCGATAAAACAAAACCATTCTAGCCTAAGTTCCATGCATGCTATAGAACATTCAAGAGCCAACCAACCCTTCTAGGTGACCAACGCTTGAGACAACTTGACATTTCACTAATCTGGATCCTCATCCACTCACATGAAAATCCATGCATGTGACTGAAGCCTTCCAGTCACTACCACAACAAGGCATGCCAAAAACTATCGATTTTCTTAGCCAGTTCTAAGCTAGTGACCCCAAATTAAGTGCCACTTTTTCAAGGCCAGGGCTCAGGCCACTGAGAAGAACTTTAAGAAACTTTCAGAAATGATAAATACCAATGGAATAAGGCTACTAATGCAATGATTAGTACAAGTACTTGATTTGACCCCTACTAGCCATGAAAATAATTTCGTCAAACATGTAACAAATATGTAATCTATAGGTCATAACAACATATCTGAGCATAGGGGTCTCATACTTGTCTGAGATTTGTAAAGAAGCATTTTTTTCTCTATTACCATAGCTACATTATCATTGATTAGGTAATGTATTCATTGTACTTTCATTTACTAATCAAAACATGATGAGAGCCATACATCAAGACTGTCATAAAACATTCTCTTAACCAACATATATTCAACAAAAATAATGAAGATATAACAACCATAAAAACCACATATGAACAAGTATATTTACCCATCAAATACAATAGGAAAGGATCTATTATTAACATATGCAAAATGAAACCAAGCTCGAGACTTCCACGTACCAGTTGACCATAGATTAGATGGACCAAATCTTTCTTTCAGCTAATCACCCTCGTGCCATATTCCAAGCATGAATGTGGGATCTCATAAAACAACTCAATAAAAACCAAACTAGGGCTTCCATTGGCCAAACCACCTCAACCCTCAACCAGTGATTCCACCTCATGGTCGAACATCACTAATCATCACTAGATTGGTCTTTACTCAAGCTGTCCAGGGCTCCAGAGCGTTTGTTCCGACTAAAGCTTCCAGGACTAGTAACTCAACCCATAGCTGCTGCCGCTTCCAAGGTGTTTATCCAACGAAGGCTTCTAGGACTAATAACTCAACCCATAAGGGGCTTCTAGAGTGTTTGTCCAACTAAGGCTTCCAAGACTTGTAACTCAACCCAAGATGTTACAAGGCTTCCAGAGCGTTTGTCCAACCAAGGCTTCCAGGAACTAATAACTCAACCCATAACCAAAGGAACATGAGCACCAACCAGAAAACACAGATAAAACCCACAACACCATGGCTATCTAGGAAAATCCATTGTCAATCCAGGTAATCCTCCATGGCAATGTAAAATATTGACCAAGAAACCACATGCATGCCAAAACTAACAAGAAAATCATATAGAAAACTTGGTACCTACAAGCAAAACCCATTGTAGCTGCTGATCCTGATGTACTCTTGTAATTTCCTGCTCTTCTTTTGCCTTCTTGCTTCCAATCTCAACTATACCACACTCCTCCAAGTGTGCTCCAAGAAAACTCTAAGTGTCCAAGAGTATGAGAGCGAGAGAGTATAAAATGAGAGCTCCAAAATTGAACTAAAAAAGCTACAAACTAATCCTCAGAAGCCTTTTTATTAATGAGGCCTCTATTTTCTTCAATTTTCCATTATTTTCCTTCATTTTCCTCCTCCCTTGAAACCTGTGACCTTTCACGTTCCTTTTCTCCTAATTTCCATCATTTTCATAAATAAAATGCCAATAAATGCTTCATGCATTTCCAAATCCCTCGCCATTGCCTTTGCCAATTTCCTGAGCCATTATTTAATCACAAGTGATCTCCATCACTATGTTTCTTCCCATCATTTAGCTTGGAATACATGTCCCATGACCTTGGTTATTATTTTTTCCTTTATTAACTTTATTACATGAGTTTTTGAGTAGTGCTGTTAGAGAGTCCTCCCCCTTGGAGGAACACTGTCCTCGGTGTTCAATGACACCTATAACCAACAAGACTTCTGAAAATCAAAACATAATACCCATGGAGATTTATAACTTAGCTCGATGCAACATTTACAATGATCAACCAGCTGAAAAGAAAACCAACATGGGAAACATAACAACATGACAATCATAACAACATGACACCCATACTACTTATTGGATCTTTATAACACAACTCATACCGCTATTTACATACATATACATATGTATATATACCAAAAACATCACACCAAAAAATATGCCAAAAACATCCGCGCAACCAACGAATAAAGAAGGATAATAGCCCACATCTAATTACCCATATCTCATGTATCTTCATCAGGACCAAAGTGCTTCCATTGCAAACTTGCTCGATTTTATCGGTTCCAGAGATGAGCATATTCCTCTACAAAATACATTAAGGTTCCAACTAGAATTATCCTTCTGGATCCATCTACAATACATACCATTCAATCACATGATTATCATATTTAACATACCTTTTAAGAAATGACACATGGAAAACATCAAAGAATTTCACAGTTGAAGGCAGTGCAAGTCAATAGGAAACTAGTCGAATCCTTTCAAGAATTTTGAAAGGTCCATAAAACTAAGGTGCCAACTTGGCACATGGTCCAATCCTCAAGGAGCTCTTCTTTGGATTGATGTGCAAGTACACCTGTTCCCCATTACCTGAAACTCCTTAAATATCCTATTATGATCTGCATAATTTTTCTATCTTTCTTGTATTTCCTTTAAATTCTTCTTAATTACCTGCATTTCCTGTTCCATTTCTGCCAACATGTCTGGCCCTATCAACAACCTGTTAACTTAATCACTCCAAATGATGGGAGTATTACAACTATGCCCATACAATGCCTCAAACAGTCTCATCCTCAAAGATTCCTGATACCCATTATTGTAAGAAAATCAACCAACGTAAGATACTCCTCCCACTTATGCTGCTAATGCATCACATACATCCTCAACATGTCCTCCAATATCCTGTTGACCCTCTCTGTATGTCCATCTATTTGCAAATGATAAGCTGTTCTTAAGGGCAACTCTATCACTAAACCTGCAAACAACTCCTTCCAAAACTTGGAAGTGAACTTAGCATCCCTATCTGACACAATACTCCTCGGTACACCATGCAACCTCACTATATCTCTGATGAATAATTGTGCTACATCATTAACTAAATAAGTAGGCTTCACTGGAATAAAGTGCGCTACCTTTGTAAACCAACCAACCATAACTGTAATAGAATCATGTTGTCTAGATGTCCTCGGAAAACCTATAATGAAATCCATGGAAATGACCTCCCATTTCCACTCTGGAGATTACTACATGATTACACTCTTCTTTTACTTGTTGACAATCCAAGCACCTAGCCACAAACTCTGCCACTTCTTTCTTCAAGTTCGACCAATAGTAGAACTTCTTCACTGTTGTCAATGTCTTCTGATATCCTGGGTGACCTGAATATCTCTTAGCATGAAATTACCTCAAGATATGCTTCTTGAGCTCCCTGTTGTCTGGTACATATATCCTGTCCCTAAATCTGACCAAACCATCTGCTGTGAGATAATAGTCATAATCTTGATCACATATACCTTGTTGTAACTTGTGCATAAACTTCATGTACATGTCATCCCGCTGACCTTCCGGCAAGATCCGATCCTATAAATCTGTTCACTAGGAGTTCATAGCTTCTATATGGTTCACTTGTATCCTCCTTCTAAGAGCATCTGCAACCCTGTTCTCTTTACCTTTAATTTACCTGATTTCAAAGTCGAACTCAATGATCGTGGCCAACCATATAGCTTGCCTGGAATTCAGATTTGGTTGGTCGAATAGATACCTTAATCCACTATGATCACTCACCAAGATGAAGCTCCGGCCAAGAAGATAGTGCCTCCACATCTTCAAATCATGGATGCTCGTTGCCAAATCAAGATAATGTGTCAGATAATTCTTCTCGTGTTCATTCAATTTCCTTGATTCATAACATACTACCTGTCCTTCCTGCACAAGGATTCCACCAAGCCCTCTCATGCAAGCATATGTACATACCACAAACTCTTTGTCTAGATCTACAATCTTTAAAACTAGATTATTTGTGAACAACTGCTTCAATTGTTTAAAACTTGCTCCACATTCTTCTGTCCATTCAAACTTATTACCTTTCCTCTACAATGATGTGATAAGATATGCAATCTGAGAAAAGTTCATGATGAACCTCCTATAGTAACCTACTAGTCCCATGAATGATCTTACCTAATCCACATTTCTAAGAGCTACTCATTCCATGATAACCCTTATCTTCTCTGGATCTACTCCTATGCCTTCCTTGGAAACCACATGCCCCAAGTAGTGTACCTCTATCTGAAATAAATTGCATTTGCTAAGCTTGCATACAATTGATGTTCCCTTAGAAATATCAATACTATTACTAAGTGTTCGATATGTTCTTTCTCATTCTTGGAATATATCAATATGTTATTAATGAATAGAATAAAAAACTTATCCAGATAAGGATGCAACACATTAGTCATCATGCATGTAAAATTATATGGAGCATTAGTTAGACCAAAAGGAACTACAACAAAATCATAATGCCCATACCGGGTCCGGAAAGTAGTCTTGTATACGTCCTCTTATTTAATGCGTACTTGATGGTTTCCTGATCTCAGATCAATCTTCAACAACACTACTACTCCCTTCAACTAATAAAACAAGTAATCAATCCTCGACAATGGATACTTTTCTTAATGGTCACCTTGTTCAACAGCCTGTAATCAATGCATAACCTGAGAGTACCATCCTTCTTCACAAACAACACTAGTGCACCCCAAGGCGACACACTTGGCTTAATGTATCCCTTGTCAAGCATTTCCTTCAAGTGCAACTTCAACTCCACCAACTTTGGTGTGCTCATCCTGTATGGTGCCTTTGACGCTGGTGCTACCTCTGGTATCAACTCAATGGAAAATTCCACTTCTTTGTGAGGTGGAAACTCTAAAATCTCCGCCAGAAACACATCCTAAAACTTCTGTAAAACCGTGTACCTACTCAAGACATACACATCCTCAAATTCCTTACCTTTTTCACTGGAAATATGCATTTCAAATAACACACACCCTTTTCTACTACTATGCTTCACCTTCATAGTTGTCACCATTCTAATTGATGTTGCCTTCTTCTTACCCTGCAAGATTCTTTGTTCCCCATTGTCATCCAGGCACTCAATAGTCTTGTCACAACAATCCACCTTGGTCCTACAAAGATACAACCAGTCCATACCCAACAACATACTGCATGATCCCAATGGAAGTACATTTGAATGTGCTGAAGTAGACATACCATTCAACTCAAATGCACAAGCTCTTACCTGGTGATGAACTCTCTCCTGTAATGTCCCTCAATAATAAATAATAAATAATAATAATAATAATAAAAATAATAAATAATAATATAATATAATATAATATTAAAATACAAGAAAATAAATAATAAACAATAAATAAAAAATAATAATAGTAAATAAATAATAAATAATAATAAAATAATAAATAACAATACTAAAGCTCTAAATAAATATAAATATAAATAAACAGAAAAATAGTAAAAATCAATAAACCTATCAAAAAGTAAAAACAAAAGAAATAAAACAAGAAAGCAATAAAAATTAGTAAAACTATCAAAAAGTAAAAACAAAAGAAATAAAACAAGAAAGCAATAAAGTTGCATGGGGACACATGGAGTGGGTGCATGTGGTTCCCCTTCCAATGTTTGCTCTATTTAATAGATGGTGAGGAAGATGAGAGGCGTTCCATCATTCCATAATTCCATCATCCATTCTCTTGGGAGAATAGTGTTGTGAGATAAAGGATTCCCTGGCAATAGTACGTTGATTGAAGGTTCGGGGGTGGCTAGTTGTAGCAAGATTTTGTGCAATTGAGCCTACGGTTGGGTGGAGAGTCATCCCCAAGACTTTGTTGTAGTTTCAACTAGCGTTCAACCTTGAAATCACAAGTGAGAAACATCATCGCCACAGGTAAGTTGTCTCTACTCATATTTTTGAAATTTGATGTTAATTAGTTGATAAGTTGCGTGTAGATTATAAATCGCATGATTAATCTAATTAATTATATGTGTTTATTTTGGGGCTGTTACATATGGTATCAGAGCACAGGCTCCAACCCATTATGGCGTCTGGGATTTCTTCAATATAAAACCATTGGAATTTTTAAAAATTGCAATATGTGAATATAATATTTTTTTTGATATAAAATTAGAAAATATGTTAATATTTTTTGATATAATATTAGAAAATATGTTAATAAAGTATTTTGATAGTTTTATTTAGTAAATAAAATATCTATAATAATATATATATATATATAAATTCATTAATAAAATATATGTTAACTTAATTAACAATTTTATTGCACCTTGGAATTGTCTTATTTTAAGATTGATTAATATTTTTTAAATATATAATAAATAATTATATATATTGAATATCATATATGTTTTATTATATATACTGAATATTATACCTGTTTTATTATATATATGTTAAATCCAGATTTCCATGAGCATATCTATTTTCTCCACCTCTGCTTCTCGTTGAGCTTGATTTCTGCTATACGATCAACAAAATTCATAGTGACTGGATGTTTGGGGTTTTGAAACCTCGTTTTTGTGGGTAAGAACATATCTTTTATTTTGTGTGAACGAAGAAGGAAGCCTTTGAGATTGTGAAGCATGGGATTGAAGGATATGAATCTGGTTTCGACAGAGGATACAAACTATTCTAAATTCCAGGCTAGGCAAGTCACTTGTGCTCAACATGTCTACTGGGCCAACTATTTCCAACACTGTTGAGCGCCGTCGGTGGTAAATTGGAGGCGAGGAAATTCGGGACAGAAAGCCAACCACCATCGTGAGCGGTTTCGTTGAACCGAGCAGCAATGGCACAACTTAAATAAAATAAAAAAATAAAAATATGTGGCTCTTAAATGACATGTGTAGGGCCACACGTCAATGATCATCTAATCATAACATTCATATGGTTTATTATACAATTGTCATTGGTTGGAAGGGTTTAATGATAACCTCCCACTCGAGTTCCAGTCTCATGACATGAATATGTTAATAACCTTAAAAATGATCTATGTAAGGTTATACACTTCTTCAATATATTACATAATATGGATTATGAAAAATAAATAACAATTGGAAAAAAAATCATAAGAGGAATAGTTACAAGATCGTTTGATTTCAAAATATATTATATTGTTTTTTATTTTTTAATATAGTTAATTTTATTTGTATAATGGAGTAAGGATGTTATATAAATTAATTCATAAAATCTTTTTAAATATAAATAATATAATTAATTTTGTTTGGATAAATAGAGATGGTTTAATTTTTTATAAATTTTGATGTTTTATGTTTAGAAATTAAAACGTACTATTTATATATTTTTGTATTTAAAATTATTTTGATATTTTTCACGATAATATCCAATGAGCGTACCTCTTTTTAGAATGCGTAACGCAAAATAAACTTTGTGGTTTGTACAAACGATGTGCATTCTTGGGTTGTCTTGGTTAATTATTTTTCTTTCTTAATTATAAATAAATAAAATTGTTGCTTTTCATGTGATTATGTTTTGTATTTGCGTTTTAAATATAACATTGAAGTTGTTTTTTTTTTATTGAGTATCATAGATTACAATTTTTTTAATATAAAAATTCAAATTTGGTTGAGGTGTTATTATTTATTTATATATATTTTTAAAATATTATGAAGTTATTATTTGATTACCATTTTTTTAATATAATAAATTTAAATTCGGTTGAGGTGTTATTATTTCTTTATAATTTTTTTTTTAAATATTATGAAATTATTATTTGAGTGGAGTTGAAAATATTTGAATAAGAAATGAAAAATGAAATATTTATGTAAAGGTTTTTATGTGCTTAGTGTATTTAATGTATATTTTGTAATAAATATAAATATGGATTTCAGAGTTATTATAATAGGAGTTTAGTTTGAGTTTTGTTTAATGTAAAGTTTTAGGATAAAAATTGATATAGAAAATAATGAAACTCATAAATTAAATAGTTTATGATATGATATGAGTTGGATTGTGGTTTTGAAGTAATGTTTTAAATGAAGGATTGATTTACACAGAATTATTAATGGATTTGGTTCGAGGGGTGTGAAGTTAATGGTAGTGGATTAGAATTTTAATATTAAATTTTGATGGCTAGTTTAAGGGTTGTGTTATTAGTAAGAAATAATATTTATTAGATTTTTGCTAATATCCTAGAAAAATGTAGTTTCCTTACGAAATAATCATATATGACATGAATGTGACCTATAGATGTATATGAATAATTGAAGAGAATGGTGTTTATGAAACCATTGTGAAAAATTAAGATGTATTGATGTAATAAGAGTGTATTACTAGGGTATATTAAAAGTGAATGGGGTAGAATGCTATGATGGGACATGTGACAAAGGTTAAATATTTATTTAATTAATGTAAGTGGCAATAAGGTAAGTCTTGGGACGACTCTCCACCCAACCGTAGGCTCAATTGCACACAATATTGCTATAACTGAATTAATTATGACAAAAGAATTAAACAATGATGACCTAATGTTGTGTGCCATTGAGTAGAATGATACTAGAATGGATAAGAAAAATATGGATAGTGATTATGGAATTTTAATTTTGGTGTTGATGATTTAAAAATAATTGTGCAACCAATAATATCTTAATGATGAATTTCACTAAATTTCATTGAGAAAGAAGAATACATGGCTAAAAGTTAGTGATCATTTAAAATTTAACGATGTACTTATATGAGTATACATACAATGTAAATGATTAACTTAATGAGTATTGAAAATAAATTGGTAACTTGATGAGAACATGACTCTAATAGTACTCATGAGATAACATAGATCCTAGAGGGATGTTAAATAATGTTAATTCATAGCTAGCATTAATTGTTTATATATGTAAACAAAATTAATTCATGATAAGAATGCTTATAGTGTATTTTGTTCTATATTGGATAAATATTGAGATTATTACCATATTAATGATGTTTCATGATATGATTGTATGTGGTAAATGGATATAGTCTTGATGAGAGGTTAATGATGTATATGTGGTGGTTATTTATTTATTTGTTATGATAATGATGTTGAATGCTATTAGTAAGCATCAACTATCGCTCAAATTAGTATGCAGATGCTTACTAATTAGGAGTGCTTACTTAGCTAAGACAGATACTTTTATGGAGCATTTAAATCATGTTTTATTGTTTAAACTTTATGATACATCTAAATCGTACACTATGATTTCAGTTTAGTTTAATTAACTGTTATGATGTTGAATATAATGTTACATGAGGCTTCGTGATATAATGGTAGGAGGATAATGATGCACATGTGGTTCTTATAGTGATGATGTATCCTTATGATGATGATGATATGCATAGGCATTATGATGTTATGTCAAGGTATATTGACATATTCATTTACTACGTGATGGTAGGTATTTAATGTTGAATACTCATGATGGATATGATATGCATAACGTGGCATAGGAATTGTGATGCTATAATTTGAGGTTTATTGACATGTGGTTCATTTATTATGTGAAGTCATGATATGTCTTTGATACAAATACGTTGATGTTATAACTTATGATGGTATTTCATGAGGTGAAGCATGTCATAGTTGCATACAAATTTATGAAATGCATGAGCATGCAGTTCGTTATTATTCATAATGTTGCAATTAACAATGATGAATGTTCTCATGATGACATACAAGACTTGACATGTGGATTATTTTCTATGATACTATGATGGTATAACTAATGCATTGGTTACATGTTGAGGTGTGATGATTGATAGGACTTCACAAATGGGCCGAGAGGGCTGGTTTATTTGATGATCTCGTGTGAGACCGTACGCACGAGGGAGAATAAGTAACACCATCTGGGCTAGGGACAAAATCAATCAACACTACATATGCCAATGGTTCCTTTGTCTTGTATAGCTCTTGATGGATAGCTCTTGAAGGCTATGGGACCATCTTGAGGAGGCCAAGTGCTTGATATTGAAGACTAGGGCCTAGTATTGTATTGGGATGCCAAAGTCTGGTAAGGATGTAAGGAATTCGATGTCTGGGGTTGTGTGTCTTAGTGAGTTGTGGGGGGAGTGGGCCAACCTTGCGAGATGCCCGGAGACATTGAGCACTGTACCAGATGCCTGCCTTGGGGCAGATGAGGTCTAAGTCAGGCGCGAGCCTTGGGGCCAGCCTTGGACTAGGATACAGACCGAGGAGGCTTATGCCTGGTTCTGAAAGTGGGAAAAAGGGCAGAGATTCCTTGGGATTTCCCGAGTGTTGTGAAACTTTCGATCCCTGCTGGTTATACTAGTTCAGCAGAGGGTGTCAGCGAACATGAAGTAATAAATAAAAAAAATAAAATGTTAAATAATTCAATTTAACTTTGGGACGAAGTTCCTTAAAGTGTGGGAGTATGTAATGTCCCTCAATAATAAATAATATAATATAATATTAAAATACAAGAAAATAAATAGTAAACATTAAATAAAAAATAATAATAGTAAATAAATAATAAATAATAATAAAATAATAAATAACAATACTAAAGCTCTAAATAAATATAAAAAAAATAAACAGAAAAATAGTAAAAATCAGTAAAGCCATCCAAAAGTAAAAACAAAAGAAATAAAACAAGAAAGCAGTAAAGTTGCATGGGGACACATGGAGTGGGTGTGTGTGGTTCCCCTTCCAACGTTTGCTCTATTTAATAAATGGTGAGGAAGATGAGAGGCATTCCATCATTCCATGATTCCATCATCCATTCTCTTGGGAGAATAGTGTTGTGAGACAAAGGATTCCTTGGCAGTAGTACGTTGATTGAGGGCTCAGGGGTGGATAGTTGTAGCAAGATTTTGTGAAATTGAGCCTACGGTTGAGTGGAGAGTCATCCTCAAGACTTTGTTGCAGATAGCAGAATTCAACTAGCGTTCAACCCTGAAATCACAAGTGAGAAACATCATTGCCATATGTAAGTTGTCTCTACTCATATTTGTGAAATTCGATGTTAATTAGTTGATAAATTGCGTGTTGATTATAATTCACATGATTAATCTAATTAATTACATGTTTTTATTTTGGGCAATTACATCTCCTTTGTACTTGTAACCAACTGCGCTAACCAAGATTCTGCATGCACTTCTTTATTGAAACCACACTTGTCCACCAGGCCAGGATTAACATAAATATAATTAGATCTAGGGTCAAACAAAATAGAAACAACTTGATCACAAAGCTTATCGTTCATTTCGATAATATACGCCTAATGATCTTCCTGCATGTTATCCAATGCTACATAAGTATGAGGAATACTCTGTCCAACATCCCCCACTATCTGTGCTTCCTGGGCACTATAAATATGCGGTCTACCACTCTAATGTTGTGGGAAATATCTCTGATGATGATCCTTGCCAAAAGTCCAAAACTGTAAGGGCTTCCAACTTGCACCCTTGTTATGCTCCTTAGACTAAAATTCCCATCCTCTGTCAGATACATTGAACTCCTTATGCGGTGTTACATTGTTTTTATTACTCGTGTCTTATGGCCTTCTTCGTTTCTTATCCCAATTTTCCTTTATTCTTTTCATTACCTCTCTAATCTTGCTTAGTCTCATATCTGTGTTTTGATTTCTCATAACAATGCTTTAGCTTCCATATGGCCTCCTCCAATGATCTAGGCTAACTAAACTCAATCCTGTCTTTGAATGCTACCGAAACCCACTTATGAATCTATGAATCTATGAATCTTCTCTTTCTCCTCCTTTAGATAAGGAAGATACCTCAATAAGTCCAAAAATATGCTAGTGTACTCCTTATCGGTCATACATCCCATCTTCAGCTCATAGAATTTGTTAGGTCCCTATACTACTAGTGTAACCCCTTATTGTTATTAGTAACCCCCTTATTATATTTTTGTGACCATGTAGTCCCCATATTGTTATTATTGTGCCCCATAGAAGCCCATTATTGTTATTATTGTGCCCTTACATTATTATTGTTATGTCGCCTCTGATTATATTATGATCCCTTAGACTGCTATATATCGAAAGGATGTCTTGTCATTTGTATCATTCAAGAAGTGTTCATTTGTGTAATGTAAAGGAGGTTGCCCCCTCGAAGAGGCTTATTTCTAAGATGTTGATCTATCTTTTTGTGAGCTAGTTTCATAACATTTGGTATCAAAGCTGTGGATTCTAGGGTTTCGCTGCTCCAAACAGGTCATCGTGGCATTTTTGCTATAACTTTTTTATGCGCCATTTCAGACGCTAAAAAAAAATCCCATTTGAGAAGAAATTGTGCTGAACCTTGAATCTAAATTTCAGAGCTTGTATCACTATTATTTTAGAGATATGATCTGAGGAAGTTAGGGTTTTTGCAAGTTCCACAATTTAAGCTAAAACAAGTCATCGTGGGATTTTAGCTATAACTATTTCGCTACAAAGTTTCAGAAGCTAAGAAAAAAACCCATTTTAGAAGAAATCGGTTTGAACCTTCGCTCTAAATTTGAGATCCCGCCTCAATATATTTTCGGAGATATAGTTTGAGGAATTTAGGATTTTTACAGACCCTTGAATTACATTCCAAATAGGCCACCTTGGGAAAATCGTCATAACTATCTCTCTGAGCATCAGATTGAAATTTCGTAAGAAGTTACAGAGAGAGGATGGACTGCAGTTTCTTGTACATATTTTGCAGATCCAAAGGTCAAAACAGGGACACGTGGCACTTCATACAAGTTCGCTCTTCTTAGAAGGTATATAATGAGGTCATCTTGGGAGATTGTGCATATCTTGGGAGATTGTGCATATATATCCAATTTTGATCAGACTGGTGGCATTGGTAAGAGGACATAGAGGCCTAATGTAGATCGAAATTTTAGAGCTAGAAGAGCCGAAATTATAAAGTTATAGTCGTTTCAATATCGAGCTCCTAAAATCAAGAAAAGACGATATGAGGAAGTTTGATGGCAAAGATCCGGTAAATTGGATACTACAGATGGAGCAATATTTTGATCTACATGAGGTGCAACTATTAAAAAAGGTACATATTTCATCTTCATATTTAGAACCGGATCAATTTTTATGGTATAATGGGCTTTGTTATCATAAACCACTTGTTACGTGGTCAATTTTCATGGAGGAAATGATAGCACATTATGAGGATACAAAGAGAAACTCCTTCTTTAGCCAATTGATAAATCTCAAATAAAAGGGGTCAATGGAAGAGCACATTGAGGACTTTCAAAAATTGAATAGAAGGGTAAATTATATTCTAGAGAAGCAAAGGATTGATGTCTTCACAGGGATTTTAAAGTATAACGTTCAACATGAGGTTCGTTTTTAGGAATCTGATTCATTGGAGGAGGCATTCGAGTTGGCAACAAGAATTGAAAGCGAAATTATGGCAACAAGGAAGTCTACCCCTCACAACTATAAAGATGGAAGTGTTGTTTCTCCTAACCTTCTAAAACCTACAAGGGTTACACCACAACAATTGGAAGAAAAAATAGAAAAAGGGCTTTGTTACAATTGTGATAACAAATACATTAAAGGTCATAAATGTGCTAAGAAGAAATTATTTTACATTGATTGTGTAGAGGAGGAAGAAAAGGATCAAGAAACGTCAAAACAAGAGTATATACACCAGGAACCAACCCCAGAGAAAGAAGAAATGAATCTGACCATATCTTGTAAAGCATTGGAAAGAATTACCACTCCTAAAACTCTCAACATAGAAGGATATCTTAAGAAGAAAACAGTTCAAGAAGTGAAAGATCACATCGAGAAAGAAGAAATGAATCTGACCATATCTTGTAATGCATTGGATGGAATTACCACTCCTCAAACTATCAATATAGAAGGACATATCAAGAAGAAAAATGTTCAAGAATTGAAAGATCACATCAAGTCTTAAGAAACCAATCCGACCATATCTTGTAATGCATTGGAAGAAATTACCACTCCTCAAACTATCAAGATAGAAGGACATATCAAGAAGAAAAAGGTAAGAGTGTTGATTGATTCACGAAGTACCCATAATTTTATTGATTGTAAGATAGCCAAGGAATTGAATTGCTTCCCATATCCAACGCCAGAGTGTCAAGTGATGGTTGCAAGTGGAGGAACCATAAATTTCTCTGGAAAGTGCCATAATATCAAGCTATCCATGGGAGAATATGTATTGAATAGCCCAATGCTTTCCATTCTAATGGGTGGTGCTGATGTTTTACTAGAAGTCCAATGGCTACAATCTTTGGGTACGGTAGCTTTCAATTTTCAAGAACTTTTCTTGAAATTTTTTTGGGAAGGAAAGGAAGTTGAATTGAGGGGTATCGAAGGAAAACATGGAATGATAATCAAATCTAACAACATGACAAATTTTCTAAATAAAGAACAATGGGGTGTAATTGCACAATTATGTTCACTAGAGGATCCCACATCGAAATCATGTATTTCTCCAAATCTCCAAAACGTTTTGGACAATCATTCCAAGGTATTTGAGACTCCAAAAGGCCTCCCACCTATTCGTGATCATGATCATGCTATTCATTTGGTTCCACGAAGTGTTCCTCCAAACATTAGGCATTACATATATCCATATGCCCAAAGGAGTGGGAACTCATTTAAAAGTTGCAGAAGATCCCAGTTCAAACAGTAGTGCCAGAACTTGACAAGGAAGGAAAAATCATATTGGAACCTGAAGCAGTCACAAAACTGAGAAATCGAAAGCTACGAAATATATCAATTTTAAAGTATCTCATCAAGTGGAAAAACTTACTCACTGAAGATTCCACATGGGAGGACAAGAATTTATACAGAAGCATCAAGAACTACTCAAGCATTGAGGACAACACTTTTTGAAGGAAAGGGGCATGTTAGGTCCCTATACTACTATTGTAACCCATTATTGTTATTATTGTGCCCTTACATTATTATTGTTATATCGGCTCTGATTATATTATGACCCCTTAGACTCCTATATATAGAAAGGAGGTCTTGTCATTTGTATCATCCAAGAATTGTTCATTTTTGTAATGTAAAGGAGGTTGCCCCCTCAAAGAGGCTTATTTCTAAGGCATTGATCTATCTTTTTTATCTTTTTGTGAGCTGGTTTCATAACAGAATTCCTTTGCTATGTCATCATAGTAACTTTATGATATAAACTTCTTTCTAAATAGTCTCTCTAACTCACTCCAAGTCAAATCCTCTTTATGAATAACTCTGACATTCTTTACATCTTCTCACTAGATATCTTCTTTACCTTTAAGACTGAATGTAGATATTTTGGCCTTCATGTTTGCTGAGTAATCATGCAATCTGAAGAAATTATTCATTCCAAGTAACCATGCTTACACATCCTATGACTTCTTCTTTTATCCATCAAATGTAGGCATATTTTCTTTCTTGAACTCATCAGGAAAATATCCCTTGGCACTCCTCCTATAAGGATGATAACGATGATGACCATGATACATGTTTGAGCCAGAACTAGAGTAAAGCCCAAGTCCACTGCCTCACCTATTCAATATATCCAAGAATATTCCATCCCTAATGGTGTCATATTTGTTTAACCTATGCCCACCATGTGACCTGATACCATATGCTCCATTAGTCCTATCCTCTTTCCCATGACTGATTCTAAGTGGTCCCTGTATCTGCAAGTCCGACAAACTGTAACATCCCTGGTGAAAATTCCATGTAAAAATATATAAATACCACAGATGATGGGACAAGTATTCCAAGCTAAATGGTGGGCAGGACATCCCAGTGGGTGTTCATTTGGTTGTTTATGGTTAAGGAAATTGGCAAAGGCAATTGCTAAGGCATTAAAGAGGCAAAAAGGTATTTTGGCACATTTATTTATGAAAATAATGGAAATTAGGAGAAAAAGGAGGTGAAAGGTCACAGGTTGCATGTGAGCAGAAAAATCAAGGAAAATAATGGAAATTAGGAGAAAAATGAGGTGAAAGGTCACAGGTTGCATGTGAGGAGGAAAATGAAGGAAATAATAGAAATTAGGAGAAAAAGGAGGTGAAAGGTCACAGGTTGCACATGAGGAGGAAAATGAAAGAAAGTAATGAAAAATGAAGAAAATAGAGGCCTCATACATAAAAGGACTTCTGAGGATCAGTTGGAAAGCTTCTTCCTTTCAGTGTGAACCTTTTTGTCAGTTCAGTTTTGGATCTCTCTCATTATTCCCTCTCTCTCATACTCTTGGATACTTAAAGTTTTCTTGGAGAATTCTTGGTGGGTGTGGGATACTTGGATTCTTGGAGCAAGAAGGAAAAGGAAGAGTAGGAAAGTGAAAGAAGGCATTGACATCAGCATCTACATCAGATTGCTTGCATGTACCAAGTTGCATGTATGATTTCTTCACTAGTTTTGGCATGCATGGCACATGCAAGTGGTTTCTTGGTTATGATCTGTCATTGGCATGGAGGATGGTCGAGATTGACAATGAATTTCCTAGTCTTGCCATTTTTTGAATATCCATGGTGATTGTGGGTTTACTTTCATTGCTTTGTTTTGGTTCGTTCTCATGTTTCCTTAGCTTGGGTTGAGTTATTAGTCTTATAAGACCTGGTTGAACAAATGCTCTGAAAGCCCTGTAATAGCTTGGGTTGAGTTAATAGTCCTGGAAGCCCTAGTTGGAGAAACGCTCTGGAAGCTCTGTAAAAGCTTGGGTTGAGTTACTAGTCCTAGAAGCCCTGGTTGGAAAAATGCTTTGGAAGCCCTTGGTGGGTTCAATTACTAGTCTTGTAAGCCTTGGTTGGACAAACACTCTGGAAGCCTTATATAAGTTGTGGGTTGAGTTACTAGTTGTGGAAGCCTTGGTTGGACAAACACCCTAGAAGCCCTGTATAAGATGTGGGTTGAGTTACTAGTTCTGGAAGCCTTGGTTGGAAAAACGCTTTGGAAGCCATAGAAGGCTTGGATGGAGACCAATCTGATGATTTTTTTTGGTGATGTCTGACTGTGAGGTGGAACCACTATTTGATGGGTTGAGGTGGGTGCCCTCTAGAAGCCCTGGATGAGTTTTGATTGATGTGTTCTCTGAGATCCCACATTCATGCTTGGAATATGTCACGAGAGTGATTGGCTAAAGAAATACTTGGCTCAACCAATCTATGGTCAGGTGGAACGTGGTAGTCCCATCTCCGGTTGGTTCATTGCACTCATTAATGAGAAATCCATTCCCTTGATGTTTATGTGAAAAGGTACTGATGTATATATGGATTTGATTGCTGATATGTTTATTGTATTTATGTTCCTATTATGTTTTTAATATGAAATTTTACCTTGTAGGGTGTTACAGAGTGGTATTAGATCATGGTTCAAACACTTGGACTGGATGGGCTCTATCATAGGTGAAATGAAGAACAAAGGTTTAAATTTTAGACCTTTCTTTCATATCTGTTATAACATTTATTCTGTGGAATATTAGAAGTTGAAAATTTGTCCATATTTAAGGTAAATACCACTGATAATGTGGTCAAAATTTCAGATATTGGTTCACAATAATTTAGGAATTATGATCTAAGGAAGATGGCCTTCCTGAATGCACCTTTAAATAGGTCATGTTGGAATTTCTGCAATAACGTATCTTCTTTCGGCTTTCAGAAGTTGAAAAATTGTACACATTTAGGGGACATACCATTGATTATGTGGTAGAAATTTTAGATATTGGGTCGCAATATTTTAGGAGATATGAGTAGAAGGAATCAAACCTTCTGAATGCTCCTAAAATCAGGCCTCAAACAGGTCACACTGACATTTTGTTATAAATTTTCTTTTGGGCACTCTCAGGAGCTGAAATGTTTTCCACAATGAGAGGAAATCCCACTGATATTGTGATAAAAATTTCAGACATTTATTCACTATATTTTAGGAGAAATGACCAGTGTAAGTTGATCTTTCTGGATACTCCTAGAATTGTGCACCAAATAGGTTTTTGTTGGTATTTTGTTATAACTTTTCATCTATGAAATCTAAAAAGTTGAAACTTGAACCATAGTGACAGATAATACCACTGATCATATGGTTTAGTTTCCATAAATTTTACTACTACAGTTTAGGATATATGCATTGAATCATTCGCTATATTTGTTTTAATGCAAAGTGTTTGATGAAATGCTTCGATGGTTCAATGATTAATTGCATACAAACTATTTGATAACATGCCCCAATGAGTATGTTCTTTGTGGTTAGGGATAGTATTTATGTGTAATAGTATTTTTGTAGTTGATATATGCTTGCTTGTATGCAAATAATTTGCTATATTAGTTTGCATGTAAAGTGTTTGAAGAAATGCTTACATGCAAATGTAATAGTATAATAGTTGTTTGAAGAAAAATGTAAAATTATGGTAATTGTTTGAAGAAAATGTTATTTTTTTGGATGGGATAGTATTGTAGTATGATAATATGGATGTAGCTGATCTATGCCTATTTACATGCAAATAATTTGAAGAGTTTCATGTAAGGAATTTGAAAGGTTGCATGCAAGGAATTTGAAAAGTTGGATGTAAGGAAATGGAAAAGTGGCATGTTTTTAGTTATTATGTTACAAGTGGAATAAGTGCAATGTTTTTGACTTAGTCTCATACAAATGTATGAGAAATAAAAATTAATTTATTTTCAAGTGTGGTTAAATTTAGTAGTGTTTTGGAGATCCCATTTCCATGATTTGACATTGGACATCGGGCCATTATAGTAGCTTCCTCCTTCTACCTTAGAGTGGACCATGTATAGTAAGGGGGTATGCTTATATGTTGTTAGTATTAGTGAATGTTGATTTCAAATTAATAGACACGATGCCTTGATTTTTGAAACATGTGACTGACTGTTTATGAATTATATGTTTCTTACATGTTGATTTCATGATACCTACTTACACCTTTGTATGTTAGGTTACATTTTTGAATATTTTGATTACATGTATCAGTCTTGTAGGTCGATTACAAGAATTGATTGCTTATGTTCGACTACATGCGTATATGCGTAGGTGTAGTTGATTTGGCATTTCTTATGCATATTGTTGGTTGCATGTGGCAATGTGTACAATGGAGTAATGGTTGTTGTCATGCATGAGGTCATGGTTTTTGTACTTGATATGGTCATGCATTGATGACTGGACTTTAGCTAGAATGATATGTATATGGTTTTGTACTCATTTGTTATGCGTGTATATGTAGTTGTTATGCATGTATAGTAGGTCAAACATGCCTTGTGAAGTCATTATATGCAATTTAGGTCACCATGATGCTATTGGCTGTTATGATGCTAATGAGCTAGTTGAGATAGAGAAAGGGATGAAAATCATCATAATGAGATTGCGGCATTAGAATTTTGGATAAGAGAAAATCATCATACAAGTAGTGTATGTTTGGAATTTAGGTATGTAAGTTAAGGATTATTATATGCATTAGTGTTATATACATTAGGTTTATGAACATGTATTTGATGTTATGGTTACATTCATGATAGATGTTAGATGATTAGTTTGGTTATATGCACATGTGTCAGATAGTTAAGAATGATAGTAACCTATAGTTATATTCATTGCTATTGTTGTTTTATATTAGATAACCTGATGATTATGTTGTATGTTGTTGATGAGTATGATATATAGCTTATTGTTGTTATACGTTATTTACTTGATGATTAGGGTCATTTCATTGATATATTGATGTTATAATTTGGATTAGTCATATGCATAATGGTTATGTTCATTGCCTTGAAGATCTTGATGTTATATCTATTGCGTTAACCTGGTTTGACCTATGCAAATGATTATGGTTGCGATATTCAGGTATGAACGAACATATTTGTGAGATGGTGTCATACTAATTTAGATTGACTTTGCATATGTGTATGAGTTTACGGTGTGAACATGTTAGTTATAATTGTTATGGATATCATGATATTATGAGTGCTTGAGCTGATGCATTGTAAAGTTATATCATGCTAACTAGATTGATTGTGCAGACAAGATCACCTCCCCTGAGATAAATTAAGGTATAGGTTTCTTATGTCATATATTTGGTGCTTGACTGTTGATTATGTCATCTAGTTGATTTATTTAACATGGTATGAATGTTTGATGAATTGCATAATATGAATATGTGTTCAAATGATTGTACTAAAATATATGTGTTGAGACAGTTGATATGTACTTGAGTATGGTAGGTGATAGTTGTAGTATTATGACTGATGACTATGATTTGACTATGGATTAAGACATGATTGTTAGTCTCGGTAAGGATTGATTTCAAATTAATAGATATGATTGTCTTGATGTTTGGAACATGTTGTTGACATGTGTGAGAAGTTGCAGAGTAACACGCTTGGTATTAGCATGACAAGGTAATATTTGATGTGTTTATATAACTAAAAGTTAGGTGGTGTGATAGCATATAGTAAGCCTCAATTCCAACAAGGTAAAAGGGTAAAAGAAAGGAATTGGGCAAGAATTCCTTTGGCTATGTTTGGAAACCCGAATTTCAAACGAATGAGTGCTTTGCACACAAGAAGTCTTCTTAACCTTGATTTTGCTTGACATTATGTGGATATGTGCTATATTCATGAACATGCACTTGACAAGTATATCAGATACACTTCATCTATAGGTGGATTTGTTAAAGGATTTGAGTCCCTTGAGATATGGAGTGGATGTGTTCAGTTGCAAGCAGTGTGCTTGGCACAATTAGATGAGATAATTGGTGTATTATTATGCTTAATTATACATTGATAGTTATGTGTTTATGGTAGCATGATGTAGGGAGTTGCATGGCAAGACAGGTTGCCATGAAATCTTGAAGATGGCTTAGGTTGAGCTTTCCTTGGGAACCACAAGGGTTGAGTCATGGTTGTTATCGGGAAATCTAGTGTCTATTTAGAACTGCTAGTCCCACTAAGACGGGTAGCTATCTTAGAAACAAATAGATTAAAGTTACTTGCTTTTCCTTTACAAGAGAGAGATGAGAAAGAAGCAGAGAGTACCAACCTCAGTCTTCCGCTTGGCTACTTGCTTGTTCCCTTTCCCCTTTGACAGAATCTCACCATTGCTTCCTTACTTGTCCTGCTTCAAAGAGCACTTGTAGATTCACAGTAGCATAATACCATCAAAGCATAGAGATCTTTCACTGTAAACAATATAGGATCATATATATATTGACCATACAAATGCATATATCAACCCAATATTCAAAGATACACAAGAATATGGAGGAAAACTCAAATAGCTTTATTAGTAAAAGTAGTAGAAGAGAGGATTACAGCCACTTGGTTTGACCCAATGCCATCCTCCCAGCTTGAAAGCCCTCTTCACCTCACACAAAGCAAGATCACCCAACAACGTCTTCAAAAAGAAACCAACAACACCTCTTTGCAAATTACCAAATTCCAACCTTTGGATCTCTGGGATGAGGGATCCATTTATAGATATTTGCATCTGGGTGAGTCAGCTTCTGGGATTTTGATTAGTGTCATCTCTCTGATAGTTCTTGGTTCCACTTGGAGATTTTAGATCTCTTACTCATCCCTGGGCGAACTCAGGGAGGCAAGTGTCAAATGAGCAGCTTCTAGAAGATTCTCAGGTTCTCCACTTAGCAAACTGCTTGTGCCATTTGTCTGCTCTCGCTCATCGCACCCTACAGAAGGGCTTTCTAGTATGCATTGCACTTTTTGCATGTGGCAGGTGAGATGCATCGCACCCTTTGCACTGGGCAGTCTGTATGGTCCTGCTTTGACCAGTTCTGAGTAGATTTTCATGGAAAACTTCTGGGAGATGATGTAATCAGCTGACCTTGCTCCTTTAGGGTATGAAACAACACTTTTAGGGACTTAGAAGCCATTGTTTTATGGACATGTATGATTGGGGTTGCAGTGCCCAAATATGTCTATAATAATTGCCCCCTAAAAAATGAGGTCGTAAATCTTTTGATGTCGGGTGAAATGCTTTATAGTGAGGATCCGAGGTTTTTCGCACTGGAAGGTGACCTGTAATAAGATACAATACAATACATTATCTTCATAATATTTTCATGATCTAGCTGAGGCGAGCATTCCCATGCCAAACTTTGATAAATTCATTTTCATGTACATAGGACAGACAATCGTCTGTATGCAGACTGATGATTCTGGTAGAGCCATCATCCCTTAGTTTGGATGATTATCTGTACAATAATGATGTACATTTGATGTCTTTATTTTCCTGAATATATCGTAGCCCGAATGGATGAAACTAGATCCGGGGTCTTCAAAAATCGTTCAATCTTCACCCAAAGTACAAGTCGATCCATGCGAATAGATGTTCTGATGTCGAACATGGAAAGACATCGCCTGATTACCAGCCAATGATGTAAGCTGTTAACAGACTCAAGAGGAATCACCGATAATGATGATGACCCTCAAGGTACTGTAATACAATTCACATGGTGCGAACACATGAGTTGATGTTGAACACGACGCAAAGTATCTCGGTCAAAGGCCATTAGTGTAAACTTGTCACCGGAAGTGAGAAACTTGCCATTGAGGCATGCAAGCTTCAAAGTACTGGAAGGGTTGTCCCTAGGTCAGCTCCTTGGATAATGAGCTGATGTCGACAAGAAGTGACCCGTCGTAGGAGGGCATTAATGGATTGCACGTCTACGACACGGAACGGAGCAAATGATTTTGTAGGGGTGAAAACGATATGATGATACAAGGTTTAGGGTGGCGGTCATGAAAGGATGAAGCGTGAAAGTATTGTAGCAGATGAGACACAAGCTGGGTAGGTGAATCCTCTGAGTGACTTCTCTTGAACATATCAGTGACACTGAAATGGATTGGTAGCGTTAACCCCAAAAGTGGATGGTATGGTGGACCAATGGTGATATGACTGATGGAATAACCCAATTCGACTCAATCATGGTGATGGAGTGAAAATGTCATGTTCAAGAGCGACTTGCTACCAATAAAGTTTCTTCAAGTTTTCTTCCTAATTTTCCCCAGTCATTTTTGACCAGTACCTCTTTATTTTTTTCAAGCTTGAGGAGGATAACATATGCTTGTTCTATAATTTTCCCTTCGGGCAAACTTGTCGCTATGTTTGAATGAGCCTAGTGACAGTGAAATTTGTTCTTGTCTGAATGGACAAGTTTGTCACTATTGTTTTAACGAGTTTTAATGACAAGGATAACTCGATCCTTTTCAATTTTAGAGAGTCTGAAAAGAGATGAAAATAAGACTCCAATATTCCTTTTTCGTAATATAATCCCTTAAGTCCGGAAAAGTATAAAACAATGTGAAAGGGATGAATTTTCGATAGTTTTAATGAGCCGAACAAGACAAACGCTCAATATTTTTGTGTAATAATCCCTTAGATCCAAAAAGATTAAAATCTAGAGGAGGGATAACACTTCCAATAACTTTAATGAGCTGGAGAGGCCAATTGCTCGACAATCTTTTCATATTTTACGAGTAAGATAAAAAGATCTTAAAGGAGACTCGTTTTTTGAGGAACGAGTGATGTTTTCAGATAGTAGCTGGTTCCAGGTAAGGTTTGGAACTTTCAATCACGGCAGTGTAAAGAAGGTGGCTAATAGGATCACTCGTCGCAGTTGTTCCTCAAAAGGGGTAAACAATCAAATGGAGGTGAATGATCGGCTAAAACAGAGTGGAGGTGATGTTAAGAACACAACCAAGGCTCAAAAGCTGATGATAATCATTCACAATGGTTATTTACCGGAGGTGGGTTCATTTTTTAATGAGCTTAAACTCTGGTGGAACATATGCTCATTTCTAGGTTTAATTTTTAACGAGCTTGAACTTTGTGTAAAATTGCTCATGCCAGTCGTATAATAAGGATGTCTCATCGATAGGTTCACTTTTTAGGGAGCTTGCATCATTCGAAATTATGCTCTGACTCCTTTTATTATGTAAGCTAGGAACGACCAATCCTATGAGTTTAAAGGGTTAAGAACCTACAAAGTAAGAAAATAAATGGTCACTTTTCACTCTCACGCCAAAAGGTTTGCATGCCCCCAGGTATAGCGAAGTAGAGTTTCCAAGGTTACCCCTCAATTTGCAGACAAAACTTTTGTTCTATCGGGAAAGGCTTACCTTATCCAGGTTACCCCTCAATTTACAGACAAAACATTTGTTCTATTGGGAAAGGCCTACCTTATACAAAGGTATCTTATTCTGGTCTAATCCCATTTTCCTAAATGGACGGGTCTGTCAGACCAGTCATATAGCCTCTGCGGAAACCTACCCTATACCTGAAGTTTTCCTGCCAAAGAAGACCAGGGTGCATGCCCCCTGGGTTTCAGTCACGACCACTGAATCACTCGCGCTCATCAGGTGGACGGACTGGAGATTGACGAGACATTCCTTGTGCAAAAAGACCTGTTAGGGATGGAATTTGACTATTAGCTATGTGTGAACCTGGGAATGAAAGCTGTTCTACGAGATGGGCCACTCTGCCTTCATGCGAAAACACATTACTCAAAAGAGAGAGGAGATGATGGCTCCCATGCTATAAATATAGTCGTGCCCAAGGAGTAGATTGTAATCTAAAGGTCCTTGGACTACCATTACGTTGAGATAAACAGTTTTCCTTCTCAAAGTTATAGGCAAACTTGGAAGGATCCATAATGGTCGACTGGTTCCTTTATCAAAGCCTGTCAGATTTTGCATCTCAGGCAAAAGTGATGGCGAACCAAGCGCTTTCCAAGCAGTCGAGGAAAGGATACTCACAGAAGCCCCTTCATCTATGATGGTACCAACCATGACCATTTTGTAAGTTTACACTATGATTCGAAATGGTACATTAGATGGTACATAGGGTCTGCCTAGTAGATTCCAATCGAACGAAATGACTAGGTTGCTTGGAGGTGGGACCGAATAAACAGCCAAAAACAACTCTGATGAATTTCCTTCCTGTGGTAAAGGAATGGGCAGATTGTCCCCATGCTCATCGGAGTCTGTGTTTACGAAAAGAATTTGAACGGTGCCGCTCTCGTTCTCTTCGGTGACTGTATCATCCGAAGGTAAATTTTCTGAAGTCAAGATGGGGTCGACTGCCGTCTCAACCTGTTGACTTTGGTCCGATGTGGACTTAGAGGGTTTATCTTCAATGATAGGTGCTTAGACCGACTCCAAAGGTGGGTCAGTCGGATTTTCAACTAGAAATGGATTTCGGCAAGAGTTTCTTGTACCCAGGAGGGAGTCACTGTGGTGATGCAGGACGATTATCCAAGACTCTTTTAGCTTCATCCAGGAAGGGACAACGGTGGAGGGCATGATCACCTTCGCACAGTCTGCAAGGAAATTTAGATTTTCCATTTTTTCTGGTGACTTCGTTTTCACTAGTTGACAGTGTACTTTCAACATGATCATTAGAGGTTGATGACACTGGGTTGTGCAAGCAGGGAGACCAGTCCCTTAGAATCCGTGGGATGCAAGAAAAATCTCGGTGATAGTGGTCTCCTTTGCAGATGACACATGGAGATTTAGGTTTGGACGGTGCAGTGTGTGGATTTTCTCTAGACGATGCATGGTTGCCCCTTTTTGCCGTTGGCTTCTTCTTCTTCTTCTCCTTCCCCTTCTTCTTCTTATCAGTCACTTGGTTTTTAGTTTTACTATCTTTACCAAGCGAAGAGGAAGAAGGAGAGGGAGAGACAAACGAAGTAGAAGGTTGGGGGGGAACTTTGGTATCATCTAGTTACTGATTTGATTGTTCAGGAATAATGGTGCTTTGAATGACAGAGGTCGAGAAAAGCCATACTGGCAGGCTAATTGTCAGTACTGGAAGGGACAATGTGGCCATATGAGGTGCACCAACATCTCCCCAAGAGGAGAAAGGACTAGGACTTCCCCCAAGGGGAAATCCTTGGTTGGTGGACTCCATTTTCTCAACCTAACACCAACGAGGGAACAATGACGTTATTCCGCTTAAAATAAATTTTAGATGTTTTGACACAACTTGCTTTTTCAATTTTTAAGAGTCGAGAAAAAGCTAAAGATGAATCTAGTCGCCTTCGATTTTTAATGAGCCTGAAGTGACAAGTGCTCAGATGGACCTTTTCCTTTAAGGAGTCTGAAAAGGAATGAAAGAGACTACTCTAGAAATCTAGATAGAGGGATTAGAAAATCAATCGCAAAACTGCAAAATACTTTTTACGGTACGATAATCAATCTTCCTGAATGTTGTGTTCAGTGCATTGCGATCAATAGGGTGGCAGACATGGCTTCCTAAGGATAAAGGATATAGCCTATTGTGGTCTCCCAATATATACTCGACGGTACGTGGGAGCACAAGTCTGTACTGGCACTTGTCATCTCAAAGAGGCTGAATCACCCAACCTACGATGAAAGTGACAGTTACCAGGCTTTATGACGCCAGAATACGTCTCTAGCCTAGACTTCTAAATGTTGTGCGTTATAGTTGATATTTCTTAAGAAATTTTCCTTTCAGGTTCACCACGCGATGTAGATATACAATTCCTAAAATACAATATTTGATGATAAACAATCATTTAATCTTCTTTTTGCAATGAAAATCCTTGCTACTAAGGAAAGAGAAATGAAATCCTTTCAACAAAGAGCAAGTAGCACACACTAGATGCACTGTCCTAAATCAAAATCAACAAGCAGTCTAAATGCAAATGCACATGCAATGTATTTGTTTTCCACTTTCTTAATGTGTGAATGACAAAAAGAATGCTAAATACAAATCTGAATTATCTCTTCTTTCAAAGCGACAATACTAACAATTTTCTTTTCAAAAAACGACAGGAAGGCAAGACGACACTTTGCGATTTTGAATTGAAAACTGCTTTCGACACTTGAAATACTTATAAATTCAGATCAAACACAAGAGTAACCGTGTAATCGACTATCAAAAAGAGAAGTATTCCTTTCTTTGACTAAAATCGACACTTGCGACACTTTCAAATCAAAAAATGACAGTTCGATTAAGCTACTTCTTCGTAAAAGAGAACTGTAAATGGCGCACAATACATAAAAACATTCACAATTATTTGTACAATGGAGGTCGGATGATGCAAAGAAATGGGGTTTCAATAGTGGTTTACTGATCACAGACAACAAAACTCCTAAATAAAACTGAAGAGAATGAAGAAAAACCAAAATCTGGAGGAAGATTTAGTCTTGTCTGATCATCGCACCTGTAACACAGGGAAACAGGGATGCATCCCACCTACTGCACACGGGAGGTGCAATGCATCCAGATTTCCAAGAAGACACGGTGCGATGGTCTAGGGACGAGACTTTAACTTGGTTTTTGGTCACAGTTTGCAGTTTAGTTTATGGATTTAGGCCGAGCAAATGATAGTCAGTAACTACAAAGTACATGGGCTGATCTAATGAGGTTACTCAAGCTACCTCTAGGGAACTTAGGATGTTTGCAAGTCAATTGTTCAGTTCATAAACAAACCCAGAGATTGATTGAAGCAGCGTTGATCTACTTTGCACTTGCATAACAAATGTAGTTCGAAGGCTAGCTGGCTTAACTTCAGGCTCCGTCTGTGGTTTATGAATCAAACAAATAGAGACAAGCAATCAAACTAATCGGTCCCCAGTGGAGTCGCCATTTTGTTATCGGGAAATCTAGTGTCTATTTAGAACTGCTAGTCCCACTAAGAAGGGTAGCTGTCTTAGAAACAAATAGATTAAAGTTACTTGCTTTTCCTTTACAAGAGAGAGATGAGAAAGAAGCAGAGAGTACCAATCTCAGTCTTCCGCTTGGATCCTTGCTAGTTCCATTTCCCCTTTGACAGAATCTCACCACTGCTTCCTTACTTGTCCTGCTTCAAAGAGCACCTGTAGATTCACAACAGCGTAATACCATCAAAGCATAGAGATATTTCATTGTAAACAATATAGGATCATATATATATTGACCATACAAATGCATATATCAACCCAATATTCAGAGATACACAAGAATATCGAGGAAAACTCAAATAGCTTTATTAGTAAAAGTAGTAGAAGAGAGGATTAGAACCACTTGGTCTGACCCAGTGCCATCCTCCCATATTGAAAGCCCTATTCACCTCACACAAAGCAATATCACCCAACAATGTCTTCAAAGAGAAACCAGCAGCACCTCTTTGCAAATTACCAAATTCCAATCTTTGGATCTCTGGGATGAGGGATCCATTTATAGATATTTGCAGTGGGGTGAGTCAGCGTCTGGGATTTTGATTAGTATCATCTCTCTGATAGTTCTTGGTTCCACTTGGATATTTTAGATCTCTTACTCATCCCTGGGCGAACTCAAGGAGGCAAGTGTCAAATGAGCAACTTCTAGAAGATTGTCAGGTTCCCCACTTAGCAAACTGCTTGTGCCATTTGTCTACTTTCGCTCATCGCACCCTACATAAGGGCTTTCCAGTATGCATCACAAATTTTGCATGTGGCAGGTGAGATGCATCGCACCCTTTGCACTGGGCAGTCTGTATGGTCCTGCTTTGAGCAGTTCTGAGTAGATTTTCATGGAAAACTTCTGGGAGATGATGTAATTAGTTGACCTTGCTCCTTTAGGGTATGAAACAACACTTTTAGGGACTTAGAAGCCCTTGGTTTATGGACATGTATGATTGGGGTTGCAGTGCCCAAATATGTCTATAAAAATGGTGTCAGTCTTGTGCTTTTGGTCCTTTGAACTTGATTTTCAATTTTGTTTATGTCTGGTGCAAGGCCTTGCCACTTTGTTGTAGTGTCATATCATTATGGGTTTTCATGGTCTTCTTCTTGGATTTTCTTGTCTTCTCTTTTATTGTTTTGAGTCTTGGGAATTGGTTGGGAAAGAGGCAAGTTGATGGAGCTTGGGGAGAGATGTGTGGTACCAAAATGGTAATTTAAGATTCAGATGAAGCTTGGTGCATGAGTAAGTGCAACGAAAGGTAAGGCTATGACAGTCGGTTGGACTGGCTGGGTCCATTGTGGTAAATGGACAATAGCAATATAGTCATGAGAAAGGTAACAGGAAAAGGTAAAGTAAATGGATTTGAGGCATCATATGCCTTGGCTATGTTGGGAACTGTTGTTCTCAATGTTGCACATGTGTTGCATGAATAAAGGAATTTCTCTTAACCTAGACCTTATGTTATCTGGTAATTATGTTATGATCATGATTATGCTGATGTTTATATATGTATACATGAATGTATGTATGTCGTTGTCTGACAAGGTGATGATTGTTTTATGCTAACGATTATATATGTATGTATCTATGTATCTATGTCACTATTTGATAGGGATTGTCAGGGATCATTCTTGTGAAGGAATAATTGCTTACGCAACTAAATGGAATGAAGAGGTTCCTGGTTCATGAGGAATCAAGTGGGAAGAGTAGTCATGACAAATATACGAGGTCGGTATCATGTGGTTATAAGTTGATATTATGTGATTATATAATGTGATTTATATTATGACTATGTTGTGAACATGTTATCCCAAAGGATACACTAGCAGAATGAAAGCAGTGTGGTCTACGACATGCTAAGACAAGCATGGATAAGACACCGAAAGTATGGTTTCTTGGTAGAGTCAGTGTGGTACTATTGTTATGCATATGTTGTATATGTTGTACATGTTGCACCTATGATGTGTGCACTTGTGGTGTTGTGCATACATAACATGTGTACATGTTATTTATGCAATGTTATGTATAGGATGGTACAAGTAGGGTTGTGCGAATATTGCATATGGGGTGTTGTATACATATGGTATTTCCTTCATGACGTATATGTGGCGTGTGTGCATATGGTGCTCTGTGCATGTTGGATATGCAACGCTGTGTACAGATAATGCTATGTACATGTTGGGAATGCAATGCTATGTACAAGTGGTGTTGCGTGCATGTTGTAAATGTGGTGCTATGTACATATGGTGCGGTGTGCATGATTTTACGAGTGGTATTGTGTGAATGTGGTGTTTTGTACATGTTGTACAAGTGGCACTATGTGCAGGTGGCGTTGTGTACATGTGGTGTCGCGTACATGTCGTGTGTGTGGTACTGTGTATATGTGGTGTCGCGTACATGTTGCATGTGTGGTAATGTATACATGTGGTATTGTTTACACATTGTACAAGTGGTGTGGTGTACATGTGGCGTTGTATACATGTTGTGCAGGTGGCGTCGTGTACATGTGATGTTGTGCACACATTGTGTAGGGGGTGCGGTGCATCGGTAGTAATGTGTACATGTTGTACATATGGTATTGGTGCACATGTGGTATTGCATTCATGTCATACATGCTGTGTTGAGGGCATGTGGCATTATGTAGTCGTGGTATTGCGGCATGGGTACTCGTTGTGTTGTACTTTGTGTAGGTACATGTATTGGGTGGTATTGCACATCGGGTATAGATGGATGCACTGTGTTGTACACTCACTGTAGGTGTATGCATTGTACGTTAGGTGAAGGTACATGTATTGCATGTTGTTGTGTGTCAGGTGTGGTTGTATGTGTGTGACGCACACTATGTGTATGTGCACCTGGTAGAGGAGAAGGCACTAGGTGTTTGCTAGGTGTGGCAACTGATCCAGTGTCTATACAAAAGAATAAAGGCAAAAGTAAGGATCGACGAAGGATATGTATCGGTATTGTATTTCAATTTTATTATGCATGTGACTTATGATTCTAGTATATGATGATTACATGTGAATTATGATTCTGGCTTATGATCTATGATCTATGATTCTGGTTTATGATCTATGATTCTTGTTTATGATGGTTACATGTGATTTATGATTTTTATCTATGAAGGTTGTGTTTGAGCTAACATGATGTCATATTTTTATACATGTTGATTTGGTCAAAGATGCTAGTTTGACTTCTTGTGACAGGAAGCGAACAGGATTCCAAGTGTACCTTATTGACGAACGACCAATGAGGTATGATTTGAAGTTATTTCAATTTATTTTGAATCTAATGGAAGTTATGTGCTTGGCACAGGAAGCATGAACATGCCTAGTTGGGTGGTTGAAATCAACTGCAAGAATTAACAACAACAATGAAAGAAATTAGAAATGTAGCAGTATACTGGTAGAGCACTTCAGAAGTAGGGCCATTGTGGGACACTGGTACCCAATTGTTTCCATTGATTTCCATGAGCATGCTATGGTTGATATGATGGTTTTAAGGCAGGTATATGCCTTGGTTTTTGTATCTTCTGATGCTAGTAAGACTTGCCAAGGGATGCACTGCCTGGGATGGGGGTGCCAGCGAAACTTGGAAGTTGAGTGACTACATGGAAGAGGTGATTAGATTCTGAGGGACTGTGTAGCAAAGAAGGGAAGGTCACAGATGGATTTGTTTTTTTCATTAGTATTTCTAGATGGAACCAGAGGCACATTGGGAGTGCACCCTATAACAATGAGTCTATAACCATTTGTTGAGAGGAAAATTGGCATAGGATTATAGCGTTGGACATTGGATGCATATTTGACTTTGCAATGGATTCTGGACTTCCTGGGAAGGAGGTGAATCCCAGTATTACTTTGAGGGTGTAGGTGTGAGTCTCTGGATTCCCTTGTTGATTGATACAGGCATCATATCCTTTATTTGTTTGTTAAGAAAAATGTGTATATGTGTATATCGTTGTAAATACCATAATGAGTTGTGCTATAAAGCTCTAGTAAGCGATATGGTTTTTATCTGGCCATGTTGTCATGATGTTTTGCTTTTGAGCAGGTCATTCATTGTAAACACTGCAATGAGATATGTTATAAAGCTCCATGGGTAGTATGTTTTGTTTTCAGCAGTCATGTTGGTTATAGGTGTCATTGAACACTGAGGACGGTGTTCCCCCAAGAGGGAGGGTTCTGTAACAACCCTGGTGAAATTTCCATGTAAAAATATATAAATACCACAGATGATGGGACACGTATTCCAAGCTGAATGGTGGGTAGGACATCCTAGTGGGTGTTCATTCGGTTGTTTATGGGTAAGGAAATTGGAAAAGGCAATGACTAAGGTATTAAAGAGGCAAAAAGTTATTTTGGCACATTTATTTATGAAAATAATGGAAATTAGGAGAAAAAGGAGGTGAAAGGTCACAGGTAGAAAATGAGGAGGGAAATGAAGGAAAATAATGGAAATTAAGAGAAAAAGGAGGTGAAAGGTTATAGGTTACATGTGAGGAGGAAAATGAAAGAAAATAAGGGAAATTAGGAGAAAAAGGAGGTGAAAGGTCACAAGTTGTGTATGAGGAGGAAAATGAAGGAAAATAATGGAAAATGAAGAAAACAGAGGCCTCATACATAAAAAGTATTTTGAGGATCAGTTAGCAAGCTTCTTCCTTTCAGTGTGAACCTTTTTGTCAGTTCAATTTTGGAGCTCTCTCATTATTCTCTCTCTCTCATACTCTTGGATACTTAGATTTTTCTTGGAGAACTCCTGGTGGGTGTGGCATACTTGGATTCTTGGAGCAAGAAGGAAATGGAAGAGCAGGAAAGCGAAAGAAGGCATTGGCATCAATAGCTACATCAGATTGCTTGCAGGTACCGAGATGTATGTATGATTTCTTCACTAGTTTTGGCATGCATGGCACATGCATGTGGTTTCTTGGTTATGATTTGTCATTGGCATGGAGGATGACCAGGATTGCCTAGCCTTTCCATTTCCTGGATAGTCATGGTGATTGTGGGTTTACTTTCATTGCTTTATTTTGGTTGGTTCTCATGTTTCCTTAGCTTGGGTTGAGTTATTAGTCCTAGAAGCCTTGGTTGAAAAATGCTCTGGAAGCCGGTAATAACTTGGGTTGAGTTACTAGTCTTGGAAGCCCTGGTTGGACAAACACTCTGGAAGCCCTATAACAGCTTGGGTTGAGTGACTAGTCATAGAAGCCCTGGTTGGAAAAATGCTCTGGAAGCCCATGGTGGGCTGAGTTACTAGTCCCGGAAGCCTTGGTTGGACAAACGCTCTGGAAGCCCTGTATAAGTTGTGGGTTGAGTTACTAGTTCTGGAAGCCTTGGTTGGACAAACGCTCTAGAAGCCATGTATAAGCTGTGGGTTGAGTTACTAGTTTTGGAAGACTTGGTTGGAAAAATGCTATGGAAGCCCTGGAAGTCTTGGATGGAGACAAATCAGATGATGGTTTTTGGTGATGTCCGACTGTGAGGTGGAATCAATGTTTGATGGGTTGAGGTGGGTGACCTTTGGAAGCCCTGGATGAGTTTTGATTGATGTGTTCTCTGAGATCCCACATTCATGCTTGGAATATGGCATAGGGGTGATTGGCTGAAGAGAGACTTGGCTCAGCCAATCTATGGCTAGGTGAAATGTGGTAGTCCCATCTACGGTTGTTTCATTTCATTCATTAATGAGAAATCCATTCCCTTGATTTTAATGTGCAAGGTAATGATGTATTTATGGATTTGATGGCTGATATGTTTATTGTATTTCTATTCCTATTATGTTTTTTATATTCATATTTACCCAGGAGGGTGTTACACAAACTATGAAAGATAATTGCATTAACTTCTGCTTGTTTCTCCCGTGCCTACATGATCCTGTCATTATCTGCTTTGCAACTTCTTATTTCTACCTTCAAAATTCTCAATGTGTTTGCTATGTCAGAGAGTGCCCAAAACCATGTTGCTCATTTGATCCATAGAGAAAGTCTCGTGAACTGTAGTCTACCATTACGCTAGTCATATTTGATCTTCTCTTCCTGCAAGGTATATCATATCAGCTAAACCAAATCTTAAACAAACCAATATACCTTAGTTTAGTTCGGGGAGGAAATCTTGTCTATAAGACCAACCAGATTAGTGCAATACATATATAAACATAATTATATCAACATTTAATCATCATTTAAATCATTATCCAATCATCAATGCATGACCGTACCAACCACATACCATGACCTCATGCACGACAATTATCACCATGCCAACATATTCATAACAACATATAAACATTGACATGCATGACCAATGCACAATTGACATGCACTCATGACAACTAAACCCAACAATAGTATCATCAACATTCACATGGCGACATAAATGCAACCATGACCACCACCATGGATACACATCAAACACATAAACCACAAGCATGAAGAACACATATATGCAACCAATATGAATGCGTGACCAACACACCACCCATCTAGTCCAAGGGGTGAACCATGCTCTGATACCATTTTGTAACACCCTCCTCCCACATTTACCAGAGTTAACTAGTCTGCCGGGGTAAACACGTGATGAGAGGATACTATGATGTGATTCAACTCCCCATGTATATTTAAGGAAGTGGAAATGACAAAACAAAACCATTATGACCTTCCACACATGCTACAAAACCTTCAGGAACCAACCAATCCTTGAGACAACTTGAAATTTCACTGATTTGAACCCTCAGCTGCCCCCATGACAAGCCATGCATGCAACTGAGGCCTTCCAGTCGCACCCACAATAAGGCATGCTAGTGACTGTGGACCTTTTCAGCCAGTTCTAAGCTAATGACCCGAGATTCTATGCCACTTTTTTAGGGCCAGGGCTCAGGCCACTTCCCAGAATTTCATGAAAATTTCAGAAATGATAAATAACAATGGAATAAGGATACTAATAAAATCATTAGTACAAGTACTTGATCTGACCCCTACTAGTCATGATAAGAATTTCATCAAACATGTCACAAATATGTAATCTATAGGTCATAACAACAGATCTGAGCATAGGGGTCTCATACTTATCTAAGGTTCATAAAGAAGCATTGTTGCTCTATCAAAATAGATGAATTATCATCAGTTAGGTCATGTATTCATTGTACTTTCATTTACTAATCAAAACATGTTGAGAGCCATACATCAAGAATGTCATAAAACATCCTCTTAACCAACATATATATTCAACATAAATAAAAAAGATATAACAGCCATAAAAACCACATATGAACAAGTATATTTACCCATAAAATACAAGAGGAAATGATCTCTTATTGACATATGCAAAATGCAACCAAGTCTAGGACTTCCACGTACCACCCGACGATAGATTGACTGAACCAAATCTTTCTTTCAGCCAATCACCCCCATTCCATATTCCAAGCATGAATGTGGGATCTCATAAAACAAGTCAATCAAAACCAAAATAGGGATTCCAGAGGCAAAACCACCTCAACCCTCAACCAATGATTCCAGCTCACGGTCGAAAACCACTAACCATCACTAGATTTATCTCTACCCAAGTCGTTCAGGGCTTTAGAGCATTAGTTCCAACTAGGGCTTCTAGGACTAGTAACTCAACACACAACTGCTACCAGGCTTCTAGAGCATTTGTCCAACCAGAGCTTCTAGGACTAGTAACTCAACCCACCAAGGGCTTCAAGAGAATTTATCCAACCAAGGCTTCCAGGACTAGTAACTCAACCCAAGTTGTTACAGGGCTTCTAAAGAGTTTGTCCAACCAAGGATTTTAGGAACTAACAACTCAACCCACAACCAAAGAAACATGAGAACTAACCAGAAAAAAAAGAGATAAAACCCACAACACCATGGCTATCCAGGAAATGGAAAGGCTAGGAAAATCCACTATGAATCCAAGAAATCCTTCATGCCAATGACATATCTCGACCAAGAAACCACATGCATGTGCCATGCATGCAAAAAATAGCAAGGAAATCATAACTGAAACTCGGTACCTACAAGAAAAACCTGCTATAATTGTTGACCCTGATGTCCTCTCGCGCTTTCCTGCTCTTCTTTTTCCTTCTTTCTTTAAATCCCAAGTATACCACACTCCTCCAAGGGTGCTCCAAGAAAAATCTAACTGTCCAAGGCTACGAGATAGAGAGTAGAAATTGAGAGCTCCAAAATCGAACTGACAAAAAGCTACAAAATGATCCTTAGAAGCCTTTTTATTAATGATGCCTCTATTTTCTTCAATTTTCCATTGTTTTCCTACATTTTCCTCCTCACATGCAACTTGTGACCTTTCACCTTCCTTTTCTCCTAATTTCCATTATTTTCATAAATAAAATGCCAATAAATGCTTCATGCCTTTCCAAAGGCTTCACCATTGCTTTTACCAATTTCCTTAGCCATTAATTAATCACAAGTGATCCCCATCACTATCTTTCTGCCCTACATTCAACTTGGAATACATGTCCCATGACCTTGGTTATTATTTTTTCCTTTATTAACTTTATTACATAGGTTTTTGACCAAGGTTGTTACAAAAGGGAGGTCTTATGTGCATGTGTAAAATGTTGAAGACATCTTTTTATGGATCATAAGAGAAACCAATGGGTGTACATGGATGAATGAGAGGTTTTAATTTTTTCTTCATGAATAATGGAAAAGTTTTGACTTTTCTTTTCAACGGTAATTATAGATAAAAGTTCAATTAATAAATATTTCATGGCTAAGAATTAAATGGTAAATAGTGTTATGGTGATTAAGAGGCATTTGTTTGACTTTCTAATAGACTTGGCGATGCATTTTTCTTTCCTATTTAGATTATGTAAAATAAATATCTATTTTGATGTATCTATAAGTAAATTATTTAAAGTAGACATGTCTTTATCATTGTAAATATGATGTATTAGCTAGGAGAAATGTGAAAACATGAATTTTAGTGACTATCTCGTGATAAGTATGTGGAAAAAATAATATTTCTTGAGTTCTTCATTAAGAAATAATCAAATATATTATTTGTCAAAAAGTTAAATCTAATAGAGTATGATTTTTGTATTATTTAACTCATATTTATTATTAAAAAATGATAAATTTAAACCACAATAGCAAATAAATGTTGAAGAATCTAGGGCACATGTAGTTAATGAGATTCTTCTTGACTTGATAACTATTTGTGAGAAATTTTTAATTTTATTATTAGCACAATCTTCTTTTTATTATTAGAGTGTGTGTTTCTTATTTCATCAAATAGCTACGAAAAACAAAGAGACAAGAACACAAGATGTTGACATTCTGCCAGGGCCAAAACCTCTCCCTCTTGGAGAGGAAAACCCGCACATAATTCTTCTTATAGAGATTCCAATTGACGAACACCAAGATCATGACCCTTGACCTACCATGTTACTCTAAGACCAAGACACCAATCCTCTTCTTTGTCACTGTTGAGATAATCATCATTGCTGCACCACTGAGGTCATCATCAAGATCTTCACTGCTGCTGGAAAATCTCTTCACTTTCATAGAGGTCTTAACTATACCACTAAGATCTTCTTAAGGTTTGCACCTAGGCTCACTAAGGTCATGACTGTTGCTCCTTCGTTGTGATCATAACCTTGTGACAAAGTCTCCATTGAGATCATATCTATGTTTATGATCATGAATGTAGAGAGTGTTACTATAGGACCTTCTTTTCCAAATTATGCTAACACTGTGTAGATTGATGTGGGATCTCTGAGATTCTTGTCATTACTGCTATGCCAAGATGATACTGTCTAGAATGATGAGACATAGTGTTCCCCTCTTGCATTGAAACCCTTATCATCATACTTATGTCGAGAATGTTACTATTTTTGTAGCACTCATCTAAAGCTACAGTGATGCCATCCGAAGTTTGAGCCCTATGCGAAGATAGATAGTCCTGTACCCATCTGAAATTTGAGTTCCTGTATCTCCAAATTTGCAGAGATAATTATATGAAATTATATGTTTTTGTGGTGACTCTAGCTGCCTATTTATAGGTGTTATGCCTCTATAATAAGCCTACATGTCATTGTGAACTGATGTGTCTCTTTTATTGAGCCGACATGTCATTTGTATATAATTTGAGGCCGACTTAACTGATCTCTTTATTATTTTTCTGACAGTCTTCTTCTGTGGAGGATGATGCTTGTCTTGGAGGGATACTTGACACTAGGTTGACCCATATTCATGCTCAATAAGATCTCTTTACCATGACTTTGATTCTTTGACTTTCCTAGACCTATGTAATGAGCAAGAAACTCATTCGAATAATTTACAAAAATAATATTTCTGTTTCTTGATAAGTACAAAGATCAAAATTACATTTACAATACTGAACCTAGTTACATTTTTCTTCAAAATCCCTCTTAACTAGGGAGGTATTTACAATGGTTCTTGGTCATTGCCAATCTGAATAATTTCTCATAAGAAGAATCAAATTGGTAACCCATCTATTATAACATCATAGTAATGAACATTGTTTATAGAAAGGCCCTGACTAATGACTCTATCTCTCATAAGATCAAAGCATAATGTTGGTGAGACAAATGATTATAGTCACCTTTATCATTGTCTCTCAAGGTAGATACCCACCGTGTGTTCACTGAGTATGACCTTCTAGGACCATTCTTATCTTGTGTTTCCAACCCTCAAAGAATATCATTCCTCTTGCCTACTCTTACCTTGGATGCCCTACACATCCTCAAAGAGCATCAGATGTTGGATGATTACCCAATCCTCCATTATTTCTTCCTAGTTAAAGATAAGAATGTTGTGTCTATCATGTGTCTACATTTCCATTCATGGCCTTCACATAAAATTACGACTATTAGTCCTAGTCTAGTGTATGACACATGAGATAGAAAAACACAAATATCCATCCTTTTTAATCAGGGCTAATCTAATCCAATCTCCCTCTTGATCAGGGACCTGTCAGAGCTCCCTCTTAGCTAGGGACTCTTCTATACATCAACAACTTCATCTTTGCGGGTTCTTCAGCTGCTTGATCAACTTTTATCCTTGATGTCATGAAAGTTAATTGAGCTTCTTTCTTGTAGGGCAACATTCATCGATCACTTTCCTCCTTAGTTCGTCATGTCATTCCTTTCTTCATGGAATGTGGCCCTATCCATATCTGGAACCTTCGTCATATGATTGCTTCTTTCTCATTATGCTTCTTCCATTCATCACATGAATGCTAGTTTTGCTTGTAAGTAGCCATGCATGAAATTATCTAGATATTGGTGGTTTGTAGATTTTTGTGGTGTGGTTTTTGTGATTCAGGATTCAAATTTTCTACAGTCTTCATTTTCTGTTCTCTATGTTTCGAGTCTAGAACAAGACTCATCCTCAGGACTGATTTACAAAGAAGAGAAGCAAACGCTATAAATATGGTCTAGAGTGATGTCAAGGTGGGGAGCTGACCAACTCAAAATGAAAGAAACCATTTTTTCTTTATAATTCATTATTAATTTAATAAATTTATTATTATTATTTTTAATTCCTCCATGTTATTTTATTTTAGTTTAATAATAATTTATGGTTTTATTTATTTATTGTTAATAAGTTATAGTGTGAGTTAATGTAATATTTGATATTATAAATAATGATGTTATTGATTATTTATATAACTACCTTTATGTTTTAACTTATGTAATAAATTACATTTAATTCTATTTTTATTAAATTTAATTTTTTGTTTTAATGTTAAAGGAGTTAATCTGGTGTTTCAAATTTGTTAGATTATATAAGCATGTGTTATTAGTTTAGTGACGTTATTTAAAAGAGGTAATTAATTATTTATGGTTAATAAATTATTTATATTTTAAACCTCCTTAATACTATTTTGCTATTATGTCTTTTAATTATGGTTGATATATTCCAATATGATTATTGTTATATTAATTATATTTGATAATGATATTGATAATTTATTGATACTGATAATTTATTGTTACCTTATCTTTTCAACATATTGTAATAAGTTTTTTGATTCTTCTATAATTTATATTTTTAATCTAATTTATTTAGGTTAAATAATGATTTCTTATGTTTCATGTATTATATTACTAATACTTAGGTTTCTGCTTTTATTTAAGGCTATGTTATTAGATTATTGTTAATATATTCATTTATGTAACTTAATTATACCTAGTGTTAGTTCATGCTATTAGCTTATATAAGTGGTATTTCTCAATAGTGCTTAATATTATTTTTAGGTTATGTGAGCGATGGAGTTGGTAACTAAGGAAGGGTCCAAAGAAGAGAGAGGTTTAAAAAGAGGTTATGATTCATACAAAAATCATGAGAGGTTTTTGAGAGGAGAGGGGAACGTGATATAAGAGATAATTGTGAGGGGTCGGGGTTGAGGGAGGGCATGATGCAGAATGGTAGGGTCGATGAGAAGGGGAGGGGAGAATTTTTTATTCAATGAGGGGGAGAAGGGAAATCCAATTCCTGCTAACTTCCAATCCTCCATCTCTATTGAGGTTATGCGGGTTTTTGATGATTTTGAGTGCCTCCCGTACTTTATGCTTGAAATGATGTTTTTCAATGGAAATGACCTTTGTGTCTTCTAGGAAAATATGGTGGTTTGTCTTGCCCGCATGCTCAGCTAAAGCTAAAGAACAAATTATTTCATTACGGATATCTGCACCATGCTCTTTGAGCCTGATCCTGACAGACTTACTTGTTTCCCCAATATAGTATTCTCCACAAGAGCAATTGATCATATAAACACCTTTCTACTAGAGGTGCTGAGGGTTGTCTTTGACATATTTCATTCTTTGTTTAATAGTCGTCAAGGGTTTGAATGAAGTTTTGATATCTTTCTTCATGAGAAGTTTAGCTAGCTTGTTAGTGACCCCACGAATTTATGGAAGGTAAGAATTAGTAGATGGTTGGTTCTCAGATTTATCTTTCTTACTTCCAGATCTGGTTTTCTGAATGGCTTTAATGATGCTTTTATTATTGTATCCTTAGCTGGTAAATACTTTCTTTAGGTAAGTAATCTCTTCCTTAGTGTGGGTATCGTTTGATATTCTATAATATCTAGTAAAAAGGGTTTTAAGCACACCCATTTTTTGAGATGGGTGTTGGTGTGAATCAGCATGAAGGTAATTATCAATATATGCCTTCTTTCTAAATACTTTGTGCCCTAGGGTACCATCCTTGTTTCTAATGAGGAGGACATCAAGAAATGGTATGCAATTATTCTCCTCAACCTCCATTGTAAACTCAATGTCATCAAACATGCTATTGAGATGGTTTAAAAAGTTTTTAAGTTCTTCCTCCCCATGAGGCCAATCAACACTGGTGTCGTCCACGAACCTTATCCAAAACTTAGGTTTTAGAGGATTGGCGTCAAAGCTTTCTTTTCAATTTTTTCCAAGAAGAGATTAGCTACAATAGGTGAAAGAGGTGATCCCATAGCCACTCCCGATGTTTGCTCAAATATTTCCCCCTGAAATGTGAAGAAAGTGGAACGAAGATAGATGTCAGCCAGCTTCGCAGTTTGGGGGTCCACCACTTATTTTACTACTTGGAAAGAAAGAGGAACAAAGACAGATTTCAGCTAGCTTCACAGTTTGGGGGTTCGCCACTTCTTTTACTACTTGGAAAAAAAGTGGAACAAAGACAAAGTTCAGCCAGCTTCATAGTTTGGGGGTCCACCAGTTCTTTTACTACTTGGAAAGAAAGTGGAACAAAGACAAATTCTAGCCAGCTTCACAATTTGGGGGTCCGCCAGTTCTTTTACTACTTGGAAAGAAAGTGGAACGAAGACAGATTTCAACCAACTTCGTAGGTTGGGGGTCTGCCACTTCTTTTACTACTTGGAAATAAAGTGGAACGAAGACATATTTTAGCCAGCTTCACAGTTTGGGGGTCCACCACTTCTTTTACTACTTGGAAAGAAAGTGGAACGAAGACAGATTTCAGCAAGCTTCGCAGTTTGGGGGTTTGCCACTTCTTTTACTACTTGGAAAGAATGTGGAACGAAGATAGATTTCAGCTAGCTTCATAGTTTGGGGGTTCGCCACTTCTTCTTGGAAAGAAATTAGAACGAATACATATTTCATCCAACTTCGCAGTTTGGGGGTCCGCCACTTCTTTTACTACTTGGAAAGAAAGTGGAACGAAGACAGGTTTTAGCCAACTTCAGAGTTTGGGGGTTTGCCACTTCTTTTACTACTTGGAAAGAAAGTGGAACGAAGACAGATTTCAGCTAGATTCATAGTTTGGGGGTCCGCCACTTCTCTCACTACTTGGAAAGAAAGTGGAACGAAGACAGATTTTAGCCAGCTTTGCAGTTTGGGGGTATGCCACTTCTTTTACTACTTGGAAAGAAAGTGGAACGAAGACAGATTTCAGCCAGCATCGCAGTTTGGAGGTCTGCCACTTCTTTTACTACTTGGAAAGAAAGTGCAACGAAGATAGATTTCAACAAGCTTCGCAGTTTGGGGGTCCGCACTTCTTTTACTGCTTGGAAAGAAAGTGGAACAAAGACAGATTTTAGCCAGCTTCACAGTTTGGGGTCTGCCACTTCTTTTACTACATGGAAAGAAAGTGGAACGAAGACATATTTCAGCCAGCTTCATGGTTTGGGGGTTCGCCACTTCTTTTACTACTTGGAAAGAAAGTGGAACGAAGACAGATTTCAGCCAACCTCGCAGTTTGGGGGTCTAATACTTCTTTTACTACTTGGAAAGAAAGTGGAATGAAGACATATTTAAGCTAGAATCATAGTTTCGGGGTCTGCCACTTCTTTTACTACTTGGAAATAAAGTGGAACGAAGACAGATTTCAGCCAGCTTCACAGTTTGGGGGTCCGCCACTTCTTTTACTACTTGGAAAGAAAGTGGAACGAAGACAAATTTCAGCCAGCTTCACAGTTTGGGGGTCCACCACTTCTTTTACTACTTGGAAAGAAAATGGAATGAAGACAGATTTCAGCCAGCTTCGCAGTTTGGGGGTCCACCAATTCTGTTGCTACTTGGAAAGAAAGTGGAACGAAGACAAATTTCATCTAGCTTCACAGTTTGGGGGTCCGCCACTTATTTTACTACTTGGAAGGAAAGTGGAACAAAGACATATTTCAGCCAGCTTCGCAGTTTGGGGGTCCTCCACTTCTTTTACTACTTGGAAAGAAAGTGGAATGAAGACAAATTTCAGCCAGCTTTGCAGTTTGGGGGTTTGCCACTTCTTTTACTACTTGGAAAGAAAGTGGAATGAAGACAGATTTCAGCCAGCTTCATGGAGGAATTAAAAATAATAATAATAATTTATTAAATTGATAATGAATTATAAATAAAAATTATTTTCTTTCATTTTAAGCTGGCTGGCTCCCCACCTTGACATCACTCCAGACCATAATTATAACGTTCACTTCTCTTCTTTGTAAATCAGTCCTGAGGATGAGTCTTTATCTAGATATTATTCAATAAATCAAATATATCATTAAATAAAATCGTACCTTACTAGGTGGCTCTTCATCATGACATATTTATGTAGGTATCAACATCCTGCATTCATGTCGACACATCTCCCAAAGATATCCATTGTCAAGGGTCTACATATTTTCCATCAGAGTCTTCATATATATTTTTGGAGATTTTCTAGTCAAGTATTCTTGACATTTCTGGATGTTGATTTCCTTCATCAGGGTTGCATATCTCATGATCTCTTCCTTCTTTACACATTCCATTCCCAGGTGCCTTTTGGAGTTTTCTAATAAGAGTTATGTAATTTTAGTCAACCACCTCATATTTCATATGAGGACATATTATGTTGATTTCATCTAGTGTGACTTATGTATTTTTGCATCCTTTCAGAGGAGGAGATCCTTTTCCTTCGATCATGCTTCTCAAGATAGAAGTATCAATCTACAACCATACGACATGACATTATAAAACTTAAATACAAGTATACATACCTCATTTTACCTTTAGGTTGTCCAGGTTTCTTTCAGCAGCTTCCTTAATTGAAATATCTTCAAGACCTTGAACTGCTCTTACATCATCATATAATTATTCATGAACTCCAAAGGTTGGAGTCTCTATTGAAACACTTGCTTCATCCCTAAATCAGTGAATCCTCTAGCGAAGATTCCATCAGAGAATCTTGAGGATCTTAAAGATCCCTATCCAACAGATGTTTCCATTTTGTTGCATGATGGTCATTCTTCAAATGTTTGAGTTCTGCAAAGTTGTTGCCTACAACTTTCCTTCTTTCATAGAAACCCTAAATTGTTGACAAAGGTATCTTACTTATCCTCGTGATCATAGTCACCCTCAAGATGATGTCACGAGATCTTGTTTCTAATACTTCCATAATGTTACACCACATCCTATAACATATTGTAGTCACATTCTAGGCAGAATATAGGAGCCCAGAAAGAGACTTTATAGAGAGAGGCTAACTTCAATAATTATATTCCCTCTTATTATGGAATCCATTCAACTCCTTCCATCCTAACTAGTAGCATGAATTTTCTTTTTCTCCTCTATTTGATATTGTCCTTTAAGGACCATCTTTTCTTCTTCCATCTTCTTTTAAGTCTCCAATATTATCTATGTGAGAGGACTTTAAAAGTTTCTTCTCATGAATTCAAAGGAGACCTATTTCAATGACTTAACCTATTTATAAAGACTGAGACTATCCTCCTTATACAAGGACCAACATATCAATTTGTACAATGAAGTCATTTAAATCAAAGATAGATCATAACCATGAAAAATACTTTCTTGGCACATGAAGAGGAGATCCTTACCTTGATGCTTATTTGAATGAGATTCTTGCTAGAGCATTATTGAAAACCTCTTACCAAGACTACTTGCATTGTCTAGCACCAAGCATGACAAAAATTACTGCAGACTATATGTTATTATGATGTTCAAAATTGCTTCGTCATCTTAACTTCTTAGGCACTTTGACTTATCAGGTATTTATGATTATTGATATATGTTACTATATTGTTGACACATAAATAGACTGTGTAGTATTTGCAACAATGTATAGATACTGATCATCTCTTTATGGTACTGAGACTTAGCACTGCTTGCCCATAATATAGGAGCTAACACTTCTTTAGCCCAAGTAGATTTATCGTAGTTTTTCTTAGCAACATTATCTCCAAACTGTGACTTTATTGAGGTAGTATGAAACAGTCAGCATACTATGATGTCACCATGATTGCATGTTGCGAAATGAATATATCTTGTAAGTATGTGAAACTAAACTGTGTGAGATATTTGTATTGAGGAGGTTCTATGATCTTGACACCACGAAGTGAGATTATAATGCCACTTATTTGAATTCTTCTTAAGGAGATCTAAGACTATTATTTTTCTTGCAGTAGTGGCATCCCTAAATCATGTAGTAGTATAGAATATCACTATGAGCCTGAGACATAAAGCATCCCTGTGTACTGATCCATTCATCATTGGAAGCACTGAGATTGTGAAGTACACTTGAGAATTGCAGACCTGAGATTGCAGAGGATGATCGATTTGTGGTTTTGTAATATCATGGTTGCTTTCAACATTTGTGACATAGATTTGAGTTTTGTAGTATGAACCTGAAACCGTGATTTCCAACAAGACTATGATATCCAAGGTTGTTCCTTGATATGCAGATGAGATGCAACACTGTACATATTTTCAAACTCGTCTTTTGATTCGCTTAGATGCAAACTTGATCCTTGAATGTCTCTTTTATGCTATTCCTTAGACTTTAGCACCTTATCTCTAATCCCATGTTGAAGAATCTAGGGCACATGTAGTTAATGAGATTATTCTTGACTTGATAACTATTTGTGAGGCATTTTTATTTTTCTTATTAGAAAATTCTTCTTTTTATTATTAGAGTGCGTGTTTCTTATTTCATTAAGTAGCCACCAAAAACAAAGATACAAGAACAAAAGATGTTGGCATTCTTCTAGGGCTAAAGCTTCTTCCTCTTGGAGAGGAAAACCCACACATAATTCTTCTTATAGAGATTCCAATTGATGAGCACCAAGACCATGACCCTTGACTTACTATGCCACTCCAATACCAAGACACCAATCCTCTTATTTGTCACTATTGAGATAATCATCATTGCTGCACCACTGAGGTCATCATCAAGATCTTCACTGTTGCTGCAACATCTTTTCCTTTCATTGAGGTCTTAACTATACCACCGAGATCTTCTTAAGGTCTGTACCTAGTCTCACCAAGGTCATGACTGCTGATCCTTTGTTATGATCATAACCTTGTGATAGAGTCTCCGTTGAGATCATATCTATGCTTATGATCATGACTACAGAGAGTGTTACTATAGGACCTTCTTTTCCGAATTATGTCGAGACTGTGTAGATTGATGTGGGATCTCTGAGATTCTTGTCATCACTGCTATGCCAAGATGATACTATCTAGAATGATGAGACATAGTGTTCCCCTCTTGCACCGAAACCCTTATCATCATACTTATGCCAAGAATGTTACTATTTATGTAGCACTCATCTGAAGCTACAATGATGCCATCCGAAGTCTAAGCCTTATGCGAAGATAGACAGTCCTGTACCCATTCGAAATCCGAGTTCCTGTACCTCCGAAGTTGCAGAGATACTTATCCGAAATTCTATGTTTCTGTGGTGACTCTAGCCGCCTATTTATAGGTGTTATGCCTCCATAATAAGATGACATGTCAATGTGAACTAATGTGTTTCTTTTATTGAGCCGACATGTCATTTGTGTATATTTTGAGGCCGACTTAACTGATCTCTTCATTGCTTTGCTAGCAATCTTCTTCTTTGGAGGATGGTGCTTGTCTTGGAGGGCTACTTGACACTAGGTTGACCCATATTCATGCTCAAGAAGAGCTCTTTAACATGATTTTGATTCTTTTACTTTCCTAGACATATGGAATGAGCAAGAAACTCATTCGAATAATTTACAAAAATTATATTTCTTTTTCTTGATAAGTACAAAGATCAAAATTACATTTAAAAACACTGAACCTAGTTACACTTTTCTTCAACAATAAAGAACCAAAATAACACCAAAATGTTATATCTTTATTACTAGAAAAAAGTTCACCTTCCTCTTTAAGGGAGAACTTCCAATAGAGCAAATCCCCAACTACAATTAACTTTACAAGCATTATTTAAATTTCTTCCTCATCTTTAGAGAGATAAATTTCTAATTTAAATTGGTAAGAGTTTCTATAAATATTAAATTTAAATTGCTTGAAACTCTCATAACTTTAGTGATAAATTAAATTATATTAAAATATAAAATTTTAAGTTATATTAAATCTAAATTAATTTTAAAATTTTCTCGCTTAATTTTTTAAATTTAACAATAGATTGAATTTTATAAACAAGTATAGATCCATGTTAACAACTAATCTACTAAGAACAAATAGAGACCGAATCTCATTATATGAAAATCTATTTTTAATGCAAAACTTGAAAAAGGTGTACATGTCAAAATCTTTAATATCTTTTATCATTTCATAAATATGTGATTAAGATGGATCTATAGTGGTTTTCTATCTCTATATATAGGCCATGTGTAATTTTTATTGTTTAATGTGTATTTTTGAATAATGTACTATTATTATTAATATTTCATATTAAAAATTGAATGAGTTACACATTTCATCTTATTAAGAACTAACTAAATTATTTTACCTTTAATTATTTTTTCCTTGTGAATATTGAGATATTTTACTAATTAGGTTAGAATGAATATGTATGCACAATTTAAGCAATAGAAAAATATTTATGGCAATTTTACATTTATAGTTTCAACCATATTTAACTTTGTAATTTATTAAAATATCTTTGCATTTTTTAAAATTAAGTCATTTTGCATGTAATTTCATATATAAATTTTTGATATAAGTTTGTCAATACATAATCTATAATAAATACCATTTCATAAAAATAAACATCATGATGATCTAACCATCTAAGAAACATAAACATCATCTAAAATACACATTCAAACTCGCTAACATCATCTAATTATATATACCTCTAGCACATATAAATATCATTAGCTAGCACACAAATCTAATAATCTAATAGGGCATCATCATCATGATCACATTTAACAAAACACAAGAATTGTAATCTAACATCATCACCACACAGATCCTCAAATATATGTCTCATGTCAAATCACTGCTATCACATACACATATATCTGCAAGCACATTGAATGAACATATCTAACATGAACTAACAATATATACATCAACACCAACATATAAATTAAGTACATCAACATGAACAAAAAAAATGATATATAAATATAAATAAATAAATATAAATATAAATATAAATATAAATATAAAATATATATATATATATATATATATATATATATATATATATATATATATATATATATATATATATATATATATATATATATATATATATATATATATATATATATATATATATATATAACAAGTCAAATAATTTCATCAAGTCAAATAACTGGTTTAAAATATCTTATACAATAGTCGTAGTGGCAAACACGTTTACAGTAGAAGATGATGGACGGTCAACTGCCTCAATAGTTGGACTATGAGGTGGAGGAGAAGGTGGCTGGTCTTCTATCTGAGGAGAAACATGCAGTACTAGGTCATGAGGTGGAGGAGGAGGAGGTGGAGTACTACCAGAAGGATCACCAGTACTTTGATCATCATTTGATGGGGTGGTACTGGGTGAAGACTCATGTGTATCTTCTGCATGCCCTTCCCTCCTCATTACCAATATCTTGGTAGCTTCGACGATATGACACATAAGACTTATCATATCGCAGGGAGAATCCCTCAAGAGCTCTATGAGCCTAGGATCCACCCTGATGCCTTGAGCAATCACAAGTCAGACTCCCTCCTCAACCAAAAGTGTAGAGAGTCGGTCACAGTACTCCATCCTGAACCTGACAACAATTGTACACAGCCGCATGCCCATCTGCATCCGAGGATGTGCCTCACCCACCGCGACTTGGACCATCTCCACATATGCATCCAATGGAGGAGGATGCATGTCCCCAACGAATGTGCCAATATTTACAAAATATATAGTACAAAACAATAATTAGACAATTTCATTAAACAATTTAATAAAACAAGTTAAAGAACATGTTAGAATAAATTTTATTCTAATTAATTAAGATAATAAAATGAAACTAGATTAATTTAAAGAAAACACTAATATTACCTCTATCATTTGTAGGCTCATTTGGTGTGAAGAGGATGTTGGGACACTATCACCAATCCATCCCTGCATAAGGACACGACTCCAAGAAAAACATGTGGTCATCCTCACTTGCCAGTAGTTCTAGTGCCTCGACATAAATCATGCAGAGATACTCCCACTGGTTCCTCTTAGGCATCATCTCACCCCACATGTGCATCCATGCCTCAATCATCGACCTAGGAGGGTGACGCTAAAAAATAGGCATCGTCTTTGGAAACCTCTCAAAAAATAAAAAATAAAAATCTCTGAAGAAAAAGGGAAGCTCGCTCTCCCATGTATCATAACACAACACCTATCTAAATCCATACAAAACTATTGCCAAAAAATGGCAGACCATCTAATACATCATGGCCTTTGCACCAAAGAATTGACATAAAACAAAAGAGGGAAAATAATCTGTTTCCCATCACTAGTATAATGTGTAATGGTACTCACTAATAGTGAGAGGTGCCTAACCTCCTCTACACCAAAATAAGTGATCCATAGCTATCCACCAGACACCTGAAAATTTTCTGGATACACTACATGATCCCCAACATATCTCGGGGAGTAGACAAGCTGACTCTTTGCGGAAACACCATGTGAGACATAAGGGAACTGGGTAAAATCCTCCCCTCTCCAAGATAGTCCAGTGATAAAATAAATGTACTCCTTAATGGGTTGATACCACCGATCAAGACAAACACAAAAAGCTTGTTGGCGGAATTCCACCAATAGATTAGCTGTGCCAACAACCCAGAGTTCCCCTTCATGGATGTAGTCTCCTTATAGTACTTAAGTAGGCCTACATTCCTCAAGAGGACTTGGGTCACTGTGGTAATAGGGCGAGGGTATAAACCTCTCTCCCTATTTTGTGTCTCCCACAATCAGACCATATTGTATTGGTCCACCCTTTGCTCCTGCTACTATTGCTCCTCCCTCTGTTGACATCTTTGCATGATTGACATATAAAATACATCAACCTCATACATAAAACATATATTTTTTTATTAAATTAAAAATATGTTTATAAATATAGACATATAAATTTCAATAAAAAAAATTAAAAAATCATCCTTAGTGTGCCAAAACAAAGGAATGAACCGAACATTGTGCGTTACAAAAATTGAAAGCACTGACAATAGTGTGTACATTGACTTGACGTAGCGCTTTTGATTCACATACATATAAACACATTGGTTATTTTTATTTTTCAAAGCAGTGCATTGACATAACATTACACATTGATGCGTATCCTTAACCTTTTCACACCGAAACAAAACGTTTAGGCTAACGAACACACTGAGTTATAATTTTTTAATATTATGGATGTGATGCATTTGGGAAAAATTGGGAAGTAACTTTTAACAGATGCATCGCTGTTAAATTATAACTTTTCCCAGTGTGTTTCAATTTACCAAATGCATGACAATAATATGGTGGATTAACGGAACACACCAACTTGCGGTGCACCCTATAAATTTATAGGGTGCACTGTAATCAATGTGATTCAAACCTGTCAAACACACCATGTAGGATTTTATTTTAAGAAACAATGATTGTTTTTACCTAATTTTCAATTCTACTCCACTAAAAGATTAAATCAGAGAGAAACATAAACGTTACCTAGACATTTTCTCATTGGGAAGGCATGGTGTCCACGTAAATGAAAAAAGTAGGTTTGACCACCATTTGAGAAAATTTGAAAGCCACACAATGAGAAACAAACGAAAGGATGGAAAAAAAGGGAAGCACTGACAGTAGGGCGCTTCAGAGAGGCAATAGTAGCACCACTGCTTGAAAGCTCCACAACAATGCAAATGGTAAAAATGAATTTTATGGTTAGTAGTTTTTTTTTATTTAACCTTGTTTTGGGTTGCTTGGGTAACTGCACCACTATTTGTTAAATTAAAAACCATATCATGGTGCACCTTGTTATTTATGCACCGGGGCATTTCAATACATGAATAACATCTGTGCATCATGTGAGTATATCATCAAAATGGCGAAAATGAATTTTACGACCATTTTTCTTTTTAAATTTAACCTTTGTCCACTGTTGTTGAGTAGTATACACACCTGCATGCCTTATATAGGCAGCGCACATTGTTTTTATTTGTATAAAAAATAACCCGGCAATGGTGCACCACTTTCTATTAAGCATCGAGGCATTTGGTTCAATTAATGACACTGTTGAGTATAATATAATAAGCGCACCACTATGTTTAAGTAAAAACTCCATAATGGTGCGTGTCCATATTGTCTATGCACCGGGGAGTTCGTGTATGGGTTTAGCACTGAGGTATCATGAGAGTATAGAATTGGACTAGGAAAAATGAATTTTACGACTGATTTTTTTCTTACATTTAACTCTTTTCTAGTGCTATCGAGTAATATACGCACCGATGCACATTATGTACTTAGCACACCGTTATGTTTTTATTTTTATAAAAAATTAACTCTATCACAATGCACCATATGATATTAAGCACCGGTGCGTATAGGTATAATAACACATCGGTGCATTAGTGTATTATAGACACACCATTAAAAAATATCTGCTAAAACATCCACCCACCCAACTCCACTACAAACATATTTTTGGGCTATTTTTATAGGGCCTTCCACAAAAATCTCCGCTATAAGGTCTTTTCCTTATAGTGTAAGAGGTTAAACTACCCTTGGATTAGTGTTTTCAATTTAACTCTATGTCCCCTTCCCCTTTTATTAGAACACTTACATACTTTAGGGTTATTTCAATACACATTATATACTTAATATTTTCCAAATGTGAGCAAGGAAGAGTTACTCATTTCATTTGGTTTTTATAATTCTTCCTATTCTCCCTTTTCCAAAGATTTTCTTATGATTTAATTAATTTGATTCTAAAAACCACTTACTATATTATGTGAAGTAGTGCTCATCATTGCATGGTCATCCCTTAATTATCTTTCAACTTTTTCTTCCTGATGCCAAGGGTGTCAAGTCAATTATTCCCTTCAAGAACTTCTCTTCAAAGTTCCAAGGTTTCCACACTACTTCCCTTCAAGCATCTTGTGATTACGAGGGGAAAAATGGGTGTGATGATGGAGACCATTGTAATCACTTGTGTTTCCATCTATGGTAAGAATAATGGTGCTGGGAATTAAGGAATATTCCTTGATGCGCACCCCCAAGTAATTCCTCATGGGCGATCCAATCTAGGGTCTACCCTCATGACATTGTGAGATTCAAGGTGAAGGTATCCTAATTCCTTCCATCCCAAGTTACAGTGCGAGTGCTAGTGGGTAGAATCAGGGACGCTGTCCCACCTCTCCCATGGAGTTCCATTTTTCCTGTACATCCCCATCACCGATGTGTGAGTCGTTTGGCCAAGAAACTGACCTATGCTTACAACCATTATCATGTCATTAGTAATCATAGAAAAAAGTAATTTGAACTTTAAATTTTAGTGTCAATAGTATGTAATTGACCAAACTAGAGGTCATTGACTCATCATATGTAGGCGCATCCATGTGGTACCCTACCACACTCAATAATCATCACTAATATTTTCTCATAATCTTAGTCATTGATATAATTATACATGCTAAATTATCATTATGACATAATCATCAACATAATTTCTAACTGTAATAAATAAGCTAATCCTCAGAATATGTAAACAAGACAACATATAATGAATTCGTCAACATGATTACAGAGCGATCAAATAGGTCCATCACAACCATCATCATCATAAATAAAATAACATCAAATTGGTACATCACAATTATTATCACATCCTCTAATAATAAAAGTAAAATAACTATATCCTTAACCTGAGGTCCTTAAAGAATAATGTATGTGTGATAAGGCTATATTAGGGTTGAGTTAACATCAAATTCAGTAAGCTAGAGTGAGACACTACAAATATCATCAATGATAAAAGGACCAAGTTGGATATTGTTGAACCTTTTATGCTTACAATGTCATCTGTGTCTTTTATCCTAAAGAAGGATCAGATAACCTAACCATAAATCTTGGGGCTAAAACTTCTTATCAAAGACCCACTTCATATTTGATGATACTCCTAAAAAATTAAGTGCATTTGACTTATTTTCTCTTACATCTCTATCAATTTATTATCCCCTCTATTCATTTTGTATGCTTACTCCAACACACCCTATAAAATTTTCATTAATGGAAACCTAAGTTGTAGTAGGAGGACCACATCCACCTCATAAAAAAATTGAAAAGTGATTTTCGAGTAGCCCTCTTGGTGCTTAAATTGTATTCCTATAATGAATATGTAAAATGGGAATCCTAAGATTTCTCATTGTTTGTTATGGGATTATTGATAATCCTTATTATATTTTTGTTGGAATACTCTACCTTTCCAATCCTTTATGGATAATAAATAGAGGAATTAACCAAGATAACATTATAGTTATTAGAAAAATAAATTTAGTGGCTCTAAATGCTTGGGAATTATCAATTATTATCCTCACACGACACCAAAACTTGGATAATAGATTTTCCTCCAAACAATTGATGGTGATATCCATGATGTAATGTTTGGTGGGAATGACCTCAACCCACTTACTAAAGTAATATGTAATGGTCAAGATCCATTTATGTTAGCCACTAGAGTGAGGTATAATATCTCCAATGAAATCTAACCCCATAATTGAAATAAATCCTCAACTTTGATTGGAATTAAGGGTAAATTGGGAATCTTCTACCTTCAAACATTTTTTTGAAATTCTACATGGAATTGAACAAATTCATACACATTATAAAATAAGGTGGGTTCATAGGAACCAAACCTAAATTTTTATCTGTTCTAGTATTCACTAGCTAATTTCCCCAACATACACCATCATGCATATCCTTAATTGCATGTTCATAATCATATTCTATCATTAATATCATCAACAAATTACCATCATGATCTTTTTGATACATCTTTCTACCTAGAATTCAATACTAAATAGTATTGAGTTTTAATGACCTCCTCTAAGATTTATCCTTACCATTAGGGAATTAAGCATCCAAGCGAAAATAGAATATAAGAGACTCAAGATAAAGTGGTAGCTCTTGAAGCCTCTAATCTAACTACCTTTGAGCATGATCCCAATTATTAGCCACACAAGGATTCATCCCAATAGCTTAACAATTAGAACAAACCATAGTGTTTTCCAACCCTTGTCCCTTTGTCGACTTGGTGGGTTCGATGGTTAAATCAAATTCTTGGATATTAGTAATCCACCTTACTCTTCTTCCATATTTATCTTATTGACACAATATTTCCTTAGTTAAGTGATGAGATACATAATAAATCACAAAAGAATGAAAAATGTATTCCTTATAAGCCCTAAGATCCTTCACTAGTGCATATGCTTATTTTTCCACAATGTTATACTTTAATTCATTACATCTCATAGCCTTATTGAAAAGGCGTCAAGTTTCTCAAAACATTGGGATTTATTCTTCAACAAAATAACATCAACTATGTGATTGAAGGATAATGAGGAAACCATAAACCCTTTAGTGTAAATAGGATTGGTAACTAATGAAGCATATCTTAGGGATATCCTAATTTAATTAGAAGAATACCTAGCTCCATTGGTTTAGCTAATATCCATTCCTCTATTCAACATTGTTGTTACATCTTTAGCAATCTCTGAAAATCAAAGAATGAGTATTTTAGGAAAATTGACATTCCCAAAGAGGGAGTAGATTAATTTCTCTTGTCAAGGTAGGTATACAATTTTAATAGCTTCAACCCTCTCAAGATTAATCTTCACACCTTTTGCAAAAATGTTATTACCTAGTTGAGGCATCAACTAGCCCAAATTTAGCTTACTTATCCCCCCACCCACACTCCCTTGCTCCCCAACACCCTTTTCTCAAAATTTAATACTTTTAGCTTCAATTTCAATCATGACTTTCTTGAATTATCTTACTTTTGATGAATGTATTTTGGGTTGGATGAGAATTGAGGTTATTGATTTGTTAGGTCCCTATAATACCAGTGTATCCCCCTTATTGTTATTTTTACTGTAGCAACATATTCTTGTTTTTGACCATGTATTCCCCATATTGTTATTGTTGTGCTCCATAGAAGCCCACTATTTTTATTGTTGTGCCCTTACATTATTATTGCTATGTAGGCTCTAGTTATATTGTGATCCCTTAGACTTATATATACCAAGGAGGTATTATCATTTATATCATCCAATAATTGTTTATTTATGTAATCTAAAGGAGGTTTCCCCTTCGAAGAGGCTAATTTTTAAGTAGCTCATCTATATTTTCTTCTATTTTGTGAGATGGTTGCATAACATTTGGTATCAAAGCTTTGGATTTTAGGATTTCTCTTCTACGAAAAAGTCATATTGGAATTTTTTCTATAATGTTTTTTACATAAGGCTTAAAAATATGAAATTGCAATAATGTGGAGCCAACATATTGGTTAACTTCATGTACAAATTTCAGATCTTGGTTCACTATATTTTCAGAGATATGATCCGAGGAAGTTAGGGTTTTTGCAGGCTCCAGAATTCCATCTCAAACAAGTGACCTAGGGAAATCGTCATAACATTCTCTTTGAGCATCAGATTTGAATTTTTAAAAAAAATGAATGAAAATGCACAGATTGTATTTTTGTGTGTATCATTTTTAGTGCTAAAGGTTGAAAGAGTCACATGTGACACTCCTACAAGTTCGCTCTATTGAACTAGTCTATAATCAGGTCATTGTGGGAGATTGGGCATAACTCTTTCTTGAAGAATCCAATATCGACATGACTTGTGGGGTTGAAAAGAAGACCTAGAGGGATACTAAAAGACGAAATTTCAGACCTTGGAGAGCCTAAATTATAGATATACAACGATTTCAATATCAAGCTCCTAAAAAGAAAGAAAAAGGTGTGTATTTTTTAAAAATTTGCATAAATTTTGTTTGAAAAATCAGTTTGAAGTTATTCAAAGGGCATAGTGAAGTATAGATATAGTTGTTTGACTCCACGATTCCTCGAATAAAAAAATAGACACACCTAGTAAGCAACCATAAAGCTCTACTATGGCACATGAAGAAGAGGAAGAAATGCAACATGATATAGCAAAATTACAAGATCAAGTGCAACAAATTTTGCTCACGCAAAGAGTAACCAAAAATGAAATGGAAGCTTTGAAGAATGGTTTAAAAGCATACCTGGAAAATTTGAAGGATGAAATGAATGTTAAGATGGAAGGTTTTAAGGTGGATATGGAAGGTTTGAAGGAAGGTTTGACAAAGTTACTACAATAAATGCTTCCTAATGGCGACAAGGTATTCCATGAAACTCATGATGGGAATAAAAGGAATGTTAATAATGAATTTAAAGACTCTAAATTTGGGTTGAAGACCAACCACATTACAAATATAGATATGAGGAAGTTTTATGGCAAGTATCTGGTAACATGGATACTACATATGAAGCAATATTTTGATCTCCATGATGTGCAATACACACAAAAGGTACAAATTACATCTTTTTATTTAGAACCCAATCAGTTTGTATGGTATCAATGGATTTGTTCTCATAAACCACTTTTCACTTGGTCAATTTTTATGGAGGAAATGATAACACATTATGATGATACAAAAAGCAACACCCTCTTTATCCAATTGATAAATCTCAAACAAAAGGGTTCAATGGTAGAGCACACTGAGGACTTTCAAAAATTAAATATCATGGTAATTGATATTCCAAAAGAGAATAGGATTGATTTCTTCATAGGGACTTTAAAGGATAACATCCAACATGAGGTTCACCTTTGGGAACCTGATTCATTAGAGAAGGCATTCAGGGTGGTAAGAAAAGTTGAAAGAAAAATTATGGCAACAAGGAATTTACCAATCACAATTATAAAGATGGAAGTGTTGTTGCTCCTAGCCTTCCATAATCTACAAGGTTGACACCAAAACAATTGGAGGAAAACAAAGAAAAAGGGATTTGTTATAGTTGTGAAATAAAATACACTAAAGATCATAACTTTGTTGAGAAGAAATTATTTTACATAGATCATGAAGAGGAGGAAGAAAAGGAACAAGAAACATAAAAAGAGGAGGATATACACCGGGAACTGACCCTAGAGAAAGAAGAAATGAATCTGACCATATCTTGTAATGCATTGGTAGGAATTACGAATTCTCAAACTCTCAAGATAGAAGGATATATCAAGAAGAGAAAGGTAATAATGTTTATTGATTCAGGTAGTACCCATACTTTTGTTCATTGTAAGATAGCCAAGGAATTGAATTGCTTCCTATAACTAGCATTAGAGTTTCAAGTGATGGTTGAAAATGGAGGAACTATAAATTCCTTTGGAATTTTTCATAACATCAAGCTAGCCATGGGGGAATGTGTATTGAATAGACCAATGCTTTCTATTCCAATTAGTGGTCCTGATATTGTACTAAGAGTCCAATGGTTACAGTCCTTTGGGATGATAAATTTTAATTTTCAAGAACTTTTCTTGATTTTTTTTGGGAAGGAAAGGAAGCTGAATTATGGGGTATCGCAAGGAAACTAGGAAAGATAAGCAGCTCTAATGGCATGAAAAATCTTTTGAAAAAATAACAACGGGTTGTAATTGCACAATTATTATCACTAGAGGTTCAAACATTGAAATCCTATTTCTCCAAATCTACAAAAAGGCTTGGACAATCATTCCAAGATGTTTGAGACTCCCAAAGACCTCCCACCTATTCGTGATCATGATCATGATATTCATTTGATTCCAGGAAGTTTTCCTCCAGAAATCATGCTTTACATATATCCCTATGCCCAAAAGAGTGAAATTGAACGTATGGTTGCAGAAATGCTAGAGGTTGGTATAATTCAACTTAGTCAAGGTTCATTCTCTACTCCAGTAGTATTGGTGAACAAGAAGGATGGATCATGGCGTATGTGTTTGGATTATAGGGAGATCAACAAGCTCACTATTAAAGATAAATTTCCCATTCCTGTAATTGAAGAATTTTTGGTTGAATTACATGGAGCAATTTACTCCACCAAGCTGGATCTTCATTGAGGATATCATCAAATTAGAATGAAGATTGAAGACATTCTGAAAATAGCATTCAGAACTCACTTGGGTCATTATGAATTTTTGGTTATGCCTTTTGGCCTTACTGATGCAACTTCCACATTTCAAGGTTTGATGAATTCCATTTTCAAACCCTTCCTTAGAAAATTTGTGTTAGTGTTTTTTGATGTATAAGGTGCTCAAACTATCGGAGGAGAAACAATTATATGAAAAAACCTCCAAATGTTTCTTTGGAGTACAAGAGGTGGAATATTTGGGTGATATGGTATCTGATGAAGGTGTTAAGGTACACCCTAACAAAATTAAAGCCATTAAGGAATGGAAAATCCCCACAACCATAAAACATATTTGAGTATTTCTCGAGTTGATAGGGTATTATCACAAGTTTTTTAAGAATTATGGGATAACAACAACACCTCTAACAATATTACTAAATAAAGGTGCATTTTCTTGGACTCCAGAAGCAACTAAGGCCTTTGAACATCTTAAAGAGGCAATGTGTCAAGCATCGGTTTTAGCTACCCCAAACTTCACAAAAACCTTTATTGTGGAATGTGATGCCTCAGGAAATGGAATTGGTGTTGTTTTAATGCAAGAAGGAATATGCATTGCGTTTGAAAGTTGTCCAATCAAATGAAAGTATTTACACAAACTTATTTATGATAAGGAAATGTTGGCAATACTACATGCACTAAAGAAATGGTGACCTTATCTAATGGGAAGACACGTCAAGGTAAAAACAGATCATGATAATCTTAAATACTTTTTGGAACAAAAATTTTCTTTAGAAGAGTAACAAAAATGGGTCACAAATATGTTGGGTTACGACTTTGAAATCATCTACAAAAAAGGAAGCAAACTGTTATGTAGTTGCACTCTCAAGAAAGGATGAGGATGTGGAAGCATTTCTTTGTGAAATCTACAGTATCCATCTTGATTGGATAACCGAAGCAAGGGATGAATGGAAGAATGAAAAATAGGTGTGGACACTCATTCAAAAGTTGCAGCAAGATCCCAATACATATGATACATTTAGATGGAAAAATGATTCATTATGGTCCAAAGATCTCTTATATCTTTGTAAGAATTCCCAACTCAAACAAAATATTCTTTTGGAATAGAACACCTCCCCCTTAGGAGGGCACTCGGGATTTTTAAAAACTTACCACAAGGTTAAGAAGGAATTTTTTTGGATGGCTTTAAATCTAATATTCAAAAGTTTGTGGAAATTTTTTTGGTTTGCCAACAAAATAAAGTTGATACAATTAAGACCCCAGTTCAGTTACAACCTTTAGCCATTCCAAGTCAGTTTTGGGAAGTGGTCTCAATGGATTTTATCGTAGGTTTACCCAAGTCTAAAGGAAAGAGTATCATCATGGTCGTAGTTGATAGACTTACCAAGCAGGCACACTTTTGTGCATTATCTCATCCTTTTAAATCTAGTACAATTGCTACTACATTTATGAATATAATTGAAAAGAGACATGGAAACCCAAAGATTATTGTTAGTGACAGAGATCCCATTTTTACTGGAAGTTTTTGGACAAAATTATTTTCTTTTTTGGGTACTCAATTAGCTCATAGATCATCTTATCATCCTCAATCTGACAGGAAAACTGAGATAGTGAGAAAATGTTGGGAAGGTTATCTTCATTTCTTTGTATCTGATAAAAGAAACAAAGGGTCAGATGGTTACCTCTAGCTGAATTGTGGTATAACACTTCCTTCCATACTGCAGTAAAAATGACCCCATTTATGGCACTTTATGGATATCATCCACCATCCATCACATCATCTTTAAGAGAAAATTATATGGTTCAAGTAGTGGAAGATCACATTGATTATCAACAATAAGTTCTCCAACTTGTAAAGGATGACCTCACTCTGGCGCATAATTGAATGAAACAACAGGTAGATCAACATCACAATGAAAGAAGTTTTGATGTAGCAGACTGGGTATTTTTACTATTACAACCATACAAACAAATATCCATCAAGCAAGCTAAGAAGGATAATAAATTATCACCCAAGTACTGGGAGTTGCATGGATCTTCCCGAGTACCCTAGTTTTCCATGTTCCATGCTTAAAGAATGTTACCAATGACAAGCTCCCAGTTCAGACAATGTTTCCAGAACTTGACAAAGAAGGAAAAATCACATTTGAGCCTAAAGCAGTCACGAAAACAAGAACCTAACAACTATGGAATCGATTAATTTCAGAGTATCTCATTAAGTGGAATAAATTACACACTGAAGATTCCACATGGGAGGATGAGAATTTTATACAAAAGCATCTAGAACTACTCAAGCGTTGAGGACACCAGTTTTTTGAAGGAGAGGGCATGTTAGGTACCTATAATACTAGTGTATCCCCCTTATTGTTATTGTTAGTGTAGCCTCCTATTATTATTGTTGTACCCATATATTCCCCATATTGTTATTGTTGTGCCCTTACATTATTATTGTTATGTAGGCTCTGATCATATTGTGACCCCTTAGACACCTATATATGCCAAGGTGGTCTTATCATTTGTATCATCGAAGAATTGTTCATTTATGTAATGTAAAGGAGGCTTCCCCTTGGAAGAGGTTGATTTTTAGGTCGTTGATCTATCTTTTAGTCTATTTTGTGAGTTGGTTGCGTAACATGATTGATCCTTTTTCTTTGTGTTTGAGTGTATCTTTGAATTTTCATCATGTCTCATGATTTTTATCAATTTATTTGATTAAATCTTTCTCATGTTTTGATGCATGAAAATTTCACTTACTTGTCTTATGCGTGATTTGATTTTAACTATGTCTTGCTTGCGTCACTTTGCTTTTTGCATGAGATTGTACCAGTCCATTAATGCATGCAATTGATTAATGGATTATATTATTTTAAGATTTAACATTCTTTCATGTCTTTTCATATGTTCATCATGCCTACATTGCATGATTGATCATGAAAGATAAAGTAGAATCATAGCCTATCAAGAAATGACACAAATGGTGTAAAAGGTCAAGTATTTAATTAACAAGCAAGAAAAATAAATGTGCCACATGCACATGGGATAAGGTTATGGAAAATAAAGTATCAACACATAAGTTAGTGACATAAGGTTTCATCTAATTAAGGAATATAATAATCTTACATCTTACATAGTTGCATCGCAAGATTCATGGCATCAACAACAAAAAATCAAGGATAAGCATGGAAAGAATGGTACAAAAAGTGGTGAAATGAAGGAAATGACCAAGGCGACACACATAAGGATATTTAATAAGATGATATAGTAAGCATATGCATTCTTAAGCAATGGGAGTTTCTCAGGCAAATTTGAAAGTGAAGTGATGGATTATTCCTTGTTTTCCTCATAGGTTCATTTGATGCTTAGAGGCCTACTTTGAGGTTTGAAATTTGTTCCACATGTAAATATACCAATACAATTAAGTAAATAGATCAAATTTGATATGATATGAATGAAATATGCATAATACATAAACTTTGATTTCGAGTGAAGCAACATTTCAAACAATATCCATTTATCCCCTAATAACCTGTTATTCACATCTTTGGTGATGTGTCTAAGTGGAATTTCTAATGTTGGAAGAGGATACCAAGATTTTTGGGTCCATTTAGACTCAAATCAATCAATGGAATTTGATTTTGAGGTCCATGAATATGAAAACATGATATAAACAATTCCTTGTAAGGGTGTCAATTTTGGCTTCCTACGTTATATAAGTTGTCACAATTGAAACAAAATATGGCTTTAAACCACTCATTTGAAATTTCTTAGTTTCTTATATACTTAGAAACATGTAGTTAAAAAAATTGAGGTCATATGAATAAATTACAAGTTTATCAAGGTGGAAAACCAAGGCACTTGTCAACACTTCATTTAATTGATTTTAATGGTTCGTTAGGGTTTCTTTGAGATTATTTTTTATCTTTATTTCACATGTGAATTTTTTTGATGGTAGAAATGTTCATTAATCATGTTTCAATTTACTTTTTTAGGGAAAGAACCATAAACCTACTAGAACATGAATGACCTTGCATGACCACCAATGAGTTAAAAAAGGGCCATGAACTAATTGAACTGTAGAAATGTAATGATTCAATTGATAGGAAATGAATTTTACAATGATGAATGTACGTATCAATTTTCACATTAGCCATGAAGTTTTCCTCAACTCTAAAGCATGTTTTGTCAAGTATAAATCTAAATTGCTTAGTTGGGGTGTTTGTTGTTTTCCCAAACTAGTGATTTTCCTCATGAAGGAAAAATCATTGAGTATGAATGCCATCAATCCTATAAGGAGAGTGATTGAGACTTGATAGAATAGGAAGAGAAAATTTACCTTTCTGGGGCAAAGAATGATGCGAAAAGAAATACTTTTGGATGTATTTATTAACAAAAGATAAACCAATGTCCGCATGGGGTAGCTCAAGTGGCAATGGCCGTGGAAATGAAGTCTCACTGAACCGAAGATCTTGGGTTTGATTCTTGTGCTACCCTCCCTGGAAATGGGGTGAATAATGGACATGTAAAAACTCAAAAATGAGAAGGTCCCACCTAAGCTTACAAAAAAAAAACAAAAGATAAACCAATGTTTAGGAAGGTCATAGGTTGGGCATTTAGCATTTCAACCCAATGATTATCATTGATGTTTTAGATACCTATTGAATTTGATTTCCTTTATTTATTAGGAGATGAAGAATTTCAATTATTTAATGTTGATCATTTCCTCTTTCCTTTCATTTCTCATCCTTTATATTGCAACAACTTCCTTTTTATCATTGATTTCTCTCTCCATTCTCCTTTTCATTTTGAAAGTGTAAGCCCATCGAAAGGCATTTCAATACGAAAGCAAAAATAATACCCATTTTTTAAGTTCTATGAAGTTCCTAAATGAGAACAATGTTCCTCTATTAGAAATAGATTTTGTAGTTTATTGGGTTTTTAGAGAAACATTTTCAAGTTTTAATGGATGCCGTTGTTTAATTTGTGAAAATGAGATGAGAAAACATCATAGTGGTGCATTTTCCACCTTTGAAATTATAGTTACATATTTGAGTATCTAAGTCTATTACACTATTTGAATAATTGATTTGTCATTTCTATGGTTGTTAGGGGAATGTTGATCACCATGGAAATCACGCTATTGGGAAATGTAATGTGTTGTGAATCCTTGGGAATCGTTAGAGAAGGATGAAACAAGCTTTATTTCCAAGAGCCAAACTAAGAAACATTTTTCCTTATCTCAAGAATTTAAACATTTTTCTTTAAAGTGTAATAGGATTGCAATGATTTCTTGTTTATTTTTTTTGCTAATATTCTTATTGTTATCGGGAAATCTAGTGTCTATGCAGAGCTGCTAGTCCCACTAAGACGGGTATCTATCTTAGAAACAAACAGATTAAAGTACTTTCATTTTCCTTTATGAGAAGTAGATAGGAAAGGATCAAAGAATACCAACCTCGATATTTCGTTTGGTTCTTTGCTTGTTCCTTCTCCTCACCGACAGGTCTTTGCCGCTTCTCCCTTGACCATTCCGCTTCAAAGAGTACCTGTAAAGTCAAAGCAGCATAATACCTTCAAAGTGCAAAGATCTACAATCATAAGCAATATAGGACCAGATATATATTGACCACACAAATGCATATACTATCAGACATACAAGAATGTGGAGGAAAACTTGAATAGCTTTATTGATGTAAAGATTAGAAGAGAGGATTACAACCCATTGATTTGACCCAGCGTCATCCTTCCAGCATGAAAGCCCTTCTTCACCTCATGAAAAGCTTATATCACCCAACACTATGATATTCCACTAGGAAACCAACAACACTTCCTTACAAGATACAAAATTCTAGCCTCTGGATCTCTGGGATGAGGGATCCATATATAGATGATTGCAGGGAGGTGAGTCAGCTTCAGGGATTTTGATTAGTGTCTTCTCTCTGATAGTTCTTGATTCCACTTAGAGATTGATGATCTCTTACTCATCCCTGACTAAATTCAGAGAGGCAAGTGTCACAGGAGAAGTTTCTGGAAGATTCCATAATCATCCACCTCGCAAACTGTCTTTGCCATTTGTCCATTCTTGCCCATCGCACCCTACAGAAGGGCTTTCCAGTATGCATCGTACCTTTTACACTGAGCAGGTGAGATGCATCGCACCCTTAGCACTGAGCAACCTGTATGGTCCAATTTTGACCAGTTCTGAGTAGTTTTCTGTGGAGAACTTCTGGGAGATGATGTAATTAGCTGACCTTGTTCCTTTAGGGCATGAAACAACACTTTTAGGGACTCAGAAGCCCTTGGTTTATGGAGATATATGATTGGGGTTGCAGTGCCCAAAAATGTCTATAACAGTTGCCCCTAAATCATGAGGTCGTTAATCTTTTGATGTCGGGTGAAATGCTTTATCATGAGGATCCGAGGTTTTTCGAACTGGAAAGTGACCTGTAATAAGATACAATACAATACATTATCTTCATAACATTTTCATGATCTAGCTGAGTTGGGCATTCCCATGCTCAACTTTATAAATTTATTTTCATGTACATAGGACATACAACCGTCTGTGTGGAAGACTGATGATTCTGATAGAGCCATCATCCTTTGATTCGGATGATCATCTGTGCAACAATCATGTACATTTGATGTCTTTATTTTCCTGAATATATTGCAGCCTGGATGGATGAAACTAGATTCGGGGTCTTCAAACTCATCCAATCTTCGCCCGAAGTACAAGTCGATCCATGTGAAAAATGTTCTGGAGTCGAACATGGAAAGACATCGCCTGATTACCAGCCAATGATTTAAGTTGTTAACAAGCACGAGATGAATCATCGATAATGATGATGACCCTCAAGGTACGACAATACAATTCACATGGTGTAAAATGGGACTTAGCGTCGAACACCACACAAAATATCTCAGTCGAAGGCCATTGATGTAAACCTCTCACCGAAAGTGAGAAACTTGCCATTGAGGCATGCAAGCTTCAAAGTACTGAAAGGGTTGTTCCTAGGTCGACTTCTTGGATAATGAGCTGATTTCGACAAGAAGTGACCCATTGCAGGAGGGCCTTAATGAATCCCACATCTACGGCACAGAATGGAGCAAATGACTTTTGGAGGTGAAAACGATATGATGATACAGGGTTCAGGGTGGCGGTCATGAAAGAATGAAGCGTAAAGGTATTGCAGCGGATGAGACACAAGATGGGTTGGTGAATTCTTTGATCGACTTCTCTTGAACATATCGGCGACACTGAAATGGATTGGTAGCGTTAACCCCAAATATGGATGGTACAGTGGACCAATGGTAATATGGCCGGTGAATGGAATAACCCAACCCGACTCAATCATGGTGATGGAGTGAAAGTGTCATGTTCAAGAGCGACTCGATACCAATAAAGTTTCTTCAAGTTTTCTTCCCAATTTTTCCCCAGTCATTGCTGGCCAGTACCTCTTTATTTTTATCAAGCTTGAGGAGGATAACATATGCTTGTTCTATAATTTTCCCTTCGGGCAAACCTGTCGCTATGTTTTAACGAGCCTAGCGACAGTGAAACTCGTTCTTGTCTGCATGGACAAGTTTGTTGCTATTGGTTTTAACGAGTTTAACGACAAAGACAACTCGGTCCTTTTCCAATTTTAGAGAGTTTGAAAAGGGACAGAAAGGAAACTCCAGTGATCCTTTTTCGTCATGTAATCCCTTAAGTCTGAAAAAGTATAAAATAATATGAAAGGGATGAATTTTCGATAGTTTTAATGAGCTGAACAAGACAAGCGCTCGATATTTTTGTGTAATAATCCCTTAGGTACAAAAAGATTAAAATCGAGAGGAGGGATAGCACTCTCGGTAGCTTTAACGAGCTGGAGAGGCCGAATGCTCAGCAATCTTTTCATATTTTACGAGTCAGACGAAAAGAGCTTAAAGGAGACTCACCTCTTGAGGAACGAATTATATTTCCAGGTAGCAGCTGATTCCAGGTAAGGTTTAGAATTTTCCAATCACGGCAGTGTCACAAGGATGGCTAACAGAATCACTCTTCGCAGCTGTTCCTCAAAAGGGGTAAACAATCAAATGGAGGCGAATGATCAGCTAAAACAGAGTGGAGGTGATGGTAAGAACACGAGCAGGGCTCAAAAAGCTGATGATAATGCGTTCACAATGGTTATTTACCAGAGGTTGGTTCATTTTTTAATGAGCTTAAACTCTGGGTGGAACGTTTGCTCATTGCTTAGGTTTAATTTTTAATGAGCTTGAACTTCGCATAAAAACTGCTCGTGCCAGTCGTATAATAAGGATGTCTCATTGATAGGTTCAATTTTTAGGGAGCTTGCACCATTCAAAACTTTGCTCCACTGCCTCTTGCATGCAAGCTAAGAATGACCAACTACTGTCCTAGGGGTTAGCTAACTACTAAGGTCGGGTAGGAAAAAATTTCCTTTGTTTCGCCGATGCCATTTGGCCCCTACGAAGGCGAACGGTTGATTCGACCACTCACCCAACTTAAGTAGTTGAAGTTAGCAAAACTATGGAGTTAGCATTACGCTGGTCACTTTTCACTTGTGCACAAAAGGTTTGCATGCCCCCAGGTATAGTGAAGTAGAGATTCCCAGGTTACCCTCAATTTGCAGACAAAACAATTGTTCTATCGGGAAAGGCCTACCTTTTCTAGGTTACCCTTCAATCTGCAGACAAAACATTCATTCTATCGCGAAAGGCCTACCTTCTAACAGAGGTACCTTATTCCGGTCTAATCCCATTTTCCTATATGGATGGGTGTGTCAGACTAGTCATATATCCTCTGTGGAAACCTACCCTATACCTAAAGTTTTTCTGCCGAAGTAGACCAGCGTGCATGCCCCCTGGTTTCAGTCATGGCCATCGAATTACTCACGTTCTTCAGGTGGATGGACTAGAGATTGATGAGACAATACTTGCATGAAAAAACCATTTAGGGATGGTATTTGACTATTAGCTATGTGTGAGCCGGGGAACAAAAGCTGGTCTACGAGCTGGACCACTCGGCCTTCATGCTGAAAACACATTACTCGAAATAGTGAGGAGACAATGGCTCCCATGCTATAAATATAGCCGCGCCTAAGGAACAGATTATAATCTAAAGGTCCTTGGACTACCATTACGTTCAGATACATGGTTTTCCCTCTCAAGGTTATAAGAAAACTTGGAAGGATCCCTAATGGTCGACTGGTTCCTTTATCAAAGCCTGTTAGATTCCACATCTTAGGCATAAGCGATGGTGAACCAAGCGCTTTCCAAGAAGTTGAGGAAATGATACCCACAGAAGCCCCCTCATCTATGATGGTACCAACCATGACCATTCTGTAGGTTTGAACAATGATTTGGAATGGTACACTAGCCAGTAAACGGGGTCTTCCTAGTAGATTCCAATCGAAGGAAACGACTAGGTTGCTCAGAGGTGGGACTGAATAAACGGCCGGGTATGACTCTGATGAACTTCCTTCTTGCGGTAAAGGAACGGGTAGATTTCCCCCATGTTCATCAGAGTCCGTGTTTATGAAAATAATTTGAATGGTGTCGTTCTCATTCTCTTCAGTGATTGTATCATCTGAAGATGGACCTTCCGAAGACAAGACTGGGTTGACTGCCGCCTCAACCTTTTGACTTTCATCTGGTATGGATTCAACGAGTTTATCTTCAATGATAGATGCTTCAATCGACCACAAAGTTGTGTTGGTCGGATTTTCAACTAGTGATGGACTCGGCAAGAGTTTCTTATATCCAGGAGGAAGCCGCAGCGGTGAAGCGGGATGGTTATCCAAGACTCTTTTAGCTTCGTCTAGGAAGGGACAACGGTGGATGACATGATTGCCTTCGCATAGTTTGGAAGGAAATTTACATCTTCCTTTCTGTCTAGAGAATTCATTTTCACTAGTTGATGGTGTGATTTCAACATGATCATCAGAGGTTGATGACACCAGATTGTGAAAACGAGGAGACCAGTCCCTTAAGATCCAGGGGATACAAGGACAATCTCGATGATAGTGGTCCCCTTTGCAAATGACACATGGAGATTTAGGTCTGGACGATGCTGTGTGTGGATTTTCACTAGATGATGCATGGTTACCCCTTTTTTCCTTTGGCTCCTTATTCTTCTTTTCCTTCTTCTCCTTCCCCTTCTTCTCCTTCTTAGTTACTTGATTTTTTTCTTTACCAGCTTCATCAAGCGAAGAGGAAGGAGGAGAGGGAGAAATAGACAAAGTTGAAGGTTGGGGGGTAACTCTAGTATCATCTAGTTGCTGACTTGATTGTTCAGGAATCACAGTATTCTGAATGACGGAGGTCGAGAAGAGCCATATTGGCAAGCCAATCGTCAATCCTAGAAGTGACAATGTGGCCATATGAGGTGCACCAACATCTCCCGAAGAGGAGAAAGGACCAGGATTTCCTCCAAGGGGAAATCTTTGGTTGGTGGAATCCATTTTCTCAACCTAAGACCAACGAGGGAATAGTGATTTTATTCTGATTAAAATAAATTGTAGACACTTTGACACAACCTGCCTTTTCAATTTTTAAGAGTCGAGAAAAAACAAAAGATGACTCTAGTCGCCTTCGATTTTTAATGAGCTTGAAGTGACAAGTGCTCAGATGGACCTTTTCCTTTAAGGAGTCTGAAAAGGAAAGAAAGAGACTACTCTAGAAATATAGACAAATGGATTACCAAACCAATCACAAAACTGCAGAATACTTTTTACGGTACGACAGTCAATCTTCCAGAATGCTGTGTTCAGTGCATTGCGATCGATAGGGCGGTGTTGAGATTGCAACAAGATGATGGAGCTTAGTGAAAAGAGTCGCCTTCACTAAGTGGGCCCGCAGGCTATTTTTGGCGCAAGTCTATTTTTAGACTATGTCTATTTTTAGACATATGGATCATGTCTATGTCTATGGATGATTGATCAAGTTGGGAAAAATAGATGGACTTCTATTTTTGATGAAAGTGTGAGTGATCACAGTGTGAGTGATCAAGTCTATTTTTAGACTGGCTGTCAAAAATAGAAAAGTCAAATATTATTATCTCACAATAATATTTGGACTATAAACTTAATCTTATTCTCTTGGAGCACTTCAGTTTGAGCTACGGAAGTGGCACATGCAGCTGTCAGAAGGAAATTCGTTTTTCTTATGAGTCAGTTGATTTGTTACATGCATGACTTCAGTTAGAACTCAAGTGAGTTGAGTTTAGTGGACTGAAGGTACAGTTGATGGAGTTGTGTTCAGTTTAACTTAGTTAAACTGGTTGTAGTTAGTCTAACTGCAGATAGACTAATGATGAGTTGTTAAACTAATTATTAACTCATAATACAACTAAAGAATACATCAGTTAACTCAGTTGCATGTCAGTGCATGTTCAGTTCAACAGGGACAGGTGGTAGAGAATCAGATTGCTATCAGTTGTGACTATAGTTGTGCACCAGATCTTGCACAATCAAAGGATTGAGTATGCCAATGAGTTTGCTCACGTATTTGGCCCACATTTTAGCCTTTGCTCACGTCCACAAAGAGTGAGTGACTATTTTGCAGGTGAAAATCGAGTTTGGGAAGCAATTCTCATCAGTTTTCAGAGCAGGTTTGAGCAGTGGAGGCAGGCAAGCAGTGGAAGAGATTTGGAGATCAGATCTGAGCTGTATTGTGTGTAACAGAGGTGGAGATACTTGTGAGAAGTATTATGCTGTGTAATGTTACATGACTCAATCATTAATATACAGATAGTGTGGGGTTTTTAGCGAGATGCTTTCCCCGTGATACATACTGTGTTAATGTGTGAATGCTCTTGATGTTTTATTGTTATTGATGCTGCTATATTCTTGATCAACGTAGAGGAGCTTATGTATTGTGTATGTTTTCCGCATTAGTACATGATCAGGATAATCTCCATTGAATATGTGTTAAATTATTCAAAATTTCTACATGGTATCAGAGCTAGATAATTGTAGAAAAAGTTTCTACATGGTATCGGAGCAGCTTGATTTGTAGAAGAGATTTTTACAGGATATCAAGCGAGGGTTGATCGGAAGCAGTTGAGTTGGTTGCTGGTGGAATTCGAATTTGCAGCAGTGTTTTTGAAAATGTCTTTCAACGGATTGCAAATGTTATTCCAAAGCAAGAGCGACCTGGCGCTCAAGGATAAACTCAGTAACAATAAAGGTGAGAATGGATCTTCATCAAAGGTATCTGATGAAGAGAATTGTGCTTTGGCTGCCAAAGCAAAGAAAGGGAAGAGCAAGAAAGCTTCTCAGTCTGGTGCGAAAGGCAAGAAGCAGGATATGTCCAAAGTGAAGTGTTTTCACTGTCACCAACATGGACACTATGCCACAAATTGTCCGCAGAAGAAGAAGAACAAGCAAGCTGCTGGATCTGCAGGGGGAGAGGCTTTAGCTTCTCAGTTTGAGCTTGATTTTTCATTGATCGCATGCTTGGTTTCAAGTGTGATGGGATCAGTGTGGTTCTTGGACAGTGGTGCGTCTTTTCACATGACGGGAGATAGAGATTTGTTCTCTGATCTGGAGGACAAAGATCTTGGAGTGCACATCGAGATGGGCGATGATGGTAGATACAGTGCGACCGGTATCGGTACCATTTCCTTTGAGAGGGAGTCTGGTAAACCCTTTGTATTGAAGGAAGTCATGCATGTTCCAGGATTGAAGAAGAATCTCATCTCAGTGGCGATGTTAGAAGACAAGGGGTATGATGTTGTTTTCAGTGAGGGAAAGGCCTTCCTGCGCAGCAAGACAACTGGTGAGACCCGGAAGATAGGGGTTCGAGTGAGGAACCTTTATCAGTTGCATGTAGATGGATGCGCAGCAATGGCAGGCAAGGCAGAAGGATTGGTGAGCCGGGATGATGGCGAGTTGTGGCACAGGAGATTGGGTCACCTTCACCATGGAGCCTTGAAGATACTGCAGCAGATCACTACAGGGCTTCCTAAAGGCACACTTGCGCAGTCAGATCAGTGCAAGGGGTGTACTTTGGGGAAGTTTGTGAAAGCCACCTTTCACGAGAAGGATAGTCGCGCCACGACGATCCTTGAGAGAATTCACACAGACGTGTGTGGACCTTTCTCAGTTGCTTCGACAGCAAAACACAGGTATTATGTGATTTTTGTTGATGATTTCTCTCGTAAGTGCTGGATCTTCTTCATGCAGAAGAAGAGCGAGACATATTCAAAGTTCTGTGAATTCAAAGCACTGGTCGAGAAGGAGTCGGGGAAGAAGGTGAAGGCTCTTAGGAGCGATAATGGTGGTGAATACATCTCGGACGAGTTCAAGGATTTCTGCAAGGCAGAAGGGATTCGTAGAGAGCTCATAGCTCCCCATAACCCACAGCAGAATGGGGTAGCTGAGCAGAAGAACAGAACGATTGTGGGTGCTGCACGGGCAATGTTGCATGATCAGGGCCTACCCCTTCACTTGTGGGCGGAAGCATGCAATACAACATTTTATGTGCAGAACCGTTGTCCTCATAGGATACTTGGCATGAGTACACCCGAGGAGGCTTATTCTGGTAAGAAGCCTGATCTTTCTCATTTGAGGATTTTTGGTGCTAACGTTTACATGCATGTGACGAAGGATGCCAGAAAGAAGTTGGAGCCGACTGCAGAGGTTGGGATATTTGTGGGGTACACTGATACGCCCCACAACTATCGTGTGTATTTGCCAGACAGTGGTAAAACTGTTGTGCGACGGGATATAAAATTTCAGGAGGAGAAAGCCATGAAGTGTTCGCTTGAGAGGGAGCTACACTTGCATGCAGATGAGGAACTATTAGTTCCTAAGGATGAGCTTCAGGACGTGGATCAGCCACAGGACGAGGTTCATGGAGTGGAAGAGACCACTCATGCAGCGCCAACCATCAGAGGGCGAAAGCGCTTGACAGAAGCTGAGCGACTGGCTCAAGATGCAGAGAAAGTTGTAGGACCACCTACAGCCCAACGCAGGCAGAGACAGTCACCTGATCGGTACACTGGATACATGGCTCTTATGAGCAAGTGTGTTGTGACTGAGCCATCCTCTTTCGAGGAAGCTGTGGAGGATCCCGCATGGGTAGATGCCATGGTGGAAGAGTATGATTCTATTGTCAGAAAAAGTGCATGGGAGATTGTTCCTAGACCGGAAGGGAAATCAGTGGTGGGTTCGAGATGGATCTACAAAGTTAAGCAGGCAGCTGACGGGAGTGTGGAGAAGTACAAGGCAAGATTTGTTGCCCGAGGCTTTTCACAGATTGAGGGGATCGATTATGAGGAGACCTTTGCACCTGTCGCAAGGTATTCTTCCATACGGACGATTCTTGCTCTCTCAGCGCAGATGGGATGGCACATTCATCAGATGGATGTGAAGACTGCGTTCCTCAACGGAGTCATTGAGGAGGAGGTGTACATTGAGCAACCCGAAGGCTTTGAAGTCTTCAGCAGCGAGTCGCATGTGTGCAGGCTCAAGAGAGCGCTGTATGGGTTGAAGCAAGCACCACGTGCTTGGTACACACGGATAGACAGCTATTTCACAGGACTTGGATTCTCCAAGAGCGAGGCGGATCCGAACCTATACCAGATTGTGGTGGAGGGTAAGTTGCTTATCATTGTACTGTATGTTGATGATTTGATTCTAACGGGTGATGAGCTGTTGATACTGTCATGCAAGAAGGATCTTGCTACAGAGTTTGAGATGAAGGATTTGGGCCTCCTTCACTATTTCCTAGGATTGGAAATATGGCAGCGCAGTGGTGGACTGTTTGTTTCTCAGGGCAAGTATGCTCGGGAGATACTGGAGAAGTTCAACATGCATGGCTGCAAGCCTGTTGATACTCCTCTTCCTGGAGGTTGGAGGAAGGAGGATGCCACTTCGGGAGAAGAAGTGGATGCCACTGTTTATCGACAGTTGGTGGGGTCGCTGATGTATTTGGTCAATACACGACCTGATATATGCTATGCAGTTAACCAGCTTTCACAAGCTATGGTTAAGCCTACCAAGCTCTTCTGGAAGGCGGGCAAGCATGTATTGCGCTACTTGAGAGGCACATCGGGATATGGTTTGTGGTACAGACAGGAGGATGAGGTGAAGCTATGTGGCTTCACGGATGCAGATTGGGCAGGGAGCCCAACAGACAGAAAGAGCACATCAGGAGGGGTCTTCAGTATCGGATCGACAACAGTTTCTTGGTACAGCAGGAAGCAGAGATCCGTGGCACTCAGTTCAGCGGAGGCCGAGTATATGGCAGCAAGTTTGGCTGCATGCGAGGCTATATGGATGAGGAAGATCCTGGTTGGTTTGTTCGGTTCTCATTTGGATCCTACTGTGATTTACTGTGATAACCAGAGTTGCATTAAACTCTCGGCTAATCCTGTATTTCATGATAGATCTAAACATATTGACATCAGGTACCATCATATCAGAGATTGTGTGCAGCGGAGGATCATGTTACTTTCGTACATTCCAACGGAGGATCAGGATGCTGATATTCTGACGAAGGCTCTCACCAGGAGCAAATTCGAGTACCACCGAGGCAGGATAGGGGTTGCTGATAATCCATATCTTGTTGAGAGGGAGTGTTGAGATTGCAACAAGATGATGGAGCTTAGTGAAAAGAGTCGCCTTCACTAAGTGGGCCCGCAGGCTATTTTTGGCGCAAGTCTATTTTTAGACTATGTCTATTTTTAGACATATGGATCATGTCTATGTCTATGGATGATTGATCAAGTTGGGAAAAATAGATGGACTTCTATTTTGATGAAAGTGTGAGTGATCAGTGTGAGTGATCAAGTCTATTTTTAGACTGGCTGTCAAAAATAGAAAAGTCAAATATTATTATCTCACAATAATATTTGGACTATAAACTTAATCTTATTCTCTTGGAGCACTTCAGTTTGAGCTACGGAAGTGGCACATGCAGCTGTCAGAAGGAAATTCATTTTTCTTATGAGTCAGTTGATTTGTTACATGCATGACTTCAGTTAGAACTCAAGTGAGTTGAGTTTAGTGGACTGAAGGTACAGTTGATGGAGTTGTGTTCAGTTTAACTTAGTTAAACTGGTTGTAGTTAGTCTAACTGTAGATAGACTAATGATGAGTTGTTAAACTAATTATTAACTCATAATACAACTAAAGAATACATCAGTTAACTCAGTTGCATGTCAGTGCATGTTCAGTTCAACAGGGACAGGTGGTAGAGAATCAGATTGCTATCAGTTGTGACTATAGTTGTGCACCAGATCTTGCACAATCAAAGGATTGAGTATGCCAATGAGTTTGCTCACGTATTTGGCCCGCATTTTAGCCTTTGCTCACGTCCACAAAGAGTGAGTGACTATTTTGCAGGTGAAAATCGAGTTTGGGAAGCAATTCTCATCAGTTTTCAGAGCAGGTTTGAGCAGTGGAGGCAGGCAAGCAGTGGAAGAGATTTGGAGATCAGATCTGAGCTGTATTGTGTGTAACAGAGGTGGAGATACTTGTGAGAAGTATTATGCTGTGTAATGTTACATGACTCAATCATTAATATACAGATAGTGTGGGGTTTTTAGCGAGATGCTTTCCCCGTGATACATACTGTGTTAATGTGTGAATGCTCTTGATGTTTTATTGTTATTGATGCTGCTATATTCTTGATCAACGTAGAGGAGCTTATGTATTGTGTATGTTTTCCGCATTAGTACATGATCAGGATAATCTCCATTGAATATGTGTTAAATTATTCAAAATTTCTACAGGCGGCAGACACGGATTCATATGGATAAAGGATATAGCCTATTGTGGTCTCCCAATATATACTTGATGGTATGTGGGAGCACAAGTCCGTACTGGCACTTGTCGTCTCAAAGAAGAGGAATCACCCAACCAACAATGAAAGCAATAGTTACCAGGCTTTACGACGCTGGAATACGTCTCTAGCCTAGACTTCTAAATGTTGTGCATTAGGTTCCAAAGTGTTTTTATGTTCATTGAATTTATTTTACAGTTGATCTTTCTTAAGAAATTTGCCTTTCAGGTTCACCGCATGATGTAGATATATAATTCCTAAAATTCAATCTAAGATGATAAACAATCGTTTAATCTTCTTTTTGCAATGAAAATCCTAGCTACTAAAGAAAGAGAGATGATATTCTTTCAACATAGAGCAGAGAGCACACACTAGATGCACTGTCCTAAATCAACAAGCAGTCCAAATGCAAATGCACACGCATGTATTTGTTTTCAGTCTTCTTAATGTGTGAATGACAAGAAGAATGCTAAGTACAAATCTGAATTATCTTTTCAAAGCGACAGTACTAACAATTTTTCTTCAAAACATGAAAGGAAGATAATGATGATAATTTGCGATCTTGAGTTGAAAACTGCTTTCGACACTTGAAAAACCACTAATTCAAATAAAATACAAGAGTAACTGTATAATCGAACATAAAAAACTATAGGATTCTTTTCTTTGACTGAAAACGACACTTGCGACACTTCCAAATCAAAAGATGATAGTTTGATTACACTATTTTTTGTAAAAGAGAACTATAAATGGCACATAATACATAAAAAACATTCACAATTCTTTGTACTATGGAGGCAGAATCATGCAAAGGAAGGGAGTTTCCACAGTGGTATACTAATCACAGACAACAAAACTCCTGAATAAAGCTGAAGAGAGTGAAACAAAAAACCAAAATCTAGAATCAGAAGAGGTCTTATCTGATCAGTGCACCTGCAACACAGGGAAAGTGCGATGCAACACACCTACTGCACATGGGAGGTGCGATTCATCCAGATTCCCAAGAGGAGAAAGTGCGATGGTCCAAGGATGAGACTTCAACTTGGTTCTTGGTCACAGCTTAGTTCAGGGATTTAGGCCGAGCTAATGATAGTCAGTAAATAGAAATCATAGGGGCTGATCTAATGAGGTTACTAGAGCCACCACCAGGGCAATTAGGATGTTTGCAAATCAATTGTTCAATTTATAAACAAAACCTGGAGATAGACTAAAGCAACATTGATATACTTTTCACTTGCATAGAAAATGCAGTTCGAAGGCTAGCTGGCTTGACTTCAGGCTCCGTCTGTAAGTTTATAAAACAAACAAATATAGACAAGCAAACAATCTATTCGCTTCCCAGTGGAGTCGCCATTTTGTTATCAGGAAATCTAGTGTCTATGCAGAGCTGCTAGTCCCACTAAGACGGGTAGCTATCTTAGAAACAAACATATTAAAGTTACTTTCTTTTTCCTTTATGAGAAGTAGATAGGAGAGGATCAAAGAATACCAACCTCGATCTTTCGTTCGGTTCTTTGCTTGTTCCTTCTCCTCACCGACAGGTCTTTGCCACTTCTCCCTTGACCACTCCACTTCAAAGAGTACCTGTAAAGTCAAAGCAGCATAATACCTTAAAAGTGCAAAGATCTACAATCATAAGCAATATAGGACCAGATATATATTGACCACACAAATGCATATACTATCAGACATACAAGAATGTGGAGGAGAACTTGAATAACTTTATTGATGTAAAGATTAGAAGAGAGGGTTACAACCCATTGAACTAACCCAGCGTCATCCTGCCAGCATGAAAGCCATTCTTCACCTCATGAAAAGCTTAGATCACCCAACAATATGATATTCCACCAGGAAACCAACAACACTTCCTTACAAGATACAAAATTCCAGCCTCTGTATCTCTGGGATGAGGGATCCATATATAGATGATTGCAGGGAGGTGGGTCAGCTTCTGGGATTTTGATTAGTGTCTTCTCTCTGATAGTTCTTGATTCCACTTGGAGATTGATGATCTATTACTCATCCCTGGGCGAATTCAAAGAGGTAAGTGTCATAGGAGAAGTTTTTGGAAGATTCCATGATCATCCACCTCGCAAACTGTCTCTACCATTTGTCCATTCTCGCCCATCACAACCTACAGAAGGGCTTTCCAATATGCATCGCACCTTTTACACTAGGCAAGTGAGATGCATCACACCCTTAGCACTGAGCAACCTGTATGGTCCAATTTTTGACCAGTTCTGAGCAGTTTTCTGTGGAGAACTTCTAAGAGATGATGTAATCAGCTGACCTTGTTCCTTTAGGGCATGAAACAACACTTTTAGGGACTCATAAGCCCTTAGTTTATGGACATATATGATTGGGGTTGCGGTGCCCAAAAATGTCTATAACACTTATGTTAATTTTCCATTTTCAACCCATAGATATGTTTCTTGCAGTCTCTTATTCCTCAATTTTTTCAAGGTCAAGTTTATAGTGTTTATCCTTTTTGTTAGAGCATTACCTCCACTCATTTTCCAATTCTTGTAAATCCTCTATTTGAAATATTTGCTCTTGTTCAAAATCTCTAGTCTACAAAATTTGTAAACTATTCATTCCAATTTGATAGATTGATCTCACACTTAAATGTTGATTATAGTTTTTTATAAAAGTTTGAGGAAAGGGCCTTGAAACTTGGCTTCTCAATTTGAATCACTTGTTGGAATAATTTTTCATTGATGTTAAAGGGTGAATGGGACAACAATTGTTTGATGATATGCATTCATAAATTAGTTAATTTGGATGAAAAAATACATTAGCTTGGTAGCCCTTGTCATGCCATTTTGTTTGATAGATGGTACACTTTGTGGGTCATCTTGGTTGAAGAGATATTCAAGGTTGAAGTTTGATGCCCCAAATGGATAGGCATCTCACTAACCATTCCCCTACAAATTCATGGCCTTAATAATTCATTGAAGAAGGTCAAAATTACAATTCAAATTGGCCAATTTTATTTGTCCAAAATCGACCTTGAACAATGGTTTTTGAAACACAAAAAACATTTTTTAAAGAAGGCTAAAGTCTCCTCTTACAGGTCGGCCTGAAGTAACAAAACTTATAGCTTGTTGGCTTGAATGTAAACATATACAAGAGTATTTGTAATAATAATTTATTATATATATAAAATGATGTACAAGTGATGTTGAATGTTACAATGAGGACCTGCATATATACTTAGGCATGTGTCCTTTCGTGATTGGACATGTCTTTTAGACATGCCTTTTCACTTAACTAATGGCTATTTAAGATAATCATCATTTCATTATTTATTATTTGCACTTTATTTTTATTTATTTATTTGTTAGGAATTATATCCACAACATTTCCCTTTTCTTCGAAAAGCTTTGTCCTCAAAGCTTAATTGCTGGAAATTTCTTCACTTTGTGTTTGTAATTTTGATATGTATAATTCGTCAATCATCTCGACATGCAAGGCTCATCACTAATATTCCCTTGCAACTGGGATTTTTCTTAATAATTATAATTATTATATAATAATTATAATTAAGTTAATTATATTAATATAGAACTATATTAAATTTATATAATATAGTTTATATATAATGAATTTATTAAAACTATATTAAAGTTATTATGATATAGTTACAACAAATATCAAACGGAAAAGGCATGTTTTTTTTTTTTTAGTGTTTAAAAAAAACGTGTTTTGAACGGTCTGCCATGGTTTACACTGCTGACTGAGGTTAATTTATAGGCAGAGAGACATGATGGCTCATGCTGTTGACTGAGGTCGTTTAAACGTGGATTTGGTGATGCCGTTGAACAACAAACAATCAGGGGGTTTTGCTTTTTTAGGCACAATTGTGAACAATGGAGGGACCGTGCAATGAAGGGTTGGTGGACATGGATAACACAGTGGATGGAAGGCCAACATATAGCAGTAGTGGAAGGTGTGTCAAGAAACATAGAGGACTGCGGTGGCGAAGGGTAAGGAAAATGACGATGGTTAACGAAGCGAGGTGCTGTCAGATGAAATGACTAGAGGTTTTAGACAAGGATTCAGAATGTGATTGTAGTGTGAATCTTATTTGTCAGAATGGCGAAAGAGCAGGGTGTGACGAATGGAAGACGGGCAGTGGAAACAACTTGGATGACGGACATCTTGAGTAGCAACTCTTAAATTCTTTATAATCTTTGAGGTATTGTTCTATCGCAATAACATCCTGGGGATCTTTAGGTTCAAGAGACGAATGCAAAGCTTGCAAAGAAAGTAAAGTTGTCTTCAATGTGAGGGCTACATTCCACTGATATTTTAGAATATCAAGTCAGATTGCACCGGTTTCATTACTTATATTTGGATGCCACACTTTTGTTATAAATTTCATTTTTGGAGGCTTAAACAGATATCCCTCAAGTAACTGAATATCAATTTGAAATACACCTTCTTCATAACTGGTGTCCACAAGACCCTTAATAGTTTCACGCAAGTGTGACAAATCATCATCACAACAAAGACTAATGTTGATGCCTATTATTTTCTTATCCTGCTCTATGTCAGTTAATTCCTTTTATACCCGTTTAACGTCAATGGCAATTGTTGCACCCTCTAAAAGCTGAATGAACAAACCTTTAAGTCTTGTACCTTTAAGTTTCAACGGCAAATGAAGGCTTTCTGAAATCAAAATGCACACTTCCACTTTCTTTGAATCTTCCTCGAGAAAAGGATTCGCTTTATATAGTACTAGAAATAGAAGATGATATCAAGCAATTTCTTGGAGCAATTTGTGGCATTGTTGAATTGATATTATCAATTTGAATCTCAAGTTTGAAATTACCCATTATTTCTGATGGATATTCACACCATGGAGTTTTTGCTTTTGTGGGAGAGAGGGCTAACACTGACATGGGATTGTTTGCAACATATTCTAAGGGTAGTATAATCTTGATTTTTATTTGTGACTTAAGCCTATCATGTGGTTCCAGTACCTCTAAAGTGAAATCTTCGCTGGAACTGGACTTCACTTTCTATGTAGAGGAGGTTGCCAAATTTACAAGATTTCCCGTAGCAACATCAAGCACATATATGGTATTATCAATTGTTTGAGGCCTGGACCTACCATGTGATTCTATTGCATATGTGTTTCCTACATGATCTTTTCCCTGAGTTAAGACTCTGGCACCAGGTAAATCTAGTCTTTGTAGTAATGATGTGATCAACAACATAATACTTGTCATCCTATATTAGCCCATCGTGGATCTCGCAAGCAATTTTTTTTTGTACTCCACTAGCAGGAGGGATTTCTAGTCACCAGTAATCTCCATGAGAGAAAGGGCGAATGGAATTTTGGAAATGGAATATGCTACTAAATTATTCATTCCCTCCACATACTTAAACTCAAAATCGTATGCCTGTAGTTTGTTGATCCACATTTTTTGCCTCTTGCTCAACTCCTTTTGTTCCATGAGGAATATGTTCTCACTGCATTCAAATTTTGGAGCCTACCTTATCATTGTTTCAAGTGTATTCTTGGTCTCCAAGTGTCATTTCATGTCATATTATGTGTTTCAAATGTTCTTGATTGTTCTCAAGTGTCATCACATTGAGTAGAACATATTTGGTGTATTTCATGGTTGCAACAGATTTGTTGTTGTAAAATGGCACTTTTTGGTCGTAGTCGCACACATTTCACCTGTTGTACTTGTGGAATGAATATAAAATGGTATTTTGATGTATAATTATAATTTTTCAAGCTTTTCTAAGTTTTCTCGATGAGTTGATATGTGTCACACATAGTTTTATGTTTCATACTCATCATGTTTGCCCCTTTTGCTATCTTCTACACTTCGACAAATGTTGGTTTCAAAGCGAACCCATTAAGGCAAAGAGTGCATGAGCACACTCTGAAGCCTTGATCAATAATTCTTCATTGTTTAGAAGTGCACCATGCACCATCCAAGAGTGTAAAGCGCACTCCCTAAGCCCTTTCCCCTTCCATGTTTTGAATTGCGCCCTTCAAGAGACCAAGTCATCCTTTGAGAACACTCCGTTAACTTGAATAAGTGTGCCCTCCTTGAGCATGTGAATGCACCTTGAAGGCCTTAAGCCCAACCTTTCAACCTTCCACAGTGTGCCATGCACCCTCCTAACCCTTTGAGCTCATGAGCACACTCTGAAGGCACAAAGATTCATCCTTCAACCTTCAGACTTGCACCATGCACCCCCTTAGGCCTCTTGAGCACATGAGCACACCCTAAAGGCATGCAGCCTTCCTCCTTTAGCCTTTATGAGTGCACCCTATTCCATCCCTCTTTCGCTTGAGCATATAATTCACTTGGGAATCCCGCAACCTTCCTCTTCGTCCTTCAGACTTATGTCGTGCACCCTGCCTTGACTACCTCCCTCTTTTGAGTGCATGTCGAAGCTCTGAAGCCTCCACCTCTTAGCCCTTCAGCCTTTCAAAGTGCGCCCATGCACCCAAAAGCTTTCCTTGCCCCTTTTAAGTGCACTGAAAAGGCACGAACATAAAACATCCATGAAACATGGTAGAATAGGATATTTTCAAGCTGATAGTTTCTTGTCATGAGTGATTGTAGATACAAGTGTTTCAAGAACGACATGGCTAGCACACATGAGGAAGATCGAGAAAAGAGAAAAAACAAAGGAAGATTTAAGGAACAAATAACACATTGAAATCTTGATGATTGAAGCATCCTAAATATTCCAAGATCAAAGACCCTTTGGAGGGTGAAGACATCAATGATCGGAGTTGCATGAAGAATGAAGACACAAGTGGCAGCCATGTCACCACTAAAGAAAATTCATGTCATCGGTGACTATTAGTCCTAGTCATAAAATATAGTGACATGTCATGTTTACATCACATGATGATGTGGAAGTTATGATGTAATGTTGTAATCATTGTAAATACTAATAAGTGGAAGTCCAAGAGTCATGCATGGACAAAACAACCATGGAAGTCCAAAAGGCATGTAATACCAAAAGTCATATGTAATTCTGAAAGTCATTTGTAAGTCCAAAGGTTGTAGAAGTCCAAAGGTAATTAGAAGTTGGAAAGTCAAGAGTCATGGGGATGTGAAAGGTCATGCCTCAATTTATAAAAGGATCCTCATTTCTCATTTAAAAGACTTTTAACCTTGGCCTCTCCCACTAGACATTAGAGAGATAGAGTTAGTACTTTTAGGGAACAAGTAGTGGCTCTAACACTCCACTATTGGAGCTAGTGATGTTCATTGTATTACGTGTCTTGGGAACTTTTTCTTAATACCGAAGCCTTCTAGGCCAACACATTTCCACACATGGATTGTGAATGTTTTTAAGACTATTCTTTGGATGTTTATGATTCATGTTTTTCTTTCACGTGTATTGGAGTAATTGAACTATTTTGATGCCCACGAGGCTTTGGATTGACGGTGAATGAGTGCACTGTTAAGGCACTCCTTGTGATAGGTCACTGGTTCAATTCTGTCATGGGTGCTTACCTACCCAAAAAAAAAAATTGAACTATTTCGATGACTTTGGTGCTTAACTTATCGGAGGTGTGTTGAAATGTTTATAACGATCATCGCATCTATGTGAACTATTTCTCTTGATGTGATACGAGTCTTTCTCATTCATGTGTGTATTCATTAGGGTAGTACTGTTACTTCTCTCTTAGAGGCTCATTTATTTTTCCCCTCGCAGTAAGATAACCTTGATACATCTACAATTGTGCATTCACAAGGTGCACTCACTTGCTCATTCAAAAGGACATTTTCTCTTCTCTCTCATGCTGACAGCTAAAGCCAAGGCATATCATTAAGTAAATGACAGTTGGGTTGTATTTCGAATGGGACTCCTATGCCAAACGGCATGAGGTCTAATTGGGACCTTATATTAGGGACATCCCCTATATGTCGACAGTATCCAACATCGTCAACAATCTGGCATTAGAAGGAGGGTAGCCAATTTTTATGGTTGATAACTTCACACACCCTAACCATTCATCTTCTGGACAAGGTAGCAATATTTAGAGCACCATTCCAACTCCTATTCCTGAAGTAGGAGGGTCTTCTCAGCCTGGTTGAGGGTTGACACACAAACTTACATACGAAATAATATGGGCAATTCAACCTATAACCCATCAATTTGCAAAGGCTATTGATTTAATTCCATGTGCGTAGAATATCCCACATTCTCCGAAGAAAAAAGAAACAACTCGTACTAGTATATTAGTTTCTACAAAGGAATATTTGGTCTTTGCTACTCTTGAAGAGTTAGCAAAATCCTCAAAAGATACAATGCAAGAAGATCAACTTCCACCCATTAATCAAGGGTACGAGGATGACATTTTTTATGGTTTAGACAGTGAAGGAGAAGACTCCTCAGATTCTGAAAAGGAAGAGGAACACCAAGCTGAAGACATGGCCGACCAGGACTTGGATAGGATGGCGCAAGGGCCTCTTGCTCTTTCAGATTTGGATTAGATGGCCCAAGGTCCTCTTGCTCTTTCAGATTTGGATTGGATGGCCCAAGGGCCTCTTTCTCTTCCAGAAAATCTTCATAGGATGCCTAAACATTCAGAAAGACTGTTATCATAATTCGATCCAGATAAGAAGACAAAGGCCAAAGATCACATTGATTACTTTTACATGCATCTACGGATGTTGGATGTAAGATACGATGATGTTGCTTGCATAATTTTTCCTTATACATTAGAAGGTAGAGTAGCAACATGGTACCATAGTCTTCATGTCAATTTAGTCCATAGTTGGAGGGAGCTTAAGAAGTTATTTCTCAAGAATTTTGTTGATTACAATACTCCTACCAGGTTATTGAAAGAGATCGAAGACAATAAAATGGGGGAAAAGAAGAAAGTGAAAGTCTTTAATCATAAGTTCAATTGTATATTAAACAAGTTTCTCCTAGGAATGCAACCACACAATTCAATTACCATTGATTATTACACACATTCCTTTCCCACTAACATTTCCCAATTCGTTAAAATAGTTGCATAGGAAACATTGGCACAAAACTTTACAGAGACAGTCACCATTGAGAAGGACTTGCATGTTATTGGAGTTATCACTAATGATGATGAATCAAAAGACTCTAAGGAAACTAGTAGGAAGTCTCGCTCTTCTTCAAGCGAGGATAAAGATAAGGACTCATTAGATACTGAAAGCTTGACTAGGATGGTGAAAACACTTACCAACGAAATTTTAGAACTAAAGAAAATGTCAAGCAAGACTTCTACTAGCAGCAGACCTCCAAAGTCTTTCGCTTTTCTAAGGAATAATAATAATAATAACAACAACAATCATCCCACCAAGTCTTCCTAGAGTTTGAATGTTGTGTTGAATATAGAAAGTATGGGAATGGATAGTTATTGCTCTTTCCACCATGAATATCATTTAGAAAATACATGCACACAGTAGAACCACAACATGAATGCTCTCGTTGCACACATTGTGGATTCCTTACTAGCAGATGAGGAGACAAAAAAAACAAAAGGAACAAAGGAACCTATGGTGGTTGAAGAAAGCAAGGGCATTGGACATGTAGTGAATGCATTTGATTGTAGATTTCATGTCGACAAGAAGAATTTTGAAGAACCATCACAAAATGGAGCCCCTCCTCCAAAGAAAAATGGTCGATATAGATTGAGGATTAAAGGGCCCATTTATGATAAGGAGGTGATGAGACAAAGATTGAAGGAACAATTGTTAAGAAGGATCTCACCACTGATCAATCTTGCTTAGAAAGCATAGAGTAAGTCTGGAACTGCAACTAATTCCAAAAACACTTCCTCCAGCAACAAGAGTAAGTCCATCACTTCAGAAGTGTCAAATAAAGCCACTCCTCTAGACACTTCAGCACTACTTGCCGGAGGTGAAACAATTGATTATAACATTGTTGAAGATTTGAACAAAACTTGAGCTAATATTTTCATCTATGAGCTCGCAAAGATCGTAGGCCAATATGAACTAACTGTCTAAGCCTTTTCACAAACTTTTCAAGGTGATAAAGTTTCTTCCTCTCAAAAGGATTCTGGTAAGTCAGTTGGTCCCCTTCAATCTATAGTTAATGTTGTATTATTAGAAGCTAACAATCTCTTCCCTCTATTTTTATTAACTTTTGGAATTACAATTACAATTTCCATGATTTCTTAGTATATTCCAATGCATATGTGAATGTAATGCCATTATCTATTACAAAGAAAATAAATGCTTAATGGGACAAAACTGATGCACAAATTATCCAATTGGACAAATCTCTTGTCCAATCTATTGGTGAACTCAAGAATGTGCTTATTAGATTATCACGAGATGATTGATTTCATCAATGTATAAATATTGTAATTATGGACATTCTAGAAGCCTATGGTGTACTCCTGAGTAAAGACTGGTTCAATAAGTTGTAAGGTTATTTTTTATAGACTGGTCACATTTATGGCTTCCATACAAGGGCAGGAATAACTAGATTCAGGTGGAAAGTGAGTCATACATGAAACACACCGTGACACCACTTGAGGGCCACAATGAGCTTGTTGCTTTTGTCGATTTAATTTTTGGAAATTGTTTCCTTGAAACTGACCTCGAGTGTTATCAAGCACAACCATCACCCGTTCCACTTGATACATAGCTTGAGCTCCTCCCATGCTATCAAGATGGTGCAAATGAATATTGTAATATAGATGTGCATAGTAATATTAATAATAGTATAGGAAGTAGCACAATAGCTAATGATATTTGGACTCTATATTTTGATGGTTCAAAGAGGCGGGATGGTTCTGGAGTCGGTTGTGTACTTACAGACCCATGTAATAAGAATCATATCCTTTCATGTCATATGGAGTTTGAGTGTACTAATAATACCATAAAATATGAAGCACTAGTACTTGGACTGAAAAAATCCATCAATCTAAAGGTAGAGACTCTCAAGGTAATTGGTGACTCAGAGGTGGTCACTTGTTAGGTATAGGATACTATCCACTGTGTCTCACCGCATCTTAAAAACTACTAGCAGGTGATACTACACTTTATGGCTAATGTTGATGTTTTCAAAGACGTTTCCATAAAATAGGATGAGCATGATCCGGATTTGCAGGAATCATCTAATTCAACGAAAGGAAACACTATTCCCAAGGGTGTAATGTCCTTGGGGAAGTTATATGACCTACAAAACCGATTTAAGGAATCAACCAATACAAAGGCTCAAAGTTCAAAGTTATCATTTGAAAAGTCAATTTGCGAAACCAAGGAGATATGAAGTTTGTAAACTCTATACATTTTGTTCCCCACATGAGAGACATGCATTTGTCTACTTATTCAAACAATACTATGATGTATTTACATGGATATATGATGATTTAAAGACGTATGATACCTATATTATCCAGCACGTAATTCCTATAAAAGAAGGGGTAAAACTTCTTCAACATAAAATATGGAAGGTCCATCCAACACTGGAACCCCTCATACAGAAGGAATTGAGAAAGTTGTTGGATGCTTGGATCATTTTTAAAGTCAGACAATTCACTTGGGCTTCAAATTTGGTCCCAATTAGAAAGAAGTTCAGTGAAATAAGGCTCTGTGTAGATTTTCACAATATCAACCAGGCATTTGATAAAAACAATTACCGAGTTCCATCCATGGAAAATATTCTCCAAACAATATCTCAGTCTGAGATGTTATTGCTGCTAGATGGTTTCTTAGGTTATAATCAAGTGCTAGTAGTAGAACCTGATCAATTGAAGACTACCTTCAGGACCAAATGGGGAACATTTGTCTTCAAGAGGATTCCATTTGGGCTTATCAATTCCAGTGCTACTGTCCAAAGAACGATGGACATTGCTTTCCGTGGCCTTATTGGCCAGAGTGTGGATGTTTATTTGCATGATGTTACTCTCTTTTCCAAGAGAATATTTGGCAACGTACATCATCTGAAACAAATATTTGAGTGATGTTGAAATTATGGGATTTCTCTTAATCCCAAGAAAAATGTCTTTGGTGTGTCCAAAGGGATCCTATTAGGGCACATCATTGCGAAAAGTAGAATGAAAATTGATCCCAAGAGGGTCAAAGCCATTACACAAATCATATTCCCGGTGAATAAGAAGGTTATTTAATCTTTCTTAGAAAAGATCATTTTTTTGAGAAAATTCATCTTTTATTATGCTTAGATAGTCAAGATTATACAATATATTATTAAGAAGAATGAAACATACAAATGGGATAAACAGCAAAATAACACTTCCGCTCAAATCAAGCAGGCTATTGCAGATGCACCCGCATTATTCAACCTAGACTATGGAAAATACTTCTTTTTTTGTACCTTTGCTTTTGATTCGTCAATTACGGTCGTACTGATTCAAAAGGATACTGAAGGAAATGAGCGACTATTTACTTTATGAGCGCCAGTCTACAGGGGACATAATTAAATTACCATGCCATTGAAAAAAAATCATATGTAGTGGACAAGGCAGTTAAGTATTTCAAGACCTATCTTTTAAAAGCTTATCTAATCATATTTGTACCTCATCCGATAGTGAGAACATTGTTCATGCAACAAGAGCTGAGTGAGAAGAGGGATAACTGCATGACCTGCTTGCAAGAATACAATTTGGAATTCAAACCAGTTCATACCATAAAGGGTTATGGCCTCTATAAGCTAGAAGCCAAAGCAAGAGATTCTCTTGAGAAAGATCTTACAAGTTGGGAGCAGGAGATAGAAATGTACAATATTGAACAAGTTCCTCAGTTTGTGTCTACAACGCCATGGTATGCTGATGTGAGATAATTTCTAGAGCATGGCACCTTGCCCACACACTTATCGACTAAATAGAAGAGGGAAATTCGTTTGAAAGCTCTATCTTACCAACTAGTTCATGGAGTGATTTTTAGAAAGCACCACAATGGTGTCCTACTGAAATGCCATAAGCTGCAAGACACAAAGAATGTACTTAGAGACTTGCAGGATGGACCGACAAGTGGCCACTAAGCGAGCGACACTATAGTGCATAAAGTTATGAGGGCTGGTTATTATTGGCCCACTCTATTAAGAGATGCTCACGCTTATGCCCACAAGTGCCCAACTTGTTATAGGTGTGCCAGTTGATATTAGAGGTTAGCCTCTCCACTGATATGAGTAGTAGTTGAGGAACCATTCCAACAATGGGGCTTAGATGTAATCAAAGAATTTTTTCCTCATTTGTCAAAGCAACACTGATATATTCTCACAATGACAGATTAATTTAGCCAATGGTCAGAATTAATTCCCTTGAGACAAGTAAATGACCAGGAAGTCATCCACTTTTTGCAACAAAATATTATAACTATGTTTGGTGTTGCTATGTCACTTGTCCTTGATAATGCAACTCATTTTTCATCATTGAAACTTTATGAATTCACATTAGAAATTGGGATTGTATTAAAGCATGCATCTAATTATTACCCATAGGGGAATGGTTTAAATGAATTGACAAATAAGAATCTTATCCACATAATCAAGAAAACCATCTTCTCTGATCAAAGGAATTGGAAAATTGCTTTGACCAATGCATTATGGGCTGGTCATGTAACTCCTAAGACTTCCTTGAAAACCTCACCATACTTTCTGGTTTACGGTAAAGAAGTTATCCCGCCCCTGAACCGATATCTTCCAACCTTGCAACTCTCCTAAGAGTCACAAGGTAGACCTTGCCTTTTTGTTCAGAGTAGGATAAAAACCTTACTCAAACTTGAGGAAGAAAGGCTCAAAGCCAAGGATTATTTTTTTGTCCACCAAAGCTGTGTAAAGCACTGGTTGATAAAAAATCTAGGGGCAAAGAATTTCGATGTGGGTGACCTAGTATTGAAGTGGGATAAGCCCCACAAAGAAAAGGGAAAACACACTAAGTTCCGACCTTTGTGGATTAGATCATTCACCATCGATGAAAAGCTCAGTCATAACACATTCAAGATGAAATAATTGGATGAGAGGATTGACCCCCTTCCTGTAAATGGTTGATATTTGAAAGATTATCTTCAATAACAACTACATGTTACTCTGCCTATACAATTTGTTTTGTTTATTTTCCTTTCCATATGTCTCAGTCGTATGTGTGTTATATTAGTCATGTCCTATCATGTCATGTTTGTTGGTCTTTGTACATAATTAAGACCCTTGTGTAAAAGTGCATGGCTCAAAAGGACTTTGTTGTGGAATAAAAGAGAAGCATGACAATCACAATGCTTGGATTTCTGTTGTTCTCCTTCTTTATTTGGGAAAATGCCATAGGTTGAGCTAAGTCCACATGGAAATATGGTTAGTCCAAAAGGAGAACCTTGGGGGAACCTATTAGATTTGCGCCTATGCTAGTATCTGAACTACTCAACTTGGTGTAAATCTAATTGTGTGTTAACACTTGTCCAATCTAGTAGAGAAAGGATAAGGGGAAAATCTGAAGGGAGCAAACCAATATTAGAGGTCTTAAAATAATTATCTGAAGGGGAAAACTCCTTTGCTCTCAATAAGTAAGGATCCCTCTTCCGCCCGTTAAAAATAATAAGTGTTGATGCACAGTGCTATTGTTATGCTCTTAACCTGCAAAGCGATACCCAAACATAGAATTTGCGAAGAAAAGATACCGAGAACACAGAATATGCGAAGAAAATATACCCAGAGCACAGAATAGCAATGATTTTATTATCCAGAGAGAAATGTTCACAGGCCTCTTTGAGGGGGCAACCTCCAATAGAGCAGAGCTCGATTACAAAACAAGACACAATGCTCCTCGCAGGGAGTCTCTATCCTTTATATATGACTCATACATGCAATACCACGAGCCAATATCGTGGATTTTATTAATACCATCTATCTAATACTACCGCCCATTTACCATCTAACTAATACTACCACCCATTTGCAACTAACTGTGGTCCCGTCATTAATTGCGGGTTAACCACTTACAAATATTAATATGGGCTTTATTGACTCTTGACTATGACGTGATCCCATGACATAAATAAGGGGGTTAGGGTGGGACCCTAACATGCCCTCCCCCTTAAGACTAGCCTTGTCCTCAAGGCTGAAGCTGCGGAAACTGCTGAAGAATAGCGGCTGGTTCCCAAGTTGCATCTTCCGGCGAGGTGTCTTTCCATTTGACGAGGACCTCCTTAATCATGTGGCCGCGCAGGTGCTTGTCTCGTGTGTCTAGAACCTGTTCAGGTTGAAGATAGATTGATCCTTCTTCATCCAATTTAGGTAGACTGGTTTGAACTCGGAAATTGTTCCCAATCACTTTCTTGAGGCACGATACATGGAAAACTGGGTGGATTTTTGCTGTAGGTGGCAAAGCCAGCTTGTAAGCCACTTCTCCAATGCGCTGAAGTACTTGATATGGTCCGTAGAATTTTGGAGAGAGCTTTTGACAGCCCTTGTCTTTGAGTGATGTTTGCTTATATGGTTGCAGCTTCAAAAAGACCTGATCCCCTTCTTGAAATTGGCGCTCTGAGCGATGTTGGTCAGCCTATTGCTTCATACGGTTCTGAGCTTGATGAAGATTCTCACGCAGGTGGGCAAGCATGGTTGCACGGTGTTGTAAGAGTTGATCCACTGCTTGTACTTTGGAGCACCCCGTGAGATAAGAAGTAGGGGACGACGGAAGTTGTCCATAGACTGCTTCATAGGGAGTCATTTTGGTGGTGGCATGATAGTTGGTGTTATACCACCATTCCGCCAGAGGTAACTGTACCCAAAGGTGTTGTTTTTCTGAAGTGAAACACCTAAGGTAGGTTTCTAGACATTTGTTGACGGCTTCGGTTTGACCATCTGTTTGCGGATGATATGAAGTACTGAGTTTGAGTTGAGTGCCTTGTATTCTGAAGAGCTCCTGCCAAAAATTACTGGTGAAGATTGGGTCGCGGTCGGACACAATAGAAGTGGGCATGCCATGCAATTTGAAGATTTGATCCATGAAAGTTTGAGCAACCAAAGTAGGTGTGAATGGTTGGGGTAGAGCGCAGAAATGAGCATACTTCGATAGTCAGTCCACAACCACCATGATGACTGATTTGTTCCCAGACTTTGGAAGACCTGTAATGAAATCCATGGAGACCTCCATCCAAATTGACGCCGGAATGGGCAATGGTTGTAATGTGCCTGGTGTGTGGACGGTTTCCCCCTTGTGGCGTTGACAGACGTCACATTCTGCTACAAAAGTAAGGATGTCCTGTTTCATGCCGGTCCAAAAAAATGATCTTCTGGTGCGAGCGTATGTCTTCTGAATGCCCGAATGTCCTGCAATGGGAGAGGAATGCAATTTTTCCAAAATGCGACTTTTGAGGGTGGATGTTGGTGATATGATGACTTTGTCCTTGTAGCGAAGAATATCATTCTGCCACGAGTAGCCCTTGCTGGAATTAGGATCTTCCTGTAATTGAGAAATGAGTTGGGAGAGCCCAGGATGTGAAAACCATTCCCCGCGAGCCTCTTCAATCCAGTCTGGAATGGGGAGGGATATTGCAAGCAGAGTACTTTCCTCCTCAAATTGGCATGACAATGCATCTGCTACCCTGTTGTCTTTCCCTTTCTTGTAAATGATCTCATAATCATAACCCAGCATTTTGGCTAACCATTTATTTTGTTGGGGGGAAGATAGGCGTTGCTCCAAAAAATATTTAAGACTGTGATGATCTGTGCGGATTTGGAAACGTCGCCCCAACAAGTAAGGTCGCCAGGTCTCAACTGCATGTAAGATGGCCATCATTTCCTTCTCATAGGTAGATTGGCCCAAGTTCTTCCCACTTAGTTGTTGGCTGGTGAAGGCCAATGGTCGCCCTTCCTGCATTAAGACAGCTCCAATACCTGTTCCCGAAGCATCAGATTCAATGACAAATGTTTTGGTGAAGTCCGGTAGTGCTAAGACCAGAGTGGAACACATGGCGGTTTTGAGAGCGGTAAATGCCTGTTGTGCTTCTTCGTTCCATAAGAAGGAATTTTTCTTTAGAAGTTGCGTCAGGGGCTTCGCTATGCGGCCATAGTTGCGGACAAATTTACGATAATAGCCTGTGAGACCCAAAAATCCTCTCAAGCTTTTCAAGGTCTTAGGTTGAGGCCATTCTTGCATTGCCTGGATCTTTTTGGGATCCACCTTGACACCTTCATGGCCCACAATGTGGCCTAAATACTCAACTTCTTCCATGCCAAACGCACACTTAGACATTTTGACAAATAGTTTATGCTTGCGGAGCAGTTGCAAGAGGATATCTACATGCTGAAGATGTGCCGCCCAAGTGCCACTATAGATGAGGATGTCATCGAAGAAGACCAGGACAAATTTTCTGAGATATGGTTTGAGGAGGTGATTCATAAGGCTTTGAAAAGTAGAGGGGGCATTACAGAGACCAAATGGCATGACCAAGAACTCATAATGGCCTTCATGAGTTCTGAAAGCTATCTTGGGAATGTCGACTTCCTTCATGCGAATTTGGTGGTAGCCTGAGCGAAGATCCAATTTAGTGAAGAATTGAGCCCCATTGAATTCGTCCAGCAAATCGTCAACCACTGGGATGGGAAATTTATCTTTGACTGTTAACTTATTGAGGGCCCTGAAGTCTGGACACATCCGCCACTCCCCATCTTTCTTGAGGACCATGACGACTGGAGATGAGTAAGGACTAATGCTAGGACAAATGACACCTGCTTCCAACAATTCCTTGATGATTTTTTCTATTTCATTCTTTTGGGTGAACGGATGTCTGTATGGCCGCACATTTGGGGGTTGGGCTCCTGGAACCAATGTGATGCTATGATCATGTTCCCCTCGCGAGGGTGGAAGTTCATGAGGTTTGTCAAAGACCTTCCGATGTTTATTCAAAATCTGTTGCATCTCAGGATGAATTGGCGAAGACATGGTGTCTACTACCTGGATTAAGCTACTACTCCATGATGGCCCTTTTTTAACAATTTTTCCATACGATGCGAGCTTATGATAGAGGGGGCTCCCACTTGTAGTCCACGGAGGGTATGTGTGTAGTCGTTCTGCTTAAAACTCATATATAACTCCTGGAAATCCATTGTGATTGGCCCAAGAGTGCGGAGCCATTCGGCACCTAGGACAATGTCGCAACCCCCCATGTGTATTGCAAACATGTGGGTTTTCAATTGATAATCCCCCATTTGAATTTTGACATTTTCACAGCGACCTTCACATTTCATTGTGCCCCCATCTGCAATCTGGACTTGGAAGTTAGAAACTGCTCGGACAAAACAATGTGCTGCTTCAGCGATCTTTTGGTGGATGAAATTATGGGTACTTCCACTATCAATCAAGACTACTACTGGGCGATGTTTAAGAAAACCCCTGATTTTGAGAGTTTGAGGGGAAGAAATTCCTGCCAATGCATGTAGCGAAATCATTGGTTCATCAGATACCATCTCCTGTTGGTTATCTTCTTCGGTCGCCTCTAGTTCCTCAAGTGGTGGATCTTCCTCGGTGGAGCTGTAGTCAGTGGCATCTATTTGAAAAAACTTGTGCTCTTTGCATTTAGGACCCGGGGAATATTTTTCATCACAGTAGTAACATAGTCCTTGCTTCCTTCTTTCGGCCATTTCTGCAGGTGCCACCTTTTGAATCTTAAGTGTCTGGGTCATATTGGGAACCTGTGAGGGACGACCTTTAGCGGGGAAGTTGGGGCGGCTGGATTGGGCTGTTAATGCACGTTCCACCTTACGGGCTACCTGGCAAGCCTCGGTCCATGTGGGGGGGTGTTGGAGTAGAACCTGAGCTTTGATGGCTTCTTTAAGACCGCTGATAAAGAATTCCATGTAGAATTCATTTGTGAGACCCTTAGTGCGGAAGGCTAAGGCTTCAAAAGCGGTAATATATTCATCCACTGTACCCGTCTGTCGGAGCTTAGTGAGACGCCCCAAAAAAGAGTCTTCCTGTTCAAAGCGATTTCGAAGAGCTTTGGAAAATTGGCCCCAATTCTGAAATTGTCCATTGCAACGCTGATACCATTCCTTCCATTGCCATCTTTCACTGTCCAAGTACATGGTGCCCACCATAAGCTTAGTCCCCTCATCTATGATATGATTCAATTGAAAATACTGCTCCATTTGTGCTAGCCATGCGGACGTGTGAGAACCGTCAAATTTATGCATATCCAACTTGGGAGGTCTCTGATTGGGTGGTGGATGGGTGTGCCAGACGTGAGGAGAGTGGCTAGACTCCCCCTCATGGTATTCATGACCCTTATACGCCTCCTCGTGGGCTGGCTCCTTGCCCTTGTCCTGTAGTTGGAGACTTATTCCTTTAAGCTGAATTTCGATCTTTTCCACCGCAGTGTGGAGGGAGTTCACATGGTCTTCAATTTGGTCTATCCTTTCATTGGCCATCGCTTGAGTGCGAGTTTCTACCATACACCCGCCTGACGAAAATTTGGGACCGCCTAAAATTTTTTACTAAGAATTGAATGGTACCACCTTGCTAGAAAACTCCTAACGGAGTTTTACTCCTTCCTGATCAATACTGCAATCGCCAAATCCTCAAAATGTCAATGCCGCCAAAAGTCCTGCGAAAATTATATCCAGGTACAGGAACCCTTCCCAACTACTCCGATCTGGCGAATATGAGAGATCTGAATGGTGGAACAACTGCTGCTGCTGATTTGGAATAGCCGATCTGGTGGATCTGAGAGATCTGAATGGTGGACAACTGCTGCTGCTGATCTGGAATATCCGATCTGGTGGATCTGAGAGATATGAATGGTGGAACAACTGCTACTGCTGATCTGGAATAGATGATGTGTGATCCCCCGATAGAAAGGGAACTATGGTCTTGGGGAGTGTCAGGTGCTATAGATCGCAATATACATAAGGGTCTGACAGTAGTACTCGGCCCAATGTTTCAAGGCTCTAACTAAGGAGGATCGACCGTACCCTTAGCCGTACAACCCGACTACCCTATCGTACGGGCGAGTAATCTCTCCGAGTGCTGTTCTCAGTGTACTGTAGCCACAAGACGGCCGAAGTTTTATCTATGGCGAGGTTTCAAGGGAGCTAGGGGGCTTCCTATATACCCAGAGGGTACGTGGAAGACAGTCCGTGTGCGGTTCTGTCTAATGCGCTACTACTCGAAGGGGTACCCATAGGGGTTATAAGGGAGTCCAACAGACGTGACCACCTCTTGTATTTCCTGCGTGCATGCCTCCCTAAATCCGCAAGTTTATGCGCTTAACGACAAATCCCGTGGTTTAAAGGCGCCGGAACACGTCTCTAGCCTAAAAAAATTTTGCTAAAATTTGGAGATCCCACCGAGCCCTGGAAAGTGCTCTGATACCACTTGTTATGCTCTTAACCTGCAAAGCGATACCCAAACATAGAATTTGCGAAGAAAAGATACCGAGAACACAGAATATGCGAAGAAAATATACCCAGAGCACAAAATAGCAATGATTTTATTATCCAGAGAGAAATATTCAAGGGCCTCTTCGAGGGGGCAACCTCCAATAGAGCAGAGCTCGATTACAAAACAAGACACAATGCTCCTCGCAGGGAGTCTCTATCCTTTATATATGACTCATACATGCAATACCACGAGCCAATATCGTGGATTTTATTAATACCATCTATCTAATACTACCGCCCATTTACCATCTAACTAATACTACCGCCCATTTGCAACTAACTGTGGTCCCGTCATTAATTGCGGGTTAACCACTTACAAATATTAATATGGGCTTTATTGACTCTTGACTATGACGTGATCCCATGACATAAATAAGGGTTTAGGGTGGGACCCTAACAGCTATTAAAGAAATAAATAAAGGGTGAAAGAAGAGAAAGGCTTCCTCTGTAGGGAGGTGAAGAAAGTGACTTCATCAAGATACTATCCAGGCTCGCTGATAACGAAGCAACGTTTGTGCTCCTTAAGTGACTCCACTAAGGTATTGTCCATGCTTATTGGTAGCAGAGCAATACCAAAGATGAAAAATCATACTCTAAATATCATAAACTCGCTGCGCACATTACCCTTTCATAGATTGAAACAATTGTGATATAGGCGTATCTTTTGTGTGTGTCCAAATAAGTGGGAGAAAGTGAGATGGTATTATATAACCGGTTCAAAAATGGAAAATTAAGGCAATCAATACTTCCTAAAGGTCTAACCCTTTAATAGAAATCTATTCCTAAACAAAGAAGTTAAAGCTCATCTAGTGTGTCGCCAAGTGTTGTCGCTGCTACAACACCCTCCAAACATTTCACTACATTCAAATTTTGGAGCCTACATTATCATTATGTCAAGTGTCACCTTGTTCTTCAAGTGTCATTTCATGTTGTCTTATGTGTTTCAAGTGTTCTTAAGTGTTCTCAAGTTTCGTCGCATTGAGTAGAACATATTTGGTGTATTTCACGGTCGCACCATCTTTGTTGTTATAAAACGATACTTTTTGGTCGTAGTCACACACATTTCACCTGTTGTACTTGGGGAACACACGTAAAGTGGAGTTTTGATGTATAATTATCATTGTTCAAGATTTTCTAAGTTTTCTTGTTGAGTTGGTATGTGTCGCACATGGTTTTATGTTTAAAACTCATCATGTTCACCCCTTTTCCTATCTTCCACACTTGACAGATTTTGGTTTTAAAGAAAACCCATTAAGGTTAAGAGTGCATGAGTGCACTCTGAAGCCTTGATCATGAATCCTTTGTTGTTTGAAATTGCACCATGCGCCCTCCAAGAGTGCAAAGTGCACTCCAAGAGCGCAAAGCACACTCCCTAAGCCCTTTGCCCTTCCATGTTCCAAATTGCGCCTTTTAAGAGATCAAGTCTTCCTTTGAGTGCACTCCTTCGACTTGAAGAAGTGCACCCTCCTTGAGCACATGATCACATCCTCAAGGCCTTAAGCCCAACCCTTTAGCCTTCCATAGTGTTCCATGTGCCCTCCCGACCCTTTGAGTGTATGAGTGCACTCTGAAGGCACAAAGCTTCATCCTTCAACCTTTAGACTTATGCCATGTGCCCTCCTGGGCCTCTTGAGCGCATGAGTGCACACTGAAGGCCTGAAGCCTTCCTCCTTTAGCCTTCAAGAGTGTGCCCTACGTACTCCCTTTTTCCCTTGAGTGCAAAATGCACTTGGGAACCCCGAAGCCTTCCCCTTCATCCTTTAGATTTGCACCATTCACCCTGACTTATCTGCCTCTCTTTTAAGCACATGCCGAAGCTCCACAGCCTCTGCCTCTCAGCCCTTCATCCTTTCAAAAAGCGCCCATGCACCCATAAGATCTCCTTACCCCTTTTAAGTTCACTGAAAAGGAATGAATGGAAAATATACATGAAACATGGTAGAATAGGAGTTTTTCAGGCTGATGGTTGCTTGTTATGAGTGATTGTAGATATAGGTGTTTCAAGAACAACATGGAAAGTGCACACGAAGAAGATTTGGAAAAGAGAAAAGTGATGGAAGCATTGAGGAACAAAAAGAAAACATTGAAAGCTTGATGACCAAAGCATCCTAAAGACTCCAATATCAAAGACCCTTTTGAGGGTGAAGACATCAATGATCGAAGTTGCATGAAGAACGAAGACACAAGTGGCAACCATGTCACCACTGAAGAAAATCCTCGTCACTAGTCACTATTAGTCCTAGTCATCAAAGATAGTGACATGTCATGTTTACATCACATGTGTTATAGACATTTTTGTGCCTTACAACATTGAGCATGAAATGTCCATAATCCAAGGGATCCAAAGTCCCTAAAAGAGTTGTTCCTACCCCTGAAGGAACAAGGTCAACCAATGACAGCTTCTCCCAGAAGTTCTCCACCAAAAATCACTCAGAAACAGTGAATTCAGGATCAATTCAGAGGCTCCACTAGCTGCCTGTGCTGAAATGCAGAGGTTACACTGGCTAGGTGCACTGCAACGCAGGTGGAAACACTACCAGGGTGCGCTGAGCGGGAAATGACAAATGGCAAGCTCATTCAACGAGGTGGAAAGACCATGGAAGCTTCCAGAATCTTCTCCAATGACACTTGCCTCAATGAATTCGACTAGTGATGAGTAAGAGGCTCTCAACCTCCAAGTGGAAGCAAGAACTGACAGAGAGAAGCCACAAGTCAAAACATAAGCTGACTCATCCTCTCTGCTTACATCTATATATGGATCTCTCACCCAGAGGTTCAGGAGGCTGGAATTTTGTACTTTGCAGAGAATTGTTGTTGGTTTGAGATTGAGATTAGTACATTGGGTGATTTATGCTTTGTTGGAGGAGAGGAAGGGATTCCTTTGCTGGGAGGTAGATGCTGGATCGGGACTCACTTGGTTGTATCTCCTCTTGGACTTTGTTATCATATCAATAAAGCTATTTTGAGTTTCTCCTATATGCTTGTATCTCAATGATGTTTTGTTATATTTGCATATTTAGTTTATATCTGATCCTAAACTAGTTATGAATGTAAATCCATGTCTTTTGTGTAGTTTTCCTCTCTTGTGATCTTGCAGGAACTGGGTGAAGCTGGACCAGTGAAAGAGCAGGCAGCGGGAAGCGAACAAAAGAGAGAGTGATTGGATCGACAAACTAGCGGAAGACACCGGTTAGTTACATCCTTCTTTCTCTATTTACGTCTCATAAAGAAGAATACTCAGATAGTTTTCCTTGTTTGTTGCTAAGGCACTATCACCTCTTAGAGTGGGATAGGGGCATTCTGAATTGGATACTTTTCCCAACAACAAATTGGCGACTCTGCTGGGGAGAGTATCTTGTTAGTTTATTTGTGTTTCTATTGCTATTCATTTCATAAACTCAAGAGTGCCGAATCGAACTGCATTTGCTATTTACAAATGCAAATTAGAGATCAACTACTCTAGTCCACTCACTGGGCCTGTTTATGATCTGAACAACGGATCCACAAGTGCTCTAACAGCCCTTTGTGATAGATCTTAGTCCTCCTTTAAATCATCCCTCTAATTGTACCTAATTGATAGCTTTTATCCGGCCAAAAGCCATAGATTAAACTGCAAACCGTGACCCAGAACCCAGAAACAACTCTCGTTTCTGCTTCAGCGCAGACTCTGTGAAGAGGTTCTTCATTTCAACGCAGGTCCCATGAAGGCTACCTGTGCTGAATTTCAGTTTCTCTGTGTTAAGGGTGCGCTGATCAGTCTTTGCCTTGTGCAGCTGTGGTTCTCTGTTTCTTTTGGCTCAGTTTTCTCTCTGTTTTTTGCAGCCTGTTATCAATCAGTGTACCTATCTGAAACCCCTTTTCTTTGCCTCGATTCCGCCTCAGTTGTATAAAGAAACTGTATTTGTTCTTTGTGTATTTGTTACATCATTTGCAGTTTCCCATTACAAAAGTAAACTAGTCATATTGTCGCCCTTAGATCTAGACCTGTCGTAAGTGTCGTTTTGATATTAGGAGTGAGTTTGTTTGCTATTCACAGTTGATTTAGCTTTTAATTTTGTCTTTTGGTTTGAATTTATGCATTTCAAGTGTCGAAACAAGTAAATCATAAAGTGTCGTAATCGTCTTTTTGATTTTGAAAAAGGAACTTGTTTGTGTTTTTCACTTGAAATCGAATTCAAATTTGTACAACAACTTTCTTTTTAGGCATCAATATTAAGAAAGTGAAAACAAATACATGCATATGTGCATTTGCATTTTGACAGTTTGTATGTTGATTTAGGGAAAAGTGCATTACTGTGTGCTCTATGCTCTTTGAGAAAAGATGGTGCCTTTCTTTTCCCCTTGTAGCTAGGATTTTCATTGTTGAAAAGATATAAAAGCTTGCTTATCATCTTTAGACTGCATTTAGGAATTGTATCATACATCTCGTGGTGATCCAAAAAGGCAAACTTCTAAGAAAGATCAACCTAAAATAAATTGAATGAACTTAACAACGCTTTGTAACATAATGCACAACATAGAGGTCTAGGCTAGAGACGTGTTCCGGCGTCGTAAAACCTGGTCACTGGTCGCCTCACTGATGGTTGGGTGATTCCTCCTGAGAGACGATAAGTGCCAGTACGGATTGTGCTCCCACGTACCGTCGCGTATATATTGGGAGACCCCTATAGGAATAAAACCTTTATCCATAGGAAGCTGTTTCGGCCGCCCTACTGATCGCAATGCACTGAACACAACATTCGGGAAGATTGACCGCCCGTACCTTAAAAAGTATTCTGCGGTTTTGCGAAAATTTTGGCACACCCTCTACCTAGAACTCCAGAGCAGTTCCTTTTGGCCTTTTTCAGACTCTATAACGGAAAAAGTCCATCCGAGCATTTGTCACTTTAGGCTCGTTAAAACATCGAAGGAGACTAGAGTCATATTTAGCTTTTTCTCGACTCTTTAAAATTGAAAAAGCAAGTTGTGTCTAAGCGTCGTTAAAATTTATTTTATACGGAACAATCACCCCCTTTTTCCTGCGTTGATCTTTAGGTTGAGAAAATGGAGCCCACCAACCAAGGAATTCCCCTTGGTGGAAATCCTAGTCCCTTCTCCTCTTGGGGAGATGTTGGTGCGCCCCATATGGCCACATTGTCGCTTCCAGGACTGACAATTGGCCTGCCAGTCTGGCTTTTCTCAACCAATGTCGTTCAGAACACCACTATTCCTGAACAGTCGAATCAACAATTAGACGAGTCCAGAATTTCCCACCAACCTTCTACTTCCTCTAATTCATCTTCTCTTCCTTCCTCTTCGCGTGATGGGACTGGTAAAGCTAAAAACCAAGTTCCTAAGGAGAAGAAGGAAAAGAAGAAGAAAGAGAAAAAGGAGAAGGAGCCAAAGGCAAATAAGGGAAAACAAGTGGCGTCTAATGAAAATCCACACACAGCACTGACCAGGCCTAAATCGCCATGCGTCATCTGCAAGGGAGACCACTTTCATAGAGATTGTCCTTGCATCCCTCGGATACTAAGGGACTGGTCTCCCCATTTGCACAATCCGGTGTCATCAACCTCTGATAGCCATGTTGAAAGTACACCGTCAACTAGCGAAAGTGAAATCCCTGGACAAAAAGGGAGGGCTAGACCTCCCTGCAGACTGTACGAAGGCAACCATGCTCTCCACCATTGTCCCTTCTTAGACGAGGCTAAAAGAGTCTTGGAAGATCGCCCGGTTTCACCGTTACGACTTCCTCCTGGATATAAAAAACTCTTGCCAAGTCCTTCGTTAGTTGAAAATCTAGCTGGCCCGCTCAAGTGGTCAGCTGAAGCGTCTATCATTGAGGATAAACCGACTGAATCCATACCAGACGAAAGTCAAAAGGTCGAGGCGGCAGTTGACCCGGTCTTGCCTTCAGAGGATTTATCTTCGAATGATACAGTCACTGAAGAGGATAAGGATGACACCATCCAGATTCTTTTCATCAACACAGACTCTGACGAACACGGGGGCAATGCACCCATTCCTTTATCGCAGGAAGGAAGTTCGTCAGAGCGATATCCGGCCGTCTACTCGGTCCCACCACCAAGCAACCTAGTTGTATCCTTCGATTGGAACCAACTAGGCAGACCCCGGTTGCCAGCCAGCATACCATTCAGAATTATCGTTCAAATATACAGAATGATAATGGCTGGCACCATCATTGATGAGGGGGCATCTGTGAGTATCCTTTCCTCTATTGCTTGGAAAGTGCTTGGTTCGCCAACGCTTTTGCCTGAAATGAGAAATCTGACAGGCTTCGATAAAGGAACCAGTCGACCTTTAGGGATCCTCCCCAATGTGCCGATAACATTGAAAGGGAAGACCGTTCAAATGAACGTGATGGTCGTTCAAGGACCCTTGGATTATAACCTACTCCTTGGACGAGACTATATATATTGCATAGGAGCCATCGTCTCCTCACTCTTTAGAGTAATGTGTTTTCCGCACGAAGGAAGAGTGGTCAAGCTCGTGGACCAGCTTTCATTTCCCGGATCACACATCGCAAATAGTCATATACCATCCCTAAATGGTCTCTTCATGCAAGAAATGTCTCAACCCACGGTCCGTCCTCCCGATGAGCGTGAGTAATTCGGAGGGATATGACTGGACCCCAGGGGGCATGCGTCCTGGTCTGCTTCGGCAGGAAAACTTTGGGCATAGGGTAGGTTTCCACGGGAGAATATGACTAGTCCGTACCCCGTCCGTGATTAGAAGAGGGGTTGTTCTAGAATAAGATTCTTTTGTCAAAGTTATGTGTTTGACAGAACATAGTCACTCACCTTTGTTCATCTTGGTGGACATCGCCGAAGAAATGTTTTGTTTACGCTGTAAATAGAATAATCTTTGGTAACCTGAAAGAGGTAGGCCTCTCTCGGTAAAACAAATGTTTTGGCGGAAGTGAAGTAGGGGTAACCTTGAAATCATACTTTATACCTGGGGGCATGCAAACCTTTTGGAGTGCAAGCAAGGGATGGCTATTTATTTTTTTTAATTTTTAGGTCCTCCCTTTAAACCTGTAGGTCTAACCCTTTAAACTCGTAGGATTAGTCGTTTCCGAACTTGCATAAATAAAGGATGTGGGGAAAAAATCTAAAAGTTGTCGTTTTTATATGAGACATTCTTATCATATGACTGGATAAGATCGAGCAGTTTTAGCACATAGTTCATGCTCGTTAAAAAATAAACATAAGATCGAGCAAGTGTTTCAATCCGCATTTAAGCTCGTTAAAAAATGAACTACCCGGTAAATAACCACCGTGAATGTAACATTATCAGCCATTAAAGCCTTGGTCGTGTTTGCACCGTCACCTCCACTTTTCTATTGGCCAATCATTCACATCCATTTGATTGTTTACCCATTTTGAGGAACAACTGCGAAGAGTGATTTCACTAGCCATCCTTGTGACACTGCCGTGATTGGGAAATTCCAACCCTTACCTGGAATCAACTGCTAACCCGTTTTATCACTCGTTCCTCAAAAGACGAGTCTTCTTTAAGCTCTTTTCATCTGACTCGTAAAATATGAAAAGATTGCCGAGTTTTGGCCTTCCAGCTCGTTAAAGCGACCGGAAGTGCTATCCCTCCTCTAGATTTTAATCTTTTTGGACCTGAGGGATTATTGCACAAAAAGATCGAGCGCTTGTTTTGTTCGGCTCGTTAAAACTATCGAAAACTCATCCCTTCTGTATTGTTTTATACTTTTTCGGACTCAAGGGATTAGATGATGAAAAAGGACTTCCGGAGTTATCTTTGTCGTTAAACTCGTTAAAAAACATTAATAGCGACAAACTTGTCTTTAGACGAGAACGAGTTTCACTATCGCTAGGCTCGTTAAAACATAGCGATGGGTTTGCCCAAAGGGAAAATTATAGAACAAGCATATGTTATCCTCCTCAATCTTGACAAAAATAAAGAGGTACTGGTCAGAAATGACTGGGGAAAAATTGGGAGAAACTCAAAGAACTTTTATTGGTAGCAAGTCGCTCTTGAACATGACACTTCCACTCCGTGCCTGAGTCGGGTTGGGTTGTTTCATTCATCGGTCACATCACCATGGTTTTGCCAATACCATCCACCTTTGGGGTAAATGCTACCAATCCATCACACAAGTGTCGCCGATATGTTCAAGAGAAGTCATCTAGAAGAGTCAACCATGTCCCATCCACTACCATACATTATCCTTCATCCTTTCATGACCGCCACCCTGAACCATATATCATCAGATCGTTTTCACCTCCATCAAAATCATTTGCTCCGTTCCATGTCACTGATGTGGGATACATTAAGGCCCCCCTTTGACGGATCGCTTCTTGTCGACATCAGCTCATTATCCAAGAAGTTGATCTAGGAACACCCCCTTCAGTACTTTGAAGCTTGCATGCCTCAATGGCAAGTTTCTCACTTCCGGCGACAGGTATACATCAATGACCTTCGACCGAAAGACTTTGCGTGGTGTTCGACGCCAAGTCCTTTATTCACACCATGTGAATTGTACTGCAGTACCTTGAGGGTCATTATCATTATCGGTGATTCCTCTCGCGCTTGTTAACAGTTTACATCATTGACTGGTAATCAAGCGATATCTTTCCATGTTCGACTTCAGAACATTTGTCACATGGATCGACTTGTACTTAGAGTGAAGATCAGACGAGATTGAAGACCCCGAATCTAGTTTCATCCATCCGGGCTGCGATATATATTCAGGAAAAATAAAGACATTGACATGTACAGCATTGCATCACAGATAATCATCCTACCAAAAGGATGATGATTTCATCAAAATCATCAGTCTACCATCAGACGATTGTCTGTTCTATGTACAGAAAAATGAATTTATAAAGCTGAGCATGGGAATGCCCGCCTCAGCTAGATCATGAAAGCAGTATGAAAAATAATGTATTGTATTGTATCTTATTACAGGTCTCCTCCCAGCATTGGAAGAACTTCGGATCCTCCTAATAAAGCATTTCACCCGATAAACGGCCTCATACTTTAGGGGGCAACTGTTATAGACATTTTTGTGCCTTACAGCATTGAGCATGAAATGTCCATAATCCAAGGGATCCAAAGTCCCTAAAAGAGTTGTTCCTACCCCTAAAGGAACAAGGTCAACCAATGACAGCTTCTCCCAGAAGTTCTCCACCAAAAATCACTCATAAACAGTGAATTCAGGATCAATTCAGAGGCTCCACTAGCTGCCTGCGTTGAAATGCAGAGGTTACACTGGCTAGGTGCACTGCAACGCAGGTGGAAGCACTACCAGGGTGCGTTGAGCGGGAAATGACAAATGGCAAGCTCATTCAACGAGGTGGAAAGACCATGGAAGCTTCCAGAATCTTCTCCAATGACACTTGCCTCAATGAATTCGACTAGTGATGAGTAAGAGCCTCTCAACCTCCAAGTGGAAGCAAGAACTGACAGAGAGAAGCCACAAGTCAAAACATAAGCTGACTCATCCTCTCTGCTTACATCTATATATGGATCTCTCACCCAGAGGTTCAGGAGGCTGGAATTTTGTACTTTGCAGAGAATTGCTGTTGGTTTGAGATTGAGATTAGTACATTGGGTGATTTATGCTTTGTTGGAGGAGAGGAAGGGATTCCTTTTCTGGGAGGTAGATGCTGGATCGGGACTCACTTGGTTGTATCTTCTCTTGGACTTTGTTATCATATCAATAAAGCTATTTTGAGTTTCTCCTATATGCTTGTATCTCAATGATGTTTTGTTATATTTTCATATTTAGTTTATATCTGATCCTAAACTAGTTATGAATGTAAATCCATGTCTTTTGTGTAGTTTTCCTCTCTTGTGATCTTGTAGGAACTGGGTGAAGCTGGACTAGTGAAAGAGCAGGCAGCGGGAAGCGAACAAAAGAGAGAGTGATTGGATCGACAAACTAGCGGAAGACACCGGTTAGTTACATCCTTCTTTCTCTATTTACATATCATAAAGAAGAATACTCAGATAGTTTTCCTTGTTTGTTGCTAAGGCACTATCACCTCTTAGAGTGGGATAGGGGCATTCCGAATTGGATACTTTTCCCAACAACAACATGATGATGTGGAAGTTATGATGTAATGTTGTAATCATTGTAAAGACTAATAAGTGGAAGTCCAAGAGTCATGTATGGACAAAACAACCATGGAAGTCCAAAAGACATGTAATACCAAAAGTCATATGTAACTCCAAAAGTCATTTGTAAGTCCAAAGGTTATAGAAGTCCAAAGATAATTAGAAGTTGGAAAGTCAAGAGTCATGGGGATGTGAAAGGTCATGCCTCAAGTTATAAAATTATCCTCATTTCTTATGTAAAGGACCTTTAACCTTGGCTTCTCCCACTAGGAATTAGAGAGATAAAGTTAGTAATTTTGGGGAGCAAGTAGTGGCTCTAATGCTTCACTATTGGAGCTAGTGATGTTCATTGTATTTATGTATCTTGAAACTTTGGATTAATATCGAAGCCTTCCAGGCCAACACATTTCCACGCATAGATTGTGAATGTTCTTAAGACTATTCTTTGGATGTTTATGATTCATGTTTTGCTTTCAAATATACTAGAGTAATTGAACTACTTCAGTGACTTTTCTGTTTAACTTATTGGAAGTGTGTTGTAATGTTTATAACAATTGTCGCATCTATGTGAACTATTTCGCTTGATGTGAGATGAGTCTTTCTCATTCATGTGTGTCTCCATTAGGGTAGTACTATTACTTCTCTCTTAGAGAGTCACTTTATTTCCCCCTTCACAGTAAGAGAACCTTGCTACATATGTGATCGAACATTCACAAGGCACACTCACTTTCTTATTCAAAAGAAAATTTGCACTTCCCTCTCGTGCTGACAGTTAAAGCCAAGGCATATATTTAAGAAAAATATGGGAGTCAGGCTGTATTCTAGATAGGAATCCTAAACAAAACAATGCGAGGTCTAATTGGGACCTTATATCAGGGAGATACGCTTTATGTTTGGCGGTATCCAACACCCTCAACAAAACTGTAAGATATTATGATTAGTCTTCACTTTCAATCTATTTCCCATTAGGTATTGCCTAAATTAGCAGTGCATGCATAAAGGCCAACAACTCTTTATCATATATAGAGTAATGTTGCTCACAATTATTGAGTTTGTAGCTCTCAAATGCAATTGAGCGGCGATTCTGCATTAACACTTCTCCTATCCCTGTCCTTGAAGCATCGCACTCAAGAATGAATGGTTTAGTGAAGTCTGCTAGTGCTAGCACAAGGCATGAGCTCATTACCTGCTTCATTCTCTCGAAGGTTGGTTGTGCCTTATTAGACCAACTGAAATATCCCTTCTTTGTGAGGTCTGTGAGAAGTGTTGTCAGTTGTGAGAACCACTTAAAAAACTTATTGTAATAAGTGCAAAGGACTAGGAATCTCTTCAGTTCATTCACATTCTTTGGGATAGACCACTCAATGATTGTCCTATCTTCTCTTGTTGCACCTAAACCCAGTTTTCCTATATCGTATGCCCCAAATATAACATCTTATTCATACCAAGATCACACTTGGACTCTTTCGCATAGAAATACTTCTCCTAAAAAATTCCCAACAATTCGTTCAAATGCATAAGGTGATCCTCCCAAGTTTTGTTGTAGATGAGAATGTCATCAAAGAAAAATAGAAATTACTTCCACAACTATTTGTTGAACACATGGTACATGTAATACTTAAATGTTGTGAGGGAATTGGTTAACCCACACGACATAACTAAAAACTCGTAGTGCCCATGGTGGCATCTTAAAGTAATTTTCAGGATATCCCACTCTCGAACCTAGATCTGATGGTAACTTGAGTGAAGATCTATCTTCAAAAAGTATTTTTATCCCCTTAGTTCATCCATCAGCTCATAAATCCTTGGAATGGGGTATTTATTTTTTTATATTATTTTATTGAGTGCCCAATGATCAATGCAAATCCTCAAGGCGCCAACTTTATTCTTATCCATCACCATCGAAGAAGCAAAGGGGCTAAAATTAGGACGAATATGGCCCAATATCAGAAACTCCTTGATAACATTTTCATTTTCGTCTTTATAAACCTTGGGATTATGCTAAGGGATGGTTATAATAGTGTGCATCCCTTCTTCCAACTATGTCACGTGCTCAAATCCCTTATTTAGAGGTATACCTGGTATAATGTCAGCAATTTTTTTTTATGCTTGTGGAGTGATACAAGAATCTCATCTAGATACTTTCATGTAGCACTCTACTGCCCATTCTATATCTCCATGTTGCAACAATGCTTCCATACTCTGACATGATACTATCATGGTTGGATGTTTATGCATGGCCTATAAAACTACCTTTCTGACATCATGATCTTTAATCTCCATCCTCCTTTGATAGTAATATATTTTGTGATGGAGTAAGGCCATTCAATGTCTAGGTACATCCACCACAAAGAATTCACCCATCAAAGTGTAGTTCCCCATGGTAATTTTTAGTTTGACGACCCATCTAGTGCACTCCATCTTATGACCACCTAGTACGATCATTATGAATCCATCAAACTCCTTTGTCTGAATCTCCCTCTGATCCACCATCACTACATCTATGAAGTTGTGGGACGACCCATCATCAATCAACATTGTCACCTTCTGTCCTAACATGACCTCCCTAACTCTGAATACATGATACCTGGGAAGACCTGCCATGGATCCAATAATGGGGAATAAAGCCCTAGCCTGAGATGACTCGCCTACTGCCATATGTCCCTGTTCCTGTGTCTATCCCTACCTTGACTCCTCATCCTCCTCATTATTGTCGCTATCTGAGTAGACCTCAATGTAGTGTGCCTTCTCTGATTTGTTCTTCCCTGCACATCTATGTCCTTGTGCCCAAGGCTCCTGACAGCTTAAACAAGGCTTCTTCTACCTCAACTCCTTCTTGGTCTCCTCATACAGGTTTTATTTTTTGGTTTACTCCCTTTGAAATGGTTTAGCCTCTTTTTTCTTTTGAGGAAAATATGGTTTGGTAGGAAATTTGCTCCTAGTAACAACATCTTGCATATATATGGTTCTACCAACTGTACCCCATAGGGTGGTAGGACGATAAGACTTAACCCTCCCACGTAGAGGCTCATATATCCCTTCAAAAAATAACGTCACCAGTCGTGCCTCAGATATGTCGGTGACCATATCTATCAACCTCTGAAACTTTGGGATGTATGCCTCTAGACTGGTAGTATACTTGACCTATATCAACGCTTTGAAATGAATCTTTGGATCCTTCCTGTCAAAGTGCTCTATGAGTCTCTGAGTAAACTTGGAATATGAAGTTATTCTTGTATGACCCAAGGTCACTAAGCCATTGTACCACCACTCATGGGCCTCTCCATCCAGATGTAATGTATCCAACTTAATGGCATCAACCTCTATGATTTGATGTAGCTAGAATTATGTGTCCATCCTTTGAACCCATGATCTAGCTGAAAATTTTGATGGCCAATAAAAATATGGGATACACTATTTCCTTGGTGTCTTTTAAAGCTCATTGTTCTACCTCATAGCCTTCTTAGCACCTTTAGGCTTCTTTTTTTTCATATGGCGTTTGTAGAAATATGTGAATTTCATGGTGGCTTGAAAATCTCATCCCAACCTTCTATACTCCTCAAAATATTCCCCAAATGGTATGTCATGGTCATCATGTTCCTCATTTCTAGTTGTTGTCTCATTTAAAAGTTACAACATAGTGGATCTAGATGACCTGCTATATATGTGTGGGGAGATTTTCATGTTTGTGCATGCATATCTGGCTTCTCCACTATTAGATCCTCCACCATTAATGGGACCCTTCTTCAACTGCTCTCCCCTTGAGACCTCAGTAGAACCTTCATTGTTGGCTAGTTTCTCTAATAGCTCCACCATCACTTTCTAGGCATTAGCCAAATCATTTAGGATGTTGATCAGGTTGTTAAAATCTTGATTCTCCTTATCCCTCATGACTATCTCTTCCTTTTCAGATGACACTTCTTCTTCTTTCCCCTTTCCCAAAGTTTCTTATTCTTCTTCCCACAATGGGGTAGGTTCTCTGACTTGATAAGTTCTCCTATAAGTGACACCTTTGTAGCGGTGGTATTTGAAACTCATCAAACTGTTGATATAGGCTTCCCTTAAAACCACATAATTTTCCAAGACCATGCTCTGATGCCACTATAAGATACCTCATTGGAATAACTTATAATTTCCCCTTTGATTTTCTAAGTTTTCAGTGTGTCATTTCGTCAAACAATTTTCATATGTTTGGTTGTAGGTGCACTTTCATGTAATTTATTTAATACAAAACACATAGTACCAATTAAATTCTCAAGGGAACACTTCCAGTTAAGAATACATCAAGCATATAGTAGCCAACAATTGTACAAACCATTGTTATGATCAAATAAAGAGAGATACTTTTAGATTTATAGATTGATATGAGGATTGATATACATAAATAAAACAAGGAACCTGGTATGCTCCAACAAATGATGACAATGACTTCCTTTATCAGTAGTGTAAACATTCTTCAACCTTCAACTCCAACACACTTATTCAACAATCGTTCTAGCAACAAGATAGAACTCAAGCTCTTAACAACAGTGGCTACAGTAGAACTCAACCCCAATATGATATAAGTTTGACCCCCTTTCACAAGTGTACACAACTAACAATAGAAATGAACTCGACCCTCTTTCAAGACATGACCATGAGATGAAATATGAAATGATTCTTAGCCTTGTTATAGTGAATTAGTTCGGCCAATAGAATGTCCACAATTTGTCCAATAATGGAGGAGAAACTTGGTCCTTAGGTACAAATTTGACCTGCAAATATAACAGGAAAATCAACCCCTTATATATGACAAAATTTTTCCCATAGATGTACTTGTTACGCATGGCCAGATACAACATATATATTTGGCCCTTTTTGACAGTGAACTCATTCCTTTGGTGGCTCATATTTGTGGGTTTCGACCAACAAGGAGCAATAGACTTCGATCTCCACAAAATGGCTTTGATGTAGACTTTCCACCGCAAAGATACTCAACTTGTTTAAGAAATTTGGAAGGGTAAAAATCAGTCTATAAAATCAACTGGTAACACCACTAGCTTACTCTCTCCTTGAAGCACAATGGTGGAATATGAGTGGTTCCACTCCAAAACTAGCTAGGGTGTATAATTTCAAAACAAAAGCTAGCAACTAGAGTGAGGGTTTCCAAAAGCCTTAGACTCCTAAAAATCTCTCCAAATTTCTTCTATTCAAGTGGGAAAAATTCAAGAATGAGGAGAGACTCCTTATTTCCCCTTTTTATAACTCATTCGCCATTTTTTCCACCTTTTTACCCTTTTATTTTAATAAAGTCACTTTAGTGGGTTTTATCACGTTATAATTTAAAAGTTACTTTTCATTAGCGTAAGACCCATGTCCCTTTTTCACCACTTTAGCTTTCGTAATATTTTCTCATAGGTGAATTGTGTTCCCTTTTCTAAAATTTCCCGCCCTAGCCCATGGGAACCTTATTAGGCTAGTGGATCCCCTTCCTTACGTCTCCTACGCAGACACAAACATTACATGGATGCTTATAATGAGGGGAATAAGAAGTGGAAAGGGGAAAATACAAAAAGACAACAACCATAAGACACCAATGAAAATATCACGACAACCACTATAACCTCTGTAATATTGATGGTCATAAAGAGGAGAAGTGTTGGAAGTTGCATCTAGAGGTTAAGCTAAATAATTGAAAGAAAAATGGTAAACAGAAAAATCTCATGGCCACAAACTTAAGTAATCAAGTGGAAAACAACTCAGACGTGGATGAGAAGATTTCCTATACATTAGTGTAGAAGGGTGTGAATATGAGTAGCCTTGAACAACCAGAAGAGAACCAAATGACCAAACTCTTCCATATAAAAATATAAGTCAAGAAGATGAAAATTAATGCTTAAATCAAAGGTGAATCTCATAGTAGCAGATCTAGTCAAGAAAGAAAGACTGGAGACTGATGACCATCCTAGCCCATATTCATTGGGATGGGTCAACAAAGAGGCATAGATAAAGGTAACCAAACAATGTACAATGAAATTTTCTATCAATGTTGACTTTATTGATGAAGTAGAATTTAAGTATGGGGGATTTACGCAGTGCATTATATTAGATATCATTTTTGGGATTCAACTGCGTTAAGTAAGTCATTCAAACGTATGACCATTTCCATGAGAGGTAGTCGTAACTGACTAATTTCTCATGATTTTTGAATAGTTCACTTAGCACTCATTGCATCGGGTGATGCTCACAGGGGTGAAGAAGTGGGATTGAAACTAGTGAAATGTGGAGAACGAATCACATAGCATCAATCATCACTTCTGGGGCTTGCACCCGGTAACCAGGACTTCCCAGGAGGTCACCCATCCCAGAACTCCTCTGGCTCAAGCGCGCTTAACTGTGGAGTTTTTCCCAAAATCAAGCCCACTTAGCTTGCTACCCCATTTGCAAAACCTTAGCAAGTATTGTGCCTCATGAACCATTCAAGTAGAGATCCCTTGACTCTTTTTGAATTTAAGTATGGGGGATTTACGCAGTGCATTATATTAGATATCATTTTTGGGATTCAACTGCGTTAAGTAAGTCATTCAAACGTATGACCATTTCCATGAGAGGTAGAAGTAGAATTGTATGTAGTTCCACTAGATGTATGTGGTGTTGTGTTTGGGAGTCCTTATATGTGTATATGGTATGTGATCTTCGTGTGAAGAGATAATTAGTACCACCTCATCAAGGATGAATTGCCTTATCATTAATACACATGAGAATAAGTCTAAGATCTTGCAGATAATTGCCAACCAGGCAAAAAATTTGATTAGTTATATCAAGAAATATGTTTTGTCGTTTTCAAGAGAAAACTAGATTGTAGAAGGGTCCATGCGAGGTAAGTCATCCTTGGAGGGGTGCACTAAGGAAATGAAACGAAAACTAGAAGAGTTTCTACAAGCATACAAGGGTGTGTTCCAGGGGCCTAAAGGGCTACCACCCAGGGGGAAAGTGGAGCATGAGATCCCGTTGTTGTTAGATTGTCTATTGATAAACATCGGACTATATAAGCAATTTCTTATAAAGATAAAACATGTGAAGAAGCAGTTGCAACAACTGTCGGAACAAGGTGTCATTCAACCAAGTACATCACCATGTGGGCCACCCATCATCAGTATGTTAGAGAAGGATGGGGACTTAGCAGATGTGTATTGATTACAGGATGTTAAACAAAATTACGCTCAAAAACAGGTACCCCCTACCTAGGATAGATGATGTGTTGGACCAATTGTAGTAATCCAAATACTTCACTAAGATGGACTTAAAGTCAAGATACCACCATGTTGGAGTCAGAGAAGAAGATACCTGGAAGGTCACCTTCAAAACTAGGCAAGGTTTGTATTAGTGGTTAGTCATGTTGTTTGCCCTATGCAATGCACTAGTTACATTCGTGAGGTTAATGAATGATATATTGCACCCTTTTATAGATTTATTGTTTATTTGGATGATATATTGGTATATAATGCTAGCTAGGAGGAGAACATCTCACATTTGATGCAGGTGTTAGAGACATTAAAGAGGCACCAAATTCTAGCAAATATCAAGAAGTGTGAGTTTGCATAGCAGTACCTAATGTATTGGGGATACATGTTTATATGTGTAGCAATAAAGGCTCAAATTTTTTGACTTAAGCCTTACTAAAATTGAGTAAATCAAATTTCCACATTAGTAGGACAACTTGGAGGCAATTAACTAGTGTGACATGGCTCTTGTCACATAGTTAGATCAAAAATTTGAGTTACTGGGCTTGAAGTTTAGTCATGCATGTGTTGATTGCTAAATTATAGCAATCTAGTTAAGTTATTTTCAGTTGTACTTTTTGAACTCACCTCTAACAATTAATAGAGTTAGTTGAAGGTTAGTTGTGTTGTGAGACAACAATCTAACTTAGATATTTGTTAGTTATCTGACCAATCAACCCAAAATATCCCAGACATGGATGGAATTCAAATTGTTCAATTGAAGTGGAGGAGACAAAGGTTGGTGTAACACTAAGTGTATACTAGTTGAGTGTACAATTGTTGCATGCAGTAAGGAGATCAATTGCTTGTGAAATGCACAAGGAAATAGGGAATTCCCTATTGTTTAGGAGCTCAAATGAGCTCGGATTTGTGCAAGGAAATAGGAGGCTAGAGGAGGCATAAATTGGCTAGAGGCTCTCATTCAACAAAGAGAACAATTTTTCTTTTATAGGTGGTGCTAAGTGCTGGAGCATGCAATTGTAATAGTTTCTATTCAATTGATTAATGCGAAAAGGCTAGAGGGGTTTTTCTGAGTTGGGTTCTGTGGAGTAGGAAGATTCTCTCTATAGAAAAAGACAATCCCTCTAGCCCAGGGGAGAGGGTCTAGCCACAAACAAGACAATCTGACATAAGTTCCCTTAGATTGAGAATGGATAAGATCCTACCTCTTGTATCGCTTATCCTTGTTTGATGAAGTCCTTGTGTCTTTGCTCCAGCGATCAACTCCTTAATGTCAATCAAGCACCTGAAACAAATAGACAAGAAACCAAAGCACACATGATAGCATACAATAGATTCAACCTACTTAAGAGGCTAAGGAGTCTTAAGCTACCAAATACCATATGTGATTGATATAGGAAACAAAATATCAGTTGTATTATTATGACAAAAAGGAAAGTACAACCTTCGCCTTAGCATTGCAGGTTTCCTTCGACGTGTTCGAGTTCTAGAACCACTATTAGCATCTCATGATTCACCTCAAACAATAGAATTTCAAGGTTTCTTCCTCTTTTCTCCAAACCAAACAAACTACAAACTTATTCTCCCTTTACAAGTGCAAACTAGAAGGCTAAGGCTATCAAGATTTTGTAGATTATTCAAGCCCTTCCATTAGCTAGCTGAGGTTGGAATAGGAGAAGTTTATATAGCTTGAGAGAGGGGACATGGATCCTCTTATGATGGGAGAGGTCTTATCCCTTTTGGTTTGTTCCATTTTAATAGGGGAAAGGAGCCAAACAGTCTCTCTCAGCTCTATCTCAACTAACCATTTACCAGAATTTCGTTCACGAAGCTTCTAGACCTGGAAGCTTCGACTCCATTTTTAAAAAACTTTCCAAAAGAGGGTCGATGTGGGGAATAAACTAAAGGATAACATCAACCTTTAAAACTGAGTTTGAAGGAATATTCTCTAGAAATGATGTAAGAGGGAAATGTTCCGCAGATGAAGAGTGATGTAAAGACATGTTCTTCATGATAAAACACATGAGGTTCGCTGTAGAGGTCCTCCAGGATTGAGGAATGGGGAGTACAGGGATAGTGACAAAATGTTGTGTAATAGATGCCCCCTAAAGAGTGAAGGCCGAACAAGAGTGAGGGGTGAAATTCTTTACGAGTAGATGCATGTAACCGAAAACTGTCATATAGAAAATTGCAAGCAAGCATAGATACATATACATTACTGAAATCTCTGATAAAAGATACATGAACCGTGGTATGGATGCAACCATCCAGAAAAATATCATGTAAATGGATCCAAGGTATGGGCACAACCATCCAGTAAGAAGGATAATATATAACCCAAGGTATGGTCGAAGCCATCCAATAATGAGAAGGATCACATATAACAGACTCATGGTATGGTCACAACCATCCATCTGAAAGAGACATGTGTATAAGCATGATCATGTCACATCGCCTCGCAACCTGGAATTTTGTAATATGAACCCAAGATCTTGCGCTCCAACACAACCCAATCAAAGTACAAATTCTAACATGTGAATAGATGTGTCGAAGTCGAACATGCTAGAAAGTCGCTTGATTACGGTAAATGATGTGAACCATTAACAAGCACTAGAGAAACCATCAATAATGACAATGGATCTCAAGGTACCAACAACACAATTCACGGAGTGTGAATAAGGAACTGAATTCAAACACCCATGAAGTCACTCAATTGAAAGCCAATGATGAGAACCTGTTGTTGAGTGCAAAGAAATTGCCATTAGGGCATGCAAGCTGTAAGGTACTGGAAGGGAGTCTCTCAGCCAACTTCCCGAATAATGAGTTGAAGTCAACAGGAAGTGACCTTGTCGAAGGAGGGCCATGATGTATCCCACATCATCGACACGAGACAAAGGGGATGCAATGATTATGGATGATACAAAGAATCAGGAATGAGTGTAAACTGCAGAAGGATTAACTCTTGAACATATCAGCGACATGACTCCGGAGTTTAGCAGCTCTTTGGATCCATAGGATTGGAGGTCATGATGACATGGAAAAGATCAAATGGAAAGGAAAAAGGTGGATGACCCAAACCCAGGAAGGTCAATGATGAAGTAAGGATATCCCAACCCGACACGAAGCAAAAGAGTGTCATGTTCAAGAGTGACAAGCTGCCAACACAACTGGTAAAAAATTTCCATTTTCCCCCACCATTCCTGGCAGGTACCTCAATTATTTTTTATCACAAGTTTTAAGGGGATAAAATATGCTTGTAATATAAGTCCATCCTTCGGATGGATCCGACCTAGTAAGATTAACGAGCCCTAGGAAGGAGAATCTCATGTCCGTATGGTGATGAATCTGATGTCGTTAAATTTTAACGAGTTCGATAAAGGAAAAACTCAGTATCTTTTTCATGTTTAGAGAGTTTTAAAAAGACACAGAAAATAAAACTCCAAAAGGTCCCTTTTTGTAAAGTTGTCTGTCAAGTCCGAAAAGGTAGAAAACAATACTCGAGAGAACCTCTTAACCATGTCGACCAAGGTGTATCTTTTTTGCAAATAGTCAATCTGAACTTGAAAAAGGGGTAAACGTATTGTGAGACAACATCAATTCATTTAATTTAACGAGTTTGAAATGACAAGTACTCATCAATATTTTCATATTTTTGGAGTCTGAAAAGAGTTGAAATGGGACTCCTCCTGGAGGAACGAGTGGTATAAAAGGATAGCAAGTGGTTCCAGTAATGATGGAACTGCTCAAAACATGTAATGGTCAAGAGGCTGGCTAATAAGATCACTCATCGCAGATGTTCCTTAGGAACAGGAAAAACAACCAAATGAAGGCATATGATCGGCCAAAGATATTTTGACGATGGAATGAAAGAACCAAGGCTCATGTGTCAAAAATCGGCTCATAAAAATGGCAATCACGAGATGTAAGGTGGGAATGGTTTCATTTTTACACAAGCTTGAAACATGAGAAACTATGCTTGAGCATACTTGAAGATGGTTTCATTTTTACACAAGCTTGAAACAAAGATAAACTATGCTTGAGATAAGTTTGCATGCCCCCAACATAATGACTCAATTCAAGGTACATGCCCCCCAAGCTTAATTTCATTAAGCTAAGTGGATGGAATGAAGGTTCACTTATGAGATCAAATGAAAGACTCAACTGGGATTTTATGAGATCTAATCAAAGACTCGAATTGGAAGGGGATTTGTTTCAATTTTTAACGAGCTTGACACAAGAAAAGAACCATGCTCATGATACCTTTTTTCATTTTTTAACGAGCTTGACACAAGTAAAAGAACCATGTTCATAGGACCTATTTCTTTTTTTAATGAGGTTGACATAGTAAAGAACTATCCTCATATCCCTTGTTTCATTTCTAAAGGAGCTTGACACAAGGAACTCTGCCCTATGATCCTTTGTCACGGACCAAAAGAGGGCATGGTTTCCAAGAGGTTCTCATCAGATGGGAGAACAACACTCTGGAAGGGATACAGGTCCAGGGATCTAAATGAAAAATTGGGTTCCAATGCCCCCAGTACATGGTGTACTACATCACCTACTAGATCATGAGTAAATACTGGCATGGAACAAGTAGCCACGTAATTAAACTGTGACAGGGGTGATACCGCTTGCATATGAGAACCACTTAGGGAAAATGGTTGAGTGGGAGCTAATTCAGGACCAATGAATGTAAGCTTATCAATGATCACAATGCTTTCATCATGCGAGAAACACATCACTCGAAAGAGAGAAGAGACAATAGCTCCCATGACATAAACGTAGTCAAGACCAAGGAGTAGATTAAAATCCAACGGGCCTTGGACAACCATCATGTCTATATAGATAGTCTTTCCTCCCAAAGTAATAGGTGACTTAGGAAGGATCCCTAACGGTTAAATAGTTCCTCTGTTAAAAGCTAACATATTCTGGGTGACAGGAAAAACTGAGGAGAACCCAAATTTTGCCAAGCAGTTGAGGATAGAATACTAATAGATGCACCCTTGTCTACGACTGTGCTAGGTACGACCATATGGTAAGTCTGTACTGTAATCTAGAAAGGAACATAAGATGGAAGGCAATATCCTGTCAGTTGACTCCAATGAAAAGAAGTAACTAAACTACTTAGGTGAGTGTCGTAGGAACGTGATAACTACCCTCTTCCTTGATGGGAATAGGAGATATGCTCTCATGCACCTTGAGAATGGGAGTATTTCCTTCCAGTTCATTCGAAACCGAAGAAACCAAAAGAACCTGTGTAGTATGAGGTTCACTCTCTACTGGAAAGGTGCGGTTAACTAAAGGTGGAGCCAGGTCTACTGTTTTCTTGACCAATGGTTGGTTGAGAACGAACTCATGAGACTTACTTTCAGAGAGAGTGGGGTTGACCAAAGATGAATTTTGATCAAACACTGGATCAAATAGTGGAGGATCAAGGGAAATGTTTGAATACCCAATCAGAAGACGAGGTTGAGAAGCTGTAAGGTTTTCCAACTCTTTGTAAGCTTCATCCATTAAAGGATAAAGGTGAATGGGATGATTACCTTCACACAACTTACAAGGAAATTTAACTATTGCCTTTTTCTCATGAGATTTACTATTACTAATGAGGGTTTGTCACCAGCGTGATCGCTAGAAGATGATGATAAAGGTCGATGTGAACATGTAGACCACACTTCTAAGACCTTGAGAATACTAGGACAATTCCGAAGAAGGTGGTCAGCCTTACATAACATGCAAGGGAATTTTACTTTCTGGGGCTGATTGGAAGATTTTTCTTCATTAGTTGTATTCGTAGCAATGGATGCTTGGTTTCCCCCTTGCTTATTTTGCTTCTTCTTCTTCAGCCTCTTCTTCTTATTCTTAGCTTCCTGATTACTAGAATCTAGACTTTCACCAGGCGAAGAGGAAGAACGGGGGTGAACAAACAAGCGAAGAAGGTGAGGGGTCAACTTTAGGATAAACATGAGGTTGATGTTGTTCAGGTGAAGAAGAACTTGGTTGAAAAGAAGTTTGGACACTCGGAACCACTGAGGTCAAAAATAACCAAACTGGTAGACCAATGGTCAATCTAGGAAGAGACAATGTTATACAGAGCACCAGTGTTTCCAAAAAAAGGAAAAGGACTAGGATTCCCATCAAAGGGGTTTCCTTGACTGGTAGACTCAGGAGATGTTGCCATCAGTATCAACCTAAAATATACTAAGGAGTATTTCCACATGAAAGATGTTGTTCCGTGGTCAATTAAATTTAGAATTTGAAACAAAAACTTTGCCTTTTCATGTTTTAAGAGTCGAGAAAAGGACGAAAAGGCGACTCTAGTCACTTTCGTTGGTTTAGCGAGATCAAAAGGACACGTGCTCGATGATATTTTAAATTTAAAGGGCCAGAAAAGATCGAAATGACTGCTCAGGATAATCTACGCAAAAGGGATTACCAGGTAATCGTGAACTACAAAATAACTCCTGACTAACCAAAAAGTACAAGCAAACAATCTACCTGAATGTTGTGTTCGATGTATCATGTTTAGAAGGCGGCAGACTCAGATTTGTATGGATAAAGGATTGCAAACCTAGTGGGGTCTCCCTTTTATATACACGATGATACTGGGAGCACCAGTCCGTACTAGTGTTATCTAATGCTGAAGCGAACGACAACTGCTATGTTTAAAGACGCCAGAAGATGTCTCTAGCCTATACCTCTAAATGTAAATGTTTAGTTTCAAATGCACCTTAGGTTAATTGAATATATTTTAAGGGTTTATATTGAAATTAAGTCTCAGTTTTTAGGTCTTCTCGATGTCACCTGAAAAATGCTTATGTGCAGCTATATGAGACAAAACCCTTTCAATTCCATGAATGCTTAAACTAATTGAGAGAAGAGAAAATAATCAATGCAACAAACAAGCAACTGAAAGTAAGATGAATCTTCACTACTTCGCTTTTCCAAAACAAAACAATAAAAATTCTTTCCACTTCCCACTCTTCCTATCAGATGGACTTCAACTAGTCCTTTTAATGGTAAAAAAAGTTCATTTCATTTCAAGTGCTCATGATGATGTAATTCTAGCTTTCAATGATGCTACTTAATGCAACATATCAATTAAACAAACTAGAATGATGTATTTTATTCAATGGAATGCAAGAATGAATCTTTCACATAAACAATTCAAATGAAAATTTTCAAACAACCAAACAACAATCATATGCAAAGCACGATAAAAATAAATCCTTTCATACCAAAGATTCAATCAAAACAAACCGAGCAATGTAATCTATGCTCAGAAAAGAGAGGTTCAACAAGAGAGGAGCAAACGAAACTTTTTCACTCGTTCAATTGAAAACAGAGCAATATAGATGCAAGGACTAAAACATGAAATGCATGAAGCAGTAAATCACCAACTTGATTTGATGATCATATAAGCAAATGAATGGACAATGACCTAGATTCCCTAGGAACACAAACCATCCAAAAAACTCAAAAAATCAAGTAATGCAATCTCAAACCAATCAAGCTAACAAAGCATTCTAGCCAGGGAGAATATCGACAACCAAGCCAAGAAAGAGAATATTTTAGGACAGGACACACTGGCAATGATTTAAGAGAAACCTTGATTTTAACCTACAGGAATCGACGCGACTGTCTAACTAGCAACCAACACCATAAGGGGTTGTGGCGCGATTGTCTAACTAGCAACCAACGCCATAAGGGGCTGTGGCATGATTGTTCAAGAGGAACTCACGTTGGTCAACGCTACTGTTAGCAAAATAACAATGTTGATCGAGGGATTCAAAGAAAAACAAAAAATTTCCACAAACCAAAACCAGACCTGTCACTCTAAATTCAAGAATCAAAGCAGTAGATAACGTAAAGTACATATTACAAAAGAGAAAGAGTGATATAACAAAAGTCGTCACAAATCATGAAATGAAAAACAATCCAAAGAGAGGGATGGCTCCCCAGTATGGTCACCAATTTGTGGAGTAGGAAGATTCTCTCTACAGACAGAGACAATCCCTCTAGCCCAGGGGAGAGGGTCTAGCCACAAACAAGACAATCTGACATAAGTTCCCTTAGATTGAGAATGGATAAGATCCTACCTCTTGTATCACTTATCCTTGTTTGATGAAGTCCTTGTGTCTTTGCTCCAATGATCAGCTCCTTAATGTCAATCAAGCACCTGAAACAAATAGACAAGAAACCAAAGCACACATGATAGCATACAATAGATTCAACCTACTTAAGAGGCTAAGGAGTCTTAAGCTACAAAATATCAATTGTATTATTATGACAAAAAAGAAAGTACAACCTTCGCATTAGTGTTGCAAGTTTCCTTTGATGTGTCCAGGTTCCAACACCACTGTTAGCATCTCATGATTCACCTCAAACAATAGAAGTTCAAGGCTTCTTCCTCTTTGCTCCAAACCAAACAAACTACAAACTTATTCTCCCTTTACAAGCGCAAACTAGAAGGCTAAGGCTATCAAGAGTTGTTTAGGCTATCAAGATTTTGCAGATTATTCAAGCCCTTCCATTAGCTAGCTGAGGTTGGAATAGGAGAAGTTTATATAGCTTGAGAGAGGGGACATGGATCCTCTTATGATGGGAGAGGTCTCATCCCTTTTGTTTTGTTCCATTTTAATAGGGGAAAGGAGCCCAAACAGTCTCTCTCGGCTCTATCTCGACTAACCATTTACCAGACTTTCGTTCACAAAGCTTCTAGACCTAGAAGCTTCAACTCCATTTTTAAAAAACTTTCCAAAAGAGGGTCGATGTGGGTAATGGATGGATACAAGTGCTGATTGGCGCTAGGCTCAGTGTTAAACTATGCAAATCAGTGCAGGGAAGAAACTAAGGGATAGTGCTGACCTTTAAAACTGAGTTTGAAGGAATATTATCTGGAAATGATGTAAGAGGGAAATGTTCTGCAGATGAAGAGTGATGTAAAGACATGTTCTTAATGATAGGAAAACACATGAGGTTCACTGTAGAGGTCCTCCAAGATTGAGGAACGAGGAGTACAAGGACAGTGACAAAATTCTGTGTAACAGGTTCCCCTAGAATTCACTATGTACTTGTGGTTTTGCTTGTTGTGTGTTTATGCATGTTGTTCTAAATTGTGATTTCCATTCCAAAGATTAGTAGAGTAGAATTTATGTCTCCTGATTTGAGTTTGATTTCTCGAGTAGTTGCAAGTTCTATCAAATTTCTACATGGTATCAAAGCCCTAAAATCACATTAGAACCAATATTTCGAATTTGTCCCTTAGGAATTTCGAATTTGCAGCTTTTCTTTAGACTAGGGAGAATGTCTTTCAACGGATTGAGATTGGAGTATGCTCTAGAGGGTAGCTAAAATTTCATAGCCTAGAAGGACTGAATGGAAGTAGTTCTCGATGATAATAGTTTGTTAGAATATGTTAAAGCTGACATTTTGAAACCCCAACACTTTGATGCCCAACAATTAGCCCAGTGGAAGAAGGATGTTGCAAAGGCCAGGAGAATTCTTCTGGAAGGTGTGAGAGACCATGTGGTCTCAAATATCCATGAAAAAGAAACACCATATGCTATGTGGAAGGCACTAAATGATCTATTGAAAAATAGTAGTGACCATAGAAATTGGCCCTGAAAGACAAACTTCAAAACATTAGGATGCAAAAAAATGATACCATTATGCAATATCTCTCCAGATTCACTCAAGTTCGAGATGAGTTTGGAGGGGTTGGGGTGAATGTTGCAGAAGATGATATGGTGAACCTATCTCTTCTAGGCTTTACAAAATCACGACACAATTACCAGGACATTATGATGGAAGGAAAAAATTATCAAATTGGGAAAATTTGTGGTTTGATTTGGTTCAAGAAGAGATCAGGAGAAATATTAGAGATGAAGCATCATCTAGAGCACAGGATGAGGATAATTTTTCCTTGGTTGGGAAGGAGAAGAAGGGAAAAGGAAATAAGACCCAAAGAAAACTTGAATCCAATATAAATAATGGCAAGAATAAATACTTGAGTAAGATAAAATGTTTCCACTACCACAAATACAGGCACTATGCAACAAAATGTCCGCACAAGAAGTTTAACAAGAAGCCTTCAGGAGGAGCAAGAGGTGAAGCATTGGCTTTAGAAATTGAATTATACTTCACCCTAATAGCATGCATGGCCAACACTGCTATAGGGAGTGTGTGGTACCTTGATTTTAGTGCCTCGTTCCATATGACAGGGTGTAAGGAATTTATCAGTAGCCAGGAGGAGAAGGATCTCCAGGTGCATATTAAATTGGTGGATGATGGGAGGTACAATGCTACAATAATTGGTACTATCACCTTTGAGAGGGAGAAAGCATCCCCTCTTTCCTCAAAGATGTTATGTTTGTACCTGGGTTGAAGAAGACCCTGATTGGAGGTATGATGTTATTTTCAGTAAAGGTAAAGCCTTTCTGAGACACATAGCTACTGAGCAAGTGAAGCACATTGGGGTTCGAGTGAAGAACCTATACAAAATTGAGGTGGGAGATTACGCTACATTGAGTAGCAAGGCAGAAAAAGTGCAGAGTCGAGATGTTGGAAAACTATTACACATGAGATTGGGTCACATACACCATAGTGCCTTCAAAATCATGCAAAAAATGACCATCGGTCTCCCTAAATAATCCATTGACCAGCAAGATGTCTGTAAGGGTTGCACATTGGGGAAATATTTCAAATCCACCTTCCATGGCTAAGATAGTAGAGAAGATGCAAGCTTGGATCGAGTCCACTTTGATGTTTGTATTCTCTACAACCTCCACAACAAAACATAAGTACTATGTAATCTTTATTGATGATTTCTCTAGAAAATGATGGATTTTTTTCATGAGGAAAAAGGATGAAGTGTTTTCCAAATTTATAGAATTTAAGGAATTATTTGAGAAGGAGAGTGGGAATAAGGTGAAGGATCTCAAGAGTGACAATGGAGGTGAATTTGTTTCAAATTCCTTCAAGGATTTATGTGCCAAAGAAGGTATTAGAAGATAACTGATAACACCCCATATCCCACAATAGAACAAGGTAGCTAAAAGTAAGAACATGAGCATAGTCGGAGCTACAAGAGCTATGCTACATGATCATGGGCTTCCATTTCATCTATGGGAAGAAGCTTGTAACACAATATTTTACTTGCAGAACCAGAGTCCTCATAGAATACTTGGTATGATCATACTAGAGGAATATTTCTTTGGGAGAAATCTTGTTGTGTCTCATTTAAATTTTTTTGGAGCTTAAGTTTTTTGTCATGTCTCCAAGGATTCAAGGAGGAAACTTGAGCCTACAACATAGTTGGGAATTTTTGTAGGATACATAGAAACTCCAAACAATTACCGGGTGTTTTTACCTTTACTGAGGATGACAATGGTGAGGAGAGATGTAAAGTTTGATAAAGAGAAGGCTATGAGATTCTCTATGGAAAGAGATATGAGTATAACACTAGAGCAGGAGCTTCTAGATCCAAAGGAGGAGTATTGAGATGAACTTCAGGAAGTTGTGGAGCAACCAGAAATGGAGGAGTAGAGAGGAGGCCGAGTGGAGACACCCACTCAACCAAAAACATCCAGAGAAGGGAGAAAGAGAACTAGAGAAGTTGATATATTAATACAAGATGCACGAGAGAATGTGGGATCCCTTACATCACAATGTAGGCAAAGGAGGTCACCTGAGAGGTACAATGAGTACATGGACATTATGACACAACTCATTGAGCTATAACCTCCTTCATTAGAGTAAGTAGTTTCTCAACCTATTTGGGTTGATGCCATGGTGGAAGAATATGAATCCATCACGAAGAAAAATGTATGAGAAGTGGTGTAGAGACTAGAAGGGAAATCAATGGTTGGTTCCAGATGGATCTACAAAGTGAAGCATGCGGCTAATGGGAGCATCGAGAAGTACAAGGCTAGATGTGTGGCCAAAGAATTTTCTCGAGAGGAGGGAGTTGACTATAAGGAAGAACTTGCCCCTATGGCAAGGTATTCCTCCACCAGATCAATTCTTGCATTAGATGCACATATGAGGTGGAAGATCCACCAGATGGATGTGGGGTTTGCCTTTCTTGATGGTGTTGTTGAGGAGGAAATTTACATAGAGTAGCAAGAAGGACTTAAGACATATGATTGAGAGTCACATGTGTGTAGACTTAGGAGAACATTGTATGGTCTCAAATAGGCACCCCGAGCATGGTACACTCGGATCGACAATTATCTCAGTGGATTGGGCTTCACCAAAAGTGAAGCAGATGTGAACCTCTATCACATTGTGGTAGATGGTAAGTTGTTTATTCTTTTTTTGTATGTTCATGTTTTAACATTGACAGGTGATGAACAACTAATTCACTCTTGAAAAGAGGATCTTGTAATGTAATTTGAGATGAAAGACATGGGCTTATGCATTACTTCCTCGAGATAGAAGTATGGCAAGGTGATGGTGAATTGTTTGTGTGTCAGGGGAAGTATGCTTCTTAAATAATTTAGAGATTTCACATGGATAATTGTAAGCCTATGGACACACCTATAATTACAAACTGGAGGAAGGATAGTGCTACTTCAGGTGAGGAGGTTGATGCTACCATTTCTAGGAAACTTGCGAGGTATTTGATGTATATTGTGAACACAAGACCTGACGTGTACTATGCAGTAAATCAACTTAGTTAATCTATGGTGAGGCCTACCAGGGAAGAAAAGCATGTGTTACGATACCTCATATGCACTACCAAGTATGGATTATGGTACAGGAGGACAAAGGGAGTGAAGCTCCAAGGCTTCACTTATGAAAATTGGGTAGGGAGTCCATGAGACAGGAAAATTACTTCAAGTGATATCTTTAGTGTTGGGCCCGTAGCTATTTCCTGGTACAACTGGAAGTATGGGTTTGTGGCACTCAGCTCAACAAAGGTTGAATACATGGCTACAAGTCAAGCAACATGTGAGGCCATATGGATGAGGAAAATACTTTTGGGTCTTTTCAATCAGGAGATGGATTCGACAGTGATATATTGTGAGAATAAAAGTTGCATTATTCTATTTGAGAATCTGGTATTTCATAATAGGTCCAAGCACATTGATATTCGATATCATCATTTGCAGGATTGTGTGCAGAGGAGAATTACGTTGCTACAATACATTCCAATTGAGGATAAATATGTTGACATCTTGACAAAGGAATTGTCAAGACGTAAATTTGAATTCCACAACAATAGAATAGGGGTGGTGAAAAATCCCTTTCTTGCTAAGAGGGAGTGTTAGAAAGTGTAGAAAGAAAGGCTCAATTGGACTTTAGCCTTAGTCAAATTGAGTAAATCGAATTTACACATCAACATGACATCTTGGAGGTAATTAACTAGTGCGACATGGTTCTTATCACTCAGTTAGAAAGAAAATTTGAGTTAGTGGGTTTGGAGTTTAGTCATGCATGTGTTTATTGCTAAATTATAGCAATCTAGTTCAGTTATTTTCAACTATACTCAGTTAACTGACCACTAACAATTAATAGACTCTGTCGAAGGCTACTTGTGTAGTGAGACAATAGTCTAACTAAGAGATCTGTCAGTTAACTGATCAATCAACCAAAAATATCTCAAACATGCATGGAATTCAAATTTCTTAGTTGAAGTGGAGGAGACAAAGGCTAGTGTAACATTAAGTGTATACTAGTTGAGTGTAGAGTTGTCGCATGTAGTCATGAGATCAATTCCTAGAGAAATGCACAAGGAAATAGGGACTTCCTTATTGTTTAGGAGCTTGAATTAGCTCAAATTCGTGCAAGGAAATACGAGGATGGAGGAGGAAAATATTGGCTAAGTGTTGACTAGAGGTTCTCATTCAACAATGATAACAGTTTGTCTTTTGCAGGTGGAGCTTGCAATTGTAATAGTTTCTCTATTCAACTAATTAATGCAAAAATGATCAAGGGGTTTTTCTCAGTTGGGTTCCCCTATAAATCACTGTGTACTTGTGTTTTTTCTTGTTACATGTCTATGCATGTTGTTCTAAATTGTGATTTCCATTCTACAGATTAGTATAGTAGAATTTGTGTCTCCTGATTTCAGTTCGATTTCTTGAGCAGTTGCAATTTCTATCAAATTTCTACAATATGTGACAGGTGGGGGAGAGTTGAAGATAAATTCTATGAGGATGGAGGTAATCACAAAGTGGTTGGTGTCTACTAATGTTTATGGGTTTAGGAGTTTCGTTGGGGAAGCACAATATCTAAGATAATTCATAGATTTTTTTTTTTTTTTTTTGAGTGACAAGCGTTTCCAATGGGGAAAGAGTCAACAAAGGTCGAGTGGGTATGCTATGGGAACCATCGTAATGAAGAGAGGAAGGTGTGCATGCTACCATTATGAAGTATTTCATGGGGGAATTCTCAACTAACCTACCCATGACAAGGAGCTCGATGCCTCAGTGCAAGCTATGAAGAAGTGGAAACACTATCTAAAGGGAAATGATATTGCAATACGCACTAATCACTAACCACTACAGTACCTGCAAACCTAGAGTAAGCTACAAAAAATAAGGAATTACAAGTGGATGGGGTTTTTACAACATTTTCATCTAGCGATAAAGTAAAAGAAGGGAAACAAAAACAAGTTGGCCAACATGCTTTCAAGGCCACCCACATCAAAGATCACACCTTTAGGAACTCCTATGCACATGCAACCTTTCACCAATGATGCATATAGAGAGGCACACAGAAAGGATGAGGACTTCAAGGAGGTGTTCCAGCAGTTGCAAATCCATATTCATGTGCACAATGGTGACCTCACATCTAACTACTATCTCCTGAATGGGTTACTCTCTAGGTACATAAATTATGCATTCTCAAAGGTGAGCAACTCCAGCTGATCTGAGAGGCTCACACCTCCAGGGTTGCAAGGAATTTTGGTGTAGGGAAGACAATGGCCAACTCAGAGAGGTATGTGTATTGGCCCAAGATGTAAGAAGATGTAGCTAGGTTCATGAGAAGGTGCATTCTTTGTTGTGCCAGGAAGGTTAGGATTTGCTGGTTGAATTTAATTACCTCAAATTCAAAACATTACTTTGGAAATTCGAGAATGTAAACTTTGAGGAACTACATTGTATGTGCAGAGATTATGACATTAATGAGTTTATGATATAACAAAGAATGAAAAATAAATTAACTTAATTTCAAGAACTCAAGGAATTACGTCATTGGGTAATGAACCTATTGGTTGTGCTAAAAGAACAAAATAAGAATAATTTTGTATGGATTTAAGTTAAGGGTTTCTATGGACTACCTCCAAGTCTTATCTTCAACAAACTTGACCGACTGGACCTATTAGTAAATAAAGATACATTCAAAGGAAAAATATATAAGGTATGTCTTCCAACATTCTTATTGCAAAGACCCTAATCTCTAATTCATAGTCTTTGTAAAGTCATTTTAGGACAATCTCTTGTGGCCTAGGCAAAGTTGCAACACAATATAGCACCTTCGAGTGAGTGCCTTAAGGAATAGGTAATCAAAACAAATAACCCTAAGATAGATGGATCACTAGGTGCCAATACAGAGCCCTTCCTTACCATATTATAGCCTTTCACACCAAAACATTAGTGAATTTCTATAACCATGGAAGGTTACAATGCATCAAAGCTTTCCTTCAATGATCAATTTCACTTTTGCAAGTATAAATCCAAGTTTAAAACACAACAAGGAAGTATAAAACTAAGTTGAAAGTAAGCATAAAATTAACACACACAATATTATTATGAAAATCTAATAAATCATGGTTATTCAACTTCTTAATTTTATGAACCTACTACGTACTGCATCAATCCAAATACAACATGTCAAATACACAAGTTTTAGTTGATCGAATCAAACATCTACGAGAGATTTGGCTGTAGAGAGAGATGAAAACACACTATTCACTCCAATAAATCAATCAAGAGAAAAACCACATTGAAAACACATCACATGAGGTATAATACAAAGGATAACATGGCTATATTGGTGGATCCTTCCTAACCAATATACGTTTCTTGTGAGAAAGATTTAGATCACACACAAATGAAACATAACTAAAATATTAGAGAAACACTAACAATAGATTCATTTCACACTATTCTTGGATTACATCACTTGCAGAAATGTTAAGTGATCTCACTCAATCCACTTACAATAGAGCGATAATGATACTAATATCGTGTTAATGAGGCTATTGTCATTTATATAGCCTATATTATACAATGTGATGTCCATAGGGACCATTTCCATATATATATGTTAATCAACAAATAGGTGATTCAAGTTGAACACTTTTGCAATTTTTAGAATAGGTACAATCTCTCTGATTTGGGATTGGGTAACCACATACAAGCTTGGTAAATCTATTGTATAGGTCCACAAATTTGGCGAATGTTTTCCCTCCTTTACTTTGTCTGTGGTTGACTGTTGAATTGAAAGTCCTTATGCGCCTTCCTTAGTAATCATCGAGCTGGTTAAATAGGAGAGAGAACTTCTTGATGGTGTCAAGGAGAGAACCCATGTTTTGATTTCCATTATGAGGGTACAAAATCATGCTAACCATGGAATTGGTTATAGGAACCTATGTGAGTTACAAGACCTATCTTCAAAAATAATCAGTGATGGAAATATTATATATTAAGCTTCCTCTAATGAATTAAAACAATGAACATTTGATAAACAACAAAAATTTACCTCATGGTCCCTTTTCTATCATTTCCCTTTCAATAATGCCAAAAGGAGGGTTATGCTTAGGTAAAAATAGGGTTTTATAGGGGTGAAAAGGGGTTGAATGATAACAAAGATAAAATAGGGTTTTATAGGAGTGACAAGAAACATGGTCTATATCGACCTTTTCTTATACCCACTCGTCCTTGGGAAATAATTTCCATGGACTTTGTGCAAAGTTTATCAACATCCAAGAAGGGACATGACTACATGTTCGTGGTAGTTGACAGGTTTAATAATATGTGTGTTCTAATACCCCATAAAAAGATCATCAACTGCAAATAAGTAGTAAACCTGTTCTTTGGACAGGTCTTGATCAACTCTGGGACACCAAGGATCATCATTTTAGACAAGGACACAAGATTTATCAATGCATTTTGGACTATATTGTGGGAGAATATATACACAATGTTGAAGAGGTTTGAAACATTCCTTCCATGAACATATGGGCAAACAAAAGTAGTCAAGACTCAATTGGACTTTAGTATAAATTTGGAGGGGTTACAATCAGAAGCATTCGAAGAGGATGGAAATATGGTGTATATACAAGACTCTTATAACATAACAGTCCACACTTCTACTGGTAAGTCCCCATTTGAAACTTATTTTGGATATTTTCCACATCCATCTTTGGATATTGAATATGGGTGGGAAGGAGGAGCGAGGGAGGATCTTATAGGGGATGCCTTAAGGGAAGAAAAAAATGTTAATAAGAATAGGAAAATCCATCTATAGGTATAGGAGACACTGTAGAAATAAAAATAAAAACACAAGGCCATACATGTTAAACACAAGGAGAGAGAAGTCATTCAAGGTGGGATACAGAGTATGACTATAGCTAAAAATGGAGAGGCTAGAGAGTCTTGGTAAGAAAATCAAGTCTTTGTGATATGATCCAATTTAGATACTGGAAAAAGGTGGGATAAAATGCCTACAAACTCAGTCTACCTCCATACATGCATGTTTACTTAGTGTTGAATGTAGAGAATCTGAAACTCTATGAGCCTTCCATGTTGGATTAGGAAGAGGAAGAGGTCCTACATTCTCTAGAGGATTTGGTACTAGATACTCAAGCAAAGTTAACATAGGATACAATTTCGTAGAAGAGGTACATAACTGCAAGACTGGGGCAACATGACCTTCTACAAATTGGGTTTAAAGGACAACATCCAAGCAAGGCTAAATCATACCCTAGGGAGAAGGTAGAGGAAACTTTTCCTCACCTCATTCAATAGAAAATTTTAGGGACCAAAAGCCTCCCAAATCCGGGAGGTATGATCCATATTGGATCATTATATTTTTGTCATCCATTTTTATCTTTTCAAAGTGGAAAAGTGGAGGAATTAAATCACATGACCATTTTTACTAACAGGTCCCAGTTTGGCGAATTAGGGTTTGAAACCTTCCAACAGTAGTTCGAGGCAGGGGATAAAACTTTGCCACTTAAGCATGCAACTCTCAACGCTATTCCACACACATATACCCTTTCATCAACACAATAATCACCTAAATTGGACTATGTATGCAAAAGTTGTGCCACACATAATTTGACCTTCCTATTTTGACTACCATGATTCTTGAGGATGCCACATCAACACCCATTATTCGTGGAAAATGAGTTAGCCACGTGATCATCATAAAGAAGACTCTAGGAGAGTCCATATTGTAACTCTAGTTAATAGTTGAAAGGGTCAAACTTAACCACTAATAAGTTATCGGGTTATGTTGTAACCATGCCACTAGGAGGAAAAGGGGTCCATTCTATTCGTGTAATTTTTTCCATGGACGAGTATATTATAAGAGATTAGAGAGAGAGAGAGAGAGAAAATAAAGAATTATAGGAGATTAGAGAGAGAGAGAGAGAAAATAAAGAGGGTTTGTATATTGTAGAAATCCATGGGCCAAAGGTCTCACTCCTTTGTATTTGCATGCATTTCCATTCAGAGAAAGAGAGAGCAGAGCAACCTCACTTTCTAGTTAGGTTTTCTCTCTAAAGGGTCTCCCAAGTAATATCTTGTGTTATTGTGGTTTGTGAGTGATTATTCTATTTTTTCTCTATTTTTTGCATATTTTCAATTTGCATGGATATGTAATAAACAATAATTAATGAATCCAAAGATTAAGGATAAATTAACCCTCATAATGTAGATTTTGGAATTTCAAATATATTTTAGTAGATCTGTTGTGATGAACTATCCAATGGAATATGCATGATTATTTATGGATCAATCATTTAGTCTAGGCCTGTCAAAAGAAGGGATATTGGATGGATCCCCATGTTAGAGTTCTGTAAAGAACATAAATTATATCGTGCTTGTTGGTGAGGTGGTGCCTTGTCTGAAAGGTGATGTGGTTTCTTAAAATCTAATTAGTTCACATAACCTCCCTGCATTCCTATCTCAAACTCTCCACATAACAATTTTGAGAATCCAATTCGTGAGAAACACATCATGGAAGCAAGGGTTGAAACTATCATCTTGGTTCCAGGGAAGCATAAGGAAATAAAAGGAAAGAAATTAAAGTTTGGAATGGTGGTGAGGTGAGTAATGGTCATCTTGGATGTTGCAAAGGTCATGCAAAAGGTGACAGTGGGGTAGTTTTGTAGGAAATATGTGTGAGCGTTAGGTTGGGATTCTAGGTTAGTCCCCTTTCTTTTTCATCTTAGTTAGGGGTTGGCCATGATTTGTATTTTGTTCTTCCTTGGATGTGGATAAAATCACGGGATCATACATAGTTTGGGGTCCTTTAGGGCTTTTGTTACAAATATGGTTAGTGGTTTTGACCCTATTAGACAGTCCTTGTCAAAACAAAAGGTTTGGGCTATTCCACAAAGTTTACCCATTATATTTTGGAGGGCATAAATTATGGAAGCTCTTGGCAATTTAATAGGCCACTTTATAGTGTTGGAAAATAACTAGGACTCAAATGAATATAGAATATGGGTGAGGGTTCATGTTGAGTTACACTAGTGGGGAGGCATATTGGAAGAAATTGAAATTCAAGAAGGAAATCATCTATGGATTAGGAAGTTCAATTACTGTAGGATCCCTTTATGATGATTTAGTTGGAATGAGGTATGTTATTTCATCAATTCCTATCATAATATTTCTTCGAATAAGAGAGCTAGTCGGAAGGGTTTGGTCAAGAAGGAGTTAAGAAATATTTAAGTGAAGGATTATGAAAAGGATATCAAAGTTAATTAAGGAAAAGGGTTCAATGGAAGAATAGGGATCAAAGGTCATTTTTAGATGGTAGAAAGCCAAAGCTTGATGAAGGAGATGAGGACTCTTCCTCGACTAATTCTTCAAAGTTTTTTTTTGTGAGATATTTCATTCTCCCTGTAATCATACTTCTTTACTCTTATACCCTCAATTATAGTCTATAACTGATCTTCTTAAAGGTAATGTTAAGTTGAAAAAATAAAGTGGAGCCTCTGCACCTAAAATCTCCAAAGTATTCCCCTTTGTTGGAAGAATCTTCTCTAGCTTTAGGGCCTCAAAAAGAGGGAGGGAGTTTTCGTAAATTATTATTTCACCTTGGGCTTTCTTCTAGGGATGAAGGGAAAAAATTGAATTCTAATCTACCCTCATCTTTGTAGAACCATCTTTCTTTTGTTTCTCTCTACAATAAGAAGAAATTTGGTTTAAGGTGAAAACCCAAGGAGGGGGAGGGGGAACCTTTCATGGGAGGGTTAGTTGTAGTTTGATGCCCCTTTCTATTGTTGAGAGGAGATCTCATCTTTTGATTTTCTAGAAAAAAATCAATGTTGGATACTGAAAGAAGGAAGCAATCAATAATCCATGGGACGCTTAGAGTAGGGCCAAGCCTAGGTTTTGATCCCACATGAAGTGCCTCTCTTTTAATGCAAGAGGGATAGGGGGTGCCCAAAAAGTCTTATGCCTCAAAAGGTTAGTTAAGGATATTAGCTCAGATATAATTTTTATAAGGAAACTATAATTATGGGTGAAAAAGTAAGAGTAGTTGCCGAGTCCTGGCTCAATGGGTGGTATTTTTTGCACATTAGACACCGATGGACATTTTGGATGTTTTCTCATTGCCTGGAGTCTAGCTTTGCAATAAGTATCCTTAAAATATTTGTGCACAACATTAGTTGTGGTCTTGAAGGTTAAAAAATTAGATATTACTCTATACATTTTTAATACCTATGGTCCATATCGGGAATAGAAGCCCTACGGGGAATCTATTATGGAGTCCCTAGTGTTGGATTTTGATCATATTTTCATGGAGGGGATTTTAACTTCACACTTTCTTTGAGGGAATTTTGGGTTATTCCAATCGAGAAAGGAGCCATTGCAAGATGTTTTTATATGTCTCATGGAGGTTCATAGATAGGTGGATCTCGACCCTATATATTGGTCCCAACATGGAGGAATTTTTGGAAGAATGAGAAAGCTATTGCAAATAGGCTCAATCACTTTTTCATATTAAAGGCTTTGTTGGAAGGCCTATCTTGATGAAATAATGGGTTCACTTGGGTGAAATTTTTTATCACTCCCCAATTCTTTTTAAATGTCTAAGGAAGAACCAAAGCCTATTATACCCTTAAAGGCCAATCCTCAATGGATTTTCGAAAATGACTATAGGAAGTTAGTGGAGGAAAAGTGGAGGCATCCTCATTGTGATTAGACTTCTTTCATGTAGAAATTTGCATACAGTATAGGAATGATAAAATTCAAATATAGAGTGGGGAGCAAAGAATATTGGGCAAAAAATCAAGCCAAATTAAGTGAATTTGAGGAAAATATCAAGTTTTTATATGAAGGAGCGTTGTCCAGATTTTTTCTAAGACGAGAATTCCAATCTTCAAAATTTGGAGGTAATGGGACATGACATGATCGCAAAGAAAGAGGTGGTTTGGACATTATATAGTCGAGTAATTTAAATTTAGGAAGGGGAGAAAAATACCAATTTTTTCTTCCAGTTCACAAATAATAGGAAAAATATCAATTCTATTTGCGAGATAACAAATTGGGATGGAGAGTTGGTGAAATAAACTATGGAGAAAGCAGAGGTTAGGATTAGTTATTTTAAGTCTATGTTTAAGGAACCCAGGGGTGTCCTATTTAGGAAATAATGCAGATCTTAGGGCTCAAACTAAGGTCCCTTATTGAAGAAATGAACAATATGGCAGAAGTCTTTCAAGGGGATTTAAAGAGCATGCTTTTCTCTCTAAAGCAAAGGAAAATCCCTTGGTCAAACAAGATAACAGTGGAATTTTATGTGGCTTTTTATGATCTAGTTAAAGATGACTTGTTTGAGACTGTTCAAGAGTCCCAAAGGATGGGAAAAATGTTGAGTGATTCAATTAATATAGTTTAATTATGAAGAAGTAGGAAGCCTCAAGTTTTGAGGACTTTCATCCCATCTCGTGTTGCAATATCATTTTCAAATTGGTGGCAAAATTAATAGCAACGACACTCAATTTTTTTTTTAGTGAAATTATATTGGAAGAATAGTTTAGATTCCTTCATAATTGACACATTGATGATGTTGTAGCTTTCGCGCATGAGGTGCTTCATTCAGTGGAGTTATTAAAAAGGTTGTGTATGGTTATGCAGATTGATACATCCAAAGCTCGTGACATGGTAAGTTGGGTCTTCTTAAGGATGATTTTGATTCAAATGGGCATGAAAATCAACGTGGTAAATTGAATTATGGGACGTGTTCAATTGGGTGACTTTCATTGTACTGATCAATAGTGCTCCATCTCAGTCTTTTCAAGCTTCAAGGGTCCTTTGATAGGGATTCCCTTTGTCCCCTTTAATATTTCTGTCGATGGTGAAAGGTTTAAGTTTTTTGATGGAAGATGCCAAAGCTAGGAGGGAGAAATTCAAGGCCTAAAGGTGTTACATATAGAATTCCTAACTCATATATTGTTTGTTGATGATGTATTTTTAATGGGCTATTGTTTATTGGATGAAATTTAAGCTCTAAGTAGAATCATAGTTCTATGAAACAAGGCTGATGGGATGGTGGTTAATGGGGTCAAATCCTATATTCTAACAAGCAATCTCCCAGGTGGGGTTCAGGAATTAGTGCCAATATGATTGCCTTTCTCATTGCGATTTGTTGAAGATAGTTTGAAATACATGGGGTTCCATCTCAAGCTTGATTACTATAAGCATGTGAATTGATTATGGTTGGTTAAGCAGGTGGAGGCTTGTACATTTGTTTACGTAAATAGGTTTCTTTTAAGAGGTAAGTTGATCCTGGTTAAGTTTTTTGGAGAAGTATCCTAGTTTTCGAGAATTGAATTGCAGTTGTTCAGAAAGGTATTTTGTCTGAAATAAGGAAGTTTAACATACATTTCATTTGGTTGGATGCAGGAAAACGAATGGAATCCCATTAGTCAAATAGGAATTATTGTAAATCCTAAGAAGTGGAGTGGTTGGTGGTTATAATACATTTTTTTTTACGGTAGGATCTAGCATCCTGAAAACCTATGGAATATTACACACAATTCCACTCTATGGGGTTAGGTCATGGTCTCAATATATTTAAAAGGTTTCTCAATGGAACAATGGTAGAGAATTCCAAGAAAATCTTCAAAAAATGGGTTAGCAGCATGGAAAACTTTGGTGGCATCCTTTTTTTTTACTGAGACCTTGATAACATGGAGAATAGGTGATGGTTCCAAAATTCATCTCGGTGTGTATCCTTGGATAAGAATTGGTAACAATTATATTCTATTTTTAGAAGCTAGTGTGGTCGTTCCATTCTCTTAGTTCTACAAGCTAGTTGATGTTAAAGAATTTACTTGGATATGGGTCTGGAAAGGTGGAAGAACAAGGAGGTTTTAGAATTTGAAGGAGAGTCGGTGGAAGAATGGCATAATTTTGTAAGTCTATCATGCTATGGGTTTGTTCGGTTAAGGGAAACTATAGAGGAATCACTATATTGGTCCAAAAACCCAAGGAATGGGAATTTTACTACAAAATTAGGATATAAATGTAACAACCCCTAGTTGATTTTCTATGTAAATAAAATAAGATGAAGGTTATGGGACATGTATTCCAAGTTGAATCTTGGGAAAAACATAGTGATGGGGCATCACCTGTGATTAATTTATGGCTATGGAAATTGGAAAAGGAAAAAAGGCAATAATTTTCATTTATCTGTGAAAATAAAGGAAAATAGGAGAAAAGGAAGGTGAAGAGAGACAAATTTGCATGCAAGGGAAATTAGAGGAAGAATGAAGGAAAATGAAGAAAATAGAGGCCTCAATGATAAAAAGTCTTCAGAGGCCCAATTCACATATTTTTTCAGTTCAGTTTTGGATCTCTCATTTTCATTCTCTCATTCTTTCACACTCTTAAACACTTAGAGCATTCTTAGAGCAATTTGATATACAATTTTCATTTGGGGAAAGAAGGAAAAGGGAAATAGGAAAGCGCAAGGGAACAATTGGATTAGCAACTACGTTTATATTTCTTTGTAGGTAACATATTGCGTGTGTGATTTCCTTTCTTATTTCTGGATGCATGCTATATGCATGTGATTTTCTAGTTATGTGTTGTCATTGACATGGATATTTGCCTAGATTGACAAGGTTTTAGCCTTGTCTTTCCATTTCCCGGATATCCATGTTGTTGTGGGTTTTTCCACTTGTTGTTTTACTTATTGGTGCTCAGGTTCTTGATGTTTTGGGGTTGGAACAAACGCTTTGGAAGCCCAATAACAATTTTGGTTGATTTACTAGTCCTGAAGCCCAGGTTGGGACAAATGCTCTGGATCCCTTGGTGGGTTGAGTTACTTGTAGCACCCTCATCCCACATCTACCTAAGTAACCATCCAACTGGGGTAAAAATGCGATAAGAGGCCACTATGATGGGATTCAACCTCCTAAGTCACCTTAAGGAAATGGAACTGATGGAACACATCACACATACCTTCCACATCAGCAACAAAAATCCCATACGCCATCGCAACCACTCAGGTAACCATTCCGTGAGACGAACTGAAGTTTTAGTGCATCAAACCCCTAAATCCTCCCTTGATATGGACAAGGGTGCATCTGGGAGGCTCCATAGGCTCCCGTTATAAGGGAAAGGGAGCTTTCGGGGACTTTTTCCCCAATTTTGTGCCTGCGACTCCAGGATTTGTGCCACTTTTTTAGGCCCAGAGCCCAGGTCAATGCCCAGAACTCAATGACACCTTCAGAGATGGATTTACACAACATAGCAATGATACATTTGCAAAAACATTAAAAATGACTAGACTGCACCCCTACTAGCCATGTAAGGCATTTCACCAAACATATCACAAATATGAAGTCTACAAGTCTTAACATCAGAACTGAGCATAGGCATCTCATACTTATTTGAAAATCGCTAAGAAGCATTGATGCCTCAACACATTCGCTACAATTTCATCTATTAGGCCATAGATACATTGTTCATTCATTTATATGTAAAAACATGATATGAGCCAAACATCATGACAATCATAAAACGCATTCATAACCAACATATAAACATCAGAGATGATAGGCATTGAACAACCATATAAGCCACAAAAATAAGAATATTTACCCATCAATACCATAGGAAAGAGATTTTATTGCCACAAGCAAAATGAAACCAAGTTCGAGACTTCCACATATCACCCAACCATAGACATGGTTGAGCCAAATATTTCTTCAGCCAGTTAACCCCATGCCATATTCCAAGCATGAATGTGGGATCTCATGGAACAATCCATCAAAACTGAACCATGGCTTATAGAGGCCAAACCACCTCAACCCATTAAACAGTGATTCCACCTCACGGTCGGACCTCACAAACCATCACCAGATTGGTCTCTACCCAAGCCTTCCATGGCTCCAGAGCATTTTTTCCAACCAAGGCTTCCAGCACTAGTAACCCAACCCACAATAGTCGCTTGGATTTCAGAGCGTTTGTCCAACCAAGGCTTCTAGGACTAGTAATTCAACCCACCAAGGGCTTCTAAAGTATTTTTCCAACCAAAGCTTCCATAACTAGTAACTCAACCCAAGTTGTTACAGGGCTTCCAGAGTGTTTATCCAAACAAGGCTTCCAGGAACTAGTAATTCAACCCAAGCTAAAGGAAACATGAGAACCAACCAGAAAAACAAAGAAATGAATCCACAACACCATGGCTATACCGGAAATGGAAAGGCTAGGAAAATCCACTATCAATCCAGGAAATCATCCATGCCAATGACAGATCATGACCAATAATCCACATGCATATTCCATGCATGCCAAAACTAGTGAGGAAAACATACATGCAACTTGGTACCTACAAGCAAAAAAAGTTGTAGATGCTGATCCCGATGTCCTCTTGCGCTTTCCTTCTCTTCCTTTGCCTACTTTCTCTAAGCATCCAAGTATTCCACACTCTCCAAAAGTTTTCCAAGAAAAATCTAAGTGCCCAAGAGTATGAGAGAGAGAATATAATGAGAACTCCAAAACCAAACTGATAAAAAGCAACATTGACCAAGCTTGAGCAAAAGCTTGCCAAATGATCCTCAAAATCCTTTTTATTAATGAGGCCTCTATTTTCTTCAATTTCCATTATTTTCCCCCTCACATGCAACCTATGACCTTTCACCTTCCTTTTCTCCTAATTTCCATTATTTTCATAAATAAATGTGCCAAAAATGCCATTTTGCCTTTCCAAAGCCTTTGCCAATTTCCTTAGCCATTAATAAACTGAAGTGACACCCAATAGGATGTTTTTCCCACCATTCATCTTGGAATACATGTCCCATGACCGTGGTCTTATATATTTTTAAATGGTTTTTTTAACCAGGGCTGTTACATTAATAGTCCCTGGAGCTAGGTTGGACAAGTGCTCCGGAGCCCTGGAAGGCTGTGGGTTGAGTTACTAGTTCCTGGAACCCTTAACAACTTGGGTAGAGAATGATCTGGTTGATGTTAGTGATTTCCGTAATGTAAAGGTGGAATCATCGTGGATGAGGTTTGAGGTGGTTTGGCATCTAGAATCCCTAGTTGTTTTGTCTTGGTTTATTCCATGAGATCCCAAATTCATGCTTGGAATATGGTGTGATGGTGGTTGGCTGAAAGAGATATTTGGTTAAACCAAATCTATGGTCGGGTGGTATGTGGAAGTCCCTGACTTAGTTGGCATTTTCGTATGTTAATATGAGACATTTTCCTATTGTGATCTATAAGCATGTGTAGTGATTATGTTGGTGATATTATGGCTGAGTTGCCATAATTTCTATATTAGTTATTTACTGGTTACATGATGTATGGTATATATGGATCTTATCATTATTTGTTTAATTACCTAATGTTTAATGAATATATGGAGTAATAAGTGTTGTTGCAACTATGTGGAGAGAACATAAAGCCTTCTTGGTGATTCTCACATGAATTTCACACTCTTGTGATCAAATATGCATTCCTGACTTGTAACTTATATGTTTTCCATGTGTTTGATGAAATGTCTGTTATGGATTAGGAAATCTAGATCAATTTTTTGATTTGAGATTGAAATTTTAGCTTTATCATCATGTTAATTATGATTCTGGAAAGTCTTCGGAAATTCCAGGTAGTGCTCTGGAGGTTGGCTTGAAAAGGTGGAAAAAATCTTGGGACCGCATGCTCAAAACTAAAGAATTTAGGTCATAACCGTTGGCAACTAGGCTTATGAGTGCGGTCGGAGCCTCATAACTACATGGAAGCAATGTTAAGGGTGCGTTGCAAATTTGCAAAGACAAAGACAACCACATATCAGTTATGGACAGGAGGAAATGACTAATGGGGCATATGGTAGTAGGTCTCTTGGAGGACACAGGTGAGACAGGGATGACACAGTCAGAGGTGGCAGATGGATAGATACACCTAATATGAGAGGTTTTGGTTATGGGTTATATTCTAGTTTTGGTTCAAAGATACATCATGGTCATCATCACTATCATCCTAATAGGAGGAATAAGAAGTAGTACTTGCCGAATGGGTTTAATAAAGCCAAGCCTCCTACCTTTGATGAAGAGCTAACGGAACCGGAAGATGCAAAAGCATGGCTGCTTGGGATGAAGAAGCTCTTTAAGTTTCATGATTATTCATATAATATGAAGGCCAAGATATCTATCTTCAATCTCAAAGGAAAAGAAGACATCTAGTGGGAAGATGTGAAGCATGTCAGAAGCATTATGATAGAGGAGTTGAATTGGCATGAGTTCAAAAGACTCTTAAGGAAGAAGTATTTGTCTGAGAGATACCATGACAGTAAGGCTAAGAAATTATATAGATTGAAGATAGGGTCTATGACGGATGAAGTGTACATGACCAAGTTTATGGATTTGTTGAGGTATGTACCATATCTTAAGGATGAGAAGACGAAGGTTCAAAGATTCATTAGGGGATTTCCATTAGCATTCAAGGATCATATTGAGTATGATGAGCCTCAAACATTGGACGAAGTAATTGGGAAGTTGAAACATTGTTACGAGTAATCTAAGCATAAGCCTGAGCCTAAGCATGATAGGAAGGGGAATGGAAATATTAAATGAAAGTGGGATAAGAAGCGAAGAAGACCTCGGGATGTAGGTAACAAAGACAATGTAGTGCTCTATAAGAAGTTCAATGTAATTGACATAGGACATGGGTCTTAACCTGAGGAGCAGAATAATGGTGATGGTAGGAAGCCTTTGTAGTGTTGGACTTGTAGTGGAGAGCATTGCAGGAGAGGTTTTCTACAACATTAGGGTGGAAGACCTCAAATTTACAGTGCTCATGAGGCCCAAACAATTAGAGATGTTGGGCAAAGCATTCCTCAGATTTTTGCAACATTGGATAATAGGAAAACTAATCATCATACATCTATTATCGATATGGAAAGTAAGCTTTTTGATCAATTTACTTCTACTTTGGAAAATTGTGATTCGGATCATCCATAATATTATGTGCATCTTGTCGACGTTTCGAATCCCAACGAGAATCCATCTTCACAACAAAAATTTTGAGTGATAGATTGAAAGAGAAGCTTACCGACCAGAACAAGATAAATACCTAATGCATAAAAAACAAAAAACAAACAAATTTCAAAAAACTAAACCTAAGCCTACATGAAAATAATTAATAGTTTAAAATATTAAAATTATTAGGTTTATATGTAGTTATTTTATTATTAAGTAATTTTAATAACAATTACTTTTAATTTTATTTTCTAATAACACAGATTTTAATTTATTTACTAATAACAAAAACTTAAAACCTCAAATTAATAAATTAATTTAATTAAACTTTTTATTTAATATGTAACAAATTAATATAAATATGTTTTTAATAATAGGATATTTATTTTATCCATTTTTCAAATAATAAATGGATTTTTTTTTTACTATGAAATAAACTAATTTTATTATTTGTAAATTAATATTAATATGTTGTTAATAGTGAGAAATTAATTAATTTATTTATCTGTAATATTAATAATAAATGATTATTAATATCAATGAAAAACATAATAAAATAAATAAAATAAAATTTATTATATTTTATTTTAGGATGAAATATAATTATTTAAAAATTTTATTGATAAATTAATATTAATATCTATTAATAATAATTTTTTATATAAAATGCTTAGATCTAATTTTTTATATAAAATACTTAAGATCTAACTTTTTAATAGAAATAATAATATTATTATTCATTATAAATAAATAAAATAATTAATAATGTTTATTAACTAATAAATATTAAATGAAGGAAAGGGGTAATCTATCCGCCCTTCAACTCAACCTTCATAGTCTTCATTTCGAAAAATGAAGGCCCTTCCTCTTTCGAGGACTTCCGACCGATCTCCCTCTGTAACTGTATCTATAAAATCATAGCAAAGGTGATAGCCCTCCGGGTTAAACCAATTTTATCCAGCCACATGTCAAGAGAATAGTTTGGCTTTCTGAACGGGAGGCAGATCCATGAAGCTATTGGAGAAGCCTAGGAATCCGTTCATAGTATCATTAAAAAAAATCAAAGGAACAGTAGTGAAAATTGACTTATCTAAAGCATTTGACAGGGTCAGTTGGATGTACATTCGGATGCTTCTCACGCACCTGGGGTTCCATATAGACTTCATAAACTAGGTAATGGGATGCTTAACCAGTGTAAGCTTTGCAATTCTCATCAACGGAGCAACCACCCCAATTTTTCAAAGTCAGAGAGGATTACAACAAGGATGCCCCCTCTCTCCCCTCCTCTTCCTTCTGGCAGCAAAGGGCCTCTGTCAATTGCTCATTGATGCCCGAAGGAAAGGAAATATATAAGGTCTGGAAGTGGCAGTCAATCTAAAAATAAGCCATTTCCTATTCGTGGATGACATCTTGCTATTCTCTAATGGAAGAAGATCCGAAACCTAGGAATTAAAAAGGATACTAAATCTCTCCTTAAAGGAAACATGTCTTTAAGTTAACAAAGATAAATCACAACTTTTGCTGGAAGGATTCAAAAAACATGAAATAACCCAAATCAAAGAGGACTTTCCCTTTGAGGACAGGAGGCTCCAAGACTGCTTCGAATATCTTGGGTTCTACCTAAAGCCTTACTCTTACAGGAAGCAGGATTAGCACTGGCTAATAGCAAAAATTGAATCAAGAGTCACACACTGGAGCTTCAAATGGCTATCTAGAGCTGACAAAATGACACTAATCAAATCAGTCCTCCTGGCTATATCGGTCTACTGGGCTGCATTAACCTGGGTTCCGAAAGGGACTCTAGAGAAAATCAGAAGAGTCTGTAGAAAATTCTTATGGGCAGGATCAAAGGAAGACTCGGTACTCCCATGGGTGGCCTGGGAAAAGGTGGCAAGGCCAAAGGATTGGGGAGGATGGGGAATTAAATATTTAACCGCCTTCGGACCATCGCTGGCAGCAAAGTTGGGATGGAGGCTTATCAAAACGGAGAACCTCTGGACTACGGTGGTTAAACGAAAATATATTGACCTGTTAGCTCTGCTACAACTTCAGCGTTGGAAGGTCTAGCTCGGGTCTGGTGGTGTGTTTGTGCTGAAAAGGGACTCGCAGCAGTCGTTCCCCTTCTTCTACTTCGGTTTCTTCATACCCCATAGCCTCGCCATCTTTGTTTCTTTTTCTCCAGAAACCTTTTTGTTCCCCGCTCAAACACTCCATTTGACCTCTTCATCGCTGCGAGAGCTAATGATATTTCAGCCCCTGAGTGCTACTTCTGAATCGCCATATGACTGCGGTAACATAACAACACGCCTACCCCACTATCCCTCCATCCTTCGTTAAATCCCCACCATCGATCGTATCATGATCCAACGGTCTCCACTTTGTTTACCACACATTAAACCTCGTGCTCTTTCCTTGCCATCCCACCGCCCGTTGCGCGATTGGACGGTAGTCACAAGCCTTGCTCGCACGACCTGTCTGCTCATTAATGCGCGATCGTGGTGGTTTCACAGCCATCACATCTGCTACGTGTCGCTATTGTATTCGATCATGCGGTTGCGTACGAATACCGCCTGCCTCCGATAAGCGGTGCAGGGAAATCGCTTACTGCTGTCCTGTATGATTTCCGCGCGCTATCACCCGTGCACTTTCGCCTCCCCATGACCATTGGATCTGACCAACTGTGATTCAACGACTCACGTTGCTCCATCCACGTCACCTCCCGATAGTCTTCATAATCTGATCTCCACCATTGAATTTCATGATCTGACGGCTCACAACTTTCTTCCGTTACCTCCCGTTATTCCTCATAGGGCGATCTCCACCGTTGATCTATTCCATTCAACGGTCCGCCTTGTTTCTTTATTCACTTTGTCCACCCGCCATGAAATATTTACCCCTTTGACTGTCTTGAGGCCCTAGATGATGTGTTCCTAAAGCACTGGGGGAATAATAAAGATCTGCTCTTGTATTATACTGAGTTTGGGAACTTGCAGAGAGAATTTGGTGAGCTGCTGTCCGATTTCAACAAGAGATTCAACCTTATGTACAACAGAATACCATGTGAACTAAAGCCTACCCCCACTTCTGCTATGATTACTTATGACAATGCTTTCGATTCTCAGTTCTGCCTGCTATTAAGAGAAAGAAGATGTGCTTCTTTGGCTGATATGCAAACTGCAGCCTTTGAAGTAGAAGCAAACATCATTGCTGCAGAAAGACTCGAAGGTGATGCTGAAAGGAGAAGACAGGGAGGTGAATCCTCATCATCCTCAGAGCCTGAGATCGATGAATTAACCAGGATGATAGAGTTTTTGGCCTCTGAAGTTTCCAAAATAAAGGTTGAGCAGTATCCTGAAGAGGCAGGAGCTCATTGTTCCTTTTCTTTTCCAACTACAAATCCATATAGAGGAGAAAGTGAGCATTTGCAGATTTTGCAAAGAAGTAAAGATGCAAACGAAGATAAAAGGGTGAAGACCCTTTTTTAGAGTTTATCATGGAAGAAGAGCGGCTTGAAGAAGAGGAGGAGGTCCATGGTTTGTAAGATAAGGGCAGTGCCCCCTTCTTAACCAGAGCTGCATATGAAGAAGCATTATCCAGAGGCACTGCTCATCAGTTTGTTGTAACTGCAGAACAACAAGCTAATCTGTAGTGTAGCTTCCGGATACATCGCATTCAAATTGTTTATAGTCGACGTTTCGAACCAGCAACGATGGTTCATCATCAGGATCTGAAAAATTGTTGAAAGACTAATCTCATTTTTTTTTTTTTAATAAATAGAGATGTGTGAGATGTTAGCCGACCGTTTTACTTGTTTTATTATATTTAGTTAATTTTGATTGTATATGTGAAAAATAAGGTTTAATTAATTAATTTATTTATTGTTATATATATATATATATATATATATATATATATATATTTGATTAATTTCGTAATTATCTAAATTAGTTATTTAGTTTTGATTATTTTAATTAATTATTAATATTCTTATTTTTTTTAATTTTTATTTTTTAATTTTTAATTTTTAATTTTTAATTTTTAATTTTAATTTTAATTAATTATTTATTTATTTTAATGAATTCTTGAATTTCATTATTCTCATCTTATTTGTCTTAGTTTATTTTTTTTTTTTTTTAATTAAATTTATTCTTATTATTTATTATAAATAATCCTCTTTTCCCTTTCTTTCTTTTTTTTAATTAGAATAATATATATATATATGATTATGGTTGAATTAGTATTGATATTTAACTATTTATTTTGATGGTCTTATTTAAATAAATATTTTGCTTTTATTAATTTTTGATTTTATTTTATTTATTTATTTATTTCTTATTATTATTATTATTTATTTATTTCATTAATTAATTAATTAATTATTATTATTATTATTATTATTATTATTATTATTTAACTTATTAATTCTCATTATTATTTTTTTATTTGTTTTAATGTATTAATTACTTATTTATTCTCATTATGTGTTAAAGTAAATTCTTTAATTTTAATTCTGTTTAATGTTAATTAGAGTAAATTTTTATGTTTCATTGTAATCATGGTTATATCAATTGAATTTGTATTAATCTTTAAAAATATATATTTTGATTAATCTTATGATTATTTTAATCATATTTATTTTAATTGATTATTTAATTTTAATTATTTTAATTCGTTAAATTAAATTTATTGATTGATTTATTTATTTTAATTATTAATTTTAGTTGTGCCTATTATACTTATTTTAATTTTAATTATTTGAATTCTAATATTTTAGAACTTTTAAGTTTGTTCTAGATTAGTTAGAGGAGGGTTATGGTTATATTCTTTTGAATTAATTTCTTAATTATCTAAATAAGTTATATAGTTTTGATTATTTTAATTAATTATTGACAATTGATTATTTTTAATTATTTATTTATTTTAATTATTCCAATTGTTTATTTTAATTACTTATTTAAAATAATTATGAAATTAATCAAAATAAATATTTATTTTAATTATTTTAATTGTTCATTTTAATTATTTATTTTATTTATTTTAATTATTTAATTTAATTATTTATTTTAAAATAATCAAATTAAACAATAATAATAATAATAATAATAAAGAAATTAATAATGAGAATAAATAAGTAATTAATACATTAAAACAAATAAAAAAATAATAATGAGAATTAATAAGTTAAATAATAATAATAATAATAATAATAATAATAATAATAAATTAATAAATTAATTAATTAATTAATGAAATAAATAAATAAATAATAATAATAATAATAATAATAATAATGATGATGATGATGATTAAGAAGAAATCAAATAAATAAATAAATAATAATAATAATAATAAGCACAACTAAAATTAATAATTAAAATAAATAAATGAATAAATAAATAAATCAATCAATAAATTTAATTTAACGAATTAAAATAATTAAAATTAAATAATCAATTAAAATTAATATGATTAAAATAATCATAAGATTAATCAAAATAAATATTTTTAAAGATTAATACAAATTCAATTGATATAACCATGATTACAATGAAACATAAAAATTTACTCTAATTAACATTAAACAGAATTAAAATTAAAGAATTTACTTTAACACATAATGAAAATAAATAAGTAATTAATACATTAAAACAAATAAAAAAATAATAATGAGAATTAATAAGTTAAATAATAATAATAATAATAATTAATTAATTAATTAATTAATGAAATAAATAAATAAATAATAATAATAATAATAATAATAGTAGAAGAAATAAATAAATAATAATAATAATAATAAGAAATAAATAAATAAATAAAATAAAATCAAAAATTAATAAAAACAAAATAATTATTTAAATAAGACAATCAAAATAAATAGTTAAATATCAATACTAATTCAACCATAATCATTCATATATATATATATATATTCTAATTAAAAAAAAAAGAAAAAGAAAGAAAGAGAAAAGAGGAATATTTATAATAAATAATTAGAATAAATTTAATTAAAAAAAATAAAAAATAAATAAATAATATTAATAATTAATTAAAATAATTAAAACTAAATAACTAATTTAATAATTACGAAATTAATCTATATATATTATATTATATATATATATATATATATATATATAGATAATAACAATAAATAAATAAATTAATTAATTAATAAAACCCTATTTTTCACATATACAATCAAAATTAACTAAATATAATAAAACAAGTAAAACGGTCGGCTAACATCTCACACATCTCTATTTATTAAAAAAAAAAATGAGATTAGTCTTTCAACAATTTTTCAGATCCTGATGATGAACCATCGTTGCTGGTTCGAAATGTCGACTATAAACAATTTGAATGCGATGTATCCAGAAGCTACACTACAAAATCAAGAAACTTGCAGAAACCTCAAAGACAAAAAAACAAGCTAATCAGCAGAAGCAAGGAGTAGCACATCCCTTCATCCTCAAAGAATCCGAGCCTAAAGCCAGCTCATCTCCACATGACTATACAGATCCGCAAATTTTCCAGCCTGCTTTTGACCCCTGCCCAGTGATCAATAAGGGAGAAGAAAGCTCTCCATTATCTTATGTTTCTATGTCTGCTCAAATGAGAATCCCTCACAGTTGCCTCTTGAACACTGAGGCAGAACAAAATTAAATACTCAAGGCTGAAACCGATCATCTCAGTCTTGATATTCTGATGCCTGCCCAGGAGGTCTCCACACAGCTTGAAAGGGTAACTTGCTTGATGACAGAGGAAGAGGGTGTATAGTTGTGGGATTCCTCCTTGGATGAGGGGTGTTCTAAGAAAGATTCAGGAGTAGGTGATGTCTATGAGTCCTCCACACAAGGATACATTGGTTTTCCTTTCATATTAATTATGCAGGCCACAGATGACACAGATATGTACAGAAAAACCATGATTATTCAGAGGGTGTACAAAGGCTCCCATGAAGAACATCCAAGGAGGAGAGCACACAGAAAGGGGATGAAATTTGATCCATATCTACCTATTAAGGTCAAATCTCCTAAAATATTTTAAGTAGAGGATAAAAGAAATCATGTTTTGCAGCTCTATGATGAAGGGGCCGAGAGCAAGAGAAACAATTTTGATGGCGCATCACTTGACCAATTTTTGAATAATTATGTTGTTTAAGGTCCTCTGGCCTTAATGATTGTAAGCAGTTTCTTTTTCAGTTTTAGTGTAGGCTTGGTTTAACTCCATGCCCAATGGATACTAGGAATAGTTTTTAAAGCTGGTTTTGCATGAAGGCATTGGTCTGCAGTTCTTGAGACCTCATAGGGAGGATCTCATCCCTAGAAGGAGCCAATGTTTGCTCTGCTACAACTTTAGCGTTGGAAGGTCTAGCTCGGGTCTGGTGGTGTGTTTGTGCTGAAAAGGGACTCATAGCAATCATTCCCCTTCTGCTCCTTCGGTTTCTTCATACCCCATAGCCTCGCCATCCTTGTTTCTTTTTCTCCGGAAACCTCTTTGTTCCCCGCTCAAACACTCCATTTCACCTCTTCATTGCTGCGAGAGCTAATGATCTTCGGGCCCCGAGCGATACTTCTGAATCACCATATGACCGCGATAACATAATTGTGCGCCTACCCCACTATGCCTCTATCCTTCGTTAAATCCCCATTGTCGATCATGTCACGATCCAACGGTCTCCACTTTGTTTACCGCACGTTAAACCTTGTGCGATTTCCTCACCATCCCACCGTCCGTCACGCGATCGGACAGTGGTCGCAAGCCCTGCTTGCACCACCTGTCCGCTCATTAATGCACGATCGCAGTGGTTTCACGCCCATCACATCTACTACGTGTCGTTGTTGTATTCGATCGTGGGTCGTGTACGAATACTGCCTGCCTCCGATAAGCGGTATGGGGAAACCGCTTACTGCTGTCCTGTACGATTCCCACGCGCTATCGCCCATGCACTTTCGCCTCCTGATGACCATCGGATCTGCCCAACTACGATCCGACGGCTCAAGTTGCTCCATCCGCGTCACCTCCCAATAGCCTCCATAATTTTATCTCCACCATTGAATTTCATGATCTGATGGCTCACAGCTTTCTTCTGTTACCTCTCGATATTCCTCATCGGGCGATCTGCGTCGTTGATCTGTTCCATTCGACGGTACGCCTCGTTTCCCTATTCACTCTGTCCACCCACCATGAAATCTTTACCCCTTTGACTGTGTTGAGCTCCTGAAGGATGAGGCCATCAGCTAACAAGTACTCTGCACAGTTAATACTTCAACTACCTACATTCAAATAACAGAGTGGCTAAGGAGGGAGAGTATAGAGCTCGGGCAGATAAATGCAGTTATTAGTTATGGAGCTTGTATCAGTCAGTGCTCCGCTTGCTTAGAGAAGGACAACATAATATCTAAAAAGACCATTTTTTTCATCAAAGCACACAGTTTGTAGCAGAGACCCTTGTTAGATTGTAAATGTGGTTGGTGGTCCATTATGGCCCCTCCACGCATAGCATAACAGAGTGTTTTTGTAATCAACCTCTATATATATCCAGAAGACAAAATGTAAAGGGGGTTGATGGTTGATGGTTGTTTCTTTGATGTAAGGTTCAACTTCTGGAGACTGTAACTACTGTGATACCTGCAACGTCTGGTCTTCATTTTCAGCTAATACAAGCTTCTTTTTTTGTTAATTGCTCACTTTCCACTTCTTCTTTGTTCCAGGTTGTGCCTATTATGCATTTTTCATGTGCTATTGATGTTTAGCATTAGAGGGGCTGTCATACCACCTCCGTGTTAGAATCAAGTATGTATCATTGAATGAGTTATGCAAGTTTCTATTTACTTAATGCCAGAGAGTTGTCATCCTGTCTGTGTATTAGGAAATAGATTTTCAGACCTCTTTACTGGTTGCAGCCGGCCATCACATGGTCTTGTGCATCTGCTGGTGTGGTCAATATTCTCCATCTTCACCTATTCCTCAAACTGTGAGTAATTGGTGGTCTAAATCCTTGTAGTCTGGGGGTGTTCACCCATGCCTCGGGTTAAGCATAGTAAAAGTGGTTATCTAGCTTGAATATGCATCATTCCTTCCATTCATCCACCATTTTCCAACATTTTTGTTGAGTTTGTAATGTTCCCGAGCATCTCTGATATACAACCTAGGAGAGTTTCTTGGGTTGATAACATGACCCATTTCCATTAGAAGACTAGATCATAAGCCCAACTAAAAAGAAAGGCAGTGCTTTAGTGGTGTGGAAAGCAACATTAGAAGGCTTTAAGATCATAGAACAAGGTCTATCCTGGCAGGTAGGGAATGAAGAACATGTCCAAATAGGGAAGGATCTTTGGGTAGGATGCATCGAATATTTTATACTATCCCTGGGCCTCATCAACCATCTCAATAAAAGAGGCATTAACAACCTTAATCAGATTGAGAACCACAACGACTCCTCCATATGGGGCCAAGCATGGCTTACAGGTTTGGACCTAAATCTCAACCCTAAATGGAGAGGGGAATGGATCACTTTCACCTCAGAGCTGTCTAGATCAAATGTTAGACTAAGAGATAGACTAGATCAGTTAGTATGGGCCCATGCAGACTCAGGCAAATACTCCCAAAAACAAGGTTACAAGTACTTAATGACAAATAAAGGCTAGGGAAATCAGGACTGGTGGGTAACCTCAATTTGGAAAATGCAATGCCCAGAAAAAGCTCGAATGTTCTTCTGGTGGATCCTAAAGGAGAAGGTTCCAAATTGGGACATCCTTCAGAAAAGATACAAGTCAGGACCAGGGAGATGCGCCCTTTGCAAAATGGCCTCTGAGTCAACTTTTCACCTCTTCATGGATTGTTCCTTCTCCAAAGCAGTCTGGCAAGCTGTCGGGGAACTGATCCACAAAAGAGTTTCATGGAATGGGTGGACGATAACAAAAGCCTGGAAATCTTGGTGGACCCATCATCCTGAAGGAAATCTGAGGAACCTTCCCCTTATCATCTCCTAGGGGTTATGGCTCACAAGGAATAAAAGTATCTTTCAAGATCAAATTCCCTTAGTGGAGAGCACAGCTATCAGAAGTGCATCTATCTTCACAAGTATCCCTGAACCCATCCACAAGGAATTACCTCGCCCGGTCAAAGAAGAGAATATCAAGGAAGGGATTCCATGGGCATATTTCGATGGGGCCTCCAGCCAAGACAACAAATGCGATGCTGGGCTGATCATTCACCTAAATCCCCATAGATGCCTCAAAGCCTCAGTGGGTTTAGGGACCGGAACTAATAATTTCGCCGAGCTGACAACCTTAAAACTCCTCCTTTGTTGGCTCACCCAACTGGGCATATCCACGATTCAGATCTTCGAGGACTCTCTGAATATTGTCAAATGGTTCAATGGAACAAGCAGATGTCAGAACTACATTTTATCTCCATTACTAGAAGAAACCATGCATTTAAAATCTCATTTTAACATCATCTCTCTATGTCATATATACAGGGAACGTAATGACTCTACAAACCAGCTTTCTAAAGTGAGTTTGCAACAAAATATGGGTAGTTGGCGAATAGAGGACACAGAGATGGATGAGATCCGTGTGTTGGATCGTCTACCATATGCACAAAATCAATCTCACTAAGCCATAGCTAGGGCTCTGGCACTTTCCTTTCTTTACAGTTTTTTCTTTTTCTTTCAGCTCAAAACAACAACTACTTGGACTCTTTAAACTCCTTAACAATTGAGAACTCAAAAAATATTCAGCTAACTCATTCCTGTTTGGGTTGTTTTCCCTTCTGAGGAGACCCGGGAATGATTCAGCCATAACAGTTAAGTTTTATAGCTGAAAACAGAGCCCAATGATGTGGTTATGATGTACAGGAAACTGATCAACCGATGCTGATCTCCTCTTGGAGGAGGCCTTGGGTTCAAAATGATCAGCGAATCATAATCAGACAATCGAGATGGCAAAAGGGGGCATCCCTCAAGCAACATCTCAACAACTCTATGACTAAAAATCATACAGCCCCCTGAAAGCCTAACAACATATACAATGTAAATTTTTGTTTTGCAATGAAAAGTTCAATTTTTTTCTTGAAAAAAATAAAAAAAAATAATAATACAATAAATTATATTATTAATAATAATTATTTGGTTTTAATAAATTAATTTAAATATTATTTTTCAAAATTTAGTTGTTTAATATAGTTGTTACCTATTAATATTTTTAATAAATTAATAAAATAATATCATTTTTTAAATATTATTTTTCAAAAACTAGCCATTTAATATAGTTGTTACTTAATAATATTTGTTTTTAATATATTAATAAATTAATATCATAACTTAAATATTAATGTTCAAATATAGCCGTTACTTGAAATGATGTCTCTACATTGCTCTCTATTTAAGCCTTTTCCATGGTCCACCTCTTCATCTGGTATTGATGATGAACTACACTTGTTGGTTCGAAACGCGTCGGCCAAAAATTTCTCTTATGTGATATTAGCTCAGATATAATTTTTATAAGGAAACTATAATTATGGGTGAAAAAGTAAGAGTAGTTGCCGAGTCCTGGCTCAATGGGTGGTATTTTTTGCACATTAGACACCGATGGACATTTTGGATGTTTTCTCATTGCCTGGAGTCTAGCTTTGCAATAAGTATCCTTAAAATATTTGTGCACAACATTATTTGTGGTCTTGAAGGTTAAAAAATTAGATATTACTCTATACATTTTTAATACCTATGGTCCATATCGGGAATAGAAGCCCTACGGGGAATCTATTATGGAGTCCCTAGTGTTGGATTTTGATCATATTTTCATGGAGGGGATTTTAACTTCACACTTTCTTTGAGGGAATTTTGGGTTATTCCAATCGAGAAAGGAGCCATTGCAAGATGTTTTTATATGTCTCATGGAGGTTCATAAATAGGTGGATCTCGACCCTATATATTGGTCCCAACATGGAGGAATTTTTGGAAGAATGAGAAAGCTATTGCAAATAGGCTCAATCACTTTTTCATATTAAAGGCTTTGTTGGAAGGCCTATCTTGATGAAATAATGGATTCACTTGGGTGAAATTTTTTATCACTCCCCAATTCTTTTTAAATGTCTAAGGAAGAACCAAAGCCTATTATACCCTTAAAGGCCAATCCTCAATGGATTTTCGAAAATGACTATAGGAAGTTAGTGGAGGAAAAGTGGAGGCATCCTCATTGTGATTAGACTTCTTTCATGTAGAAATTTGCATACAGTATAGGAATGATAAAATTCAAATATAGAGTGGGGAGCAAAGAATATTGGGCAAAAAATCAAGCCAAATTAAGTGAATTTGAGGAAAATATCAAGTTTTTATATGAAGGAGCGTTGTCCAGATTTTTTCTAAGACGAGAATTCCAATCTTCAAAATTTGGAGGTAATGGGACATGACATGATCGCAAAGAAAGAGGTGGTTTGGACATTATATAGTCGAGTAATTTAAATTTAGGAAGGGGAGAAAAATACCAATTTTTTCTTCCAGTTCACAAATAATAGGAAAAATATCAATTCTATTTGCGAGATAACAAATTGGGATGGAGAGTTGGTGAAATAAACTATGGAGAAAGCAGAGGTTAGGATTAGTTATTTTAAGTCTATGTTTAAGGAACCCAGGGGTGTCCTATTTAGGAAATAATGCAGATCTTAGGGCTCAAACTGAGGTCCCTTATTGAAGAAATGAACAATATGGCAGAAGTCTTTCAAGGGGATTTAAAGAGCATGTTTTTCTCTCTAAAGCAAAGGAAAATCCCTTGGTCAAACAAGATAACAATGGAATTTTATGTGGCTTTTTATGATCTAGTTAAAGATGACTTGTTTGAGACTGTTCAAGAGTCCCAAAGGATGGGAAAAATGTTGAGTGATTCAATTAATATAGTTTAATTATGAAGAAGTAGGAAGCCTCAAGTTTTGAGGACTTTCATCCCATCTCGTGTTGCAATATCATTTTCAAATTGGTGGCGAAATTAATAGCAACGACACTCAAAATTTTTTTTAGTGAAATTATATTGGAAGAATAGTTTAGATTCCTTCATAATTGACACATTGATGATGTTGTAGCTTTCACGCATGAGGTGCTTCATTCAGTGGAGTTATTAAAAAGGTTGTGTATGGTTATGCAGATTGATACATCCAAAGCTCGTGACATGGTAAGTTGGGTCTTCTTAAGGATGATTTTGATTCAAATGGGCATGAAAATCAACGTGGTAAATTGAATTATGGGACGTGTTCAATTGGGTGACTTTCATTGTACTGATCAATAGTGCTCCATCTCAGTCTTTTCAAGCTTCAAGGGTCCTTTGATAGGGATTCCCTTTGTCCCCTTTAATATTTCTGTCGATGGTGAAAGGTTTAAGTTTTTTGATGGAAGATGCCAAAGCTAGGAGGGAGAAATTCAAGGCCTAAAGGTGTTACATATAGAATTCCTAACTCATATATTGTTTGTTGATGATGTATTTTTAATGGGCTATTGTTTATTGGATGAAATTTAAGCTCTAAGTAGAATCATAGTTCTATGAAACAAGGCTGATGGGATGGTGGTTAATGGGGTCAAATCCTATATTCTAACAAGCAATCTCCCAGGTGGGGTTCAGGAATTAGTGCCAGTATGATTGCCTTTCTCATTGCGATTTGTTGAAGATAGTTTGAAATACATGGGGTTCCATCTCAAGCTTGATTACTATAAGCATGTGAATTGATTATGGTTGGTTAAGCAGGTGGAGGCTTGTACATTTGTTTACGTAAATAGGTTTCTTTTAAGAGGTAAGTTGATCTTGGTTAAGTTTTTTGGAGAAGTATCCTAGTTTTCGAGAATTGCATTGCAGTTGTTCAGAAAGGTATTTTGTCTGAAATAAGGAAGTTTAACATACATTTCATTTGGTTGGATGCAGGAAAACTAATGGAATTCCATTAGTCAAATGGGAATTATTGTAAATCCTAAGAAGTGGAGTGGTTGGTGGTTATAATACATTTTTTTTTATGGTAGGATCTAGCATCCTGAAAACCTATGGAATATTACACACAATTCCACTCTATGGGGTTAGGTCATGGTCTCAATATATTTAAAAGGTTTCTCAATGGAACAATGGTAGAGAATTCCAAGAAAATCTTCAAAAAATGGGTTAGCAGCATGGAAAACTTTGGTGGCATCCTTTTTTTTTACTGAGACCTTGATAACATGGAGAATAGGTGATGGTTCCAAAATTCATCTCGGTGTGTATCCTTGGATAAGAATTGGTAACAATTATATTCTATTTTTAGAAGCTAGTGTGGTCGTTCCATTCTCTTAGTTCTACAAGCTAGTTGATGTTAAAGAATTTACTTGGATATGGGTCTGGAAAGGTGGAAGAACAAGGAGGTTTTAGAATTTGAAGGAGAGTCGGTGGAAGAATGGCATAATTTTGTAAGTCTATCATGCTATGGGTTTGTTCGGTTAAGGGAAACTGTAGAGGAATCACTATATTGGTCCAAAAACCCAAGGAATGGGAATTTTACTACAAAATTAGGATATAAATGTAACAACCCCTAGTTGATTTTCCATGTAAATAAAATAAGATGAAGGTTATGGGACATGTATTCCAAGTTGAATCTTGGGAAAAACATAGTGATGGGGCATCACCTGTGATTAATTTATGGCTATGGAAATTGGAAAAGGAAAAAAGGCAATAATTGTCATTTATCTATGAAAATAAAGGAAAATAGGAGAAAAGGAAGGTGAAGAGAGACAAATTTGCATGCAAGGGAAATTAGAGGAAGAATGAAGGAAAATGAAGAAAATAGAGGCCTCAATGATAAAAAGTCTTCAGAGGCCCAATTCACATATTTTTTCAGTTCAGTTTTGGATCTCTCATTTTCATTCTCTCATTCTTTCACACTCTTAAACACTTAGAGCATTCTTAGAGCAATTTGATATACAATTTTCATTTGGGGAAAGAAGGAAAAGGGAAATAGGAAAGCGCAAGGGAACAATTGGATTAGCAACTACGTTTATATTTCTTTGTAGGTAACATGTTGCATGTGTGATTTCCTTTCTTATTTCTGGATGCATGCTATATGCATGTGATTTTCTAGTTATGTGTTGTCATTGACATGGATATTTGCCTAGATTGACAATGGTTTTAGCCTTGTCTTTCCATTTCCCGGATATCCATGTTGTTGTGGGTTTTTCCACTTGTTGTTTTACTTATTGGTGCTCAGGTTCTTGATGTTTTGGGGTTGGAACAAACGCTTTGGAAGCCCAATAACAACTTTGGTTGATTTACTAGTCCTGAAGCCCAGGTTGGGACAAATGCTCTGGATCCCTTGGTGGGTTGAGTTACTTGTAGCACCCTCATCCCACATCTACCTAAGTAACCATCCAACTGGGGTAAAAATGCGATAAGAGGCCACTATGATGGGATTCAACCTCCTAAGTCACCTTAAGGAAATGGAACTGATGGAACACATCACACATACCTTCAACATCAGCAACAAAAATCCCATACGCCATCGCAACCACTCAGGTAACCATTCCGTGAGACGAACTGAAGTTTTAGTGCATCAAACCCCTAAATCCTCCCTTGATATGGACAAGGGTGCATCTGGGAGGCTCCATAGGCTCCCGTTATAAGGGAAAGGGAGCTTTCGGGGACTTTTTCCCCAATGTTGTGCCTGCGACTCTAGGATTTGTGCCACTTTTTTAGGCCCAGAGCCCAGGTCATTGCCCAGAACTCAATGACACCTTCAGAGATGGATTTACACAACATAGCAATGATACATTTGCAAAAACATTAAAAATGACTAGACTGCACCCCTACTAGCCATGTAAGGCATTTCACCAAACATATCACAAATATGAAGTCTACAAGTCTTAACATCAGAACTGAGCATAGGCATCTCATACTTATTTGAAAATCGCTAAGAAGCATTGATGCCTCAACACATTCGCTACAATTTCATCTATTAGGCCATAGATACATTGTTCATTCATTTATATGTAAAAACATGATATGAGCCAAACATCATGACAATCATAAAACGCATTCATAACCAACATATAAACATCAAAGATGATAAGCATTGAACAACCATATAAGCCACAAAAATAAGAATATTTACCCATCAATACCATAGGAAAGAGATTTTATTGCCACAAGCAAAATGAAACCAAGTTCGAGACTTCCACATATCACCCAACCATAGACATGGCTGAGCCAAATATTTCTTCAGCCAGTTAACCCCATGCCATATTCCAAGCATGAATGTGGGATCTCATGGAACAATCCATCAAAACTGAACCATGGCTTATAGAGGCCAAACCACCTCAGCCCATTAAACAGTGATTCCACCTCACGGTTGGACCTCACAAGACATCACCAGATTGGTCTCTACCCAAGCCTTCCATGGCTCCAGAGCATTTTTTCCAACCAAGGCTTCCAGCACTAGTAACCCAACCCACAATAGTCGCTTGGATTTCAGAGCGTTTGTCCGACCAAGGCTTCTAGGACTAGTAATTCAACCCACCAAGGGCTTCTAAAGTATTTTTCCAACCAAAGCTTCCATAACTAGTAACTCAACCCAAGTTGTTACAGGGCTTCCAGAGTGTTTATCCAAACAAGGCTTCCAGGAACTAGTAATTCAACCCAAGCTAAAGGAAACATGAGAACCAACCAGAAAAACAAAGAAATGAATCCACAACACCATGGCTATACCGGAAATGGAAAGGCTAGGAAAATCCACTATCAATCCAGGAAATCATCCATGCCAATGACAGATCATGACCAATAATCCACATGCATATTCCATGCATGCCAAAACTAGTGAGGAAAACATACATGCAACTTGGTACCTACAAGCAAAAAAAGTTGTAGATGCTGATCCCGATGTCCTCTTGCGCTTTCCTTCTCTTCCTTTGCCTACTTTCTCTAAGCATCCAAGTATTCCACACTCTCCAAAAGTTTTCCAAGAAAAATCTAAGTGCCCAAGAGTATGAGAGAGAGAATATAATGAGAACTCCAAAACCAAACTGATAAAAAGCAACATTGACCAAGCTTGAGCAAAAGCTTGCCAAATGATCCTCAAAATCCTTTTTATTAATGAGGCCTCTATTTTCTTCAATTTCCATTATTTTCCCCCTCACATGCAACCTATGACCTTTCACCTTCCTTTTCTCCTAATTTCCATTATTTTCATAAATAAATGTGCCAAAAATGCCATTTTGCCTTTCCAAAGCCTTTGCCAATTTCCTTAGCCATTAATAAACTGAAGTGACACCCAATAGGATGTTTTTCCCACCATTCATCTTGGAATACATGTCCCATGACCGTGGTCTTATATATTTTTAAATGGTTTTTTTAACCAGGGCTGTTACATTAATAGTCCCTGGAGCTAGGTTGGACAAGTGCTCCGGAGCCCTGGAAGGCTGTGGGTTGAGTTACTAGTTCCTGGAGCCCTTAACAACTTGGGTAGAGAACGATCTGGTTGATGTTAGTGATTTCCGTAATGTAAAGGTGGAATCATCGTGGATGAGGTTTGAGGTGGTTTGGCATCTAGAATCCCTAGTTGGTTTGTCTTGGTTTTTTCCATGAGATCCCAAATTCATGCTTGGAATATGGTGTGATGGTGGTTGGCTGAAAGAGATATTTGGTTAAACCAAATCTATGGTTGGGTGGTATGTGGAAGTCCCTGACTTAGTTGGCATTTTCGTATGTTAATATGAGACATTTTCCTATTGTGATCTATAAGCATGTGTAGTGATTATGTTGGTGATATTATGGCTGAGTTGCCATAATTTCTATATTAGTTATTTACTGGTTACATGATGTATGGTATATATGGATCTTATCATTATTTGTTTAATTACCTAATGTTTAATGAATATATGGAGTAATAAGTGTTGTTGCAACTATGTGGAGAGAACATAAAGCCTTCTTGGTGATTCTCACATGAATTTCACACTCTTATGATCAAATATGCATTCCTGACTTGTAACTTATATGTTTTCCATGTGTTTGATGAAATGTCTGTTATGGATTAGGAAATCTAGATCAATTTTTTGATTTGAGATTGAAATTTTAGCTTTATCATCATGTTAATTATGATTCTGGAAAGTCTTCGGAAATTCCAGGTAGTGCTCTGGAGGTTGGCTTGAAAAGGTGGAAAAAATCTTGGGACCGCATGCTCAAAACTAAAGAATTTAGGTCATAACCGTTGGCAACTAGGCTTATGAGTGCGGTCGGAGCCTCATAACTACATGGAAGCAATGTTAAGGGTGCGTTGCAAATTTGCAAAGACAAAGACAACCACATATCAGTTATGGACAGGAGGAAATGACTAATGGGGCATATGGTAGTAGGTCTCTTGGAGGACACAGGTGAGACAGGGATGACACAGTCAGAGGTGGCAGATGGATAGATACACCTAATATGAGAGGTTTTGGTTATGGGTTATATTCTAGTTTTGGTTCAAAGATACATCATGGTCATCATCACTATCATCCTAATAGGAGGAATAAGAAGTAGTACTTGCCGAATGGGTTTAATAAAGCCAAGCCTCCTACCTTTGATGAAGAGCTAACGGAACCGGAAGATGCAAAAGCATGGCTGCTTGGGATGAAGAAGCTCTTTAAGTTTCATGATTATTCATATAATATGAAGGCCAAGATATCTATCTTCAATCTCAAAGGAAAAGAAGACATCTAGTGGGAAGATGTGAAGCATGTCAGAAGCATTATGATAGAGGAGTTGAATTGGCATGAGTTCAAAAGACTCTTAAGGAAGAAGTATTTGTCTGAGAGATACCATGACAGTAAGGCTAAGAAATTATACAGATTGAAGATAGGGTCTATGACGGATGAAGTGTACATGACCAAGTTTATGGATTTGTTGAGGTATGTACCATATCTTAAGGATGAGAAGACGAAGGTTCAAAGATTCATTAGGGGATTTCCATTAGCATTCAAGGATCATATTGAGTATGATGAGCCTCAAACATTGGACGAAGTAATTGGGAAGTTGAAACATTGTTACGAGTAATCTAAGCATAAGCCTGAGCCTAAGCATGATAGGAAGGGGAATGGAAATATTAAATGAAAGTGGGATAAGAAGCGAAGAAGACCTCGGGATGTAGGTAACAAAGACAATGTAGTGCTCTATAAGAAGTTCAATGTAATTGACATAGGACATGGGTCTTAACCTGAGGAGCAGAATAATGGTGATGGTAGGAAGCCTTTGTAGTGTTGGACTTGTAGTGGAGAGCATTGCAGGAGAGGTTTTCTACAACATTAGGGTGGAAGACCTCAAATTTACAGTGCTCATGAGGCCCAAACAATTAGAGATGTTGGGCAAAGCATTCCTCAGATTTTTGCAACATTGGATAATAGGAAAACTAATCATCATACATCTATTATCGATATGGAAAGTAAGCTTTTTGATCAATTTACTTCTACTTTGGAAAATTGTGATTCGGATCATCCATAATATTATGTGCATCTTGTCGACGTTTCGAATCCCAACGAGGATCCATCTTCACAACAAAAATTTTGAGTGATAGATTGAAAGAGAAGCTTACCGACCAGAACAAGATAAATACCTAATGCATAAAAAACAAAAAACAAACAAATTTCAAAAAACTAAACCTAAGCCTACATGAAAATAATTAATAGTTTAAAATATTAAAATTATTAGGTTTATATGTAGTTATTTTATTATTAAGTAATTTTAATAACAATTACTTTTAATTTTATTTTCTAATAACACAGATTTTAATTTATTTACTAATAACAAAAACGTAAAACCTCAAATTAATAAATTAATTTAATTAAACTTTTTATTTAATATGTAACAAATTAATATAAATATGTTTTTAATAATAGGATATTTATTTTATCCATTTTTCAAATAATAAATGGATTTTTTTTTTACTATGAAATAAACTAATTTTATTATTTGTAAATTAATATTAATATGTTGTTAATAGTGAGAAATTAATTAATTTATTTATCTGTAATATTAATAATAAATGATTATTAATATCAATGAAAAACATAATAAAATAAATAAAATAAAATTTATTATATTTTATTTTAGGATGAAATATAATTATTTAAAAATTTTATTGATAAATTAATATTAATATCTATTAATAATAATTTTTTATATAAAATGCTTAGATCTAATTTTTTATATAAAATACTTAAGATCTAACTTTTTAATAGAAATAATAATATTATTATTCATTATAAATAAATAAAATAATTAATAATGTTTATTAACTAATAAATATTAAATGAAGGAAAGGGGTAATCTATCCGCCCTTCAACTCAACCTTCATAGTCTTTATTTCGAAAAAAGAAGACCCTTCCTCTTTCGAGGACTTCCGACCGATCTCCCTCTGTAACTGTATCTATAAAATCATAGCAAAGGTGATAGCCCTCCGGGTTAAACCAATTTTATCCAGGCACATGTCAAGAGAATAGTTTGGCTTTCTGAACGGGAGGCAGATCCATGAAGCTATTGGAGTAGCCTAGGAATCCATTCATAGTATCATTAAAAAAAATCAAAGGAGCAGTAGTGAAAATTGACTTATCTAAAGCATTTGACAGGGTCAGTTGGATGTACATTCGGATGCTTCTCACGCACCTGGGGTTCCATATAGACTTCATAAACTGGGTAATGGGATGCTTAACCAGTGTAAGCTTTGCAATTCTCATCAACGGAGCAACCACCTCATTTTTTCAAAGTCAGAGAGGATTACGACAAGGATGCCCCCTCTCTCCCCTCCTCTTCCTTCTGGCAGCAGAAGGCCTCAGTCAATTGCTCATTGATGCCCGAAGGAAAGGAAATATCCAAGGGCTGGAAGTGGCAGTCAATCTAAAAATAACCCATCTCCTATTCGTGGATGACATCTTGCTATTCTCTAATGGAAGAAGATCCGAAACCTAGGAATTAAAAAGGATACTAAATCTCTCCTTAAAGGAAACAGGTCTTTAAGTTAACAAAGATAAATCACAACTTTTGCTGGAAGGATTCAAAAAACATGAAGTAACCCAAATCAAAGAGGACTTTCCCTTTGAGGACAGGAGGCTCCAAGACTGCTTCGAATATCTTGGGTTCTACCTAAAGCCTTGCTCTTACAGGAAGCAGGATTAGCACTGGCTAATAGCAAAAATTGAATCAAGAGTCACGCACTGGAGCTTCAAATGGCTATCTAGAGCTGACAAAATGACACTAATCAAATCAGTCCTCCTGGCTATATCGGTCTACTAGGCTGCATTAACCTGGGTTCCGGAAGGGACTCTAGAGAAAATCAGAAGAGTCTGTAGAAAATTCTTATGGGCAGGATCAAAGGAAGACTCGGTACTCCCATGGGTGGCCTTGGAAAAGGTGGCAAGGCCAAAGGATTGGGGAGGATGGGGAATTAAATATTTAACCGCCTTTGGACCATCGCTGGCAGCAAAGTTGGGATGGAGGCTTATCAAAACGGAGAACCTCTGGACTACGGTGGTTAAACGAAAATATATTGACCTGTTAGCTCTGCTACAACTTCAGCGTTGGAAGGTCTAGCTCGGGTCTGGTGGTGTGTTTGTGCTGAAAAGGGACTCGCAGCAGTCGTTCCCCTTCTTCTACTTCGGTTTCTTCATACCCCATAGCCTCGCCATCTTTGTTTCTTTTTCTCCAGAAACCTTTTTGTTCCCCGCTCAAACACTCCATTTGACCTCTTCATCGCTGCGAGAGCTAATGATATTTCAGCCCCCGAGTGCTACTTCTGAATCGCCATATGAATGCGGTAACATAACAACACGCCTACCCCACTATCCCTCCATCCTTCGTTAAATCCCCACCGTCGATCGTATCATGATCCAACGGTCTCCACTTTGTTTACCGCACATTAAACCTCGTGCTCTTTCCTTGCCATCCCACCGCCCGTTGCGCGATTGGACGGTAGTCACAAGCCTTGCTCGCACGACCTGTCTGCTCATTAACGCGCGATCGTGGTGGTTTCACAGCCATCACATCTGCTACGTGTCGCTATTGTATTCGATCATGCGGTTGCGTACGAATACCGCCTGCCTCCGATAAGCGGTGCAGGGAAATCGCTTACTGCTGTCCTGTATGATTTCCGCGCGCTATCACCCGTGCACTTTCGCCTCCCCATGACCGTTGGATCTGACCAACTGTGATTCAACGACTCACGTTGCTCCATCCACGTCACCTCCCGATAGCCTCCATAATCTGATCTCCACCATTGAATTTCATGATCTGACGGCTCACAGCTTTCTTCCGTTACCTCCCGTTATTCCTCATAGGGCGATCTCCACCGTTGATCTATTCCATTCAACGGTCCGCCTTGTTTCTTTATTCACTTTGTCCACCCGCCATGAAATATTTACCCCTTTGACTGTCTTGAGGCCCTAGATGATGTGTTCCTAAAGCACTGGGGGAATAATAAAGATCTGCTCTTGTATTATACTGAGTTTGGGAACTTGCAGAGAGAATTTGGTGAGCTGCTGTCCGATTTCAACAAGAGATTCAACCTTATGTACAACAGAATACCATGTGAACTAAAGCCTACCCCCACTTCTGCTATGATTACTTATGACAATGCTTTCGATTCTCAGTTCTGCCTGCTATTAAGAGAAAGAAGATGTGCTTCTTTGGCTGATATGAAAACTGCAGCCTTTGAAGTAGAAGCAAACATCATTGCTGCAGAAAGACTCGAAGGTGATGCTGAAAGGAGAAGACAGGGAGGTGAATCCTCATCATCCTCAGAGCCTGAGATCGATGAATTAACCAGGATGATAGAGTTTTTGGCCTCTGAAGTTTCCAAAATAAAGGTTGAGCAGTATCCTAAAGAGGCAGGAGCTCATTGTTCCTTTTCTTTTCCAACTACAAATCCATATAGAGGAGAAAGTGAGCATTTGCAGATTTTGCAAAGAAGTAAAGATGCAAACGAAGATAAAAGGGTGAAGACCCTTTTTTAGAGTTTATCATGGAAGAAGAGCGGCTTGAAGAAGAGGAGGAGGTCCATGGTTTGTAAGATAAGGGCAGTGCCCCCTTCTTAACCAGAGCTGCATATGAAGAAGCATTATCCAGAGGCACTGCTCATCAGTTTGTTGTAACTGCAGAACAACAAGCTAATCTGTAGTGTAGCTTCCGGATACATCGCATTCAAATTGTTTATAGTCGACGTTTCGAACCAGCAACGATGGTTCATCATCAGGATCTGAAAAATTGTTGAAAGACTAATCTCATTTTTTTTTTTTTAATAAATAGAGATGTGTGAGATGTTAGCCGACCGTTTTACTTGTTTTATTATATTTAGTTAATTTTGATTGTATATGTGAAAAATAAGGTTTAATTAATTAATTTATATATATATATATATATATATATATATATATATATATATATATATATATATATTTGATTAATTTCGTAATTATCTAAATTAGTTATTTAGTTTTGATTATTTTAATTAATTATTAATATTCTTTTTTTTATTTTTATTTTTTTTATTTTTTATTTTTTTTTTAATTTTTATTTTTAATTTTTAATTTTAATTTTAATTTTAATTAATTAATTTATTTATTTTAATGAATTCTTGAATTTCATTATTCTCATCTTATTTGTCTTAGTTTATTTTTTTTTTTTTTTTATTTTTTAATTAAATTTATTCTTATTATTTATTATAAATAATCCTCTTTTCCCTTTCTTTCTTTTTTTAATTAGAATAATATATCTATATTATATATATATTAGAATAATATATCTATATATATATATATATATATATATATATATATTAGAATAATATATCTATATATATATATATATATATATATATATATATATATATATATATATATATATAATTATGGTTGAATTAGTATTGATATTTAACTATTTATTTTGATGGTCTTATTTAAATAAATATTTTGTTTTTATTAATTTTTGATTTTATTTTATTTATTTATTTATTTCTTTCTTCTTATTATTTATTTATTTATTTATTTATTTCATTAATTAATTAATTAATTATTATTATTATTATTATTATTATTATTATTATTTAACTTATTAATTCTCATTATTATTTTTTTATTTGTTTTAGTGTATTAATTACTTATTTATTCTCATTATGTGTTAAAGTAAATTCTTTAATTTTATTTCTGTTTAATGTTAATTAGAGTAAATTTTTATGTTTCATTGTAATCATGGTTATATCAATTGAATTTGTATTAATCTTTAAAAATATTTATTTTGATTAATCTTATGATTATTTTAATCATATTTATTTTAATTGATTATTTAATTTTAATTATTTTAATTCGTTAAATTAAATTTATTGATTGATTTATTTATTTTAATTATTTTAATTGTTCATTTTAATTATTTATTTTATTTATTTTAATTATTTAATTTAATTATTTATTTTAAAATAATCAAATTAAACAATAATAATAATAATAAAGAAATTAATAATGAGAATAAATAAGTAATTAATACATTAAAACAAATAAAAAATAATAATGAGAATTAATAAGTTAAATAATAATAATAATAATAATAATAATAAATTAATTAATTAATTAATTAATTAATGAAATAAATAAATAAATAAATAATAATAATAATAATAATAATAATAATAATAATAATCATAATAATAATAATAATAATAATAATAATAATGATGATGATGATGATGATGATTAAGAAGAAATCAAATAAATAAATAATAATAATAATAATAAGCACAACTAAAATTAATAATTAAAATAAATAAATGAATAAATAAATAAATCAATCAATAAATTTAATTTAACGAATTAAAATAATTAAAATTAAATAATCAATTAAAATTAATATGATTAAAATAATCATAAGATTAATCAAAATAAATATTTTTAAAGATTAATACAAATTCAATTGATATAACCATGATTACAATGAAACATAAAAATTTACTCTAATTAACATTAAACAGAATTAAAATTAAAGAATTTACTTTAACACATAATGAAAATAAATAAGTAATTAATACATTAAAACAAATAAAAAAATAATAATGAGAATTAATAAGTTAAATAATAATAATAATAATAATAATTAATTAATTAATTAATTAATGAAATAAATAATAATAATAATAATAATAATAATAATAGAAGAAATAAATAAATAATAATAATAATAATAAGAAATAAATAAATAAATAAAATAAAATCAAAATTTAATAAAAACAAAATAATTATTTAAATAAGACAATCAAAATAAATAGTTAAATATCCATACTAATTCAACCATAATCATTCATATATATATGATGATGATGATGATGATGGTTGGTTAACGTCCGCTGAGACCAAATTGATCTATCGGACCGAAATATATATATATATATATATATATATATATATATATATATATATATATATATATATATATTATCTAATTAAAAAAAAAGAAAAAGAAAGAAAGAGAAAAGAGGAATATTTATAATAAATAATTAGAATAAATTTAATTAAAAATAAATAAATAAATAAATAAACTAAGACAAATAAGATGAGAATAATGAAATTCAAGAATTCATTAAAATAAATAAATAAATAAATAAAAATAAAAAATATTAATAATTAATTAAAATAATCAAAACTAAATAACTAATTTAGATAATTACGAAATTAATCTATATATATATATATATAATAACAATAAATAAATAAATAAATAAATTAATAAATTAATAAAACCCTATTTTTCACATATACAATCAAAATTAACTAAATATAATAAAACAAGTAAAACGGTCGGCTAACATCTCACACATCTCTATTTATTAAAAAAAAAATGAGATCAGTCTTTCAACAATTTTTCAGATCCTGATGATGAACCATCGTTGCTGGTTCGAAATGTCGACTATAAACAATTTGAATGCGATGTATCCGGAAGCTACACTACAAAATCAAGAAACTTGCAGAAACCTCAAAGACAAAAAAACAAGCTAATCAGCAGAAGCAAGGAGTAGCACATCCCTTCATCCTCAAAGAATCCGAGCCTAAAGCCAGCTCATCTCCACATGACTATACAGATCCGCAAATTTTCCAGCCTGCTTTTGACCCCTGCCCAGTGATCAATAAGGGAGAAGAAAGCTCTCCATTATCTTATGTTTCTATGTCTGCTCAAATGAGAATCCCTCACAGTTGCCTCTTGAACACTGAGGCAGAACAAAATTAAATACTCAAGGCTGAAACTGATCATCTCAGTCTTGATATTCTGATCCCTGCCCAGGAGGTCTCCACACAGCTTGAAAGGGTAACTTGCTTGATGACAGAGGAAGAGGGTGTATAGTTGTGGGATTCCTCCTTGGATGAGGGGTGTTCTAAGAAAGATTCAGGAGTAGGTGATGTCTATGAGTCCTCCACACAAGGATACATTGGTTTTCCTTTCATATTAATTATGCAGGCCACAGATGACACAGATATGTACAGAAAAACCATGATTATTCAGAGGGTGTACAAAGGCTCCCATGAAGAACATCCAAGGAGGAGAGCACACAGAAAGGGGATGAAATTTGATCCATATCTACCTATTAAGGTCAAATCTCCTAAAATATTTTAGGTAGAGGATAAAAGAAATCATGTTTTGCAGCTCTATGATGAAGGGGCCGAGAGCAAGAGAAACAATTTTGATGGCGCATCACTTGACCAATTTTTGAATAATTATGTTGTTTAAGGTCCTCTGGCCTTAATGATTGTAAGCGGTTTCTTTTTCAGTTTTAGTGTAGGCTTGGTTTAACTCCATGCCCAATGGATACTAGGAATAGTTTTTAAAGCTGGTTTTGCATGAAGGCATTGGTCTGCAGTTCTTGAGACCTCATAGGGAGGATCTCATCCCTAGAAGGAGCCAATGTTAGCTCTGCTACAACTTTAGCGTTGGAAGGTCTAGCTCGGGTCTGGTGGTGTGTTTGTGCTGAAAAGGGACTCATAGCAATCATTCCCCTTCTGCTCCTTCGGTTTCTTCATACCCCATAGCCTCGCCATCCTTGTTTCTTTTTCTCCGGAAACCTCTTTGTTCCCTGCTCAAACACTCCATTTCACCTCTTCATTGCTGCGAGAGCTAATGATCTTCGGGCCCCGAGCGATACTTCTGAATCACCATATGACCGCGGTAACATAATTGTGCGCCTACCCCACTATGCCTCTGTCCTTCGTTAAATCCCCATTGTCGATCATGTCACGATCCAACGGTCTCCGCTTTGTTTACCGCACGTTAAACCTTGTGCGATTTCCTCACCATCCCACCATCCGTCACGCGATCAGACAGTGGTCGCAAGCCCTGCTTGCACCACCTGTCCGCTCATTAATGCACGATCGCGGTGGTTTCACGCCCATCACATCTACTACGTGTCGCTGTTGTATTCGATCGCGGGTCGTGTACGAATACTGCCTGCCTCCGATAAGCGGTATGGGGAAACCGCTTACTGCTGTCCTATACGATTCCCACGCGCTATCGCCCATGCACTTTCGCCTCCTGATGACCATCGGATCTGCCCAACTACGATCCGATGGCTCAAGTTGCTCCATCCGCGTCACCTCCCAATAGCCTCCATAATTTGATCTCCACCATTGAATTTCATGATCTGATGGCTCACAGCTTTCTTCTGTTACCTCTCGATATTCCTCATCGGGCGATCTGCGTCGTTGATCTGTTCCATTCGACGGTACGCCTCGTTTCCCTATTCACTCTGTCCACCCACCATGAAATCTTTACCCCTTTGACTGTGTTGAGCTCCTAAAGGATGAGGCCATCAGCTAACAAGTACTCTGCGTAGTTAATACTTCAACTACCTACATTCAAATAACAGAGTGGCCAAGGAGGGAGAGTATAGAGCTCAGGCAGATAAACGCAGTTATTAGTTATGGAGCTTGTATCACTCAGTACTCCGCTTGCTCAGAGAAGGACAACATAATATCTAAAAAGACCATTTTTTTCATCAAAGCACACAGTTTGTAGCAGAGACCCTTGTTAGATTGTAAATGTGGTTGGTGGTCCATTATGGCCCCTCCACGCATAGCATAACAGAGTGTTTTTGTAATCAACCTCTATATATATCCAGAAGACAAAATGTAAAGGGGGTTGATGGTTGATGGTTGTTTCTTTGATGTAAGGTTCAACTTCTGGAGACTGTAACTACTGTGATACCTGCAACGTCTGGTCTTCATTTTCAGCTAATACAAGCTTCTTTTGCTGTTAATTGCTCACTTTCCACTTCTTCTTTGTTCCAGGTTGTGCCTATTATGCATTTTTCATGTGCTATTGATGTTTAGCATTAGAGGGGCTGTCATACCACCTCCGTGTTAGAATCAAGTATGTATCATTGAATGAGTTATGCAGGTTTCTATTTACTTAATGCCAGAGAGTTTTCATCCTGTCTGTGTATTAGGAAATAGATTTTCAGACCTCTTTACTGGTTGCAGCCGGCCATCACATGGTCTTGTGCATCTGCTGGTGTGGTCAATATTCTCCATCTTCACCTATTCCTCAAACTGTGAGTAATTGGTGGTCTAAATCCTTGTAGTCTGGGGGTGTTCACCCATGTCTCGGGTTAAGCATAGTAAAAGTGGTTATCTAGCTTGAATATGCATCATTCCTTCCATTCATCCACCATTTTCCAACATTTTTGTTGAGTTTGTAATGTTCCTGAGCATCTCTGATATACAACCTAGGAGAGTTTCTTGGGTTGATAACATGACCCATTTCCATTAGAAGACTAGATCATAAGCCCAACTAAAAAGAAAGGCAGTGTTTTAGTGGTGTGGAAAGCAACATTAGAAGGCTTTAAGATCATAGAAAAAGGTCTATCCTGGCAGGTAGGGAACGAAGAACATGTCCAAATAGGGAAGGATCTTTGGGTAGGATGCATCGAATATTTTATACTATCCCTGGGCCTCATCAACCATCTCAATAAAAGAGGCATTAACAACCTTAATCAGATTGAGAACCACAGCGACTCCTCCATATGGGGCCAAGCATGGCTTACAGGTTTGGACCTAAATCTCAACCCTAAATGGAGAGGGGAATGGATCACTTTCACCTCAGAGCTGTCTAGATCAAATGTTAGACTAAGAGATAGACCAGATCAGTTAGTATGGGCCCATGCAGACTCAGGCAAATACTCCCAAAAACAAGGTTACAAGTACTTAATGACAAATAAAGGCTGGGAAATTAGGACTGGTGGGTAACCTCAATTTGGAAAATGCAATGCCCGGAAAAAGCTCGAATGTTCTTCTGGTGGATCCTAAAGGAGAAGGTTCCAAATTGGGACATCCTTCAGAAAAGATACAAGTCAGGACCAGGGAGATGCGCCCTTTGCAAAATGGCCTCTGAGTTAACTTTTCACCTCTTCATGGATTGTTCCTTCTCCAAAGCAGTCTGGCAAGCTGTCGGGGAACTGATCCACAAAAGAGTTTCATGGAATGGGTGGACGATAACAAAAGCCTAGAAATATTGGTGGACCCATCATCCTGAAGTAAATCTGAGGAACCTTCCCCTTATCATCTCCTATGGGTTATGGCTCACAAGGAATAAAAGTATCTTTCAAGATCAAATTCCCTTAGTGGAGAGCACAGCTATTAGAAGTGCATCTATCTTCACAAGTATCCCTGAACCCATCCACAAGGAATTACCTCTCCCGGTTAAAGAAGAGAATATCAAGGAAGGGATTCCATGGGCATATTTCGATGGGGCCTCCAGCGAAGACAACAAATGTGATGCTGGGCTAATCATTCACCTAAATCCCCATAGATGCCTCAAAGCCTCAGTGGGTTTAGGGACCGGAACTAATAATTTCGCCGAGCTGACAACCTTAAAACTCCTCCTTTGTTGGCTCACCCAACTAGGCATATCCACGATTCAGATCTTCGATGACTCTTTGAATATTGTCAAATGGTTCAATGGAATAAGCAGATGTCAGAACTACATTTTATCTCCATTACTAGAAGAGACCATGCATTTAAAATCGCATTTTAACATCATCTCTCTATGTCATATATACAGGGAACGTAATGACTCTACAAACCAGCTTTCTAAAGTGAGTTTGCAACAAAATATGGGTAGTTGGCGAATAGAGGACACAGAGATGGATGAGATCCGTGTGTTGGATCGTCCACCATATGCACAAAATCAATCTCACTAAGCCATAGCTAGGGCTCTGGCACTTTCCTTTCTTTACAGTTTTTTCTTTTTCTTTCAGCGCAAAACAACAACTACTTGGACTCTTTAAACTCCTTAACAATTGAGAACTCAAAAAATATTCAGCTAACTCATTCCTGTTTGGGTTGTTTTCCCTTCTGAGGAGACCCGGGAATGATTCAGCCATAACAGTTAAGTTTTATAGCTGAAAACAGAGCCCAATGATGTGGTTATGATGTACAGGAAACTGATCAACCGATGCTGATCTCCTCTCTGAGGAGGCCTTGGGTTCAAAATGATCAGCGAATCATAATCAGACAATCGAGATGGCAAAAGGGGGCATCCATCAAGCAACATCTCAACAACTCTATGACTAAAAATCATACAGCCCCCTGAAAGCCTAACAACATATACAATGTAAATTTTTGTTTTGCAATGAAAAGTTCAATTTTTTTCTTGAAAAAAATAAAAAAATATAATAATACAATAAATTATATTATTAATAATAATTATTTGGTTTTAATAAATTAATTTAAATATTATTTTTCAAAATTTAGTTGTTTAATATAGTTGTTACCTATTAATATTTTTAATAAATTAATAAAATAATATCATTTTTTAAATATTATTTTTCAAAAACTAGCCATTTAATATAGTTGTTACTTAATAATATTTGTTTTTAATATATTAATAAATTAATATCATAACTTAAATATTAATGTTCAAATATAGCCGTTACTTGAAATGATGTCTCTACATTGCTCTCTATTTAAGCCTTTTCCATGGTCCACCTCTTCATCTGGTATTGATGAAGAACTACACTTGTTGGTTCGAAACGCGTCGGCCAAAAATTTCTCTTATGTGATTTCTATCAAAAGACTTTTCTTGATAATTAATTAATTATTCTTAATGAATAAATAAATAATAATTATTATGAATAAATAAATAATTATTATTATGAATAAATAATTATTAATAATAAATTATTTATTTATTAATAATTAATAATTTAATCACTTCTTGATGGATGTTAGTTAAAAAAGTTCAATAAATTTCTTTAAGAGGTTATAATTAATTATTAATTTAATCAAATTTTTTAATATTTCATATTTTTTTTTTGAGATTAAGATCTAGAGAGAGGATTCATAACTGGAATATTATACCTCAGAAGACCTGGAAGCGCTAATATGCCTAATTAACGGAAAACAATTCCCACTGATCTCATTCCCACCATCCCCGTTGAGGTTATTCAGACATTTCCTAATCTCAAGCACCTCTCTAATTTTCCTCTTTTAATAATGATCTTCCCTAGCAATAGTTTTGGCGCTCTCCAGACAAGCATGATGTTTGGTTTTTGAGGAGTGCTATGAAAGGGTTGAAGTGCGTGATCTACCATTCTTATTTGCTCCATGTTCTTTAAGTCTTGTTTTTAAGGAACGCCCTGTCTGTCCAATATAAGTTTTGTTGCAAGAACAATCTATATTATAAACTCCCTTAAGTTGTTGTTGATCGATGCTATCCTTGACATATCTCATTCTTTGCTTAATTGTTCCACATGTGGTAAACTGAGTGAATATGTCTTTCTTTCTTGGAACCTTGGCGATCTTATCCGTAACCCTTGAATGAATAAAAGGTAAACTATCCCACGATTTTCTTTTGGGCCCTTTGGCAGGACCTTCCCTTCAGCTCTTTTTATAGCTTTCCTAATATCATTTTCCTTGTATCCTACATCTTTAAAGACAGAGGTTAAGTGCTTAATCTCCTCATCAAGGTGATTGGTGTCGTAAATTATAAGGGTTGTAACAGCAAGAGTGTTAAGGACCCCAAATTTTTGGGATGGATGATGGTACATGTTATCACCCCAAGAAACTCTCCTAGGTTGTATCTCAGAGATGCTCGGGGACATTACAAACTCAACAAAAATGTTGGAAAATGGTGGATGAATGGAAGAAATGATGCATATTCAAGCCAGATAACCACTTCTATTATGCTTAACCCCAGACATGGGTGAACACCCCCAGACTACAAGGCTTTAAACCACCAATTACTCACAGTTTGAGGAATAGGTGAAGATGGAGAATGCTGACCACACCAGCAGATGAAAAAGACCATGTGATGGTCGACTGCAACCAGTTAAAAAGGTCTGTAAATCTATTTCCTAATGCATAGACAGGATGACAACTCTCTAGCACCAAAATAACAGAAACCCGCATACATATTCAATGAAACATACTAAATTCTAAAACAGAGGTAGGATGACAACCCCTCTAATGCTAAACGTACATGAAAAATGCAAAACAGGCACAACCTGGAACAAAGAAGAAGTGGAAAGTGAGCAATTAACAGCAAAAGAAGCTTGTATTAGCTAAAAATGAAGATCAGATGCTGCAGGTATCACAGTAGTTACAGTCTCCAGAAGTCGAACCTTACATCAATACAATATCCATTAACAATCAACCCCAATTCCATTTGTTTGCTAGGTATATATAGAGTTTTATTACAAAGATATTTTGCTAGCCTATGCGTGGAGGGGTCATAATGAACCACCAACCACATTCACTCTTTGATATGGATCTCTGCTACAATCAGCTGGCTTTAATGGATAGATCTGATCTTTTCTGATATTCTGCTCTCCTTCCTGAGTAGGTGGAACGTTGTCTGAGAGGAGCTCCATAGCTGATAAATGATTTGATCTGCCCGAGCTATGTACTTTTCTTCTCGGCCATTCTGTTGTTTGAATGTAGGTCGTTGAAGTATTAACTGCGCAGAGTACTTGGTAGCTGATGGCTTCATCCTTTGGGAGCTCAAGACAGTCAAAGGAGTAAAGACTTCATGGCGGGGGACAGAGTGAATAGAGAAATGAGGCGGACTGTCGGATGGAACAGATCAACGGTGGAGATCACCCGATGAGGAATATCGGGAGGTAACGGAAGAAAGCTGTGAGCTGTCGGATCATGAAATTCAACAGTGGAGATTAGATTATGGAGGCTATAAGGAGGTGATGCGGATGGAGAAACGTGAGCCGTTGGATCACAGTTGGGCAGAGCCTACGGTCATCGGGAGGTGAAAGTGCATGGGCGATAGCATGCAGGAATCGTACAGGACATTGGTAAGCGGTTTCTGTTATAGACATTTATGTGCCTTACAGCATTGAGCATGAAATGTCCATAATCTAAGGGATCCAAAGTCCCTAAACATGTTGTTCCTACCCCTAGAGGAACAAGGCTAACAAACCACTGCAATTCACAGAAGTTCTCCACCAGAAAACTGCTCAAAACAAGTCAAATCAGGATCATTTCAATGGCTCCACTGGCTGTCTGCGCTGAATGTCAAAGGCTCCACTGGCTACCTGCGCTGAATGTCAAAGCCAACACTGGCTACCTGCGCTGAGCGAGATTGGACATGTGGCAGGCTCATTCCTCAAGGTGTCAAAACCCAGGAAGCTTCCAAAATGACACTTGCCTCAGTGAATTCGACTGGTGATGAGTAAGAGGTTCCAAATCTCCAAGTGGAAGCAAGAACCTCCAAGTGGAATCAAGAACTGAAAGAGGGAGAGGACACTAGTCAGATCTCAAGCTGACTCATCCTCTCTCCAAAAATCTATATATGGATCTCTCCTCCATGAGATCTAGAGGCTGGAAGTTGGTATTTTGCAGAGAATTGCTGTTGGTTTGAGATTAGAACTATTGGGTGATTTGCTTTGAAGGAGGTGAAGAAGAGATTCCTTTTGCTAGGAAGGTGATGCTGGATTGGGCCTCACTTGGTTGTATCTCTTCCTGAACCTTGTTATTCATCAATAAAGCTATCTTGGTTTCTCCTATACATTGGTGTATCTTTGATCTATGATTGCATTAGTGTATTTGATTTATTCCTAATCCTAAATCAGTTATGAATGTGAATATCTGTCTTTGAGTAGTGTTCTTCTCTTGTCACAAGTAGCTGTTCTCTTGTCGCAAGTAGCTGTTCTCTTGTGATCTTGCAGGAAATCTATTGAAGCTGGACGAGCAAGGAGGCAAGTAGCTGTGAACACCCAAAGAGAAGAGGGACCGGATCGAGGGACAAACGAAAGACAACGGTAAGTCCTATTGATCTCTCTTCTTTCACATTTCATAAAGGAAGAATACCAGAATAGCTGGCTTTGTTTGTTGCTAAGGCACTATCACTCCTTAGAGTGGGATAGGGGCATTCCGTGTTGGATACTTTTTCCCAACAACAAATTGGCGACTCCGCTGGGGATTGTATCTTGTTGGTTTATTTGTGTTTTTGCTATTCATTTCATAAACTCAAAGAGTGCCGAATCGAACTGCATTTGTCTCTTTCAAATGCAAAGTAGAGAGCATCTACTCTAGTCCATTCACTGGGCCTATTTATGATCTGAAAAGCTGATCCACAAGTGCTCTAATAGCTCTTAGTGATAGATCTTCATCCTCCTTTTAATCATCCCTTAGATTGTACCTGATTGATAGCTTTTATTTGGCCAAAAACTGTGAATTTAACTGCAATCCGTAACCCAGAACCCAGAAACAACTCTCGTTTCTGCTTCAGCGCAGAGCCTGTGAAGAGGTTCTGCATTTCAACGCAGGTCCTGTGAAGGCTACCTGCGCTGAATGTCAAAACCTCTGTGTTAGACCTGCGCTGAACAGTCTTTGCCTTGTGCAGCTGTGGTTCCCTGTGTCCTTTTGCTCAGTTTTATCCCTGTTTTTTGCAGCCTGTTATCAGTCAGTGTTCCTATCTGAAACCACCTCTCTTTGCCTCAATTCCGCCTCAGTTGTATAAAGAAACTGTATTTGTTCTTTGTGTATTTGTTACATCATTTGCAGTTTCCCATTACGAAAGTAAACTAGTCTTACTGTGGCCCTTAGATCTAGACCTGTCACAAGTGTCGTTTTGATCTTAGGAGTGAGTTTGTTTGCTGTTCAGAGTTGATTTAGCTTTTTACTTTCGTCGTTTGGTTTGAATTTATGCATTTCTAGTGTCGAAACAAGTAAATCATAAGGTGTCTTTTGATTTTGAAAAAGGAACTTGTTTATGTTTTCACTTGAAATCGAATTCAAAGTTATACAACATCTTTCTTTATATAAACATCAATATTAAGAAAGAGAAAAGAATTACATGCATTTGTGCATTTGCATTTTGACAACTTGTATGTTGATTTAGGAAAAGTGCATTACTGTGTGCTCTATGCTCTGTGAGAAAAGATGATGTCTTTCTTTTCCCTTGTAGCTAGGATTTTCATCTGTTGAAAAGATATAAAAAGCTTGCTTATCATCTTTAGACTGCATTTAGGAGTTGTACCATACATCTCGTGGTGATCCAAAAAGGAAAACTTCTAAAAAAGATCAACCTAAAATAAATTGAATGAACTTAACAACGCTTTGTAACATAACGCACAACATAGAGGTCTAGGCTAGAGACGTGTTACGGCGTCGTAAAGCCTGATATCTTATCGTCGAGTGGCTGGGTGATTCCTCCACGTTGAAGCGATAAGTATCAGTACGGATTGTGCTCCCACGTACCGTCGCGTATATATTGGGAGACCCCTATAGGAATAAAGCCTTTATCCATAGGAAGCCGTGTCGGCCGCCCTACTGATCACAATGCACTGAACACAACATTCAGGAAGATCGATCGCCCGTACCTTAAAAAGTATTCTGCGGTTTTGCGAAAAGTTTGGCACACCCTCTACCTAGAACTCCAGAGAAGTTTCTTTTGGCCTTTTTCAGACTCTATAACAGAAAAAGTCCATCCGAGCATTTGTCACTTCGGGCTCGTTAAAACATCGAAGTAGACTAGAGTCATCTTTAGCTTTTTCTCGACTCTTTAAAATTGAAAAAGAAAGTTGTGTCCAAAGCGTCGTTAAAATTTATTTTAAACGGAACAAAATCACCCCCTTTTCCTGCGTTGATCTTTCGGTTGAGAAAATGGAACACGCCAACTAAGGAATTCCCCTTGGTGGAAATCCTAGTCCCTTCTCCTCTTGGGGAGATGTTGGTGCACCCCATATGGCCACATTGTCGCTTCCAGGACTGACAATTGGCTTGCCAGTCTGGCTCTTCTCAACCAATGTAGTTCAAAACACCACTATTCCTGAACAGTCGAATCGACAGCTAGATGAGTCTAAAGTTGCCCACCAGCCGTCTACCTCTTCTAACTCTTCCTCCCCTCCTTCCTCTTCGCTTGAGGGAACTGGTAAAGCTAAAAACCAAGTTCCTAAGGAGAAGAAGGAGAAGAAGAAGAAAGAGAAGAAGAAGAAGGAGCCAAAAGCTCCTGGGGGCAAATAAGAGTCGTCCAGAAAAAATCCACACACAGCACTGACCGGGCCTAAATCGCCATGTGTCATATGTAGAGGAGACCACTTCCATAGAGATTGTCCCTGTATTCCCCGGATACTGAGGGACTGGTCTCCTCGTTTGCACAATCCGGTAGCATCAACCTCTGATAGCCATGTTGAATGCATACCGTCAACTAGCGAAAGTGAAGTTCCAGGAAAAAGAGGGAGAGCTAGATCTCCCTGCAGACTGTGTGAAGGCGATCACGCCATCCACCGTTGTCCCTTCTTAGACGAGGCGAAAAGAGTTTTGGAAGATTGTCCGGTTTCACCGTTACGACTTCCTCCTGGATATAAAAAACTCGTGCCAAGTCCTTCGTTAGTTGAGAATCCAGCTGGCCCACTCAAGGGGTCGGCTGAAGCGTCAGTCATTGAAAATGAACCTACTGAATCCATACCTGACGAAAGTCAAAAGTTCGAGGCGGCAGTTGACCCGGTCTTGCCTTCAGAGGATTCATCTTCGAATGATACCGTCACTGAAGAGGATAAGGATGACACCATCCAGATTCTTTTCATCAACACAGACTCCGACGAACAAGGGGGAAACCCTCCCATTCCTTTATCGCAGGAAGGAAGTTCATCAGAGCGATATCCGGCCATCTATTCGGTCCCACCACCAAGCAACCTAGTTGTCTCGTTCGACTGGAACCAACTAGGCAGACCCTGGTTACCAGCAAGCATACCATTCAGAATTATCGTCCAGATATACAGAATGGTAATGGCTGGCACAATCATTGATGAGGGGGAATCTGTGAGTATCCTTTCCTCTATTGCTTGGAAAGCACTTGGTTCGCCAGCGCTTTTGCCTGAAATGAGAAATCTATCAGGCTTTGATAAAGGAACCAGTCGACCTTTAGGGATCCTCCCCAATGTGCTGATCACATTGAAAGGGAAGACCGTTCAAATGAACGTGATGGTCGTTCAAGGACCCTTGGATTATAACCTACTCCTTGGATGCGACTATATATATTGCATGAGAGCCATCGTCTCCTCACTCTTTAGAGTAATGTGTTTTCCACACGAAGGAAGAATGGTCAAGCTCGTAGACCAACTTTCATTTCCGGGATCACGCATCGCAAATAGTCATATACCAACCCTAAATGGTCTGTTCACGCAAGAAATGTCTCCACCCCCAGTCCTTCTTCTCGATGAGCGCGAGTGATTCGGAAGGATGTGACTGGAACCCAGGGGGCATGCATCCTGGTCTGCTTTGGGCAGAGAAAACTTTGGGTATAGAGTAGGTTTCCACGGGAGAATATGACTAGTCTGTACCCTGCCCTTGCTGGAAGAGGGTTATTCTAGAATAAGATTCTCTTGTCAAAGTTATGTGTTTGGCGCTCGTTGTCACTCACCTTTGTCTATCTCGGTAGACATCGCCAAGGAAGTGTTTTGTTTGAAAGATTAACAAGACAATCTTTGGGTAGCCTGAAAGAGGTAGGCCTCTCCTGGTTAAACAAATGTTTTTCCTGCAAATTGAGGGGTAACCTTGAAACTCTATTTTATACCTGGGGGCATGCAAACCTTTTGGAGTGCAAGCAAGGGGCGACTATTTTATTTTTTAAATTTTTAGGTCCTCCCTTTAAACCTGTAGGTCTAACCCTTTAAACTCGTAGGATTAGTCGTTTCCGAACTTGCATAACGAAAGGATCCGGAGCAAAGCTTTGTAAGATCTAAGCTCTCTAAAAAATAGCATCTTCAGTGAGACATTTCTTATCATATGACTGGGTATACGAGCAGTTTTAGCACACAGTTCATGCTCGTTAAAAAATAAACGCAAGATCCGAGCAGTTTTAACGCGGACTTCATGCTCGTTAAAAAATAAACATAAGCAATGAGCAAGTGTTTCCACCAGCGTTTAAGCTCATTTTAAAATAAAAAATGAACCACTACCCGGTAAATAACCACTGTGAATGTAACATTATCAGCCATTAAAGCCTTGGTCGTGTTTGCACCATCACCTCCACTTTTCATTTGGCCGATCGTTCACCTCCATATGATTGTTTACCCATTTTGAGGAACAGCTGCGAAGAGTGATTTCACCTAGCCATCCTTGTGACACTGCCGTGATTGGAAAATTCCAACTTGTACCTGGAATCAGCTGCTAACCCTGTTTATCACTCGTTCCTCAAAAGACGAGTCTTCTTTAAGCTCTTTTCATCTGACTCGTAAAATATGAAAAGATTGTTGAGTTTTGGCCTTCCAGCTCGTTAAAGCAACCAGAAGTGCTATCCCTCCTCTAGATTTTAATCTTTTTGGACCTGAGGGATCATTGCACAAAAAGATCGAGCGCTTGTTTTATTCGGCTCGTTAAAACTATCGAAAACTCATCCCTTCTGTATTGTTTTATACTTTTTTGGACTTAAGGGATTAGATGACGAAAAAGGACTTTCGAAGTTTACTTTACGTACCTTTTCAGACTCTCTAAAAATGAAAAGGACCGAGTTATCCTTGTCGTTAGACTCATTAAAATCATTAAATAGCGACAAACTTGTCTTTAGACGAGAACGAGTTTCCCTATCGCTAGGCTCGTTAAAACATAGCGATGGGCTTGCCCGAAGGGCAGGTTATAGAACAAGCATATGTTATCCTCCTCAAGCTTGACAAAAATAAAGAGGTACTGGTCAGCAATGACTGGGGAAAAATTGGGAGAAACTCAAAGAAAACTTTGATGGTAGCAAGTCGCTCTTGAACATGACACTTTTCCTCCGTACCACAATCGGGTTGGGTTGTTTCATTCACCGGTCACATCACCATGGTCTCGCCATACCATCCATAATTGGGGTAATGCTACCGATCCATCGCATCAGTGTCGCCGTATGTTCAAGAGAAGTCGTTCAGAAAGAGTCAACCATGTCCCATCCACTACCATACATTATCCTTCATCCTTTCATGACCGCCACCCTGAATCATATGTCACAGATCATTTTCACCTCCATCAAAATCATTAGCTCCGTTCCATGTCACTGATGTGGGATACATTAAGGCCCTCCTTTGACGGATCGCTTCTTGTCGACATCAGCTCATTATCCAAGAAGTTGATCTAGGAACAACCCCTTCAGTACTTTGAAGCTTGCATGCCTCAATGGCAAGTTTCTCACTTCCAGCGACAGGTATACATCAATGACCTTCGACCGAAAGATTTTGCGTGGTGTTCGACGCCAAGTCCTTTATTCACACCATGTGAATTGTAATGCAGTACCTTGAGGGTCATTATCATTATCGGTGATTCCTCTCGCGCTTGTTAACGGTTTACCTCATTGACCGGTAATCAAGCGATGTATTTCCATGTTCGACTTCAGAACAATTCTCACATGGATCGACTTGTACTTAGAGTGAAGAACGAACGAGTTTGAAGACCCCGGATCTAGTTTCATCCATCCGGGCTGCGATATATATTCAAGAAAGATAAAGACATTTGACATGTACATCATTGCAGCAGATGATCATCCTACTCAAAGGATGATAATTTCATCAAAATTATCAGTCTACCATCAGACGATTGTCTGTTCTATGTACAGAAAAATGAATTTATAAAGTTGAGCATGGGAATGCCCACCTCAGCTAGATCATGAAAGCAGTATGAAAAATAATGTATTTTATTGTATCTTATTACAGGTCTCCTCCCAGCATTGGATGAACTTCGGATCCTCCTGATAAAGCATTTCACCCGATAAATGGCCTCATACTTTAGGGGGCAACTGTTATAGACATTTTTGTGCCTTACAGCATTGAGCATGAAATGTCCATAATCTAAGGGATCCAAAGTCCCTAAACATGTTGTTCCTACCCCTAGAGGAACAAGGCTAACAAACCACAGCAATTCACAGAAGTTCTCCACCAGAAAACTGCTCAAAACAAGTCAAATCAGGATCATTTCAGTGGCTCCACTGGCTGTCTGCGCTGAATTTCAAAGGCTCCACTGGCTACCTACGCTGAATGTCAAAGCCAACACTGGCTACTTGCGCTGAGCAAGATTGGACATGTGGCAGGCTCATTCCTCAAGGTGTCAAAACCCAGGAAGCTTCCAAAATGACACTTGCCTCAGTGAATTCGACTGGTGATGAGTAAGAGGTTCCAAATCTCCAAGTGGAAGCAAGAACCTCCAAGTGGAATCAAGAATTGAAAGAGGGAGAGGACACTAGTCAGATCTCAAGCTGACTCATCCTCTCTCCAAAAATCTATATATGGATCTCTCCTCCATGAGATCCAGAGGCTGGAAGTTGGTATTTTGCAGAGAATTGCTGTTGTTTTGAGATTAGAACTATTGGGTGATTTGATTTGAAGGAGGTGAAGAAGAGATTCCTTTTTCTGGGAAGGTGATGCTGGATTGGGCCTCACTTGGTTATATCTCTTCCTGAACCTTGTTATTCATCAATAAAGCTATCTTGGTTTCTCCTATACATTGGTGTATCTTTGATCTATGATTGCATTAGTGTATTTGATTTATTCCTAATCCTAAATCAGTTATGAATGTGAATATCTGTCTTTGAGTAGTGTTCTTCTCTTGTCGCAAGTAGCTGTTCTCTTGTGATATTGCAGGAAATCTATTGAAGCTGGACGAGCAAGGAGGCAAGTAGCTGTGAACACCCAAAGAGAAGAGGGACCAGATCGAGGGACAAACGGAAGACAACAGTAAGTCCTATTGATCTCTCTTCTTTCACATTTCATAAAGTAAGAATACCAGAATAGTTGGCTTTGTTTGTTGCTAAGGCACTATCACTCCTTAGAGTGGGATAGGGGCATTCCGTGTTGGATACTTTTCCCAACAATAGTTTCCCCGCATTGATTGTAAGAGGCGGGCGGTATTCGTACGCGACCGCGTGATCGAATACAACAGTGACACATAGCATATGTGATGGGCGTGAAACCACTGCAATCGTGCGTTAACAAGAAGACAGGTGGTGTGAGCAGGGCTTGCGACTACTGTTTGATTGCGCGACGGATGGTGGGATGGCAAGGAAAGCCCACGATGTTTAACGCGCGGGAAAACAACGACGACCGTTAGATCAGGATGCGACAGATCAACGACGCGGGGTAAATTACACAGGTTTCCGAATGTTATGACAGGGAAACGACTAATTCGAGGATTAGGCGAAGGCATGGGGCTACATGGGCGCGGAGTCAAAGGGTGGCTAAATCTTAACGCTCGGGGTTAGAGGAAACACGGGATTTTGAAGAGTTTTGTAGGAGAATGGAGGAAAGCGGGGAATGAAGAATTTCGGAGGAAAAAAAAAAGACAACGGGGTTTAAGAGGGTGTGAGGAAACCGAGGGAGAAGAAGGTGAATGACCACTGCGAGCACCTTTTTCGGCATAAACCCACCACAAGACACGAATTTGACCTTTAAACACTGAAGTTGTAGCAGAGCTAACAGTATGAATCAACATGAAGATAGATTTCAGTGTGGGTTTTCTTCCAAAAGACCTGGTGTCCCAAAGTACCATCCTCCTTTCTGATCACGAGGACATCTAAAAAAGGAATTTTACCTTTTTCGTCAAGCTCCATAGTAAACTTAATTTCTGAAGAGATAGAGTTAAGATGATTAAAAAACTTCCCAAGCTCAGTCCTATCATGAGTCCATTTTAAGTTGGTGTCGTCAACAAATATTTTCCACCATGTGACCTTTTTCTAAAATTACTCCATGTATAAATTAGCGACTATTGGTGAGAGGGGGGAACCCATTGCAACTCCATATATCTGCTCATAATAATTGCCATGGAAACTGAAGAAAGTGGAACACAAACAGAGGTCCACAAGTTTTTTTGTTTCTATTTTGATTGACCTTGTATCTAACTATAGTTATATCAGTTCGTACCTGGTGGATAACTGTTTCATGAATAAAGAAGTGCATGCAAAATCTTGGTTGGTGTAGTTGGCTACAAGTACCAAGAAAAGAGTTCATCATTGGGTGAGATATTGTGCATTTGAGCTGAATGGTATGTCTACATTAAGACATCTAAATGTGTTTCCCTTGGGTTCATACAATATGCTTTTGGGAATGTATTGGTTGTACATTCACATGACTATGGTATATTTCTATGACAAGGCTATTGAGCATCTGGATGATGATGGAGAGAGGAGAATCTTGCAGGGTAAGAAGAAGCCTACATCAATGAGGATGGTTACAACTATGTAGACATAGTGTAGTAGCTGGAAAGGGTGTGTATTGTTTGCAATTCATATTTCTAGTGACAAATAGAAGGATCTTGAGGATGTCGAAGTCTTGAAGAAGTATCCAATTTTGTAGTAGTTTCAAGATGTGTTTCCAACATAGATGTTAGAATTGCCACGTCATAGGGAAGTGGATTTATCTATTGAGTTGATGCCAGGAGTAGCACCAACATTTAAAGCAACTTACACAATGAGCACTCCAAAGTTGGTGGAATTAAAGTTGTAGCTTAAGGAAATGCTTGATAAAGGATACATAAGGACATGTGTGTCACCTTGGGGTGAGCTAATGTTGTTTAAGAAGAAGGATGGTACTCTCAGGTTATGTATTGATTACAGGCAATGGAACAAGGTGATGATCAAGAACATGTATCCTTTACCGTAGATTGATGACTTGTTTGATCAGTTGAAGGGATCAACAATGTTCTCAAATATTGATTTGAGGTCAGGATATCATCAAGTATGCATCAAATAAGAGGACATCTACAAGTCAACATTCAGTACCAGGTATGGAGATTATGAGTTTGTGGTAGTTTTGTTCGGTCTTACTAACGCTCCAGCTACTTTGATGTGTCTAATGAATAATGTGTTGCATCCTTATCTAGACAAGTTTGTGATAGTAGATGACATATTGATATATTCTAAGAATGAGGAAGAGCATGCAAAACACCTAGCAACAATATTAAGATTGCTGACAGAGCATTAGTTTTATGCCAATCTTAACAAGTGTAGTTTCTTTCAAACTAAAGTTCATTACTTAGGACATGTTTCCAAGGAAGGTATAGTAGTGGATACATAAAATATTAAAGCTATCATGGAATAAGCAGCTCCTAGGAGTGTGAATGAGGTTATATTATTCATGGGATTATCAAGTTATTACAAGAGGTTCACCATGAACTTCTCATAGATTTCCTATCCTATTGCATCTTTGCAATAAAAAGGGAAGAAATTTGAATGGACTGAGGAGCGTGCAACTAGTTTTGAGCAATTGATGCAATTGCTTACAAATGCTTTGGTCTTGAAGATTGTAGACCATTAGAGGAATTTTCATCTTAAAAGTGCCCATGAAATTTTCACGTAATTTCCATGTCATAATATAGTAAACCAACCAAAATCCTTTAATATTTTTTTAACTGAAACGATTATGTTTTATTAGAGAGAAACAGGTTGGGCTACGCCAATCAACCAAAATACATTCTTTAGAAATTCAGAAGAACATCCTTTCCACTGATGGGATTATTGCCTTGATCGGGAAATCAACATTTATAATTATCGTCCCAATTTGTAGTGTACATCATATATTTGCGAGTCTTTCTGCTTGTTTAAACCCCTGAGAATATGGTAAAATTGAATTGAGGGAATTTCTCTAAGAATTCTCTTTAGTCTAGTTAGCAGCTTGTTTAGCATTGGATCCTTTAGCTTTTTCTCACTATTGAGCACTTTATCAGCACTTCCGAGTCTCCAAAGACTAATATTTCTCTTGAATTTTCCTCTCTTGCCATTTGAAAAGCTTTCAACAAGTTGTGAATTTATGCTTGGTTGTTGGTTCTCTGACCAAGCCCCCAGCTAAAACTATTTTCTTTGTTCCCATTCGAGGAAAAAATCACCCCGCCCACACCTGACTTTCCTGGGTTTCCTTTTGAAGTGCCATCAAAGAAGATTATGCACTTTCCTTGGGATCTCCACCAATGTTGAAAGTTGTCCTCTGAATCTTGAATTTTCCATCTTTCCTTTTGAATTGGACGAGGATTTGCTTTGATACTCACGCTGTTGGAATAAGCATCCAACCACGTCCTTTCTTCAATTAGAGGGGCACTGTCATCTTTGACGGGGAATTGATTCAAAGTTTCTAAGAGCAGACCCTTTGCCCAGGCAACCACCATTGCTGGAGACCAATCTGTATTGATGAAAATGATATCATTCCTAGCGAGCCAAAGCTTCCAATAGACATATTTCGGGACAACAATCCACACTCAGAGCTAAAGAGACTTGCTAGTAATGTTATGAGAATAATTGTCTTTCCAAGAGGAAAACATTGAGAAAACCGAGACCTGAGATGGAGGGATAACATTCATCCCATGCAGGAAAAGGGACCAGACCTCCTTCGTGAACTTTCGCTCTATAAATAAGTGATAAGAAGTTTCCTTTGTGCATTTTCATAACACACAACAATGGGGACCTACTATATTCCTTTTGCACAAGTTTTCTTCGGTCAGATTTTTTTTATGCATGAAAGTCCAGAAGAAGAAATTAATTTTGGGGATGTTGAAGCTATCCCAAACCTACTTCTAGAATGATTCTTGGTGAGTCGACTCCTTCCTAGTTTGCATATGAATGTAGCCTTGAGCTGCTGAATAGACCCTGGTCTTTCCCCAGCCCCAGGAATCTTCTTCTTCTTTGTGGACCGATGTGAAATTAGAGATTGATTCAAAAGGAATTTCCAACTGCATTTGTAGATGTTTTGGAGTTCTAAGAAATTTCCATCACTGCCAGCTCCCTTGGCTGTCCCATTCCGAGATGTCTTCTATTTTCCTCATTCCTTTCACCTGTAACCATGCTCTTAGCTTAGAGATTTCATTAAATTCTGCAAGAGGAGGATGGCCCATAATGCTATCCCTCCATAGCATTGTGTTTTTTCCATTTCCAGGGATTCAATACAGGTAAGATCTGAAAAATTCGATGCCTCTGCTACATAACTTCCAAGCCAAAGATCCTTTTGGATTTTTCTCCACCATGAATTGCCTCAGCAACTGATTATTGAGATATTTAATTCTGATTAATTGGCTGATCGGATGGCTAGGCTTTGCGTGGATCTGCCATAATAACTTCCATCCCATTACAAGATTGGCATGCGTGGGGTCTCTAATTTGCAATCCACCTTCCATGAGAGGTTGCTTCACAATGTTCCAATTTATTAAATGAAATCAATTATTGTTTCCACAACCTCCATTCCACAAGAAATCGCGAATGAGCCTTGAAATATGATAGGAGATTGCTCTTGGAGCCAGCATTAGGGAAGCTTGGAAAGTGGTCAGCGCCGAAAGAAAAAATTTGATTAAAGTGTGCCTCCTATGGTGAGCCAAAAACCTTCCCAGGAAGCGACTTTCTTCTTGAATTTTGATATTACTTTCTCCCAAAATTGATTTCTGTTGGAACCCAGCGTTAGTGGAAGGCCTAAGTATTTTATTTTTCCCAGGAATCATGCCCAGTAAAGCCTAAATGGTTTGTAATTTTCTCAATTGTGTGTTGATCTGTATTCCATCCATACACAGGGCTTTTCCTCTCACTTATAAGGGCTCCCAAGATGCTACATAATTTTTGGAGAATGACTTTAAAATAATTTTCTATTCTCAGAGAAGCTCCTCCAAGAATTAAGGAGTCATTTGCAAACAGAGCATGGTTCACGAGTTCAATTCCTTTTTCTATTCGAATCCCAGGAATGCTGCTAGCTTGTTTTTCAAAAGTGTAGGTTTTAACCCTGTACAAAAATTACCTGCATACGGATTCTAAAACATAGAAAATAAATAATGCAAGAGTAGAACATATAAAACACATATACACAGAGATTTTCCCTGGATCCCAAAATCGGGACTACCAGCTTGATTTTTCATTATGTTCATTTCAATGTTATAATACATATTTATACATTCCGAAGCATCCAATACCATGGACCGAAAACCATCACGTCCAAAAAACATGTACGAAAATTATGCATAAAACCATAGGTGGGTCCGCCCAACCTAACATAGGGTCCAAAACCAAAATTTTCCGGGGCGCTACCCCAGACCCCATAAAGTGGGGTTACGGGTGCCCCTCAAACCCCCTGTTAACTATGTGGAAAGAATATAATACAACCCAACATTCTCCCACTTGTTGTTTTCTTTCCACAGGGGTCCACAAGAGAGCTTAGTCATTTTTCCAGCCCTGAAATGCCCATTGTCTCTCTACAGCAAGAGAACTTCTCAGAGCTCACAGATTTTGTCAATGCATCTGCAGTATTCTTCAAAGTGTCCACCTTTACCAGTAACGCCTTTTTGTCTTCTATCATATCCCTCACAAAGTGATACTGAATATCAATGTGCTTTGTCTTTGAATGATATGCGGGGTTCTTTGCCAAGAAAATTGCACTTTGGCTATCACAGTCTATCCTTATAGCTTCCTGTACGAACCCCATACTTGAACACAATCTCTGCAACCAAACTGCTTCCTTGCTTGCATGAGTGGCTTCCATGTATTCTGCTTCTGTAGTTGATAGTGCCACTACAAATTGTTTCTTACTCATCCAACTGACTGCACCTCCAAATAGGTTAAACACATACCCACTTGTAGATCTTCTCTGATCCACATCTCTAGCCCAGGCTGCATCAACAAAGCCACGAATATCCAACACCCTATCCAATCCTGGTCTTCCTTGGTAGCACAGAACATAATCACTAGTGCCACGCAAATACTTGAAAGCAGGCTTCACTGCTATCCAATGCTCCTTTCTTGGTTTTGACATAAACATGCTCAATACTCCCATTGCATGTGCAATGTCTGGTCTAGTACAGAACATTGCATACATCAGGCTACCGACTGCACCTGCATATGGAACATGAGACATGTCCTCTTCCTCTTCTTGTGTCTTGGGACACTGTTTAGCAAATAACCTCACACATAAAGGAATAGGAACCTTCACCGGTTTACTATCCTGCATATTAAACCTCTGCAATATTGTCTCGACATACTTCCTCTGGTTTAGCCAAAGCTTCTTCTTTGCCTGATCTCTTTTAATTTCCATGCCCAAAATATAGTTTGCAACACCAAGATCTTTCATGTCGAATTTGGAGGGCAATTGGGTCTTCAAATCCTGGATAACTTCTTTGTCATTTCCAACTAACAACATATCATCCACATACAAGACCAGATGAATAACACGGTCACCAATTAATTTAAAATACACACAGTGATTTACTTTGCTTCTCGTGAAGCCAAGTCCCCGTATAAATGTATCAAATTTATGATACCACATCCTTGGTGACTGTTTTAACCCATACAGAGACTTCTTTAACTTGCATACTAGTTATTTCTTACCCTTCACCGCAAAGCCTTCAAGTTGCTTCATGTATATTTCCTCTTCCAAATCCCCATGACGAAATGCTGTCTTCACATCCATCCGTTCTACCTCAAAATCAAAAGAAACAACTACAGATAAAAGTAATCTAATAGAAGTTATCTTGGCAACAGGAGAAAAAATATCACCAAAATCAATTCCTGAAACCCGGGAATAACCTTTTGCTACCAACCGAGCTTTGTATTTCTCCACTTTTCCTTCTGCATTTGTCTTATTTTTGAACACCCATTTGCTGCCAATGGGTTTCCTTCTAGCTGGCAAATCCACTAGATCCCAAGCCTCATTTTTGTGAAAAGATGCCATTTCATCAACCATGGCCTCTTTCCAGAGTTTTCCATCCTCCGAATCCACTGCTTCCTTCACAGTTCTGGGATCATCATTAGTAATAGACAAAGTAAAATTTGAAAAGAAAGCAGATGGACTATACCTTTCTGGCTACCTTCTTTCTCGAATTGATCTTCTCACGGCCGGAGTTTGTTTCTCTTCATCTTCTGATTCCTCCTCTGTTGCAGAGTCTGATTCTTCCTCCTTTAGCTCAAACTCTATCTTCTCAGGTTCCTTTGGTTGGACTTCAGATTTCTTCTTAAGGAAATATATCCATGTATTCCTTGAGAAGTCATCTATAAATGATACATAGTACACAGACTTACCTAGTGATCGAACCTTCATAGGTCCAAAAACATCACTATGCACAAAATCTAATATATGTTTCGCCCTCTTACCACCAGAGGGGAAACTCACTCGATTCTACTTCCCGTATACACAATTTTCACAGAAATAAAAATCCAGAGAGCTATTACTCATACCTTCTACCATACCTTTACCATGAAGTATTCGAAGGCCCTTCTCTCCAATATGTCCAAGCCTTTGATGCCACAACATGGTCTTTTCTCCAGAGACTACTAGATTTTCTACTCCACTTTCAGGAACCACAAAATTGTTGTACCCATCAACAACAATGCTACCTTGCAGCTTGTACAGAGTTCCAATCCAAACTCCCTGCATCAATACTAGTGCTCCCCGAACCATCTTGTAGGTATCCTTCTTGAACACTGTTTTTACACCTACATCATCCAGCTTACTAACAGAAATCAGATTTCTGGCTAATGCAGGAATATGCAGAACACCTGGAAGTGTTCTAACCCTTCCACCTTGCAGCTTCAACTTTACTTTTCCATGACCAATGATTCTAGCCTTCCTGTCATCCCCCAAGAAGACATCACCACCATCATATTTCTCATACTCACAGAACCACTCTCTATGGCGAGTGAAGTGAAAGGATGCACCTGAGCCAATCAACCATGCCTCATGATCTACATGTGTACTTGAAGAAGCCAAGTACACATCCCCACCTTCATTTGAGGTGGTTTTCACCTCTGCAGAAGGAGCCTCATCAGATCCCTTTCCTTTTTCAGGAGCTTTAGATTTACAGTCCCTTTTGAAGTGGCCTTCCTTTCCACACTTCCAGCACACCACATCTAGAGGTTTTCCTAGAGATTTAGATCTCCCACTCGATGACTTATTTTTGTTTCTGTTCTGGGACCATCCTCGTATAGACAAGGAATCACCATTCTAGCTCTCCATATTTTTCCGTCTCATCTCCTCCGTCAGCAAATATGAGACTATTTCATCAAACTGCAAGGCAGTTGCATTGCTACCTATTGCAATAACTAGACTATCCCATGAATCTGGTAGAGAACACAACAAACTGATGCACTTATCTTCATCTGAAATTTTAATATCAACAGACGCTAATTGACTTACCACAATATTAAATGCATTTAGATGCTCTGTCACTGAGTCTCCATATTTCATCCTCAGGTTATACAGCTTTTTCCGCAAGAACAGTTTATTCACCAGAGATTTAGATTGGTACAAAGTCCTTAACTTGTCCCACAAAGCCTTCGCCATAGCTTCCCCTGATACATTCAACAATACTGAATCTGAGACACACAATTGTATTGTGCTCTTTGCCTTCTGATCCAACTTCTTCCATTCTTCATCGGACACTCCCATTGGTTTAGTACCCGGATCTACCACGATCCACTGATATTTATCCACCAACAGATCCTCCATCTTGAGTTTCCACAACTCAAAACTCTGACCATTAAATTTCTCGATCTCTATCTTTCCACTGGTCACCATCTTCTTTCACCTCTAGAATCGATCTCGCAGATCTCCCACTGAACTGGGTATACCACAGGCCTGAGTGAAACCCCTCAGCAACAAAGGTGTCCCCTTGAAGCCAAATCAACTCTAATACCAAATGTAGATTTTAACACTGTATAGAAATTACCTGCATACGAATTCTAAAACACAAAATAAATAATGCAAGAGCAGAACACATAAAACACATATACACAGAGATTTTCCCCTGGATCCCAAAACAGGGACTACCAGCTTGATTTTTCATTATGTTCATTTTGATGTTATAATACATATTTATACATTCCGAAGCATCCAATACCATGGACCGAAAACCATCGCGTCCAAAAAACATGTGCGAAAATTATGCACAAAACCCTAGGTGGGTCCGCCCAACCTAACATAGGGTCCAAAACCAAAATTTTTTGGGGTATAGATGCCCCTCAAACCCCCTATTAACTACGTGGAAAGAATATAACACAACCCAACAAAAAGACAGCTTTCTACTCAAGGTGTCTGCCATCAGAATATAGAGAAAGGGGGAAAGAGGGCAGCCTTGCCTCAATCCCTTGGTGGCTAGGAAGTAGTTGGTAGGCCTTCCATTTACCAAAGGCTCGATCCATGTCTTTTCTATGTAGGCTTTGATGATATTAATGAACTCCTGACTAAAACCAAAGGATAAAAGAACCCTGTACAAAAATGAACGATTAACTCTGTCAAAAGTGTTAGACATGTCCAGTTTGATCAACATACCTTGTTCTTTTCAGGAATGGCTGGAATGCAGAGCTTCTTGGACTTGGATTACATTGTCCAGGATGTGCCTTCCTTTCACGAACCCCCCTTGAGCTGGAGACATTAATTTTTGTAACAGAGGTTTGATTCTGTTCGCTAGGAGTTTAGCCATAATTTTGTAAGAGGCATTGCATAGCGAGATCGACCTATATCTTTCAAAAGACCCAGGGTTCGCTTCCTTGGGAATTAAGGCAAGGAAGGTGGAATTGGTTCAACCTCCGACCTTAGCTTTCCTCAGGAATCCATGAATCATTCTCAAAAGGTCTGATTTAATTATCTCCCAGCATAGTCTGTAAAAATGAATTGAAAAGCCATCTGGCCTAGGAGCTTTTTCGAGCTCCATGGACCATACTATTCTAGAGATTTCCTCTTCCAAGATGGGATTCAACAGTGTATTATTATCATCTGTGTTAACTAGATTCAGGATATGAGTGAGGAATTCATTTATGTCCTCTTCGCACCCATCCCTTTCAGCACTGAGAAGAGTCTTAAAATGATTCTCAGCTGCTTCCTTTATCTGTTCAAAGCCTTTGCACACCTGCCCTCTGGAAGTGGTGATTTCAGCTATGTGGTTTCGGGAAAGGCGAGCCCTATACTGTCTGTGGAAGTATGCAGTGTTTTTGTCTCCAGCTTTTAACCATAAGTTGCGAGACTTGATTCGCCAATATTCTTCTTCTCTTCTGAAGTAGCTGTAAGTATTCCTTTGAGCATATTTTTCTTTGTTAATGTCCAATGTGGTGATTTCAATCTTTTCCAAATCAAATTGAATTTTAGCCAGCTGTTGGACAACTTCTTTCCTCTGACTGGTAGGAGTTTTTAAATCCTTCTTTATCCAATCTTTCAAGGCATACTTTGCATTTTTTTACTTTTTCTCCCACACAAAGCTTGGGGAGCCTGTTACTTCTTTTTGCCAAGCTATTTGAACTGTTTTGAAGAACCCTTCTCTTTCAACCCAGAGATAGCTAAATCGAAAAGGAAGTGGGCCTAAGTCCTCTTCTTTTTTCAAACATAGAAGTATTGGCTTATGGTTCGAGGTTAATTTAGGTAGAATCTTAGAGAAGATGATTCTTCAATCCATCATGAATGAATTGTGGATGAGAAATCTATCTAGCCTAGCTAAGATATGGTTCTCCCCTGTTCTATTATTGTTCCAGGTATATTCTCCTTTTATTGGCTTGAAATCTACCAGATCCCATTGAATCACAAGGTTTTCCACTATGTAGAGCATAGGATCCCTGGAGTAGGAACCTCCTCTCTTCTCTTTGGGATCCATAATAATATTCAAATCTCCTCCTATGACAATGTTCGTTGGATTATGAAGTTCTAAAAAGTCTGAGAGTGACTTCCAACACTCTCTCTTTTCAGCATAGTGTACAGGAACATACAAGTTAAAGAGAGCTAAGGAGAGATTGCTTAAGGTATGTCGAAGCTCGGTAAAAATCCAATGTTGTGTGTCATAGAATCTTTCTAACGAGAAGATTTTTCCAAATCAAAAGGTGCCTATTCCTCTAGCCGAGCGTCTGGCACTTACTGCCTTCCCATTGTCAAATTTCCATTTTGTGATGCTTATGTTTAGAAGGAGCTCCCCTTCTATTTTTGTCTCTTGGAGCATGAGAATGTCTGTGGGTTCCATTTTCAATAAGTCTTTAATAGCTTTTGCCTTTGAAGGATTCCCCAATCCCCTGCAGTTCCAAGAGACTAGCTGCATTACTTACTGCTTGTTGGAATGGGTCCTCCTCCCTTGGGAGGTCTGGTTCTGGTACTTCTCCCGAGAGTCATCTCGATGGTGGCTTGGCTCCCTAGGGTTTTTTGTCTTTCTGCTTCTTCTTCTCTAGTTTCCTTGTGTTTTCTCCTTCCGGTTCTCTTTGAGGGCCTCTCGAAGGTATCATCCTCTGATGAGCCAGAATTCTCTATGGTCTTTTTTTTTTTTTTTGTAACGTCTGCACATGACAGAGAGGAATTGTTACCTTGAACCGGATTTGAGAGGAGAATTTCCATGTTACCTAAGACCAGAGAGGCAAATTCATTTGTCTGGATGGGTCCTTCCTAATCTGCTTCTGGTGTTTCTGGAGGGGTGTTGAGAGGTTCGAAGGAGTTTTTATCTTCCTCATTGTTGTTTGGTTCCATGCTCCCTGAGGTTTGAGGGTTTCCACTATCTTGCTCGGATCTTTTCCCTGTCTCTTTGCCTTTGGATTTATTATTCTGCGTGTTGTGTGCTTGTTTTTTAACTTGATTCCATTGTTCTCCTTTGTCTTTATCTACTGTCTCCTCGCTCTTCTTCTTGCAGTACCTTGCGAACTGCCCGTACTCGTGACAGTGTTGGCATTTGAAGGGGAGTTGTTCGTAGTCAAGTTCTTGGATGTGGGTCCAATTTGCAACCGAGAGTTTGATGGCTTCAGGTAAACCGACTTCCAATTTGACTTCAACACAGATTCGGGCACAGGAGTATTGGTCTTTTCTCACCACTTGGTCTATGTATTTGCCTAGGGAATTGCCTATATACTGCAGCGATCTCTGGTTCTAGCAATGAAGAGGGAGATGAGGAAGGCTCACCCACACTGGAACTGTTGTGGGCACATCCTGAGCTGGATCGAAATCTGGTGACCATTTATTCAAATAAAGCCCTTGGGGGCCCATAAAATATGGCCCATTCCTGAAGATCAGACTTCTGTCTTCCACATTGTCGAACAGAAAGACGAAGAACCCTTTGCTGATGAAGTGACTTTTATTTCCTTCTAAGACCAGTGGGATCCAGTTTCATTTTACCCATTCTTCTACTACTTTTGGGGATGGCCATAGCCATGTGAACTGACCAATAAGACCTCTTTCGGCTAGGTTCAATGCTGATTTGCAAATTTCTTCCACAGGCAGTTCCATTGAAGGGATATTATCCAGTTTTTTCATAAACTTCTGTTGTGATCCGGAGATCGTTCTTTTTCCAGTTGCTGCTATTAGATTCCCAAATGCTTCGACTTGAGGAGGCGAGGAAGGAGGAGACTCAGAGCCACCTCCAAGGTCCATTGTGGTAGGAACCGCTCGAAGGGAAGGGCGAGCACAGCTAGGGTAGTCGCAGTCCAACCATGCGCACGGTTGCTCAATTTTTTTTTTCACCTCAATAACAACCTAAAATCCTTTAAAGGAAAAGAAGACATCTAGTGGGAAGATGTGAAGGATGTCAGAAGCATTATGATAGAGGAGTTGAATTGGCATGAGTTCAAAAGACTCTTAAGGAAGAAGTATTTTTCTGAGAGATACCATGACGGTAAGGCTAAGGAATTATACAGATTGAAGATAGGGTCTATGACGGATGAAGTGTACATGACCAAGTTTATGGAGTTTTTGAGGTATGTACCATATATTAAGGATGAGAAGATGAAGGTTCAAAGATTCATTAGGGGATTTCCATTAGCATTCAAGGATCATATTGAGTATGATGAGCCTCAAACATTGGACGAAGTAATTGGGAAGTTGAAACATTGTTACGAGTAATCTAAGCATAAGCCTGAGCCTCAGCATGATAGGAAAGGGAATGGAAATATTAAATGAAAGTGGGATAAGAAGCGAAGAAGACCTCGGGATGTAGGTAACAAAGACAATGTAGTGCTCTATAAGAAGTTCAATGTAATTGACATAGGACAAGGGTCTTAACCTGAGGAGCAGAACAATGGTGATGGTAGGAAGCCTTTGTAGTGTTGGACTTGTAGTGGAGAGCATTGCAGGAGAGGTTTTCTACAACATTAGGGTGGAAGACCTCAAATTTAGAGTGCTCATGAGGCCCAAACAATTAGAGATGTTGGGCAAAGCATTCCTCAGATTTTTGCAACATTGGATAATAGGAAAACTAATCATCATACATCTATTATCGATATGGAAAGTAAGCTTTTTGATCAAGTTATTTCTACTTTGGAAAATTGTGATTCGGATCATCCATAATATTATGTGCATCTTGTCGACGTTTCGAATCCCAAAGAGGGTCCATCTTCACAACAAAAATTTTGAGTGATAGATTGAAAGAGGAGCTTACCGACCAGAACAAGATAAATACCTAATGCATAAAAAACAAAAAACAAACAAATTTCAAAAAACTAAACCTAAGCCTACATGAAAATAATTAATAGTTTAAAATATTAAAATTATTAGGTTTATATGTAGTTATTTTATTATTAAGTAATTTTAATAACAATTACTTTTAATTTTATTTTCTAATAAAACTTTAATTTATTTTCTAATAACAAAAACTTAAAACCTCAAATTAATAAATTAATTTAATTAAACTTTTTATTTAATATGTAACAAATTAATATAAATATGTTTTTAATAATAAGATATTTATTTTATCCATTTTTCAAATAATAAATGGATTTTTTTTTTTTACTATGAAATAAATTAATTTTATTATTTGTAAATTAATATTAATATGTTGTTAATAGTGAGAAATTAATTTATTTATTTATCTGTAATATTAATAATAAATGATTATTAATATCAATGAAAAACCTAATAAAATAAATAAAATAAAATTTATTATATTTTATTTTAGGATGAAATATAATTATTTAAAAATTTTATTGATAAATTAATATTAATATCTATTAATAATAATTTTTTATATAAAATGCTTAGATCTAATTTTTTATATAAAATACTTAAGATCTAACTTTTTAATAGAAATAATATTATTATTATTCATTATAAATAAATAAAATAATTAATAATGTTTATTAACTAATAAATATTAAATGAAGGAAAGGGGTAATCTATCCGCCCTTCAACTCAACCTTCATAGTCTTCATTCCGAAAAATGAAGGCCCTTCCTCTTTCGAGGACTTCCGACCGATCTCCCTCTGTAACTGTATCTATAAAATCATAGCAAAGGTGATAACCCTTCGGGTTAAACCAATTTTATCCAGCCACATGTCAAGAGAATAGTTCGGCTTTCTGAACGGGAGGCAGATCCATGAAGCTATTGGAGTAGCCCAGGAATCCATTCATAGTATCATTCAAAAAAAATCAAAGGAACAGTAGTGAAAATTGACTTATCTAAAGCATTTGACAGGGTCAGTTGGATGTACATTCGGATGCTTCTCACGCACCTGGGGTTCCATATAGACTTCATAAACTAGGTAATGGAATGCTTAACCAGTGTAAGCTTTGCAGTTCTCATCAACGGAGCAACCACCCCATTTTTTCAAAGTCAGAGAGGATTATGACAAGGATGCCCCTCTCTCCCCTCCTCTTTGTTGTAGGGAAAAGTATCCAATACGGAATGCCCCTATCCCACTCTAAGGGTGATAGTACCTCAGCAACAAAGAAGACAAAATTATCTAAGTATTCTTCTTTATGAAATGTAAATAGAGGAGAAGGATGTAACCAACCGATGTCTTCCGCTAGTTTGCTGATCCAATCTCACTCCTTCTGCTTGCTCCCCGCCGCTTGCTCCTTTACTGGCCCAGCTACACCAAGTTCCTGCAAAATGGCAAGAGAGGGAAACTACAAGAAACATACATTCATAACTAGTTTAAGGATTAGAATAAACTAAATATGCAAGTACAGCAAAACATCATTGAGATACATGCATATAGAAGAAACTCAAATGGCTTTATTGATGAAGAAGTAAAGTTCAGGAAGTGATACAACCAAATGAGGCCCAATCCAGCATCACCTTCCCAGCAGAAAGGAATCTCCTCTTCACCTCCTTGAAAGCAAATCACCCAATAGCTCTAATATCAAACCAACAACAATTCTTTGCAAATACTAAATTCCAGCCCCCCGGATCTCATGGAGGAGAGATCCATATATAGATAATTGGAGAGAGGATGAGTCAGCTTGAGATCTGACTAGTGTCCTCTCCCACTTTCAGTTCTTGATTCCACTTGGAGATTTGGAACCTCTTACTCATCACCAGTCGAATTCCCTGAGGCAAGTGTCATTTTGGAAACTTCCTGAGCATTGACACCTTGAGGAATGAGTCTGCCACTTGTCCAACCTCGCTCAACGCAGGTAGCCAGTGTTGCAGTTGACATTCAGCGCAGGTAGCTAGTGTACCCTTTGACATTCAGCGCAGATGGTCAGTGGAGCTGTTGACATGATCCTGAATTGACTTGTTTTTGAGTAGTTTCAGGTGGAGAACTTCTGTGAATTGCTGTGGTTAGTTAGCCTTGTTCCTCTAGGGGTAGGAACAACATGTTTAGGGACTTTGGATCCCTTAGATTATGGACATTTCATGCTCAATGCTGTAAGGCACAAAAATGTCTATAACAGTTGCCCCCTAAAGTATGAGGCCGTTTATCGGGTGAAATGCTTTACCAGGAGGATCCGAAGTTCATCCAATCGCTAGGAGGAGACCTGTAATAAGATACAATACAATAAATTATGATTCATACTGCTTTCATGATCTAGCTGAGGCAGGCATTCCCATGCTCAGCTTTATAAATTCATTTTTGTACATAGAACAGACGATCATCTGATGGTAGACTGATAATTTTGGTGAAATTATCATCCTTTGAGTAGGATGATCATCTGCTACAATGATGTACATGTCAAAATGCCTTTATTTTTCCTGAATATATATCGCAGCCCGGATGGATGAAACTAGATCCAGTGTCTTCAAACTCGTTCGATCTTCACTCTAAGTACAAGTCGATCCATGTGAGAATTGTTCTGAAGTCGAACATAGAAAGACATCGCTTGATTACCGGTCAATGATGTAAACCGTTAACAAGCGTGAGAGGAATCATCAATAATGACAATGACCCTCAAGGTACTGCAGTACAATTCACGTGGTGTGAATAAAGGACTTGGCATCGAACACCACGCAAAATCTTTCGGTCGAAGGTCATTGATGTATACCTGTCGCCGGAAGTGAGAAACTTGCCATTGAGGCATGCAAGCTTCAAAGTACTGAGGGGGTTGTTCCTAAATCAACTTCTTGGATAATGAGCTGATGTCGACAAGAAGCGATCCGTCAAAGGAGGGCCTTAATGAATCCCACATCAGTGACACGGAACGGAGCTAATGATTTTGGTGGAGGTGAAAACGATCTGTGACATATGATCCAGGGTGGCGGTCATGAAAGGATGAAGGATAATGTATGGCAGTGGATGGGACACGGTTGACTCTTTCTGAACGACTTCTCTTGAACATATGGCGACATTGATGCGATGGATCGGTAGCATTACCCCAATTATGGATGGTATGGCGAGACCATGGTGATGTGACCGGTGAATGAAACAACCCAACCCGATTGTGGTACGGAGGAAAAGTGTCATGTTCAAGAGCGACTTGCTACCATCAAAGCTTTCTTTGAGTTTCTCCCAATTTTTCCCCAGTCATTGCTGACCAGTACCTCTTTATTTTTGTCAAGCTTGAGGAGGATAACATATGATTGTTCTATAACCTGTCCTTCGGGCAAGCCCATCGCTATGTTCTAACGAGCCTAGCGATAGGGAAACTTGTTCTCGTCTAAAGACAAGTTTGTCGCTATTTAATGATTTTAACGAGTCTAACGACAAGGATAACTCGGTCCTTTTCATTTTTAGAGAGTCTGAAAAGGTACGTAAAGTTAACTCCAAAATTCCTTTTTCGTCATCTAATCCCTTAAGTCCAAAAAAGTATAAAACAATACAGAAGGGATGAGTTTTCGATAGTTTTAACGAGCCGAACAAAACAAGTGCTCGATCTTTTTGTGCAATAATCCCTCAGGTCCAAAAAGATTAAAATCTAGAGGAGGGATAGCACTTCCGGTTGCTTTAACGAGCTGGAAGGCCAAAACTCGGCAATCTTTTCATATTTTACGAGTAAGATGAAAAGAGCTTAAAGAAGACTCGTCTTTTGAGGAACGAGTGATGAACAGGGTTAGCAGCTGATTCTAGGTACAGGTTGGAATTTTCCAATCACGGCAGTGTCACAAGGATGGCTAGGTGAAATCACTCTTCGCAGTTGTTCCTCAAAATGGGTAAACAATCAAATGGAGGTGAACGATCGGCCAAATGAAAAGTGGAGGTGACGGTGCAAACATGACCATGGCTTTAATGGCTGATAACTTCTACATTCACAGTGGTTATTTACCGGTTCATTTTTTCTGGATGAGCTTGAACTCTAGGGGAAATCTTGCTCACAATCGCTTTTCTATTTTTTAACGAGCATAAATTCCGCGTTAAAACTGCTCAATCTTATGTTTATTTTTTAACGAGCATGAACTATGTGCTAAAACTGCTCGGTTATACCAGTCATATGATAAGAGTGTCTCCTCAAGATTCTATTTTTTATGGAGCTTCATCTCACTAAGCTTTGCTCCGCTCCTTTCTTTATGCAAGTTCGGAAACGGCTAATCCAAAAAACAGATAAATAACCGCTCTTTGCTTGCACTCCAAAAGGTTTGCATGCCCCCAGGTATAAAATACAATTTCAAGGTTACCTCTCTTGCTTCTCACATCTGCTTTTCTTTGGGTGTTCACATCTACTTGTCGTCTTGCTAGTCTAGCTTTAACGGGTCCATACGAGATCACAAGAGAACAGCTACTTGCTTTCTCGCTAGTCCAACTTTCAATATATTCTTGCAAGATCGCAAGAGAACAGCTACTTGCGACAAGAGAACAGCTACTTGCGACAAGAGAAGAACACTACTCAAAGACAAAACATTTGTTTTACTGAGAGAGGCCTACCTCTTTCAGGTTACCCAAAGATTGTCTCGTTAATATTTCAAACGAAACACTTCCTCGGTAATGTCTACCAAGGCAGACAAAGGTGAATGGCGCAATCCCCGCCAACTCACATAACTTTGAAAAAAGAATCTTATTCTAGAACAACCCTCTTCCTAGACGGACGGGGTACAGACTAGTCATATTCTCCTGCGGAAACCTACCTTATACCTAGAGTTTTCTCTGCCCGAAGCAAACCAGGATGCATGCCCCCTGGGTTCCAGTCATATCCTCCCGGATTACTCGCGCTCATCAGGAAGAAGGACTGGGGGTGGAGACCTTTCTTGAGTGAATAGACCATTTAGGGTTGGTATATGACTATTTGCGATGCGTGATCCCGGAAATGAAAGTTGGTCTACGAGCTTGACCATTCTTCCTTCGTGTGGAAAACACATTACTCTAAAGAGTGAGGAGACAATGGCTCCCATGCAATATATATAGTCTCGTCCAAGGAGTAGGTTATAACCCAAGGGTCCTTGAACGACCATCACGTTCATTTGAACGATCTTCCCTTTCAATGTTATGGGCACATTGGGGAGGATCCCTAAAGGTCGACTGGTTCCTTTATCAAAGCCTGATAGATTTCTCATCTCAGGAAAAAGCGCTGGGGAACCAAGTGCTTTCCAAGCAATAGAGGAAAGGATACTCACAGATGCCCCTTCATCAATGATAGTGCCAGCCATTACCATTCTATATATTTGGACTATAATTCTGAATGGTATACTGGCTGGCAACCGGGGTCTGCCTAGTTGGTTCCAGTCAAAGGACACAACCAGGTTGCTTGGTGGTGGGACCGAATATACGGCCGGATATGACCCTGACGAAGTTCCTTCCTGCGATAAAGGAATGGGCACATTGCCCCCATGTTCATCAGAGTCTGTGCTGATGAAAAAGATCTGGATGGTGTCATCCTTATCCTTCTCAATGATGGTGTCATTCGAAGATGAATCCTCTGAAGGCAAAACCGGGTCAACTGCCGTTTCAACCTTTATACTTTCGTCAGGTATGGATTCAGTGGGTTCGTCTCCAATGACAGGTGCTTCGGCTGACCACCTGGGCCGGTCAGCCGGGTTCTCAACTAGCGAGGGACTTGGCGAGAGTTTTTGATATCTAGGAGGAAGTTGCGCTCGTAAAATCGGGCGATCTTCCAGAACTCTTTTTTCCTCGTCTAAGAAGGGACAACGGTGGATGGCGTGATCGCCTTCACACAGTCTGCAGGGAAATTTAGCTTTCCCGCTCTGTCCTGGGGCTTCACTCCCACTAGTTGACGGTGAGCAGTCGACATGGCTATCAGAGGTCGATGCTACCGAATTGTGCAAACGGGGGGACCAGTCCCTTAGTATCCGGGGAATACAGGGACAATCTCTATGGAAGTAGTCTCCCTTGCATATGATGCATGGCGATTTAGGCCTTGCGGGTGCTGTGTGTGGATTTTTGTCAGATGACACTTGTTTGCCCCCAGTCGCCTTAGGCTCCTTCTTCTTCTTTTCTTTCTTCTTCTTCTCCTTCTTCTCCTTAGGAACTCGGTTTTTTGTTCTACCAATTCCATCAAGCGAAGAGGAAGGAGGAGAGGAAGATGAAGTGGAAGGCTGGTGGGCAGTTCTTGTCTGATCTGACTGTTGACTCGACTGTTCAGGAACCGTGGTGTTCTGAACGACATTGGTTGAAAAGAGCCAGACTGGTAGGCCAATTGTCAGTCCTGGAAGCGACAATGTGGCCATGTGGGGCGCACCAACATCTCCCCAAGAGGAGAAGGGACTAGGATTTCCACCAAGGGGAATTCCTTGGTTGGTGTGCTCCATCTTTTCAACCTAAAGATCAACACGGGGATATAGGGTGATTGTTCCGTTTAAAATAAATTGTTAACGACGCTTTAGACACAACTTGCTTTTTCACTTTTAAAGAGTCGAGAAAAAGCTAAAGATGACTCTAGTCTCCTTCGATGTTTTAACGAGCCCGAAGTGACAAATGCTCGGATGGACTTTTTCTGTTATAGAGTCTGAAAAATGCCAAAAGAAACTGCTCTGGAGTTCTAGGCAGAGGGTGTGCCAAACTTTTCGCAAAACCGCAGAATACTTTTTAGGGTACGGGCGGTCGATCTTCGTGAATGCTGTGTTCACTGCATTGCGATCAGTAGGGCGGCTGACACGGTTTCCTAAGGATAAAGGATATATGCCTATAGGGGTCTCCCAATATATACGCGACGGTACGTGGGAGCACAATCCGTACTAGCGCTATCGTCCCTCAGGAGGAATCACCCACCTTCCCCGAGATCGACAGTCACTAGGCTTAACGACGTTGGAACACGTCTCTAGCCTAGACCTCTATGTTGTGCGTTATGTTACAAAGCGTTATTAAGTTCATTCAATTTAATTTAGGTTGATCTTGTTTAAAAGTTTGTCTTTCAGGATCACCACGAGATGTATGGTACAATTCCTAAATGCAGTCTAAGATGATAAGCAAGCTTTATTATCTTTTCAACTTTGAAAATCCTAGCTACTAAGGGAAAAGAAAGACATCATCTTTTCTCACAGAGCATAGAGCACACAGTAATGCACTTTTTTCCTAAATCAACATGCAAGCTGTCAAAATGCAAATGCACAAATGCATGTATTTCTTTTCTCTTTCTTAATATTGATGTTTATACAAAGAAAGATGTTGTATAACTTTGAATTCGATTTCAAGTGAAAACAAAAACAAGTTCTTTTCAAAATCAAAAGACACTTATGATTTACTTGTTTCGACACTAGAAATGCATAAATTCAAACCAAACGATGGAAGTAATAGCTAAATCAACTGTGAACAACAAACAAATTCACTCCTAAGATCAAAACGACACTTATGACAGGTCTAGATCTAAGGGCCACAGTAAGACTAGTTTACTTTCGTAATGGGAAACTGCAAATGATGTAAGAAATACACAAAGAACAAATACAGTTTCTTTATACAACCGGGGCGGAATTGAGGCAAAGAAAGGTGGTTTCAGATAAGAACACTGACTGATAACAGGCTGCAAAAACAGAGATCAAAATAGGGCAACAGAAAGCAGAGAACCCCAGCTGCACAAGGCCAAACTGGTTCAGCGTAATCTCAACACTGTGAGTTTGAAATTCAGTGCAGGTAGCCTTCACGGGACCTGCGTTGAAATGCAGACTGCCTTCACAGCAGTTGCGCTGAAGGAGAAACTCTCGTTTCCCCTGGGTTCCGGGTCACAAATTGCTCAAAAATCAACAATTTTTGGCCAAATCAAAGCTATCAATCAGATATAAACTAAGGGATGATTCAAAGGAGGATGAAGATCTATCACTAAGAGCTGTTAGAGCACTTGTGGATCAGCTTTTCAGATCATAAACAAGCCCAGTGCATGGACAAGAGTAGCTGCTCTCTACTTTGCATTTGAAAGAAACAAATGCAGTTCGATTCGGCACTCTATGAGTTTATGAAATGAATAGGAAAAACACAACTAAACCAACAAGATACGTTCCCCAGTGGAGTCGCCAGTTTGTTGTAGGGAAAAGTATCCAATACGGAATGCCCCTATCCCACTCTAAGGGTGATAGTACCTCAGCAACAAAGAAGACAAAACTATCTAAGTATTCTTCTTTATGAAATGTAAATAGAGGAGAAGGATGTAACCAACCGATGTCTTCCGCTAGTTTGCTGATCCAATCTCACTCCTTCTGCTTGCTCCCCGCTGCTTGCTCCTTTACTGGCCCAGCTACACCAAGTTCCTGCAAAATGGTAAGAGAGGGAAACTACAAGAAACATACATTCATAACTATTTTAAGGATTAGAATAAACTAAATATGCAAGTACAACAAAACATCATTGAGATACATGCATATAGAAGAAACTCAAATGGCTTTATTGATGAAGAAGTAAAGTTCAGGAAGTGATACAACCAAATGAGGCCCAATCCAGCATCACCTTCCCAGCAGAAAGGAATCTCCTCTTCACCTCCTTGAAAGCAAATCACCCAATAGCTCTAATCTCAAAACAACAACAATTCTTTGCAAATACTAAATTCCAGCCCCCGGATCTCATGGAGGAGAGATCCATATATAGATAATTGGAGAGAGGATGAGTCAGCTTGAGATCTGACTAGTGTCCTCTCCCACTTTCAGTTCTTGATTCCACTTGGAGGTTCTTGCTTCCACTTGGAGATTTGGAACCTCTTACTCATCACCAGTCGAATTCCCTGAGGCAAGTGTCATTTTGGAAACTTCCTGAGCATTGACACCTTGAGGAATGAGTCTGCCACTTGTCCAATCTCACTCAGCGCAGGTAGCCAGTGTTGCAGTTGACATTCAGTGTAGGTAGCTAGTGTACCCTTTGACATTCAGCGCAGATGGTCAGTGGAGCTGTTGACATGATCCTGAATTGACTTGTTTTTGAGTAGTTTCAGGTGGAGAACTTCTGTGAATTGCTGTGGTTAGTTAGCCTTGTTCCTCTAGGGGTAGGAACAACATGTTTAGGGACTTTGGATCCCTTAGATTATGGACATTTCATGCTCAATGCTGTAAGGCACAAAAATGTCTATAACACTCTTCCTTTTGGCAGCAAAGGGCCTCAGTCAATTGCTCATTGATGCCCGAAGGAAAGGAAATATCTAAGGGCTGGAAGTGGCAGTCAATCTAAAAATAAGCCATTTCCTATTCGTGGATGACATCTTGTTATTCTCTAATGGAAGAAGATCCGAAACCTAGGAATTAAAAAGGATACTAAATCTCTCCTTAAAGGAAACAGGCCTTTAAGTTAACAAAGATAAATCACAACTTTTGCTGGAAGGATTCAACAAACATGAAGTAACCCAAATCAAAGAGGATTTTCCCTTTGAGGACAGGAGGCTCCAAGACTGCTTCAAATATCTTGGGTTCTACCTAAAGCCTTGCTCATACAGGAAGCAGGATTGGCACTGGCTAATAGCAAAAATTGAATCAAGAGTCACCCACTGGAGCTTCAAATGGCTATCTAGAGCTGACAAAATGACACTAATCAAATCAGTCCTCCTGGCTATATCGGTCTACTAGGTTGCATTAACCTGGGTTCCGAAAGGGACTCTGGAGAAAATCAGAAGAGTCTGTAGAAAATTCTTATGGGCAGGATCAAAGGAAGACTCAGTACTCCCATGGGTGGCCTTGGAAAAGGTGGCAAGGCTAAAGGATTGGGGAGGATGGGGAATTAAATATTTAACCGCCTTTGGTCCATCGCTGGCAGCAAAGTTGGGATGGAGGCTTATCAAACGGAGAACCTCTGGGCTACGGCGGTTAAACAAAAATATATTGACCTGTTAGCTCTGCTACAACTTCAGCATTGGAAGGTCTAGCTTGGGTCTGGTGGTGTGTTTGTGCTGAAAAGGGACTCACAGCAGTCGTTCCCCTTCTTCTCCTTCGGTTTCTTCATACCCCATAGCCTCGCCATCTTTGTTTCTTTTTCTCCAGAAACCTTTTTGTTCCCCGCTCAAACACTCCATTTGACCTCTTCATCGCTATGAGAGCTAATGATCTTTCAGCCCTCGAGTGCTACTTCTGAATCGCCATATGACCGCGGTAACGTAACGGCACGCCTACCCCACTATCCCTCCGTCCTTCGTTAAATCCCCACCTTCGATTGTATCATGATCCAACGGTCTCCACTTTGTTTACCGCACGTTAAACCTCGTGCGCTTTCCTTGCCATACCACCGTCCATTGCATGATTGGATTGTAGTCGCAAGCCTTTCTTGCACAACCTGCCTGCTCATTAACGCACGATCGCGGTGGTTTTGTAGCCATCACATCTGCTACGTGTCGCTATTGTATTCGATCACGCGGTCGCATACGAATACCGCCTGCCTCCGATAAGCGGTGCAGGGAAATCGCTTACCGCTGTCCTGTACGATTTCTGTGCGCTATCGCCCGTGCACTTTCGCCTCACGATGACTGTCGGATCTGCCCAACTGTGATTCAAAGACTCAGATTGCTCCATCCGCGTCACCTCCCGATAGCCTCCATAATCTAATCTCCACCATTGAATTTCATGATTCGACGGCTCACAGCTTTCTTCTGTTACCTCCCGATATTCCTCATTGGGCGATCTCGCCGTTGATCTGTTCCATTCAACAGTCCGCCTCGTTTCTCTATTCACTTTGTCCACCCGCCATGAAATCTTTACCCCTTTGACTGTCTTGAGCTCCTGAAGGATGAAGCCATCAACTACCAAGTACTCTGTGTAGTTAATACTTCAACTACCTGCATTCAAATAATAGAGTGGTCGAGGTGAGAGAGTACAGAGCTCGGGCAGATAAACGCAGTTATTAGTTATGAAGCTTGTATCAGTCGGCTCTCTGTCTGCTCAGAGAAGGACAACAGAATATATAAAAAGGCCATTTTGTTCATTAAAGCACACAGTTTGCAGCGGAGACCCTTATTAGATTGTAAATGTGGTTGGTGGTCCATTATGGCCCCTCCACGCATAGCATAGCAGAGTGTTTTTGTAATCAACCTCTCTATATATCCAGAAGACAGAATGTAAAGGGGGTTGATAGTTGACGGTTGTTGCTTTGATGTAAGGTTCAACTTCTGGAGACTGTAACTACTGTGATATCTACAGCATCTGGTCTTCATTTTCAGCTAATACAAGCTTCTTTTGTTGTTAATTGCTCACTTTCCACTTCTTCTTTGTTCCAGGCTGTGCCTGTTATGCATTTTTCATGTGCTATTGATGTTTAGCATTAGAGGGGCTATCATCCCACCTCTGTGTTAGAATCAAGTATGTATCATTGAATGTGTTATGCAGGTTTCTATTTACTCAATGCCAGAGAGATGTCATCCTGTCTGTCTAATAGGAAATAGATTTGCAGACCTCTTTACTGGTTGCAGTCGGCCATCACATGGTCTTGTGCATCTGCTGGTGTGGTCAGTATTCTCCATCTTCACCTATTCCTGAAACTATGAGTAATTTGGTGGTCTAAAGCCTTGTAGTCCGGCGGTGTTCACCCATGTCTGGGGTTAAGCATAGTAGAAGTGGTTATCTGGCTTGAATATGCGTCATTCCTTCCATTCATCCACCATTTTCCAACATTTTTGTTGAGTTTGTAATTCTCCTAGGCATCTCTGATATACAACCTAGGAGAGTTTCTTGGGGTGATAACATTAAATGGCATCGTTGCCGGGGAGAGGAGATTGAAGCTCAGCTTCCCTGGGAGAATGACACAATTCTAGATTTTGATGATAGACAAGGTATGGGCACATTTCTAGTTGTAATCATCTATTTGGAAACTCCACTGGAGGAAGACCAACCTTTGGCGACTCCACATTGCAGTTCTGGCTTAGTTTGTGAGGCATGCTCAGAGATATCTACAGAAATCACCAGCTGAATCAGTGCTTGATCCTGAGAAGATCATTAAGCAGAAGAAAGTATCGTAGAAAGGAGCATCAGGACCAGGTAAGCCTTAGAAATTCCATGTATCTCTGTTAGTGAAATTCACCTTCAGAGATTCATAAAGCTCCTTAGTCATTCATCTCCCTTTCGGATTTCAGTTCAAAGAAAGAAGCTTTCCATGTTGTCAATCATATTCCTTTGTTTTTTTCATTCTTTTCATTGATCCATTCCACTCAGTCTACCAGTATCCTTCCACTTACCTCAGTCATGGCAGGCCAGCAAGCCCTTACAAAGATAGAAAGAATCGTAGCTGCTAGGTATGGACCCTTAGTCTTGTCTACCCCTTTGAATGCCATGCCTACAGGAGATTATCAAGAATATATGCCTAAGTTCACTAGTGTAGAAAGAGTAACAACTGAAGAGAATTTAGAGGCCTTTTATAGGTATGCTGATAACCTGAATATCAATGAAGAGGATGTCTGGATGAGGGTTTTTTTCCAAAGCCTAGATGGGGAAGCTAGAAAATGGTTTAGAGGATTACCCCTAGGTCCATTGCAGACATTGAGGCCCTAGATGATGTGTTCCTAAAGCACTGGGGGAATAATAAAGATCTGCTCTTGTATTATACTGAGTTTGGGAACTTGCAGAGGGAAGATGGTGAGCTGCTGTCCGATTTCAACAAGAGATTCAACGTTATGTACAACAGAATACCATGTGAACTAAAGCCTACCCCCACTTCTGCTATGATTACTTATGACAATGCTTTCGATTCTCAGTTCTGCCTGCTATTAAGAGAAAGAAGATGTGCTTCTTTGGCTGATATGAAAACTGCAGCCTTTGAAGTAGAAGCAAACATCATTGTTGTAGAAAGACTCGAAGGTGATGCTGAAAGGAGAAGACAGGGAGGTGAATCCTCATCATCCTCAGAGCCTGAGATCGATGAATTAACCAGGATGATAGAGTTTTTGGCCTCTGAAGTTTCCAAAATAAAGGCTAAGCAGTATTCTGAAGAGGCAGGAGCTCATTATTCCTTTTCTTTTCCAACTACAAATCCATATAGAGGAGCAAGTGAGCATTTGCAGATTTTGCAAAGAAGTAAAGATGCAAACGAAGATAAAAGGGTGAAGAACCTTTTTTAGAGTTTAGTCATGGAAGAAGAGCAGCCTGAAGAAGAGGAGGAGGTCCATGGTTTGTAAGATAAGGGCAGTGCCCCCTTCTTAACCAGAGCTGCATATGAAGAAGCATTATCCAGAGGCACTGCTCATCAATTTGCTGTAACTGTAGAACAACAAGCTAATCAGCAGAAGCAAGGAGTAGCACATCCCTTCATCCTCAAAGAATCCGAGCTTGAGCCAGCTCATCTTCGCATGACTATGCAGATCCGCAAATTTTCCAGCCTGCTTTTGACCCCTGCCCAGTGATCAATAAGGGAGAAGAAAGCTCCCCATTATCTTATGTTTCTCTATCTGCTCAAATGAGAATCCCTCACAGTTGCCTCTTGAGCACTGAGGCAGAACAAAATTAAATACTCAAGGCTGAAACTGATCATCTCAGTCTTGATATTCTGATGCCTGCCCAGGAGGTCTCCACACATCTTGAAAGGGTAGCTTGCTTGATGACAGAGGAAGAGGGTGTATAATTGTGGGACTCCTCCTTGGATGAGGGGTGTTCTAAGAAAGATTCAGGAGTAGGTGATGTCTATGAGTCCTCCACACAAGGATACATTGGTTTGCCTTTCATATTAATTATGCAGGCTACAGATGACACAGATATGTACACAACAACCATGATTATTCAAAGGGTGTACAAAGGCTCCCATGAAGAACATCCAAGGAGGAGAGCACACAGAAAGGGGATGAAATTTGATCCATATCTACCTATCAAGGTCAAATCTCCTAAAATATTTGAGGTAGAAGATAAAATAAATCCTGTTTTGCAGCTCTATGATGAAGGGGCCGAGAGCAGGAGAAACAATTTTGATGGCACATCACTTGACCAATTTTTGAATAATTATGTTGTTTGAGGTCCTCTGGCCTTAATGATTGTAAGCAGTTTCTTTTTCATTTTTAGTGTAGGCTTGGTTTAACTCCATGCCCAATGGATACTAGGCATAGTTTTTAAAGCTGGTTTTGGATGAAGGCATTGGTCTGCAGTTCTTGAGACCTCATAGGGAGGATCTCATCCCCAGAAGGAGCCAATGTTAGCTCTGCTACAACTTTAGTGTTGGAAGGTCTAGCTCGGGTCTGGTGGTGTGTTTGTGCTGAAAAGGGACTCATAGCAGTCATTCCCCTTCTGCTCCTTCAGTTTCTTCATACCCCATAGCCTCGCCATCCTTGTTTCTTTTTCTCCGGAAACCTCTTTGTTCCCCGCTCAAACACTCCATTTCACCTCTTCATTGCTGCGAGAGCTAATGATCTTCAGGCCCCGAGCGATACTTCTGAATCACCATATGACTGTGGTAACATAACTGTGCGCCTACCACACTATGCCTTTGTCCTTCGTTAAATCCCCACTGTCGATCGTATCATGATCCAACGGTCTCTGCTTTGTTTACCGCACGTTAAACCTTGTGCGATTTCCTCGCCATCCCACCGTCCATCGCGCGATCGGACAATGTTCACAATCCCTGCTCGCACCACCTGTCCGCTCATTAACGCATGATCGCGGTGGTTTTGCGCCCATCACATCTGCTACGTGTCGCTGTTGTATTTGATCGCGGGTCATGTACGAATACTGCCTGTCTCCGATAAGCGGTGCGGGGAAACCGCTTACTGCTTTCCCGTATGATTCCCACGCGCTATCGCCCATGCACTTTCGCCTCCTGATGACCATCAGATCTGCCCAACTGCGATCCGACGGCTCAAGTTTCTCCATCTACATCACCTCCCAATAGCCTCCATAATTTGATCTCCACCATTGAATTTCATGATCTGATGGCTCACAGCTTTCTTCTGTTACCTCCCGATATTCCTCATCGGGCGATCTGCGTCGTTGATCTGTTCCATTCGACGGTACGCCTCGTTTCCCTATTCACTCTGTCCACCCGCCATGAAATCTTTACCCCTTTGACTGTCTTGAGCTCCTGAAGGATGAGGCCATCAGCTACCATGTACTCGCGCAGTTAATACTTCAACTACCTACATTCAAATAACAGAGTGGCCAAGGAGGGAGAGTATAGAGCTCGGGCAGATAAACGCAGTTATTAGTTATGGAGCTTGTATCAGTCAGTACTCCGCTTGCTCAGAGAAGGACAACATAATATCTAAAAAGGCCATTTTGTTCATCAAAGCACACAGTTTGCAGCAAAGACCCTTGTTAGATTTTAAATGTGGTTGGTGGTCCATTATGGCCCCTCCACGCATAGAATAACAGAGTGTTTTTTTAATCAACCTCTATATATATCCAGAAGACAAAATGTAAAGGGGGTTGATGGTTGATGGTTGTTTCTTTGATGTAAGGTTCAACTTCTGGAGACTGTAACTACTGTGATACCTGCAACGTCTGGTCTTCATTTTTAGCTAATACAAGCTTCTTTTTCTGTTAATTGCTCACTTTCCACTTCTTCTTTGTTCCAGGCTGTGCCTGTTATGCATTTTTCATGTGCTATTGATGTTTAGCATTAGAGGGGCTGTCATACCACCTCTGTGTTAGACTCAAGTATGTATCATTGAATGTGTTATGCAAGTTTCTATTTACTTAATGCCAGAGAGCTGTCATCCTGTCTGTGTATTAGGAAATAGATTTTCAGACCTCTTTACTAGTTGCAGCCGGCCATCACATGGTCTTGTGCATCTGCTGGTGTGGTCAGTATTCTTCATCTTCAACTATTCCTCAAACTGTGAGTAATTGGTGGTCTAAATCCTTGTAGTCTGGGGGTGTTCACCCATGTCTCGAGTTAAGAATAGTAGAAGTGGTTATCTGGCTTGAATATGCATCATTCCTTCCATTCATCCACCATTTTCCAACATTTTTGTTGAGTTTGTAATGTTCCCGAGCATTTCTGATATACAGCCTAGGAGAGTTTCTTGGGTTGATAACATGAACCATTTCTGTTAGAAGACTGGATCATAAGCCCAACCAAAAAGAAAGGCAGTGCTTTAGTGGTGTGGAAAGCAACATTAGAAGGCTTTAAGATCATAGAACAAGGTTTATCCTGGCAGGTAGGGAACGAAGAACATGTCCAAATAGGGAAGGATATTTGGGTAGGATGCATCAAATATTTTATACTATCCCTGGGCCTCATCAACCATCTCAATACAAGAGGCATTAACAACCTTATTCATATTGAGAACCACGGCGACTCCTCCATATGGGGCCAAGCATGGCTTACAGGTTTGGACCTAAATCTCAACCCTAAATGGAGAGGGGAATGGATCACTTTCACCTCAAATCTGTATAGATCAAATGTTAGACTAAGAGATAGACTAGATCAGTTAGTATGGGCCCATGCAAACTCAGGAAAATACTCCCCAAAACAAGGTTACAAGTACTTAATTACAAATAAAGGCTGGGGAAATCAGGACTGGTGGGTAACCTCTATCTAGAAAATGCAATGCCCGGAAAAAGCTCGAATGTTCTTCTAGTGCATCCTAAAGGAGAAGGTTCCAAATTGGTACATCCTTCAGAAAAGATACAAGTCAGGACCAGGGAGATGCGCCCTTTACAAAATGGCCTCTGAGTTAACTTTTCACCTCTTCATGGATTGTTCCTTCTCCAAAGCAGTCTGGCAAGCTGTCGGGGAACTGATGCAAACAAGAGTTTCATGGAATGGGTGGACGATAACAGAAGCCTAGAAATATTGGTGGACCCATCATCCTGAATTAAATCTGAGGAACCTTCCCCTTATCATCTCCTAGGGGTTATGGCTCGCAAGGAATAAAAGTATCTTTCAAGATCAAATTCCCTCAATGGAGAGCACAACTATCAGAAATGCATCTATCTTCACAAGTATCCCTGAACCCATCCACAAGGAATTGCCTCTCCCGGTTAAAGAAGAGAATATCAAGGAAGGGATTCCATGGGCATATTTCGATGGGGCCTCCAGCCAAGACAACAAATGTGACACTGGGCTAATCATTCACCTAAATCACCATAGATGCCTCAAAGCCTCAGTGGGTTTAGGGACCGGAACTAATAATTTTGCCGAGCTGACAACCTTAAAACTCCTCCTTTGCTGGCTCACCCAACTGGGCATATCCACGATTCAGATCTTCGACGACTCTTTGAATATTGTCAAATGGTTCAATGGAATAAGCATATGTCAGAACTACATTTTATCTCCATTACTAGAAGAGACCATGCATTTAAAATCGCATTTTAACATCATCTCTCTATGTCATATATACAGGGAACGTAATGACTCTACAAACCAGCTTTCTAAAGTGGGTTTGCAACAAAATATGGGTAGTTGGCGAATAGAGGACACAGAGATGGATGAGATCCGTGTGTTGGATCGTCCACCATATGTGCAAAATCAATCTCACTAATCCATAGCTAGGGCTCTGGCACTTTCCTTTCTTTACAGTTTTTTCTTTTTCTTTCAGTTCAAAACAAAAACTACTTGGACTCTTTAAACTCCTTAACAATTAAGAACTCAAAAAATCTTCAGCTAACTCATTCCTGTTTGGGTTGTTTTCCCTTCTGAGGAGACCCGGGAATGATTCAGCCATAACAGTTAAGTTTTATAGCTGAAAACAGAGCCCAATGATGTGGTTATGATGCACAGGAAACTGATCAACCGACGCTGATCTCCTCTCTGAGGAGGCCTTGGGTTCAAAATTGATCAGCGAATCATAATCAGACAATTGAGATGGCAAAAGGGGGCATCCCTCAAGCAACATCTCAACAACTCTATGACTAAAAATCATACAATCACCTGAATGCCTAACAACATATACAATGTAACTTTTTGTTTTGCAATGAAAAGTTCAATTTTTTTCTCGAAAAAAAATAAAAAAAATAATAATACAATAAATTATATTATTAATAATAATTATTTGGTTTTAATAAATTAATTTAAATATTATTTTTCAAAAATTAGTTGTTTAATATAGTTGTTACCTATTAATATTTGTAATAAATTAATAAAATAATATCATTTTTTAAATATTATTTTTCAAAAACTAGCCATTTAATATAGTTATTACTTAATAATATTTGTTTTTAATATATTAATAAATTAATATCATAATTTAAATATTAATGTTCAAATATAGCCGTTACTTGAAATTATGTCTCTACATTGCTCTCTATTTAAGCCTTTGCCATGGTCCACCTCTTCATCTGGTATTGATGATGAACTACACTTGTTGGTTCGAAACGCGTCGGCCAAAAATTTCTCTTATGTGATTTCTATCAAAAGACTTTTCTTAATAATTAATTAATTATTCTTAATGAATAAATAAATAATAATTATTATGAATAAATAAATAATTATTATTATGAATAAATAATTATTAATAATAAATTATTTATTTATTAATAATTAATAATTTAATCACCTCTTGATGGATGTTAGTTAAAAAAGTTAAATAAATTTCTTTAAGAGGTTATTATTAATTATTAATTTAATCAATTTTGTTAATATTTCATATTTTTTTTTTGAGATTAAGATCTAGAGAGAGGATTCATAACTGGAATACTATACCTTAGAAGGCCTGGAAGCGCTAATATGTCTAATTAACAGAAAACAATTCCCACTGATCTCATTCCCACCATCCCCGTTGAGGTTATTCAGACATTTCCTAATCTCAAGCACCTCTCTGATTTTCCTCTTTTGATAATGATCTTCCCTAGCGATAGTTTTGGCGCTCTCTAGACAAGCATGATGTTTGGTTTTTGAGGAGTGCTATGAAAGGGTTGAAGTGCGTGATCTCCCATTCTTATCTGCTCCATGTTCTTTAAGTCTTGTTTTTAAGGAACGCCTTATCTGTCCAATATAAGTTCTATTGCAAGAACAATCTATATTATAAACTCCCTTAAGTTGTTGTTGATTGATGCTATCCTTGACATATCTCATTCTTTGCTTAATTGTTCCACATGTCGTAAACTGAGTGAATATGTCTTTCTTTCTTGGAACCTTGGTGATCTTATCCGTAACCCTTGAATGAATGAAAGGTAAACTATCCCATGATTTTCTTTTGGGCCCTTTGGCAGGACCTTCCCTTCATCTCTTTTTATAGCTTTCCTAATATCATTTTCCTTGTATCCTACATCTTTAAAGACAGAGGTTAAGTGCTTAATCTCCTCATCAAGGTGATTAGCGTCGTAAATTATAAGGGTTGTAACAGCAAGAGTGTTAAGGACCCCAAATTTTTGGGATGGATGATGGTACATGTTATCACCCCAAGAAACTCTCCTAGGTTGTATCTCAGAGATGCTCGGGAACATTACAAACTCAACAAAAATGTTGGAAAATGGTGGATGAATGGAAGAAATGATGCATATTCAAGCCAGATAACCACTTCTATTATGCTTAACCCCAGACATGGGTGAACACCCCCAGACTACAAGGCTTTAAACCACCAATTACTCACAGTTTGAGGAACAGGTGAAGATGGAGAATACTGACCACACCAACAGATGCAAAAGACCATGTGATGGTTGGCTGCAACCAGTTAAAAAGGTCTGTAAATCTATTTCCTAATGCACAGACAGGATGACAACTCTCTAGCACCAAGATAACAGAAAACTGCATACATATTCAATGAAACATACTAAATTCTAACACTGAGGTGGGATGACAACCCCTCTAATGCTAAACGTACATGAAAAATGCATAACAAGCACAACCTGGAACAAAGAATAAGTGGAAAGTGAGAAATTAATAGCAAAAGAAGCTTGTATTAGCTAAAGATGAAAATCAGATGCTGCAGATATCACAGTAGTTACAGTCTCCAGAAGTCGAACCTTACATCAATACAATATCCATCAACCATCAACCCCGATTCCATTTGTTTGCTAGGTATATATAGAGTTTTATTACAAAGATATTTTGCTAGCCTATGTGTGGAGGGTTCATAATGAACCACCAACCACATTCACTCTTTGATATGGATCTCTGCTACAATCAGCTGGCTTTAATGGACAGATCTGATCTTTTCTGATATTTTGCTCTCCTTCCTGAGTAAGTGGAACGTTGTCTGAGAGGCGCTCCATAGCTGATAAATTATTTGATCTGCCCGACCTATGTACTTTTCTTCTCAGCCATTCTGTTGTTTGAATGTAGGTCGTTGAAGTATTAATTGCGTAGAGTACTTGGTAGCTTATGGCTTCATCCTTCCGTAGCTCAAGACAATCAAAGGAGTAAAGACTTCATGGCGGGGGACAGAGTGAATAGAGAAGTGAGGCGGACCGTCGGATGGAACAGATAAATGGTGGAGATCTCCCGATGAGGAATATCGGGAGGTAACGGAAGAAAGTTGTGAGTTGTCGGATCATGAAATTCAACATCGGAGATTAGATCATGGAGGCTATAAGGAGGTGATGCAGATGGAGAAACGTGAGCCGTCGGATCACAGTTGGGCAGAGCCGATGGTCATCGGGAGGTGAAAGTGCACGGGCGATAGCATGCGGGAATCGTACAAGACAGTGGTAAAAGGTTTCCCCGCACTGCTTATCAGAGGCGGGCGGTATTCGTATGCGACCACTCAATTGAATACAACAGTGACACGTATCATATGTGATGGGCATGAAACCACCACAATCGCACGTTAACAAGCATACAAGTGGTGCGAGCAGGGCTTGCGACTACCGTCTGATTGCACGACGGACGGTGGGATGGCGAGGAAAGCGCACGATGTTTAACGTGTGGGAAAACAACGACGACCGTTAGATTAGGACGCGACAGATCAACGGCGCGGGGTAAATTACACAGGTTTCCGTCTGTTATGACAGGGAAATGACTAATTCGAGGATTAGGTGAAGGCATGGGGCTACATGGGCGTGGAGTTAAAAGGTGGCTAAATCTTAACGCTCGGGGTTAGAGGAAACACGAGATTTCGAAGAGTTTTGTAGGAGAATGGAGGAAAGCGGGGGATGAAGAATTTCAGAGGAAAAAACAAAGACAACGGGGTTTAAGAGGGTGTGAGGAAACTGAGGGAGAAGAAGGTGAATGACCACTGTGAGCACCTTTTTCGGCATAAACCCACCACAAGACATGAATTTGACCTTTAAACACTGAATTTGTAGTAGAGCTAACAGTATGAATCAACATGAAGATAGATTTCAGTGTGGGTTTTCTTCCAAAAGACCTGGTGTCCCAAAGTACCATCCTCCTTTCTGATCACGAGGACATCTAAGAAAGGAATTTTACCTTTTTCGTCAAGCTCCATAGTAAACTGAATTTTTGAAGAGATAGAGTTAAGATGATTAAAAAACTTCCCAAGCTCAGTCCTACCATGAGTCCATTTTAAGTTGGTGTCGTCAACAAATATTTTCCACCGTGTTTTCTTTTTCTCAAAATACTCCATGTATAAATTAGCGACTATTGGTGAGAGGGGGGAACCCATTGCAACCCCATATATATGCTCATAATAATTGCCATGGAAACTGAAGAAAGTGGAACACAAGCAGAGCTCCACAAGTTTTTTGGTTTCTATTTTGATTGACCTTGTATCTAACTATAGTTATATCAGTCCGTACTTGGTGGATAACTGTTTCATGAATAAAGAAGTGCATGCAAAATCTTGTTTGGTGTAGTTGGCTACAAGTACCAAGAAAAGAGTTCATCATTGGGTGAGATATTGTGCATTTGAGCTGAATGGTATGTCTACATTAAGACATCTAAATGTGCTTCCCTTGGGTTCATACAATATGCTTTTGGGAATGTATTGGTTGTACATTCACATGACTATGGTATATTTCTATGACAAGGCTATTGAGCATCTGGATGATGATGGAGAGAGGAGAATCTTGCAGGGTAAGAATAAGCCTACATCAATGAGGATGGTTACAACTATGCAAACATAGTGTAGTAGCTGGAAAGGGTGTCTATTGTTTGCAATTCATATTTCTAGTGACAAATGGAAGGATCTTGAGGATGCTGAAGTCTTGAAGAAGTATCCAATTTTGCAGTAGTTTTAAGATGTGTTTCCAACATAGATGTTAGAATTGCCACGTCATAGGGAAGTGGATTTCTCTATTGAGTTGATGCCAGCAGTAGCACCAACGTTTAAAGCAACTTACACAATGAGCACTCCAAAGTTGGTGGAATTAAAGTTGTAGCTTAAGGAAATGCTTGATAAAGTATACATAAGGCCATGTGTGTCACCTTGGGGTGAGCTAATGTTGTTTAAGAAGAAGGATGGTACTCTCAGGTTATGTATTGATTACAGGCAGTGGAACAAGGTGATGATCAAGAACATGTATCCTTTACCGTAGATTGATGACTTGTTTGATCAGTTGAAGGGATCAACAATGTTCTCAAATATTGATTTGAGGTCAGGATATCATCAAGTATGCATCAAATAAGAGGACATCTACAAGTCAACATTCAGTACCAGGTATGGAGATTATGAGTTTGTGGTAGTTCTGTTCGGTCTTACTAATGCTCCAACTACTTTGATGTGTCTAATGAATAATGTGTTGCATCCTTATCTAGACAAGTTTGTGATAGTAGATGACATATTGATATATTCTAAGAATGAGGAAGAGCATGCAAAACACCTAGCAACAATATTAAGATTGCTGACAGAGCATTAGTTTTATGCCAATCTTAACAAGTGTAGTTTCTTTCAAACTAAATTTCATTACTTAGGACATGTTTCCAAGGAAGGTATAGTAGTGGATACATAAAATATTAAAGCTATCATGGAATAAGCAGCTCCTAGGAGTGTGAATGAGGTTATATTATTCATGGGATTATCAAGTTATTACAAGAGGTTCACCATGAACTTCTCATAGATTTCCTATCCTATTGCATCTTTGCAATAAAAAGGGAAGAAATTTGAATGGACTGAGGAGTGTGCAACTAGTTCTGAGCAGTTGATGCAATTGCTTACAAATGCTTTGGTCTTGAAGATTGTAGACCATTAGAGGAATTTTCATCTTAAAAGTGCCCATGAAATTTTCACGTAATTTCCATGTCATAATATAGTAAACCAATCAAAATCCTTTAATATTTTTTTAACTGAAACAATTATGTTTTATTAGAGAGAAACAGGTTGGGCTACGCCAATCAACCAAAATACATTCTTTAGAAATTCAGAAGAACATCCTTTCCACTGAGGGGATTATTGCCTTGATCGGGAAATCAACATTTATAATTATCGTCCCAATTTGTAGCGTACATCCTATATTTGTGAGTCTGTCTGCTTCCTTGTTTAAACCCATGAGAATATGGTAAAATTGAATTGAGGGAATTTCTCTAAGAATTCTCTTTAGTCTAGTTAGCAGCTTGTTTAGCATTGGATCCTTTAGCCTTTTCTCACTATTGAGCACTTTATCAGTACTTCCGAGTCTCCAAATACTAATATTTCTCTTGAATTTTCCTCTCTTGCCATTTGAAAAGCTTTCAACAAGTCGTGAATTTATGCTTGGTTGTTGGTTCTCTAACCAAGCCCCCAGCTAAAACTATTTGCTTTGTTCCCATTCAAGGAAAAAATCACCCCGCCCGCACCTAACTTTCTGGGTTTCCTTTTGAAGCGCCATCAAAGAAGATTATGCACTTGCCTTGGGATCTCCACCAATGTTGAAATTTGTCCTCTGAATCTCGAATTTTCCATCTTTCCTTTTGAATTGGACGAGGATTTTCTTTGATAATGACGCTTCTGGAATAATCATCCAACCACGTCCTTTCTTCAATTAGAAGGGAACTGTCATCTTTGACGAGGAATTGATTCAAAGTTTCTAAGAGCAGACCCTTTGCCCAGGCAGCCACCATTGCTGGAGACCAATCTGTATTATTGAAAATGATATCATTCCTGGCAAGCTAAAGCTTCCAACAGACATATTTCAGGACAACAATCCACACTCGGAGCTAAAGAGACTTGCTAGTAATGTTATGAGAATAATTTTCTTTCCAAGAAGAAAACATTGAGACAACCGAGACCTGAGATGGAGGGATAACATTCAACCCATGCAGGAAAAGGGACCAGACCTCCTTCGTGAACTTGCACTCTATAAATAAGTGATAAGAAGTTTCCTTTGTGCATTTGCATAACACACAACAATGGGGACCTACTATATTCCTTTTGCACAAGTTTTCTTCGGTCAGATTTTTTTGATGCATGAAAGTCCAGAAGAAGAAATTAATTTTGGGGATGTTGAAGCTATCCCAACCCTGCTTCCAGAATGATTCTTGGTGAGTCGACTCCTTCCTAGTTTGCATCTGAATGTAGCCTTGAGCTACTGAATATACCCTGGTCTTGCCCCAGCCCCAGGAATCTTCTTCTTCTTTGTGGACTGGTGCGAAATTAGAGATTGATTCAAAAAGAATTTCCAACTACATTTGTAGATGTTTTGGAGTTCTAATAAATTTCCATCGCTGCCAGCTCCCTGGGCTGTCCCATTCCGAGATGTCTTCTATTTTCTTGATTCCTTTCACCTGTAACCATGCTCTTAGCTTAGAGATTTCATTAACTTCTGCAAGAGGAGGATGGCCCATAATGCTATCCCTCCATAGCATTGTGTTTTTGCTGTTTCCAGGGATTCGATACAGGTAGGATCTGAAAAATTTGATGCCTCTGCTACATAACTTCCAAGCCAAAGATCCTTTTGGATTTTTCTCCACCGTGAATTGCATCAGCAACTGATTATTGAGATATTTAATTCTGATTAATTGGCTGATCGTATGGCTAGGCTTTGCGTGGATCTGCCATAATAACTTGCATCCCATTACAAGATTGGCATGTGTGGGGTCTCTAATTTGCAATCCACCTTCCATGAGAGGTTGCTTCACAATGTCCCAATTTATTAAATGAAATCAATTATTGTTTCCACGACCTCCATTCCACAAGAAATCGTGAATGAGCCTTGAAATTGGATCGGAGATTGCTCTTGGAGCCAGCATTAGGGAATCTTGGAAAGTGGTCAGCGACGAAAGAACAGATTTGATTAAAGTGTGCCTCCTATGGTGAGCCAAAAACCTTCCGAGGAAGCGACTTTCTTTTTGAATTTTGATATTACTTTCTCCCACAATTGATTTCTGTTGGAACCCAGCGTTAGTGGAAGGCCTAAGTATTTTATTTTTTCCCAGGAATCGTGCCCAGCAAAGCCTAAATGGTTTGCAATTTTCTCAATTGTGTGTTGATCTGTATTCCATCCATACACAGCGCTTTTCCTCTCACTTATAAGGGCTCCCGAGATGCTACAGAATTTTTGGAGAATGACTTTAAAATAATTTTCTATTCTCAGAGAAGCTCCTCCAAGAATTAAGGAGTCATTTGCAAACATAGCATGGTTCATGAGTTCAATTCCTTTTTCTATTCGAATCCCAGGAATGCTGCCAGCTTGTTTTTCAAAAGTGTAGGTTTTAACCCTGTACAAAAATTACCTGCATATGGATTCTAAAACACAAAAAATAAATAATGCAAGAGTAGAACATATAAAACACATATACACAGAGATTTTCTCTGGATCCCAAAATCAGGACTACCAGCTTGATTTTTCATTATGTTCATTTCAATGTTATAATACATATTTATACATTCCGAAGCATCCAATACCATGGACCAAAAACCATCACGTCCAAAAAACATGTACGAAAATTATGCACAAAACCGTAGGTGGGTCCGCCCAACCTAACATAGGGTCCAAAACCAAAATTTTCCGGGGCGCTACCCCAGACCCCATAAAGTGGGGTTATGGGTGCCCCTCAAACCCCATATTAACTACGTGGGAAGAATATAACACAACCCAACATTCTACCACTTGTTGTTTTCTTTCCACAAGGGTCCACAAGAGAGCTTAGTCATTTTTCTAGCCCTGAAATGCCCATTGTCTCCCTACACCAAGAGAACTTCTCAGAGCTCACAGATTTTGTCAATGCATCTACAGTATTCTTCAAAGTGTCCACCTTTACCAGCAACTCCTTTTTGTCTTCTATCATATCCCTCACAAAGTGATACTGAATATCAATGTGCTTTTTCTTTGAATGATATGCGGGGTTCTTTGCCAAGAAAATTGCACTTTGGCTGTCACAGTCTATCCTTATAGCTTCCTGTACGAACCCCATACTTGAACACAATCTCTGCAACCAAACTGCTTCCTTGCTTGCATGAGTGGCTTCCATGTATTCTGCTTCTGTAGTTGATAGTGCCACTACAAATTGTTTCTTACTCATCCAACTGACTGCACCTCCAAATAGGTTAAACACATACCCACTTGTAGATCTTCTCTGATCCACATCTCCAGCCCAGTTTGCATCAACAAAGCCACGAATATCCAACACCCTATCCAATCCTGGTCTTCCTTGATAGCACAGACCATAATCAATAGTGCCACGCAAATACCTGAAAACCCGCTTCACTGCTGTCCAATGCTCCTTTCTTGGTTTTGACATAAACCTGCTCAATACTCCCATTGCATGTGCAATTTCTGGTCTAGTACAGAACATTGCATACATCAGGCTATCGACTGCACTTGCATATGGAACATGAGACATGTCCTCTTCCTCTTCTTGTGTCTTGGGACACTGTTTAGCAAATAACCTCACACCTAAAGGAATAATAACCTTCACGGGTTTACTATCCTGCATATTAAACCTCTGCAATATTGTCTCGACATACTTCCTTTGGTTTAAGCAGAGCTTCTTCTTTGCCTGATCTCTTTTAATTTCCATGCCCAAAATATAGTTTGTAGCACCAAGATCTTTCATGTCGAATTTGGAGGGCAATTGGGTCTTCAAATCCTGGATAACTTCTTTGTCATTTCCAACTAACAACATATCATCCACATACAAGACCAAATGAATAACACGGTCACCAATTAATTTAAAATACACACAGTGATCTGCTTTGCTTCTGGTGAAGCCAAGTCCCTGTATAAATATATCAAATTTCTGATACCACATCCTTGGTGACTGTTTTAACCCATACAGAGACTTCTTTAACTTGCATACTAGTTATTTCTTACCCTTCACCGCAAAGCCTTCAGGTTGCTTCATGTATATTTCCTCTTCCAGATCCCTGTGAAGAAATGTTGTCTTCACATCCATCTGTTCTACCTCAAAATCAAAAGAAACAGCTATAGATAAAAGTAATCTAATAGAAGTTATCTTGGCAACAGGAGAAAAAATATCACCAAAATCAATTCCCGGAACCCGGGAATAACCTTTTGCTACCAACCGAGCTTTGTATTTCTTCGCTTTTCCTTCTGCGTTTGTCTTCTTTTTGAACACCCATTTGCTGCCAATGGGTTTCCTTCCAGCTGGCAAATCCACTAGATCCCAAGCCTTATTTTTGTGAAAAGATGCCATTTCATCAACCATGGCCTCTTTCCAGAGTTTTCCATCCTCCGAATCCACTGCTTCCTTCACAGTTCTGGGATCATCATGAGTAATAGACAAAGTAAAATTTGAACAGAAAGCAGATGGACTATACCTTTCTGGTTGCCTTCTTTCTCGAATTGATCTTCTCACGGCCGGAGTTTGTTTCTCTTCATCTTCTGATTCCTCCTTTGTTGTAGAGTCTGATTCTTCCTCCTTTAGCTCAAACTCTATCTTCTCAGGTTCCTTTGGTTGGACTTCAGATTTCTTCTTAAGGAAATATATCCATGTATTCCTTGAGAAGTCATCTATAAATGATACATAGTACACAAACTTACCTAGTGATGGAACCTTCATAAGTCCAAACACATCACTGTGCACAAGCTCTAATATATGTTTCGCCCTCTTACCACCAGAGGGGAAACTCACCCGATTCTACTTCCCATATACACAATTTTCATAGAAGTCAAAATCCAGAGAGCTATTACTCATACCTTCTACCATACCTTTACCATGAAGTATTCGAAGGCTCTTCTCTCCAATATGTCCAAGTCTTTGATGCCACAACATGGTCTTTTCTCCAGAGACTACTAGATTTTCTTCTCCACTTTCAGGAACCACAGAACTGTTGTACCCATCAACAACAATGCTACCTTGCAGCTTGTACAGAGTTCCAATCCAAACTCCCCGCATCAATACTAGTGCTCCCCGAACAATCTTGTAGGTATCCTTCTTGAACACTGTTTTTACACCTGCATCATCCAGCTTACTAAAAGAAATCAGATTTCTGGGTAATGCAGGAATATGTAGAACACCCGCAAGTGTTCTAACCCTTCCACCTTGCAGCTTCAGCTTTACTTTTCCATGACTAATGATTCTAGCCTTCCTGTCATCCCCCAAGAAGACATCACCACCATCATATTTCTCATACTCACAAAACCACTCTCTATGGCGAGTGAAGTGAAAGGATGCACTTGAGTCAATCAACCATGCCTCATGATCTACATGTGTACTTGAAGAAGCCAAGTACACATCCCCACCTTCATTTGAAGTGGTTTTCACCTCTGCAGAAGGAGCCTCATCAGATCCCTTTCCTTTTTCAGGAGCTTTAGATTTACAGTCCCTTTTGAGGTGGCCTTCCTTTCCGCATTTCCAGCAAACCACCTTTAGAGGTTCTCCTGGAGATTTAGATCTCCCACTCGATGACTTATTTTTGTTTCTGTTCCGGGACCATCCTCGTATAGACAAGGCATCACCATTCTGGCTCTCCATGTTTTTCCGTCTGATCTCCTCTGTCAGCAAAGATGAGACTATTTCATCAAACTGCAAGGTAGTTGCATTGCTACCTATTGCAATAACCAGACTATCCCATGAATCTGGTAGAGAACACAACAAACTGATGCACTTATCTTCATCTAAAATTTTAATATCAACAGACGCTAATTGACTTACCACAGTATTAAATGCATTTAGATGCTCTGTCACTGAGTCTCCATCTTTCATCCTCAAGTTATACAGCTTTTTCCGCAAGAATAGTTTATTCACCAAAGATTTAGATTGGTACAAAGTCCTTGTCCCACAAAGCCTTCGCCATAGCTTCCCCTGATACATTCAACAATATTGAATCTGAGACACAATCGTATTGTGCTCTTTGCCTTCTGATCCAACTTCTTCCATTCTTCATCGGACACTCCTGTTGGTTTAGTACCCGGATCTACCGCGATCCACTGATATTTATCCACCAACAGATCCTCCGTCTTGAGTTTCCACAACTCAAAACTCTAACCATTAAATTTCTCGATCTCTATCTTTCCACTGCTCACCATCTTCTTTCACCTCCAGAATCGATCTCGCAGATCTCCCACTAAACAGGGTCTACCACAGGCCTGAGTGAAACCCCTCAACAACATAGGCTTCCCCTTGAAGCCAAATCAACTCTAATACCAAATGTAGATTTTAACCCTGTATAGAAATTACCTGCATACGAATTCTGAAACATAGAAAATAAATAATGCAAGAGCAAACACATAAAACACATATACACAGAGATTTTCCCCTGGATCCCGAAACATGGACTACCAGCTTGATTTTTCATTATGTTCATTTTAATGTTATAATACATATTTAAACATTCCGAAGCATCCAATACCATGGACCGAAAACCATCGCGTCCAAAAAACATGTGCGAAAATTATGCACAAAACCCTAGGTGGGTCCACCCAACCTAACATAGGGTCCAAAACCAAAAATTTTTGGGGCGCTGCCCCGGACCCCATAAAGTGGGGTTACAGATGCCCCTCAAACCCCTTGTTAACTATGTGGAAAGAATATAACACAACCCAACAAAAAGACAGCTTTCTACTCAAGGTGTATGCCATCAGAATATAGAGAAAGGGGGAAAGAGGGCAGCCTTGCCTGAATCCCTTGGTGGCTAGGAAGTAGTTGGTAGGACTTCCATTTACCAAAGGCTCGATCCATGTCTTTTCTATGTAGGCTTTGATGATATTAATGAACTCCTGACTAAAACCAAAGGATAAAAGAACCCTGTACAAAAATGAACGATTAACTCTGTCAAAAGCGTTAGACATGTCTAGTTTGATCAACATACCTTGTTCTTTTCGGGAATGGCTGGAATGCAGAGCTTCTTGGACTTGGATTAAATTTTCCAGGATGTGCCTTCCTTTCACAAACCCCCCTTGAGCTGGAGACATTAATTTTTGCAAAAGAGGTTTGATTTTGTTCGCTAGGAGTTTAGCCATAATTTTGTAAGAGGCATTGCATAGCGAGATCGACCTATATCTTTCAAAAGACCTAGGGTTTGCTTCCTTGGGAATTAAGGCAAGGAAGGTGGAATTGGTTCGACCTCCAACCTTAGCTTTCCTTAGGAATCCATGAATCATTCTCAAAAGGTCTGATTTAATTATCTCCCAGCATAGTCTGTAAAAATGAATTGAAAAGCCATCTAGCCCAGGAGCTTTGTCGGGCTCCATGGACCATACTATTCTAGAGATTTCCTCTTCCAAGATGGGATTCAATAGTGTATTATTATCATCTGTATTAACTAGATTCGGGATATGAGTGAGGAATTCATTTATGTCCTCTTCACACTCATCCCTTTTAGCGCTGAGAAGAGTCTTAAAATGATCCTCAGCTGCTTCCTTTATCTGTTCAAATCCTTTGCACACCTGCCCTCTGGAAGTGGTGATTTCAGCTATGTGGTTTCAGGAAAGGCAAGCCCTATGCAGTGTTTTTGTCTCCGGCTTTTAACCATAAGTTGCGAGACTTGATTCGCCAATATTCTTCTTCTCTTCTGAAGTAGCTGTAAGTATTCCTTTGAGCAGATTTTTCTTTGTCAATGTCCAATGTGGTGATTTCAATCTTTTCCAAATCAAATTGAATTTCAGCCAGCTGTTGGACAACTTCTTTCCTCTGACTGGTAGGAGTTTTTAAAGCCTTATTTATCCAATCTTTCAAGGCATACTTTGCATTTTTTAACTTTTGCTCCCACACAAAGCTTGGGGAGCCTGTTACTTCTTTTTTCCAAGCTGTTTGAACTATTTTGAAGAACTCTTCTCTTTCAGCCCAGAGATGGCTAAATTGAAAAGGAAGTGGGCCTAAGTCCTCTTCTTCTTTCAAATAGAGAAGTATTGGCTTATGGTTTCAGGTTAATTTAGGTAGAATCTTAGAGAAGATGATTCTTCTATCCATCATGAATGAATTGTGGATGAGAAATCTATCCAGCCTAGCTGAGATATGGTTCTCCCCTATTCTATTATTGTTCCAGGTATATTCTCCTTTTATTGGCTTGAAATCTACCAGATCCCATTGAATCACAAGGTTTTCCACTATGTAGAGCATAGGATCCCTGGAGTAGGAACCTCCTCTCTTCTCTTTGGGATCCATAATAATATTCAAATCTCCTCCTATGACAATGTTCTTTGGATTATGAAGTTCTAAAAAGTCTGAGAGTGACTTCCAACACTCTCTCTTTTCAGCATAGTGTACAGGAACATACAAGTTAAAGAGAGCTAAGGAGAGATTTCTTAAGGTATGTCGAAGCTCGGTAAAAATCTAATGTTGTGTGTCATAAAATCTTTCTAACGAGAAGATTTTTCCAAATCAAAAGGTGCCTATTCCTCCAGCCGAGCCTCTGGCGCTTACTGCCTTCCCATTGTCAAATTTCCATTTTGTGCTGCTTGTGTTTAGAAGGAGCTCCCCTTCTATTTTTGTCTCTTGGAGCATGAGAATGTCTGTGGGTTCCATTTTGAATAGGTCTTTAATAGCTTCTGCCTTTGAAGGATTCCCCAATCCTCTGCAGTTCCAAGAGACTAGTTGCATTACTTACTGCTTGTTGGAATGGGTCCTCCTCCCTTGGGAGGTCTGGTTTTGGTACTTCTCCCGAGAGTCATCTCGATGGTGGCTTGGCTCCCTAGGGTTTTTTGTCTTTCTGCTTCTTCTTCTCTAGTTTCCTTGTGTTTTCTCCTTCTGGTTCTCTTTGAGGGCCTCTCGAAGGTATCATCCTCTGATGAGCCAAAATTCTCTATGGTCTTTTTCTTTTTTTTTGTAACGTCTGCATATGACAGAGAGGAATTGTTACCTAGAACCGGACTTGAGAGGAGAATTTCCATGTTACCTGAGACCAGAGAGGAAAATTCATTCGTCTGGATGGGTCCTTCCTGATCTGCTTCTGGTGGTTCTGGAGGGGTGTTGAGAGGTTCGAAGGAGTTTTTATCTTCCTCGTTGTTGTTTGGTTCCATGCTCCCTGAGGTTTGAGGGTTTCCACTATCTTGCTCGGATCTTTTCCCCGTCTCTTTGCCTTTGGATTTATTATTCTGCCTGTTGTGTGCTAGTTTTTTAACTTGCTTCCATTGTTCTCCTTTGTCTTTATCTACTGTCTCCTCGCTCTTCTTCTTGCAGTACCTTGCGAAATGCCCGTACTCGTGACAGTGTCGGCATTTGAAGGGAAGCTGTTCGTAGTCAAGCTCTTGGATGTGGGTCCAATTTGCAACCGAGAGTTTGATGGCTTCAGGTAAACTGACTTCCAAGTTGACTTCAACACAGATTCGGGCACAGGAGTATTGGTCTTTTCTCACCACTTGGTCTATGTATTTTCCTAGGGCATTGCCTATATACTGCAGCGATCTCTGGTTCCAGCAATGAAGAGGGAGATGAGGAAGGCGCACCCACACTGGAACTGTTGTGGGCACATCCTGAGCTGGATCGAAATCTGGTGACCATTTATTCAAATAAAGCCCTTGGGGGCCCATAAAATATGGCCCATTCCTGAAGATCAGACTTCTGTCTTCCTCATTGTCGAACAGAAAGATGAAGAACCCTTTGCTGACGAAGTGACTTTTAATTCCTTCTAAGACCAGTGGGATCCAGTTTCGTTTTACCCATTCTTCTACTGCTTTCAGGGATGGCCATAGCCATGTGAACTGACCAATAAGACCCCTTTCGGAAGGTTCAACGCTGATCTGCAAATTTCTTCCACAGGCAGTTCCATCGAGGGGATATTATCCAGTTTTTTCATAAACTTCTGTTGTGATTCGGAGATAGTTCTTTTTCCAGTTGCTGCTATTAGCTTCCCGAATGCTTCGACTTGAGGAGGCGAGGAAGGAGGAGCCTCAGAGCCACCTCCAAGGTCCATTGCGGTAGGAACTGCTCGAAGGGAAGGGCGAGCGCAGCTAGGGTAGCCGCAGTCCAACCATGCGTGCGGTTGCTCAATTTTTTTTTTCACCTCAATAACAACCTAAAATCCTTTAAATTTAAAAAGAGATACATGTCTTAAATAATTTTAAATTGTTTAATTTGGGTATGAGTGAAATATTGTATTATTAATTTAGGTATCGGTGAAATATTTTATTATTAATTTGGGTATTCGTGGAATATTTTATTAATTTTATTTGCATGTCTTACCCATATGAATTGGAATATCTAAAAAGTTATTAATGCAATATAAATATTGATATTGATGAAAAAATATAAATTAAAAATGCGGACCCATTTGACATTAATAACCATGCCCCAAAAAAACATCATATATATATATATATATATATATATATATATATATATATATATATATATATATATATATATATATATATATATATATATATATGAATATAATATAGTTATAGTTAAATACTTAAAAAAGGTATCCTAGAAAGGACAAATATATAAAGTTAAATATAAAATAGTTAATTAGTTAAAAAATAGTTAAAAAATGTATTCCAAAAAAAATTTACTAGATTCTGGCTAATAAATATATTCCGGGTGAAATTGTTACTTCAATAGACAATGTCGTTAAAAAAACACCAAAAGAAATAGTTAAATATAGAATATATATAGATAGTTAAATTTTATATATATATATATATATATATATATATATATATATATATATATATATATATATATATATATAGTGCCATATATTGAGGTATTTGGATAAAGGTAAAAAATTAGAAATAATATATTATTTTGTTCTTTTTAAATCTCATGTTAATAAATAGTGCAGAACATAAATAAAAGTAAATTAATATTAAAAAATTGTCTACATGACATTTTTTTATTAATTTCTTGATTTTTCCTTAGGAGACCACTTTTAGGCTGAAATTTCCTCTAATGCCTCATGAAGAGTTTATGCTATGTATAGATGCATACAAGAGAGGACATGGTGGAGTCCTGATGCAGGAAGGACGGGTGGTATGCTATGATTCAAGGAAGTTGAATGAGCACAAGCATAACTATGTGACTCATAATATTGAGTTGGAAGCTATCATTCATGCCTTGAAGATGTGGAGGCATTATCTTGTTGGCAGGAGGTTCATCTTCATCAGTGATCACAGTGGGTTGAGGTATTTGTTTGAACAACCTAATCTGAATGCCAGAAAAGCTAGAAAGTTGACTACCCTTAATGAGTTTGATTTCGAGATCAGGTACATTAAGAGCAATGGGAACAAGGTTGTAGGTTCTCTCAGGAGGAGAGTACATGTGGATCACATTGTGGCAGTGAGTTCTTATGGGACAAACTTGCAAGAACATATCTGTCAGGCAAGACAACACGATGATAGGTACCAACAGTTGAGGCATAGGCTATAGTAGTAGGGTGAAGGTGATAGGGATGAGGAGTATCACCTCACGGAAAATGGCTTGGTCAGATTCAGGAACATGATTTATGTGTCAGATGACAGTGAGCTCAAGAAGATTATCTTGAGGGAGTTTCATGTCAAGCCGTATTCATGTCACTTGAGATATCATAAGACTTTGACAACATCTAAGAAGTTATATCATTGTCCGAACTTGAAGAAAGAGGTGGTTGTGTTTGTTGTGAAGTGTTTATACTGTTAGTAGGTAAAAGCAGAGTGTAAGCACCTAGGTGGTTTATTACAATTGATAATGATTCGAGAGTGGTTCGAGAGTGGAAATGGGAGGTCATTTTCATAGACTTCATTATAGGTTTTCCGAGGACATTGAAGCAACATGATTCCATCATGGTAATGGTTGACAGGTTGAGTAAGATGTCTCACTTCATTGCAGTGAATTTTACTAATTTAGCTAGTGATGTAGCTCATATCTTCATTAGGGAGATAGTGAGATCACATGGTGTTCCCAAGAATATCATATGAGATAGACATGCCAAGTTCACTTCCAGGTTTTGGAAGGAGTTGTTTGCATGCTTGGGGATAGAGTTGGCTTTCAGTACTGCTTATCATTAGTAGATAGACTGACAAATGGAGAGGGTCAATAAGATTCTCGAGAACATGTTGAGGATGTATGTCATGCACCAACAATGGAAATGAGAAGAGTATTTTGCATTGGTAGAGTTTGCATATAATAAAGGATATCATGAATCCTTGAAGATGAGTCTATTTGAGGTCCTTTATGGGGGAGTTACAATAATCCTATCAACTGGAGTGATCCAGTGAGCAGGGTGCTAATTGGACTGAATATGTTGGCTGAGATGGCATAGGCGATGTAGGTTATGAAGAGGAATTTGAAGGTAACACAGGAAAAACAAAAGAGTTATGTGAATCAACATAGAGAATTTAAGGAGTTTCAGGTTGGGGAGCATGTTTGTTTGCGCATCAAGCCCAAGAGGAGCTCCTTGAGGATTGGATCATGTGTGAAGTTGGCACCTTGGTATTGTGGGCCTTTTGAGATCCTTGAGAGGATTGGACCAGTGGCCTACTGACTTGCACCGCCTCCGAAAGTGAAATTCCATGATGTATTCCATGTTTCATTACTTAAAGAGATACGTGCAGGATGCTAATAATGTGATTGACTGGTCTGTATTACAGGTGGAACCAAAGGGAGAATTATAGCCAAAACCACAATGCATATTGCATGAAAAATGTCTCATGCTCAGGAATAGAGAAATCAAGCAAGTTAAAGTGCAGTAGAAGCACTTTGGGCCCGATGAAGCTACATGGGAGATGGCTAATTAGATGTGGGCTTTATATCCTTCATTATTTGTTGGTTCAAACAAATGAGTTTTTGGTATATGTATATGTATATGGATGTTGTTATAGATGCCATAATGAGTTGTGTTATAAAGCTTCAATAAGCGGTTTGTTATGTCGTTTTCAATAGATGTCATTGTAAATATTGCATCGAGCTATCTTATAAAGATCCATGGGAAGTATGTTTTGTTTTCAACGATTTTTTGGTTAAAGGTGTCATAGAACACCAAGGATAGTGTTCCCCTAAGGGGGAGGGGTTTGTAACAACCCTTGGTTGATTTTCCATGTAAATAAAATAAGACCAAGGTCATGGGACACATATTCCAAGTTGAATGTTAGGAAAAACATCGTGATGGGGCATAACTTGTGATTAATTTATGACTATGGAAATTGGCAAAGGAAAAGAGGCAATAATTGACACTTATTTACGAAAATAAAAGAAAATTGGAGAAAAGGAAGGCGAAGAGACACATATTTGCATGCAAGGGAAATTAGAGGAAAAATGAAGGAAAATGAAGAAAATAAATGCCCAAATGTTAAAAATATTTTGAGGATCAATTCAGAACTTTTTTCAGTTCAGTTTTGGCTCTCTCATTTTCATTCTCTCACACTCTTGCACACATAGAGAATTCTTGGAGCAATTTGGCATACATTTTTGATTTGGAGAAAGAAGGCAAAGGAAAGTAGGAAAGTGTAAGGAAACAATTGTATTAGCAACTACAACTAGATTTCTTTGTAGGTAACAAGTTGCATGTGTGATTTCCTTGTTGATTTTTGGATGCATGGTATATGAATTCAATTTTTTGGTTATGTGTTGTCAATGGCATGGAGATTTTATTGGTTTGATATTGGTTTTAGCCTTACCTTGCAATTTCCTGGATAGCCATGGTGTTGTGGGTTTTTGCACTTGTTGTTTTTCTAATTGGTGCTTAGGTTCCCAATGGCTATGGGTTGGAATAAACGTTCTAGAAGTCCTGAAACTACTTGGGTTAAGTTACTAGTCCTAAAGCCTAGGTTGGGACAAATGCTTTGGAGCCCTTGATGGTTTGATTTGCTAGTCCCTGGAGTTAGGTTGGACAAATGATTTGGAGCCTTGGAAGGTTGTGGGTTGGGTTACTAGTTCTTGGAGCCCTAGACAACTTGGGTAGAGACCGATATGGTTGATGGTAGTGATTTCCAGACCGTAGAGGTGGAATCACTGTGGATGAGGGTTGAGGTGGTTTGGCCTCTGGAAGCCCTGGTTGGTTTGTCTTGTTTTATTCCATGAGATCCCACTTTCATGGTTGGAATATGGCACGAAGGTGATTGGCTGAAAGAGAGATTTGGTTCAGCCCAATCTATGGTTGGGAGGTATGTGGAAGTCCCTAACTTGGTTAACATTTTCCTATTGTTATCTATGAGAATTTTTAGTGATTATGTTGGTGATATTATGGCTAAGTTACCATGATTTCTATGCTGGTTAATTGTTTGTTACATTATGTATGTTATCTATGGCTCTTATCATGATTTTCTTAGTTATCTAATGGTTGATGAATATATGGACTAATAAGTGTTGTTGTAGCTATGTGGAGAGGGCATAAAGCCTTCTTGGTGATTCTCAAATGAATTTCAAACTCTTATGATCATATATGCATTCATGAAATATAGATTCTATGTTTTCCATGTGTTTGAAAAAATGTCTGTTATGAATTAGATAGTCTAGGCCAAGTTTTTGATTAGAGATTGAACATTTAACTTTATCATCAGTTTGATTATGATTCTACAAAGTCTTAGGCAATTCTAGGCAGTGATCTTTAGGCTGATCTAAAGAGGTGGCACAAATCCTGGGACCGCATGCTCAAAACTGAAGAACTTAGGTTATAATTGCTAGCAGCTAGGCTTATGAGTGTAGTTGGAGCCTCATAACCACATGGAAGCAGTGTCAAGGGTGCAATTCTGGGTATAGGTAAGTGAAACAATGTTTCAACTCAGGGATTGACCACTGGGGTTTTTCTTTAGATCCTGGGTGATTTGTAGTCCCTAGGGGATGTAAGTTTGTGGTCAGTTTGTAGGCCCCACTTTCTTAATCGGAACTGGGAGATCGGGTCATGACATATGAACACTTGTCTCATGTTTACCCTGGTGGACTTGTGAATTTGGGTAAATGTGGGAGGGGTGGTTACAATAAAAGCTTAAACGGAGTCACTATTAGAAGATGGTGGGAAAAGGTATGGAAAACTCATCGTCCTATAACAAGAAAAAATACTCTATGGCTAGATTTAACAAATAAAATCTTAACTTGGGACTATGGGCTCAAAAGAGGTTGGTATGGTCCCAATCATTGTCCACTATGAAAAAATAAAGTTAAATTGGTCTCGCATCTTTTTATTTCTTGTTCTTATGTAATTAAAGTATGGGCTAGAGTGGTTGGAGCTCTCTCTCCCAAAGCATTATGGAAGAAGGATTCCTTGGAGGATTGTATGTTGTATTGGATACATAACATTTTGTTCAAAGAGTTTGATTCCTTCCCTGGGATAATGATTCATAGTCTACGGTGGGCACATAACATAAGCATTTTCCAAGATAAGGAACTTCCAGTGGAGATAACAATAGGCATGATTGTTAAGTTGAATCGAGAATATAAAATGGAGCCGAAACAATTGAAAATAAGGGTGTTGATAATGTCAAAAATCAACTACGATATTCCATGGTCTTTCTTTGATGAGGTCAATCAGGGCAACCATTCAATTTGTGGTTTTTGGAGTGGTCTTCTATATAAACCAAAATAATTTCTTTCATATTAGACACTCTTTAGGGAGAGGCTCTAATATAAATGGTAATTTCACTGGTCTCTAGGTGCTATTGCATTTTTTAAATAGAAATGGAAAACAAAAATATTCAAATTATAGGGAACTCGAAGTTGGTCATTGATTAGGTTCATAAGAATATTGTGGTGGAAAATGTCGGTACATTTCCTAATACAAGAAATTCTCATATTAATCCAATATTTTTAGTGGCTCTCATTCACTCACATTACAAGTAATGTAATAAAAAAGCTGATGAATTGACAAAATATGCGCCTTTCTTGCTTATGTGGTCCTTTAGTTCTATTTGGTCATAGTTGTATACATAATAGGTGATCATTTCTTTAGAATTATCAAATTTTGAAATGGTATTCTCAAAGATGGTTTAGTTATTTTCAAGGTATATATATATATCTATATATAGATATGTATATATGTGTGTGTGTGTGTGTGTGTGTGTGTGTGTGTGTGTGTGTATGTATAACCAACAAAAATTCATAATTTTATTACCTTTTCAATAAGGAACAAAATTACATTTGTATATGCTAAAAGAATTCGGTAAGATGAGTCTTTCAGCTTATGAGCGATAATAAGGAAAAAATTGTAAAACATTATATAACAATTTCAAAGTTAAGTGTGATAATAATCACCTAACTTCTCTTTTTTTCCTTTTCTTTTTTTTCGACCTGTTGCTAACCCCTTGAATTGCAGTAAGCTAGGACCATTGCCTATTCATTTCTTGATGTCTACAGTGGAATTTCTTTTTCTGAATCTGGGCCCTTAGAAACATGAGCTCTCTTTATACCTCCCATCCTATTTTCGTTGCATGCATCCTTTTTCAGTTGTTCTAGTGTGTGAATCTCTTCTAGTTCAGTACCCTTCTGCATGTGGGTCACGTGGTCTTTTTGATTCAAAACTCCCCCTTCTGCTTGGTTTGTAAGGATCTTCCTGGTTTCTTTTTCTTTCTCTTCTAAGTGGTATGGATCTGAAGGTTGCCATCCTTTTGTTTTTCTGGTTTGCCCCTTTTTCTTTTTTGGTATCTTTTTTGCCTGCAGGGATGTGTTCTGCAGGTGTCCAATTTCGTAACAAATACTACATTTGAATGCCGTATTTTCATAATATAACAATTGGGTCCATTGAATGCCTTCGTGTTTTAGCTAAATGCATATGAGAGACCTTATCTAAGGTCTATTTCAACACATATTCTGGCAAAGGTTAAGGAAAAAAATCGTAATTTCATCACCCTTGCAATAAGAAACAAAATTACATTTTGTATATGCTAAAATAATTCGGTAAGATAAGTCGTTCAGCTTATGAGCGATAATAAGGAAAAAATTGTAAAATATTACATAACAATTTCGAAGTGAAGTGTGATAATAATCACCTAGTTGCTATTTTTTTCCTTTATTTTTCTTCTAGACTTGCTGCTAACCCCTTGAATTAGGGTCAGCTAGGACCATTTCCTATTCATTTTTTGATGTCTACGGAGGAATTTCATTGTTTAAATTTGATCTCTCAAAAACATGGGCTCTCTTTATACCTCCCATCTTATTTTCGTTGCATACCTCCTTTTTCTTGTTGTTCTAGTGTGTGGATCTCTTCTAGTTCAATACACTTCTGCATGTGGGTCACCTTGTCTTTCTGATTCGTAGTTCCCCCTTCTGCTTGGTTTGTAAGGATCTTCCTGGTTTCTTTTTCTTCCTCTTCTAATAGGTAGGTATCTAAAGGTTTCCATCCTTTTGTTTTTCTGGTTTGCCCCTTTTTCCCTTTTGGTATCTTTCTTGCCTGTGGGGATGTGTTCTGTAGGTGTCCATTTTGGTAGCAAATACGACATCCGAATGCCTTATTTTCATAATATAACAATTGGGTACATTGAACACTTTTGTGTTTTAGCTAAATGTGATCTAAGAGACCTTATCTAAGGTCTAATTCAAAACATATTTTGGCAAAGGTTGAGAAGCCTTGCTTTGTTCTTTTGAGGTCCATCTTTTTAAATGTTCCTAGGGTGTTCTCGATTCCCCCTAGGACCTTGTGGTGCCAAAAAGGAAGAGAGAGGTTTGGTAGTCATACACATACCAACATTATTGATACTACCACATTTGTGGAATCAAAGTTTGGAAACTAGTATGTGATGAAGAGCCTATCTCTTCCCCAAAACCATGGCCCTTCATTTAGTAGTTTCTCCAAATCTTCCTCAATATCAAATTCCACTATAAAGAAACCTTTGGAAAATAAGTAGATATCATAGTTCGGGGTCCAAGTTGTGAATATCCATTGATTTAAAGCCTCAAATATGGGCCAAAAACCATTGAACCTACATATCGCAACCCTGATTGGAGAGTATAAAAAAGTGGGTTACCTCTGGTTGATTAAGCTCCATGGAAAGCACTTGTTTCATTTGTTCTACAATATAAGGTCTTGGGATGATGTGAAGTAGATCCATAGGTTTGGTTCCCTTCACTTATGCTGCATCCTTGTAAGAGACAGATCCACCCTATTTTCTGGATCCTGAGGCACCTCAAGCTCCACCATGTAGCCACATGTTCAAAAGAATGATATAATTTCAGGTGATGCCATTTTCCTTCAACTAGGAGGAGTCTTGAAGTAACTTTCATTTGAATACAAAACATTAATGAATTGCAAAGATTCCCAAATGGTTCTAAATGCTCTGTTTCAATTTTTTCCACCGAGTCTGAATCCTTGTTCCATAAAATGGAGGTCTTTCTAGTAAATTTTTTAATGAAAATTTGAAATGTTTCCTTTTCTATCTCTGCCTGTATTTTGGCCAGATTAGAGAGGGGAAAACGATGGGTATTTCCATGGGATTACATATCCCTCACGTACACAAGTATCTTCATTTCCACAGCCCCAAAATCAAACAACGCAGGGCAAACAAGAAAACCTTCAACAAATAATTGAGATGCTAACCCAAAAGGGTTTCCCTTTTGCAAGCACCCCGAGCTAACAATACCCCATCTAGAGCATCGACCATTGGGACACATAGACATACTTTGTACCATGGATATAGATATTACATTAGCCCAAGAAAAAAGAGAAACTATTGAAAAGAGTCATTGCTCCTCCATGGAAGCCTTTGGCCATCTATTACAAAAGATCAATTGTTGCTCATAAAACTAAACCTAAAGCCGCCAATGCCCAACACTGAGCTGAGAGATGGGTTTAATGCTTGCTTTATTTTGCCTACATCCTATGTGTATCTTGATCTCATGGCCTGCATCTATGCCATCTGAAAATATGCAGGAAAGAAAAACCCCAATGCACTAATCAAATTTCATTCTCTCCATCCAAGCACATAAAAACTTAATAACACACACAAACACACACATATATTGAAATATTTATTTAAGGTGGATATGGAGCGAGGTCCAATAATATCAACTAAGGTAGCAAGCCCAGGAACTTGACTTTGTAACCTCCTGCTCATAATTCACAACGCTCAATGGATTGACCCAACTCACTGGGCTACATAGAGAGAGAGAGAGAGAGAGAGAGAGAGAGAGAGAGAGAGAGAGAGAGAGAGAGAGAGAGAGAGAGAGAGAGAGAGAGAGAGAGAGAGATTTACCTTGTGACCTCTTGCTTGTAATTCACAACACTCAATGACTCGATCCAACCCACTAGGCTATACACACAAACAGACACAAAGATTTTATTTATGACTAGTATTGATTTTTTTATTTTTATTTTAATATTTTTAAAATTTCATGTGTCAATTGCATGTTAAGCATTGATTGAATTACACATCTCCTTCATATTCAAATGTGAAAATGAAGTATTTACGAAATAAGAATTATTTTACTTCCAATAGTAATTTCAATTAAATCTTAGAAAATAAGATAAATTTCAATAATAAAAATACGACACAAAAAAAATTAGAAGATAGAATAATTCTAATGTTAGTCATAAATAAAACCTCTCTCTCTCCCCTTGAAACTGGAAGTGTACATCGAAATATTTTATTTATGACTAACATTGAAATGAGTTTTTTGTTGATATCTTTTTAAATGTCATGTGTCAAATTCATATTATGCACTGAAGGAATTACACATCTCCCTCACAATGGATTGTAGAAAGCACCTTTTAGCACAAAATTTGTTTGAATTATATATTTCCCCTTATGTTTTGTTTCTCTAGTATTTTTATAATATTATTCGTTGACCTTGTCAAATATGATCAAAGGTATCAATATTGACTAAATCAACCCATTGAGTGGATTATTTAATAATGTTATTAAACAATGTGTTTAATAAACCCTCCCTTACATCGCCATTTGTCTTGTTAATGACTGGTAATTTTTCTTTGCAAAAGGGATTAAAAACTAAATTAAAATATTTTGAAAATGCTCTCATGGGTGTCTCTATAAACCTTAGTGGCCACCATTGTTACTCCTTTCTAGTTTGTCCCTTCCAAACATGGATCCAAGAGGGGAAAATCCTCCTCCTCCTTGATCCATCTTAACTTCAAATCTAATGTGCACAAATAGAGATCAAATCATTTGAGATGCAAACTTGCAAAACTCGATGAAAGAATTGCACCTCGAGGGATTTGATCTCTCTCTCTCTCTCTCTCTCTAATGAGTTAGAGAGGCACATTTTATAATCCACTATCAGGAAGACATGTACTTCCTTCCCCCCTCAACATGGAGTTGGCACATGGAATTAAAAAATATATTAATAACAAAAAAAATTCAATGTGGATCCTAAAAAAACATGCATGGAGAGAGATTGCAAACCTACAAAACTTGAGGGTAGGATTGCACCTTGAGAGCTTTGATCTCTCTTGACGCATAACTTTAGATCTATGTTGCTTCTTATCTATATCTATATCTACATATATATTTGTGTGTATGTGTGATAAAGAGAGAGTTGGAACCTAAGGTTATGTGGGTTCATCATACCTTTGGAGCTTCCAAAGACAATTAATTGAGTATTCGACTATTGGAATAACCGATTGTGCAATCGATACATAGAACTTAAAGTATACATCAAAATATTTTATTTATGATTGACGTTGAAATGTGTTTTTTGTTGATATATTTTTAAATGACACGAAAGGAACTACACATCTCCCTCATATTGGGCTATATAAAGCAACTTTTAGTGCAAAAATTGCTTGAATTATACGTTTTCCCTTATGTTTTGTCTCTCTATTATATTTATAATATCATTCATTGACCTTTTCAAACATGATAAAAGGTATGAACCTTGACTAAATCAGCCCATTAGGTCTTGTTTGATAAATTATTAAACAATGGGCTCAATTAACCATGCCTTGCACCTACATTTCTCTTGTTAATGACAGGGAACACTTTTTTTGGAAAAGGGATTAAAAACTTAAATAAAATATTTTGAAAATGATCTCATGGATGTCTTTGTGAACCCTAGTGCTTGCAATTATTTATCCTTTCTAGTTTGTCCCTCTTAGGCATGGATCTAGGAGGGGAAAATCCTTCTCCTCCTAGATCCATCTTAACTTGAGATCTAATTTGTGCATGGAGGGATCAAATACAAAGAGATGCAAACCTGTAAAACTTGAAGAAATAATCACATCTCGAGGGATTTGATCTCATATGACACATAACTCTATATCTATATGCTTCTATAAAATCATATTGGGCATAGAGACACCTTTTGTAGTCCACTACAAGGAAAATATGTAATTCCTTCTCTACTCAACATATTTGACATAGGAGCTTGACATGTCACATTAAGATAATAATAACAATATATATATATATATATATATATATATATATATATATATATATATATATATATATATATATATATATATCTGTGTGTGTGTGTGTGTGTGTGTGTGTGTGTGTTGATAATAAATAACATATTTCCATAGCTACCTCAACTAAAATATTTGTGTGTGTGTGTGTGTGAATTAGTGTAGATACATCAAGTGCTAAAAGGGATGAAATCCCTTGAGCTGAAATCATTTTCTCGGGTTTTTTACTCTAAAAATTGTTTGCATCTCAAAGGATTTGATCCCTCTTGATGCATGATATAGAGTTAAGATGGAACTAAACTATTTCAATGGTGTGTTTCTTAGTATGAGGAATGTGATACCCTATATCGGGGGCTTTGTCTTGTAAAAAATAATTTAATTTCATTTAATTACATTTTTATACCTAACAAAATATTTTTTTTATACAACTATGCCATCATTGTTGATTTGTTAGATTCTTTTTTTGTGTAAGTCAGCTTGTTATATTAAAAAAGAGGAAAATATAGTACAAAAAGTCTGCACTTGCAGACAGAGGGCCGCCAGACTGCAGGCCTACCTTCAAAATTGACCAAAAGGGCTAACCATACTATCATAAGCACACCATGCAGGGTGGCATTGTCATAGAGCTTAACAAAAGACAAACACCTAAAACATCTACCTGAATGAGGCAGCAGACAGACAACAAAAGCAACAGACCAACTAACCAGCATAACAGAAGGGAACATAGAGGACCAGCCGAAAGAACAAAGAAACCAGCCGTGGTAGAAATAACCCCTTTACATCTTGAGCACCACATAATTCCTGGATGTCTCCGGAGCTGGTTCAGACATTGAGATGCCTGCCTACGCAGGCTTGGGATGCTGGCCTTGATGATCTCCCACTGGTTCATCCTTCTGATTTTCGACTTGCCTTGTATCTTGTCCAATAGTATGCCTTAGGAGTTTGATCAGCACTGTGAGCTTCTTGGTGATGCTATCGACCTGTTGTTCCAGCGCACTAACCTTAAACTCCAAGCTCTCTAAGATTGCGATGTTTTCTTCCATCTTGGCCTCTGAGATGTGCTGGATTCTTTGCAATTGCTCTGCATAATTTCCTTGCATGCTCAAGGCTTGAGAAAGTAGTGTTTTCATACGCCAGCTCTCTGCTTGAGTCCTGACGAACTGGGTGGCCCACGTGGTAACAGTTCCAGGGTCCTGAAGCCAATCCACTTCCTTTTCTATGTCCTGCTCCGACAGCTTCTTTTCTTCCTCATGGACCATGGCTTCCAGGTCAATGATCTTACGCTTGTTCTTTTGCGAGGTACGTGTTTCATACATTTCTCTAGCGACCTTGAGATCTTTGTTTGCAGAAGTGTTGCGACTTCCTTCCCCTGCCATTGTCGTGCCTACTCTCACGGTGTAATTCTGGGTGCTTTCTGCAGAATGGGTGGGCTCTGGTCTACTACATGATAAAACAGTGCTTTTTCCCTTGCCTGGGATGTTACTAGTTGAAGACCGCCTGTCTCTTTGCAACTTGCATGTCCTATCATAATAACTTCTGCGTGATGTCGAATTGTTTGTGTAGTGGCTCATATTATTTCCCTTACGGTCACCTTTTCTCTCCTGCTCCAGTTCCTGCCAAGTGTCCCCCTCCTTGATCTGGCCTCGGCGGTGCATATCCTTACTTATCATATCTGATCCTATATCCTCTTTCCTCTTCTCGCGCCATAATTGCGTCGAACTCGTGTGTCCTTATTTCCCCTACCAATCTTTAATGGTATCTGCAGTGCCAGCATGTCTCATCATAATCCCACGTGGTGTTTGGGTGCTCGATTCCATAGTTCGCCAGGTGGTCCACAACCATATTAGCTTTTCGTCGCACCGCCTGAAAAATCAGACCTTTCATTTCTCCCAGCATTCCTGCGATGTTGTCTTTAACCTTGGCAAGTCTCCAATGTTTAGTAACCTTACTTGCTTTTGCTCCCCCGTAGAGCTTCCTTGCCGCTGTTATTGCAAACTCTGAGTCTCCCTCAACCACCATGGTGCCACCCTGAGTGTCTCTAAGAAATATGAGTCCTTGTTCCATGGCAGCAAACTCCATCTCGTTATTAGTCCCTTCCCCCAAGGCTTTACTATAGATGTGAAGAATTTCCCCTGCATGGTTCCTTATGATGCCTCCGATGCCCGCCAAGCCTGGATTGCCTCTGGAGGCTCCGTCGAAATTCAGCTTAAGAAAGCCTACAGGAGGACGCCTCCAGCCAATTGACGCGGTACTTGGATTTTGCTGGCAATTCGTGGTGCCCATACTTCGGCCGTTATCCAATTTGAAGGCTTTTAAAATGTGTAAGTCTCTAGCCGAAGCTTGGTTATCTGTTTCTGCTCTGCACTTAACCAGAATTAATTGTCTTATATTTTGGGTTATAGTGTCTAGCGAATGCTCTATGTCTCTATATTCATTCTGAAAGATTCTTCTATTTCGTTCCTTCCATATGGTCCAGGTTATAAATCCCGGCAAGGTTTTCCATATGCTGTTAATTCTTATATTATTTGAGTACCCGCTCTGCCAATTCATGATGGTGTCCTGGATGGAGTCCCTGGTTCTATTTGTCTTTTGCATGATGTTTTCCACCCATTTCCATAGGTGACAAGCCCAGTCACAAGTGTTGAAGAGATGGTTCATTGTTTCTTCAGCTGAATTGCACATGGGGCATCTAGATGGGCCATTAAACCCTTTTTTGCGAAGATTCTCCCAAGTGAGAGTTTTCCTTCACATCAGGAGCCATAGGAATGTTTTAATCTTAGGCCAAAACAGAGTATCCCAGACCTTATTACTCCATTGAATCACCTCCATTTGCTCTATATTCTCGAGATGCTCCCTGGCTTCCTTGAGCATAAAATTACCACTCCCTTTCATGCCCCATCTTAGCTGGTCTTTTTCTTCAGCTTTTCTTATCTTCCTTTTGTTTAGTTGGTCGAGCAAATTTCTTATATTGTTGTTTTCCTCATTTGAGCTTTCTGTGTCGTTGATCAACCACTCTCTCCATTCCTGGTCCCTGCTGCTGTGATTCCAGTATTGATGGACAGTGTATCTGCCCCTGTCCTGGCACTGTCTCTGAAGGCCTGCTAACTCTGGTCTTTCAAGCTTCGGGAGTTGCTGCCAAGCATCTTCCCAGAATAAGGTTGTTTCCCCATTTCGGATTTCCCAAAAGCTGTGATCCTGCACAATGTCGCGATTCCTTCTTGCTAAATTCCATATAGGAGACCCTTCAGGAACCTCCTGCAGCCTTATTAATTCTTGAATGTTGCACTCTGGGGTATATTTTTCCTTCCAGTGTCTGGCCCATGGAAGATTGGGTTCCTTCAACCATCTCCACCAGAGCTTGGCTCCACAGGTCATGTTGATAGTGGAGGGATCCACAAGATTTAAGCCCCCTAATTCTTTCGATTTGCAAAGTTTGTTCCAGGCAACAAGCGCCCATTTCTTTTTTTCCGCATTGCCATTCCAGACAAAGGATCTCTGGATTGCTCTAATCTGTTGTAGGATTCCTTTAGGGGCAGGGATAATAGAGAGCAGGTACTGCGGAATGGCCTGCAATACTGCTTTGGTGAGGACTAATCTTCCAGCGAAATTGAGGGCTCTGTGGGTCCAGTGCTGACATCTCTTCTTCATTTTGGCCAGGATTTTCTCCCAGTGTATCTTTTGCCAGGGTTTGTCCGTCAGAGGGGCCCCCAGATACTTAGAGGGTAGGCTACCTCTTCGAAAGCCTAGAATACTAGATAGATGCTTCTGAATGGCTAAATGAGTATTGAAGAAAAAAATAGTGGATTTTGAAAGATTGATTTCCATACCTGAAGCCTTACTGAAGAGATTTAGTATTTTCTTGAAAGCCATGGCTTCTTTCACAGTTGGTGTCCCATGCAGCATTGTGTCATCCACAAATTTCTGGTGCGTTGTCGCTGGTATGGAATGAAGGGGTTGTAGTCCTTTGATTTTTCCCTCATTCTTTGCTTTGCTGATGAGTCTGCTCAGACCTTCCATAAGGATTACAAAAAGGAAAGGAGACAGAGGGTCTCCTTGCCTGATGCCTCGGGAGGGAGAGAAAGGGTCGGAGGGGGAGCCATTGACAAGGATGGAAAACTTAGTGGATTTAATCAGGGCGAGAATCCATTTAGTCCACTGCTTATCAAAGCCAAAAGCGTTCAGTATGGCCTCAAGGTAGTTCCAGTTGACCTTATCATAGGCTTTAGAAAGATCAAGCTGCATCAACATCCCTGCTATTTTCCTGGTCTGAAGAGTGTGAACCATTTCCTGGGCTAGAAGAATATTATCCAAAATCTGTCTTCCTTCAACATACCCCGACTGCTCTTCCGAAATGAGGCCAGGAAGAATGGGCTTCAATCTGTTGGCTATAACTTTAGATATGATTTTATATATTACATTACATAGGGCTATAGGTCTAAATTTCTCTGGGGAGTTGGCCTCTTCTACCTTGGGAATTAGAGCGAGGAAGGTAGAATTTAGCAATTTAAGGATAGAACAGGAGCGTCTGGAATCTTCTACTACTTCCCATATTTCAGTCTTAACAAAGCTCCAGCAGGCTTTATAAAAATTGATGGTGAAACCATTAGGCCCAGGTGCCTTGTCATTCAGCATACTTCTAACCGCTTCTTCCACCTCCTCCAATGAGATTTCCCTAATAAGAGCTAGGTTTTGCTCATTGGTAATAATTTTAGGAATAGCCTGAGTTAGTTCCTCAATAGCTTCCGTCCTGTCTGCTTGCGGCTCCTGGGCTATATGATTGAAGTGCCTTGTGAGCAGTGTTGTTACTTCTTGGTGACTTTGTAAAGTTTCCCCTTTTTCATTGTTGAGACAGAGTATTTTATTTGCCCCTCTGTAGTCTAGCGCAGACCTATGGAAGAACTTGGTGTTCTGTTCCCCCTCCTTTAGCCATTGTATCCTGGATTTTTGTTTCCATAAGGTCTCTTCCTGTTGACAGCGTGCTTGCCACTATTGCAACAAGACTTTTTCCTGTTCTGCTGAGTCCTCATTGTTGTGCCCATTAGCCCATTCTTTGTGAATTTGTTCTAACTTTCCCTCTATGATGGTTTTCTCCTTAAAAATGTTCCCAAACTCTGTTGTATTCCATTCTTTTATTTTGTTTTTGATGTATCTTAATTTGCTTTGAAGTTTAAACATTCTGTTTCCTTTGATGTCCCTTGTTTCGTGCCACCATTTCTCCACTAGTTGAATGAAATTAGGGTGATTCAACCAGAACTTCTCAAATCTGAAAGGCTTGTTTCTAGGGGTTCCTTGGATGGCCACTACCAAAGAGATTGGCCAATGATCCGATCCTCCACTAGGAAGGATGTCGGATTCCACTATTATTCCTTCAAGTATAATGCTTTCAGAAATAAGAAATCTATCCAAACGAGAGGCTATCTGCTTCTCGCCTCCTCTCCTATTATTCCAAGTGAAAGTTCCACTTTTTGGCTGGATGTCCACTAGTTTGGTAGAATCAATGAATTCAGCGAAGAGCTCAACATCCTTATTGAGTTTTCTAATCCCTCCTTTATTTTTCAAAAGAGAGGTTATCATATTAAAATCTCCCCCCATGATGATTTTCGAGTTGGGATATCTGAGCTTTAGACTTAAAAGAGAGCGAGAAAAGAGAATTTATCTTCTAGCTTTTGAGGTCCATAAACATTTGTGTATAAGTAAGTTTCAGAATTACCTATCAATTGAGTTTTTATGGCTATGAACGATCTTGTAGCTTCTGTCGAGAGGATGTTTATCACTCGGGAGTCCCAAAGAGTTACTAAACCCCCTTCCCAACCTTGATTGGCGACTTCCATAAATTCTATGTATTTACCAAGCCTTTTGCTGATATTCACCATGTTGTTGTTAGCACACTTGGTTTCCTGTATGAACATGATATCTGGTTTCTCTTTTTGGAATTTTCTCTTTAGAAGTCTTTGTTTCGCTTGGCTATTAAGCCCTCTTGCATTCCACGATATAACTTTCATTTTTAACTAGACAGATTATTGGTAAGACGGGAAGGCATTCAGAGCCTTCATCTTGCCAGAGTTTAACATTAAAATACCCAGTTCCTGCAATACTTCACCGTTTGTTCTTCGGCCTCTCTTCCTTCTCTGTTTCGAGCTGGTTGAATTGCATAAAAGGCTCTTTGAATGGCTGCATGTTCCCTTTGCTATGCCTAACTTCCTATTTTGCCTATCCAACTCTGCCTTCTGCCTTGCAATGAATAGATTATTGATCTTTCTAATCTCTTCTTCCGGAATATTTTCTATTCCTTGAGTTTTCCAGATTTCTGCCATGACTGGTAAGTTCACTCCTTCCTACTCTAGAACCTCATTTAGCTCCATCTCCTCACTACCACCATCACTGGTAAGCATATCTGCATCTTCATCTGGCTCTCCTATTGGCTCCTGCATTTGGACTACTGTTCTGAGGGGATGTTCCTCCCCTTCTTTGGTTTCATGACCTGTCCTTTCTTTGTTCCCTTCACTATTATTTGATTCCTTATTTTGTTCTTCTGAATCTGTATCTGTCTCTAAGATTCCAAAGGCGTTGCTGGTGTTGCCTTGTGCTGCCCCTATTCTGTTCGTTCTTTTTCTGTTAGCCCTTTGTCTTGCTTTTGGCTTTATGAAGGCATCCCTGCTCTTTACTGCTTGCTCTGGCTTAGGTTCTTCCCCTGTTTTGTTTAATGGGCATTCTCTTACTAAATGTCCATGTTCGTGACATTTTCTGCAGTGGAAGGGGATTTTCTCATAGTCAATGGCTTGGAAATAGTCTTCATCCCTGTACTCCAGCCACAATCCTTCGTGTAAAGCTCCTGATACATCCATCTCCACACAAATTCTCGCACAGGAAGTGTATTTTCTTTGCATCATTGCTTCTGAGGCTTTGATGAAAGTTCCTAGTCGATCCCCTATTTGCTTTAGTGCCGCCAAGCCCCAGTAGTCTATTGGAAGTGAGAAAAGACGGATCCACACTGGGACCTGTGTGAATGTCTCTTTTTCTGGCACGAAGTTGGGTTTCTAGGGCCTCATGTAGAGACCCGCTGAAGCGAAGAAGTAAGGACCCCCATCAAATACTCTATCCTTATCCTCTAAATTCGTAAAAACAACAGTGAAAAAACCTTTCGCTCCTAAGTGCAGTTTGACATCACCTTTGGGTTTCTATTGCTTCCTGATCCACTGACATAGCGCTCTTTCAGTTGGCCACAGTCCCATGAACTTGCATATTACTGCATGTTCCGACATATGTTCTCTATAGGCTTGTATCTCCGGATCTGTGATCACCACTCTTAGGGTTTCTGCTTTTTTTGGTTTGCATGCTCCTCTTGTTGCTTTGTTATTGCTGGGGTTTGGTGCGGTTTCTTTCTTCTCTTCATCTCTTGATTGATTCCCTTCCTCTCATTCCCCTTCTTCCTCTATTTGTTTCTCTTTATGGGCTATGTGTCTTTGCCCTGTATCATCCTTCCTTTCGCTGTTCTCCTTTCCATTGCTTTCTTTTTCTTTCATTTTTGGGTTATTGTTTGTTTCTCTGTGCACCCTTTGTTTCTTCTCTTTGCTTGTTTCACTATCTTGCTTAAGCTTTCCATATCCTGTTATCTTTACTCCCTCCTGCGCTGCTTGTTTTTTCATAACTATTTGTTTAAAGGATGGGGTCCCAATGGACCCCCCGTTTACCATTTATCGGGTCAGTCCTTTTCCTCTTCTGAGCAGTTCCACTATTCTAACCCTGTGCGTGTCCAGAACTGATTCTGGCTCTGTAGGTTTGAAGCGCTAAACCCTAAACCTCAAACCAGCAGCCTCCCGATCTCACCATCATCGGGTGATAAAAAAAACCTCGTTGATTTGTTAGATTCAAAAACATATTCTTTTGATATTTATCATAAATTAAACAAACATAGTAAATATTTGTAATAACTAGATACCATTGCACTGTTGCGGTGCTCCTCCTGGGATAACCCAATTGAATATGCCACCTTGCCAACTAGGAACAACCTATTTGGCTTCCTAGCCCAGGTAACCTCCAGAGGTTCCATAGTCCTCTAAGCCAAAGTCTAAAGCACAATTATAATGTGTCTGAGTACTCATTACCAACACCTTCTGATGTCCAACTCCAAAATCCACTCCATTGTCCAAATTCCATCCAGGCTTCTCTCGACCCTCCTTTTGCACACTTCTTTGCCACTCTCCATGACCAAATGATTTCCAACAAAAACCCCTTAAAATTCCCTTGACAAGATCTTTCCCTCACACTTATCTCGACATGAATTCCCAAAGTCTCCCCCTCATTAATGCCACTTAACTCTATGACTCTCTAGCCACCCCTGTGTTATCTATAATTATTACCTTGGGTGGTCAAGTCATTCTCCCACCCCTTATTAATGCAATACAAAATAATATAAGTTTTTAAAGGTTAGTCAAATTGATGGATTCACAAGAATCCTTCTTAATTAAAATATTAAATTAATCATAATATGATTTAAATCATTAATTAATTATTAATCATGAACAAGGGTTAATTATTTAATTAGTCACTAATCAAGCTTAAGGTTAATCATAGCTTAATCGTTAATCAAGTTTAACCATTAATTAATTATCTAGCATAATAGGTCATAGAATATTAGTATATTTGTGCTAGCATATGCATAAGACATAAGGGTATGTATCTAGAATGCACATACCTCATACATATGCAAAGAACAGTAATAAGGATCCATCAAATCAAGAAATCTCACAATGGGTAGGCTAACAACATATCACAACATAACAAGATAATGGAGTGGGCATTACATACACCCCTCCTTTAGAATACTTCATCCGAAAGTTGGAGTCAAGAGGATTCAACAATCAAGGATTAAAATGACAGTCAAACATACTCAAAATAATGAGAAAGGTGTAGTAACCAAAACTAAGTAAAAGCATAAGAAGATATCACCTTCTATATAGAGTTCACAAATAACCTATATAGTCCCATCCTCCCTAACCTTCTTCTGCTCCCATCCTATCTATCCTCTGCTGCAATATACTATGGCATTGCTTATCCCAATCTAACCATTGGTTAGACCAAAGTGGCAAAAGCATCAACTATATCAACCTAAATTCCCCAACAAGAAACTAGTTATTGTCATTACACATATAGTGGAGCATGTCCATCACAAACCTCCCATGACTCCAACTTAAGAGGTTACATGGTAGGAAATGCCTACACCCCTCCTCAAAGAGCTAGAGTCAACAACCTAACATGGACAACACTATGACGTTGGTTCTAAATTCTTGTCATCAAGTTATTCACTTAAGTAATCATGTTACCTGAAAATAATCACCTTACCCAATGTCATAAGAATGCATATAAATTAACAAAAAATATAATAGAATAATGTACATCATACCATTACTCATCTAATTTCTCGACACCGACCAGTTACTGGCATGGATCTATGGCTATCACATAGCCTCCTTCTAATCCTACAAGTTAGTTCTCATCCAAGGATATGCATAACACAATATATACATATACATATATGATCCTAATTATCATATTATTAGACCCAATATTCATGTATGAAAATCTCTCAATTAACATCAACATGCTTGAAATAAATCATAAACATATATTTTAATTAACAAAACATAATTGATTGAGTGTTTAATATAAATAAGTTCATCTATCCAATTTGAAATTCAAAAATATTACATAGCATTCATAAATAATACATCATGAAAATACAAATAGGGCCTTAGCATAAGTAGTTGTTGAAGTCAAAATGGGGCATCACATGTGGTCAAAAAGTGAGGGTTAATGTCGACGTAAAGTCTCCGCATCACCCCAAGTAGTAGACCCTCAACGATACTTGTCCCATTGGACCTTAACCTAGTTTACCAAATGACGTCTAAGCTATCGAACTCTATGGTCCAATATGCATGAAGATACGACAATAATGGTTCCCACGTGTGCTACCTACAATTATCTCCAATTGAGTTTGTGCGATTCATTGGAAACATAATGATGATAAAATAGATACATGAAAAACATCATGAGTATTATGCAATTGGGATGACATTACAAGATGAAAGGAAATTTGTCCAATTTTCTCTTTGATCCTACACGGTCTTATAAATCAGGGTGACAAATTCATCCCTTTCCCAAATTGAACGATACTCTTGTTGGGTCAAATACAAATAAAAACTTGTTCCCCCACTTCATAACTTTGCTCGATGCTATGTGCATTGGTATAAGTCTTTTGCCTATCCTATGCTTCCTTTAACCTTTGTCGAATTTGAATCACCTAATCCTCCATTTCTTGTACAAAGTCAAGCCCTACTATTGTTATCCTCCAACCTTTCCCAACTCAACAACGTTCTACATAGCCTCCCATATAGAACTTGATAAGGCGACATCCCAATCGAATTGTGGTAATTGTTATCGTAGACAAACTCTACCAATGTTAGGTGTTTCTCCCATTGAGTCTGGTTAATTCACCTACATTCTAACAATCTATTCCATAGCCTAATTTACTCTTTCAATTTTCCCATCTATTTCTGGATGATATGCAATGCTCAAAGTTTAACTAAGTCTTTGACATTGACTACAAACTTATCGAAAACTAGATGTAAATTGAGAGTCTCTATAAAAAATGATCTTCATCGGAAACCCATGTAGTCAGAAAACTTCACTTATAAACACTCATGCCACATCAATGACATCACACGTGTCTCTAACTAGGATGAAACAAGAAATTTTGGTCGACTTATCAACTATGACTAAGATGGCATTCTACGTTTGTGGCATGGGTGGAAAAAAAAATCGATAGAGATGACCTCCCATTTAAACATATGGATTTCATGCGGTTACAAGAATCTTGTTGTGTGGTGATAGTTAACCTTCACTTGCTAACATTCAAGACACCTAGCAACAAATTGAGCCATGTCATGCACCATGCTTTCCCAAAAGAAAAACTTCTTCATGTTAGCATGCATCTTCTTCATGCCAGGATGTGCAAAGTAAAGTGCTCTATATGACTCCTCAAGGATGGTTCTTCGTATATTCCTTTCCTTAGAGATGTACATTCTTCCTTGAAATATAAATAACCCATTTGGCTCAAGTGCATTGTTATCATAGTGTTGGTTTCAAGGTAAAATATTCAAAGTTAATGGTTTGGGTCAAGTGTTTAAAACTTTTCTTAAAATTTAAGGTGTGCTGCCATTTAATTTGGTAGCACTAGTTTAACGAGTTCAAAACAAAAGCACTAAAAAATTAAATGAAAATGAGTGTTATTTGTTTAAAAGTTTGTGTTTCCAAAATAATCGTCATCACAATCTCTCATCCAGTGATAAATGGCATTGTCAAATCAATTATCAACTCAATTGGTTATCAAATGGTAGGTGGGGCTGAGTGATTGATTAACATGATTTATTTCCCGATCACATTGCCAGATCACCGGGAATTGTTAAGAGTGAAAGATAATGGTATTATTAAATAATGAGGGGAATTCTTTGTTATCATTTCATCAGACAGTTAGCAAATTGATATCTTTATGACGAAAAACAAGGTTCATGCATGGTGTCATTCCAATGATTTTCTATTGTTTTCCAAGATGAGCGACATCAAATTTTCTTTGTTATCTGTAGTTTTTGTTGCAAGTTGTTAGCAGTTATGGGAAAGGGTAGTCCATTGCACAAGAGTGAGTGTGAGGGCCCTGATATTTTGGAAGCCATCCTTGAACTCTGGGAGAAGTTTCGATAGGTTGGGTGGATATGATTCTATATTATGTGTGACAGATTCCTTGATGGAGTGGCTCGTGCATTTGAAAAAGGTTTTAATGGACATAATGTTAGAATTGTTGACCTCTCCTTCCTAGTTACAAAGGGGATTATTGTTGAAGCTACAGGTCTTTAAGTGGATGGAGACTGTTGGTTCAAGAATTGAACCCTGGTGGGTATTGATGTTCCCTTTTTCTTGATGGGTGAACACAAGGACAAAGATTTGTGACTAGGAGTACAAAGGTCATGGCTCAGGACAAAATGGGAAAAAATACTAAGGGTTATTTAGTTTTATTTCACTTGCAAAGTTTGCTATAATAGAAACGATATGTACCATTTCAAGTTTCTCGCACACATTTATGGACATGTCTGAATGAACGTGCCTTTTATTATTATTATTATTATTTTTCTCTGTTAATGATTTTGAAGAAGATGCCAGCTAGGATATAGGCCAAGCCCAACATCTCTCCTCATTATCTCTTTCATAAGGGTTTAATTAAGCTTATAATTTTCAACCATTTGAGAAATATTGATCGAACATGGGATATTTTTTTGTTTTGGGGGGGTTTCATAGAGTCAGTTTCTAAGTCTGGAAAAAGTAAAAGAAAGAGACAACAAAAGAAGTCTGTCTAAGTATCTGAGGTATAAAACAAGGAATCTCCTCTGTATAAACCAAAATTAAGACAAAAACATCCATCAATAAACAAATACAAACCCCTATTTTGGCCCCTGAGCTAAAGAAGGTTTACACAAGGAAACACAAGCCAATTCGGGAAAAGAAAACCCTATCATCTCCTCAACAACAACTTCTAGAGCTGCTAGAAGGTTCCATTGATAAAGCTTCTATAAATGAACATGTTAAAACTGTAGAAAATGAACCTAGAAAAACAAGGGAGGGTCAACTTGAAACAGTGTAGAGAAAAACTACAAAAGAAGCCACCTTAGTTGAGATGTATGGGATCAGAAAACCCAATATTAGACATGTAAATAAGCTTCGAAAAAAGTTTAAGTTGAAATAAAATCCCGCCTTAGTAAATCAGGTGATTGATTTATATGATACACCATCAAGGGATATGATGATAAAGAGAGAAGATGCTTCTACTTCAATATAATATAAACGTCATATGAAATAAGAGAAGGGCCCAAAGGCCAATAAAACTAAGATGATGAAGCCAACTCAGAGTAGAAATGTAAAAATTTTGTTGGAGGTAGCAAAAAAGCTCAAGTAGGGCTTTCAAAATAGTTTTGCCTGTTAATCCATCAACATTCATTTTGAATATTTTTTTCCAGAGCGCTAATAGTTAATTTGTCAACGTTAGTTTTGTTTTATTTTTGGGGAAACACTGTCCGATTATTTGACAATGCTTTGTGGTTTTTATCTTGATAACATATACTAGTTAATTTGTCAGGGATGAAAAGTATGAGTTTTTGAGGCAACAATAAGTAGATTGGTTTTGATAAATCTCATTAAAGGATGAATTCACACACCAAGCTTCAATTTTGATGAATCAAGCCCGATATCCATGGTGAACTTGATATTTTCAACATGATAACAAAAACACAATAGATTCTAAGGGATAAAATAGGGGATTTCTAGAGTTCATTAAAATATTTCAACAAGTGGTTTTGGTCCTTAATTTCAGCAAGTTTTTTAGCTACAACTTGTTTTCTAGTTACAATATTTTACCACACTTTATGTTTCAAGAAGCAATGCATCAAATGATTTCTTTGTAAATATATTTGATCATAGTTTTAGGGACTTACATACATGTTAAAGATTTTGTAATTAAAGTTTCTTGAAATCATGCTTTCTGTTTTTTAAATTTTCTATAAAGCTAATCATGAAATGAAACTAAGGGTTGGTTTTTTGGCACAAAAACACTCTATTGCATATATGTTATTTTGATATTAATAAAATTTCCAAGACAGAAGTTTTAGACCCGTATATTTGAGATTCCTTTGCTGTGTTTATCAATCAGTTTTCTTTGTGGTTTGTTCTTTCTTAGTAAATCTCATGGTTGTTATCTCTTCATGTTTGAAACGAAGTTTATAAATCAATGGTATTCATATATGGATTCTATTTTATTTTTAAGTTTCAAATATTCGATTTTATCTTATAAAAGTTACACAAAATTCATGCATTTGCTTTGTGTATTTGGTTATTTCTTCGTTCTGTTTACCAACTACACAGCCTAAAAGTCTAAAAAAACATTGTATATGTGTTTGATCCTTGTCTGTCTTATCCTTAGTTCTTGGAAATTTCAATAAGATCAATCCTATGACTCCATGCCTAATGGTTAAATTTACCATTCTCCAATCAAATTTGTTTCTATTTACATTTAATTTGGCCACTAAGCATATGAGTGACCTGCTACTATAGTGACCTTGAGTAGCAAAGTCAAAGAGAGATCCCTCTCAAGATTAGAAGGGCCAAATTCTGATTTTAAAGTCTGGTTAGAGGTTTCATTTATAGTTTTCTCTTATAGACAAGAAATTACAAAGTGTCATTCCTAGGGAATGAGAGACTTATCTTCCCCAAATGATTATTATTATTACGATCTGATTTCTGAGGACAATAAAAAATTTAGAAATCAAATTTGGTTGTAAAATTTTCCTTAGTGATTCCATTGTTTGAAGGTCAACGTGATTCTTTTGGGAAGTTCTAGCTCATAAAAGAGTTGCACAAGGAGAAATCCAGATCATGATTTTCCAAAGGTCCTTTCAAGCCCATAAAAACTTAAAAAAAAAATAAGATCTACAAAAGAATCAGGTATTGTTCATTTAGGAATATATATTTCTTTACCTAAATAGGTCAAGTCCATAAAAGCTATCCAATTTGATATAAAGTTTGAGTAATCTTTATTTAGATCAAAGTCGGAATATGATCTATTAGAAGAAGTATTTGATGAAAAGAGATCTACATCTAATATTCTACAATATTTCCCTCAAGAACCCAAATTATCCCAAGAGTAGAGAGATGTTTTTGGGAGTAGTCTAATCTCAAGTATTAAAGAGAAATTGGAATATATAAGCACTCTTAGTCACACATATCCCATCAATTTTTTTTGAGAGAGAAGATTGGAATATCTCATTTAATAACTTCAGATTTCATTGTCTCAATCAATTACTTTTTCCTTTCCTACACCATCTGTATCTGCTCCTTCATCTTCCATTCAAAATCAAACTATTACTGTCCCCGTTTCTACTCATATACCTTCTATTACCTATTCCAACCAGTTCAACCTCATCTCAAGTAATTCTAGCCACCATATTTTCTCCCCTTGCACTTCCAGGTTAATTACATGACCTTCCCTAGAACTATGCTTAATGTATAACTATATTTGATGGACCATGACCCATTATAGCTTAGTAGCATTTGGATAGATTTAACGACTTCATATATCTTCAAGAAGTAGATGATGAGGATGTCAAAATGCGTTTGTTTACACAAATCTTCTTTAGTGAGGTGAAAAAGTGGTTCAAAGGTCTTCGGCTAGGAGGTATTCCTAATTTCCATCACTTTAAGAAGATTTTTCTTAGGAGATGGGAGGATAAGAAAAATCCCCTGTAGATCCTAGCTGAGTATGATAACTTGAAAATGATGCAAGTGAATCATTTTAGGAGTTTTCTACCAGATTCAATAAGGTTCACAATGCAATTCTAGTTGACATTAACCCCCCTCATGGACTGGCTCTGTTCCATTATCCCAATGCATTTGATGTTGAATTCACCTTCCACTTAAGGGAGATAAATTTTTCTACATTGGCCGATATACATAATGATGCCATAAGAGTGGAAAAAAAATTGATAGCAAAAAAGGGAATTTGAAGTCTGAAAGGAAAGGAGTTAAGGATGAGCCCTTTTCTTCCACAAATACAGTTTGATGCCACGTTGACATCAATGAAGAAGTTGGTTGATAAATTAACTCCTCCTAGGGTTGAACCTCAACCAAAAATCAGAAATCCCAGCTTCATAAGGTCTCCATGTCCTCAAGTTCACCAAATATATCATAAAAACCTTGAAGATCAACAGGTAGTAAGATCTCCTTTCCTAGAGAATTTTGTGGGTGAGGAAAATGTAGAGGAATCTGAAGAGAAAATCAATTTACTTGATGAGGATGAAACTTAGGTGTACCTAAGTAAAGAAGAGCATGATAGATCAACTTGAATTTCATGAAAGGGACAACTTTAAGTTAATGGTTGAATCAAAGGTGTATCAACAAGGCTATAACAAAACAATTGTTGATTTTCAAAAGTAGTATAATCTCAGGGGCATAAATTTGTTGTGGTCCAACTTCCCTCTAGACTAGAAATGAAATCGGTAAGATCAAGATCCCAATCCTATTTTATGAATTATTGAAGAACGTAGAGTATAAGGAACAAATCATTAAAATGATTAAGGGATTAGGGGAAGTTCAATCATCATATATTAATTCTCAATATTATTTAAACATACAAGATGATTATCCTACCTTTTTGTTTGGTCCTCATGTAACTGAAGTAAATTAAGGCGTTCCTCCTTTTTACATCAGTTTCAACATTCAGAACATGGTTCTTCATAATGCTATGTTGGACTCACAAGCATCACATAACTTGATGCCCAAATATGTTATGGAAAACTTAGGGCTTGATATCACCAAACCTTATAAGGATTTATTCTCTTTTGACTCAAGAAAGGTTAAATGTTTGGGACTAATCAAGGACCTTGTTGTGGCACTCACCCAAACCCATGCCAAGAGTACAGTGATGGATGCTGTAGTAGCAGATATTCTAGCTCGGTTTGGAATGTTGTTATCATGGTCATAGGCAACTAAGTTGGGGGGTACTCTTTAAATGGACATGTCTTATGCCTCTATCCCGATTTTTGATGAACAAAGAAGGCTACATAGATAGGTTCAAATGGCATATGTGGTCAATAGTCAAACCCAGCCTGACAATCATCCCATTTATGCAGTTGAAACTGACCTTGGTTCTGCAATTTTGTATAATTATTTTTATCTTGAGGAAGAAGAAGAACAACACATTGAAGATGAAATTCAGGAAGAAAAAAGTACATACAACTTATGATAATGGGATTTGGAACATATGTTTTGATGGGTCCAATTGCAAGGATGGTTCAGGGGTAGGTATTTGGATAATCACCAGATTGTAGTAGTTAGTTACATTCCTTTAAATTGTATTTTGAATGCACCAATAACATCACAGAGTATGACACTCTGATTATTGAATTGAAACTACTTAGAGAACATAAAGCAAAAAGAATTTGTGTCTTCGGAGATTCTGAGTTGGTTATAAATCAAGTCAATGGTACATATCATATTAAACATCCAAGGATGAGGGCCTATAGGAATGAGGTATGGGATTTATTTGATAATTTCTTCTTGGAATATAAAATTTTAGTCATTTCTAGAGAAGAAAATGGCATAGCAGATTCCCTAGCTACTTTTGTTAGTGTTTTTAAAGTTCCTATTCATGCTAATAAGAAGTATGAGATAAATGTTAGGCATAGGCCCTCTATTCCCAACAATATCAAGCACTAGAAGCTTTTTTAGGAGGACTAGCAGATAAAGAGATTCCAAGAAATGACTCATGAATTATTAAACACTCTTGTTGATGAAAATGAAGATGTAAAGACAAATGTGAATGCAAATCCAAATGTTTTTTCTGAATACTATAGCAGGACCGAAATTATTTAGTTAAGTAATAATCTTATTCTCAGAGGCTTGGTCCCCCTAAAGAGGTTGTTTTACAATAATGATGTTGTTAAGCCTAGAATTTTGCCTATTGACAGTGAGTTGTAAGATTATAAATTGGGAACAAAAGAAGATCATAAAATTGTTAAAGTTCCTAATTCTTTGAATGCAGAGAAAAAACACCATTATGCTGAATTATTGAAATAATTTTCTGATGTTTTTGCTTGGAGATACGAGGATTTAAAAGTTTATGACAAAGCTATTATCCAACATACCATCCCACTTAAAGAAAATGATAAACATTTCAAACGTAAGCTAAGAAGTATTAATCCAATGTTGCTGCCATTAATAGAGAAAGAAGTTAAAAGATTGATTGTTGCCAAGATAATTATGTCATTGAGGTTTTCTAAATGGATTGCTAATCTTGTTCCAGTAAGAAATAAGAGCAGAGAATTCAGGTTGTGGGTGGACTTTAGAAATCTGAATAAGGATTCTTTTAAGGATAATTACCCCTTGCCTAAAATGGAGCATATATTGCAGAGTGTAGTCATAGGTGAGAGTTTCCATGCTGGATGGCTTTTCAAGATACAATCATATTTTAGTGCATCCAAAAGACCATGATAATACCACTTTTATGACTCCTTCAAGTACTTTTATGTACTCAAAGATGACTTTCAGACTAATGAATGTTGGAGCTACCTTTTAGAGGGCAATGTATATAGCATTTTCTGAGGAAAAGGATAAGTTTGTTGTGGTTTATTTGGATGACATACCGATTTATTCTAAGTTTTAACTTGACATTTGAAGCATCTCAGGCAGGTTTTCTCAAAATGCAGAAAGTTTGGTATCTCCTTGAATCCAAAAAATTCCAATTTTTCTATGAAGGAGCGAAAGCTATTGGGTCACATGGTTTCCAAAGATAGTATTCAAATTGATCCCAAAAGAGTTGCAACCATACAGAAAATTGAATTTCCTAGAAGCAAAAAAGAAATACAGTCCTTTCTTGGTAAGGTGAACTTCACGAGAAGATTTATTCCTAATTTTGTTGAAATATTGAAGATTATTACTAATATTTTGAATAAAGACATTGAAATTAATTGGAAAATTTTAGCTAATTTTTTTTTTAATGGGATTAAAAGAGCTCTCACTCAAGCCCATGTCCTAGTTAGCCCAGATTTTTCAAAGGAGTTTCTAGTTTACTCCTTCGCTTTAGAACATACAATTTTAGGAATTTTGTTGTAGGAGAATATAATATAAATGGTCATGAAAAACCCATATCTTTTTTCAGCAGAGCATTGAAAGACTTTGAGCTGAAATATGACATCATAGAAAAACAAGCCTATGCATTTGTGAAGACATTAAAATATTTTAGAATTTATGTGTACATTCTCATATTGTTGCTTATGTGCCTAATAGTGTGGTAAAAGATATTTTAAGTTAGCCAGATAGTGATGGAAAAAGGGGGAAGTGGATAGCAAAGTTGCTAGAATATGACTTAGAAATCAAGCCAACCAAGCTGATTAAGGGTCAAGGCCTGGAAAAATTGATGACTGAAACAAATTGTGACACTCTTGGAATAAACCTCATTTTAGAACTCTTGGATGATGCAGATGAAAAAAAATAATTGCAGGTATCTAAACAATTCATATCTCCTTCATGGCACAATGATGTTATTTATGTACTGCTAAATTTATAAGCTCCACCCTGAACTAGTAAGACTTGAGCCATATTTTTAAAACTTAAAGTTTTTAAATTTTGTATTGTGGAAGGGTATTTCTTTTGTAAATATCTGAAAGGTATGCTATTGAACTATCTGCTTGAATATGCAGAAAAAAAAAAAAAATGATGAAGGAGTTCCATCCAGGTTTGTGTGGGTCCCATCATTATTGGAAGGCCATTGTCGAAAAATCCTAAGAGTAAGCTTTTATTGGCCTACAATTTTTTCAAATGTTTGTAAAGAGGTTGCGGCATGTAATAAACACAGAACCTTTGAAGGAAAAGCAAATTTGTTATGTTTACCATTGAATCCCATTTCTGGACAAGAACCATTTTAGTAGCAGGGCCTTGATTTTATTGGACAAATTCATCTAGAATCCTCGAGACAACACAAATGGCTTTTGACTGGAACATATTATTTCACAAAGTGAATTGAAGCTATACGGACTAGGCAAGTTATTGACACTATTGTCATTCAATTTTTAGAAAAAATCCTTTATAGATTTGATAGTCTGAGAAGAATTATAATTGATAATGCACAAGGTTTCAAATCTAAGAAGATGGTAAAGTTTTGTGATGATTATAATATAGCCCTTAGCCACAACCTATTACCCTCAAGGTAATGGATTGGCATAATCATCAAATAAGAGATTAGTTGGGATTATCAAAAAATTTCTAGAGGATAACAAGAAAGCTTGGCATGAAAAACTAAAATTTGCATTATGGGCAGACATGATCGGCACTGATAGATCAATTGGAACGACACTTTTTTCAGCTGGTATATGGCACAAAGGTGACTTTTCCTATTTCACTAGGGATATTAGTCATGAAATTTTTACAGAATAAGAGGTAGAGCTCAATCATATCCAAAGAAGAATAAATATTGAAGTTCAGGAAGTGAGGGAGAAGGTGTGTGATTAGGCTCAACTATTTTAAGAAAGGATGAAAAACATTTTTAACAAAAATATAGAGGATGATTTTTAGATTCATGATACAGTTCTAAAATGGGATGCTAGAATTGAAGATAAAGATAAACACGGTAAATTTGATCATGTCTGGAAGGGCTCGCATCAAATTGCTACATATCATGGCAAAAATACATTCATTCTGTAGGATTTGAAAGGAGAGCTACTGCCTGGAGGTCTAGTAAATGAACGTTTTCTTAAACACTCTGTCTTTTGAAATGCAGTTTCATTATTTCATTGTATATATCCGTTTTCCTTTGGAAAATTTTGAAGGTGTGGATTGCATTTTGAAATTTTATAATCCTGAAGTGAAGGCCCTAATATTTTGATAAATGATTATCATAGTTTAAAAATCTAGTTTATTTCAATTTTCAGAGTATGTATATAAATAAATTTGGAAAAGATCATTTTTTCCATAGCTTAGATTCAATTTATGTTTCAAACAAGGTAGACATTTGTACTCTGTTTTTGAATCTACTCACACTTCAAGGTTCTTATCATGATAGACTAGGCACTTGGTCTTTGGGGGTTCTTTGATACCTCTCAAGGTGACAACATCCCCATTGGAGTCAATTGTTATCTCAATGTTGGTTTCAAGGTAAAAGATTCAAAATTAATGGTTTGGGTGAGATGTTTAAAATTTTTCTTAAAAATTCAGGCGTGCTTCCATTTAATTTGGTAGTGCCAGTTTAACGAGTTAAAAATGAAAGCGATGAAAAACTAAATGGTAGTGAGTGTTATTTGTTTAAAAGTCAGCGTTGCCAAAATAATCGCCAACACAATCTCTCATCCAATGACAAATGGCGCTATCAAATCAGTTATCAATACAACCAATTATAAACTAGTAGTTGGTATTGAGTCATCAATTGACATGATTTATTTCCCGATCACATCTCCAGATCGTCACGAATATTTATCAGTGAAAGATAATGGTATTTTTAAAGCATAAGGGGAATGGTTTTTTATCATTTTGCAGACAGTTAACAAATTAAAAATTTTGCAATGAACAACAAGGTTCATGCATGGTGTTTCATTCCAACAACTTTGATGTTGTTTTCCATGATCAGCGCCACCAAATTTTCTTTGCTCTCCATAGTTTTTGTTGTAGGTTGTTAGAAGTTATGGGGAGGGGTGGTCCACTGCATAGGAATGAGCCTAAGGGCCCTAACATTTTTGAAGCCATCCCTGAACTCCGAGAGTAGTTTCAAGAGGCTGGGTAGATTGAATTCTGTATCGGGTGTGACAAGTTCCATGATGGAGTGACTTATGCATTTTTAGAAGGTTCTGATGGAAAAAATGTTAGCATTGCTGACCTCTCTTTCCTAGTTACAAAGGGGATTATCACTGAAGCTACAAGTATTCCAGTGGATGGAGTCCGTTGGTTCAAGAATCGAACCCTAGTGGGTATTTATATTCCCTTTTTATTGAAGGATGAATACAAGGACAAAGATTTGTGGTTATGAGTACAAAGGTCATGGCTCAAGACATAATGGAATCAAATCCTAAGGGTTTTTAGTGTTAATTCACCTACGAAGGCCACTATGACAAAATCTGTATGTACCATTTCAAGTTCCTCGCACACATTTATGGACAAGTCTGAATAAACATGCCTTTTTTTATTGTTAATGAGTTCTAAGAAGATGTCATATAGGATATAGGCCAAGCCCAACTCCTCTCCTCGCTGTCTCTTTCATAAGGTTTTAATTAAGATTTTAATTGTCAACCATTTGAGAAACATTGATTGAACATGGGATCATTTTCTGTTCTGGGGAAGTTTCATAGAGTCAGTTTCTAAGTATGGAAAAAGTAAAAGGAATCAACAAAAGTAGCATGCTTGAGTATCTAAGGTATTAGAACAAGGAACCACATTTATAAAAACCATAAGTAGGACAAAGACCTCCCTCAATAAACAAATACAAACCCTATTTTGGCCCCTGAGCTAAAGAAGTTTTACACAAGGAAGCAAACCAATTTGGGAAAAGAAAACCATCTCCTCTCCTCAAGAGAAACTTCCAGAGCTGCCAGAAGATCCCACTAATAAAATTCATGTAAATGAACATGTTAAAACTACATAAAATGAACCTAACAAAACAAGGGAGGGTCAATCTGAAGGATTGCAGAGAAAAACTACAAAAGAATCCACCTTGGTTGAGATGTATGGGATCAAAAAACCCTATACTAGACCTATAAATAAGCTTAGGCTTAAGTTTAAGCTGAAACAAAACCCTTCCTTAGAAAATCAATTGATCGATTTAGATGATACACCATTAAAGGATATGATGATAAATAGAGAAGAGGATTCTAGTTCCAAAAAATAGAAACATTATAAAAAATAATAGCAGGGCCTAAGGCCAAGAAGACTAAGAAGATGAAGCCAACTCAGACTAGTAATGTAGAATTTTTGTTGGAGGCAACAAAGAAGCTCAAGTAGGGATTTCAGAACAATTCTACTTGTCAATCCGTCAACATTCGTTTTGAATATTTTTTTCCAGAGCATTGAAAATTAATTTGCCAGCTCTAGTTTTGTTTTATTTTTGGGAAAACGCTGCCATATTATTTGATAAGGCTCTACAATTTTTATCCCAATAATGTATACCAATAAATTTGTAAGTGACTAAAACACATGCGTTTTTGAGGCAGCGATAAGTAGATTGGTTATGATAAATCTCATTAAAGGATGGATTCACACACTAAGCTTTTATTTTTATGAATCAGGCCCGAGATCCATGGTGAACTTGATATTTTGAACATGATGACAAAAACATAACATATTTTAAGGGATAAAATAGGGGATTTCTAGAGTTCATTGCAAATATCGAAAGATGGTTTTGGTCCTTAGTTTCAACAAGTTTTCCAGCTACAACTCAGTTTCCAGTTACAACATTTTACCACACTTTATGGTTCAAGAAGTAACATATCAAATGATTTATGTGTAAATATATTTGATCATAGTTTTAGGGATTTGCATAGATGTTAAAGATTTTGTAATAAAAGTTTCCTGAAATCATGGTTTCAATTTTTGTAAATTTTCTATAAAGTTGATCATGAAATGAAGCCAAGGGTTGGTTTTTTGGCACAAAAAGACTCTATTTCATAAATACTATTTTGATATTAATAAAATTTCCAAGGGAAAAATTTTATACTCATATATCTGAGATTCCTTTATTGTGTTTATCGATCAATTTTATTAGTGATGTGATTTTTCTTAGTAAATCTCAGGGTTGTTATCTCTTCATGTTTGAAACGAAGTTTATAAATTAGTGGAATTGATATTATGGATGCTTCACTATTTTTAGTTTCAAATATTCAATTTCATCTTCTAAAAGTTACACAAAATTCATTTATCTGCTTTTTGAAACGGGTTTTTTCTTCCTTTTTCATACTAATTACATGTCCTGAAAGTCTAAATAGACATTGTATATGCCTTTGATCCCTGTTTTTCTTACCCTTAATTCTTGGAATATTCAATAAGATCGATCCTACGACTCCATATCCAATGGTTAAATTTATCGTTATCCAACCAAATTTGTTCCTATTTACATTTGATCTGACCATTGAGCATATGAGTGACCCACTACTATATTGACCTTGAGTAGTAGAGTCAAAGAGAGATCCCTCTCGAGATTGGAAGGGCTAGCTTCCAATTTTAAAGTCTAGGTTGAGGTTTCATTTGCGGTTTTCTCTTATAACGAGGAAATTACATAGTGGTAACATGCATAACACTCAAACTTTGGTTCTGTTCACCTCCCATGCTTGAGCGTTGATGTAACCTTTAGATACCAACTATCTCGAAAGAGTTTTTCTATCACATGCTCCCTTAAATTGACCCTCAAGAGTACTAGGGAGAATATTTTTGGTCTTCTTCTTAGTTCACAAACCAACCAATTCTCCTTCCCCTTAATGTACATAAATCACAAAATCGTAATCACTCGTGAATTCACTCCATTTCCTTTTCCTAGGATTTAGATCCCTTCGAGTGAAGATATGCTTTAGGATTTGGTGACTAGTATTTAGCTTCAATATTCTCAACAAGGTAGTGCCTCCAAAATTTCAAGGCCAACATCACCAATGCAAATTATAAGCCATGGGTAGCATATATATATCTTCATGTTTCTTCAACTTCCTAAATGCATAAGATATTGTTCCTCCTTCTTGTGTTAGCATAACTCCTAATCCTTTCTTTGAAGCATCTTCATAAACTATGAAGTCCTTCTCCATGCCCGATAGTTAAGGATCGAGGGACTAGTTAGTAATCTCTTCAGATCAATGAATGCAATGTTGCATTCATCTGTCCATTCATATTTAACTCCCCTGTGTTGTAACGTAGTGATGGGTTTCACGATATTTGAAAACCATTCCATGAATATTCGATATTAACCTTCTAACCCCATGAAGCTACACACCTCATGAGCATTTATCGACACCAACCAATTAATTACAACCTTCTTCTTTTTGGGGTCCACCACAATCCCTTCTCTTGAAATGATGTGGTCAAGACATTGAATATCCTTCTTAAATTAAGAACAATTCACCAATTTTCCATACAACTTATTTTCCCTTAGCCATGTCAACACAATCCTTAAGTTCTCTTCATGCTTCATTTCATTCTTGGAACATATGAGAATATTATTCAAAAATACTTGTATAAAGTGGTCCTCATGCTTTGAGGACATGCCATTCATGACTCTCATGAACACTACAAGTGCATTGCTAAAACCAAACAACATTACTACAAACTCATGGTGCTCAAACCAAGTTTGAAAGACATTTTTTGGGATGTCGCCTTCCTTAATCCTTAACTGGTGATATCTAGATCATAGATCAATTTTCAAGAAAATCATTTCTCCCTTCAATTGATCAAAGGGATCATTTATTTTGGGTATTGGGTACCTACTCCCTACCGTGGCTCGATTAAAGTCTCTATAATATATGCACAATTTTAAGGAACTATCCTTCTTCTTAACAAAAATAACAATGCATCCCAAGGTGAAATACTATGTCAAATAGGACCCAAATCTAACAGTTCCTTTAACTACATCAACAACTCACAAAGTTTTGCAGCTGTCATCCTATAGGGTGTCTTGGATATTGGCTCCACACCAGGTTTTAATTCAATTGTGAAATCAATCTTCCTCTTAGAAGGTAACTCTAACAACTCTTTGGGGAAGTCATCCTCAAATTTTGACAAAATCGAATGATGATATAGGGAGGGTCCCTTCTCGTCACTTATGGCCTTGGCCATATAAAATTTATGGCCCTCCCTGAGGCAATTTTTTACCTTCACATTGAGATGATTCATATGGACACTTCCCTCTTAATACCCTATATCTAAGTTGATCTACCTTCATCATCTAAGCAACTCACTTTCTTTTGAAACAAACCACCAAAGCTCGATGAGCTTCTAACCGGTCCATTTTGATGATTGCATTGTACATTCCCATGGAAATGACATATGCCTTCAAATTAGTTGTACACACCTTGAGGTTTACCAAACATTCATCAATACTAGGTCCTACCACTTGATTTACCCCATAAGCCATCTTGACTTGTTTAAAGTCATCATGCTTGTAGGTTACCAACCAAAATTTTTCTAATGCAAATGGTGAAATTAAATTATCTATAGCGCCATAATAATAAAAGAATCAACTTTTACATGATTTATCATACTTGAGGTTTCAATTGTAGTGAATTGGTGTTTAGCTTGGTGGTTATCAACTATCACATAAATCTAATGGTGGTTACTTTTCCTATTGTTGCCTTTCCTTCTCTATGGGTGGTATTAGGTTGATACTCAGGGCAATCATGCTAGTAATCAATTCCTTCGTGTCCCCAACAAGTGATACAAGGTATGTTCTTAATAGAGTGTTGCAAATGCTCTAGAATCAACTCCTTCTATTGGAACCTCTTCCTTTGCTTGTAAATCCATGTGTCTATCCTAGACTTGCATGATGTATTCCCTCAACTCAGTTGTACACAACTTGAGGTTTAAACACTCATCAACACTAGGTCCTACTGCTTGTTTTACCCTAGAACCCATCTTGACTTATTTAAATTCATAATGCTCATAGGTTATCAACCCACTTTTTTCTAATGTAAATGGTCAATTGAAACTATCTGTAGCACCACAATCAAACATACTTTCATTTTTTTACATGATTTATCATACTTGAGGTTTCCACCACAGTGGATTTTCAGCTTGGTAGTTATCAACTGTCACATAAATATGATTGTGGTTACCTTCTCTTCCCATTGTTTACTTTCCTTCTCTACGGGTGGTACTAGGTTGAGACTCAGAGCAATTGTATCGGTAATGATCCCCCACACCCCCAACAAGTGATACAAAGTATATTATGAATATTGTTATGAAACCAACTCAAGAAAAGATAGAAAAGATAGATCAATGCCTTAGAATTTACCTCTTCGAGGGGGCAACCTCCTTTACATTACATAAATGAACAATTCTTGGATGATTCAAATGACAAAACCTCCTTTCTATATACAGGAGTCTAAGGAGTCACAATATAACCCAGCCGACCTAACAATAATAATATAAAGCCACAAAAATAACAATAGAGGGATTATATGGGGCACAGTAATAACAATATGGGGATAATAGGGGCACAACAATATTAATAAGGGATGCAACTACAATAGTAATGGGGCAATTACTAGTATTATAGGGACCCAACATGCCCCTCTCCTTCAAAAAAAGTGTTGTCTTCAACACTTGAGTAGTTCTGGATGCTTCTGTATAAAATTCTCATCCTCCCATGTGGAATCTTCAGCAGATAAGTTCTTCCACTTGATAAGATACTTTGAAATTGATCGATTTCGTAGCTATCGAGTTCTTCTTTCTGTGACTGCTTCTGGTTCCAATATAATTTTTCCTTCCTCGTCAAGTTCTGGCAATATTGTTTGAACTGGGAGCTTGTCACCTATAACCTTCTTTAAACATGAAACATGGAAAACTAGGTGCAATCGAGACGCTGCAGGAAGCTCCAATTTGTATGCCATAGTACCAATCTTTTGCAACACCTTGTATGGACCATAATACTTTGGTGATAATTTATTATCCTTCTTAGCTTGCTTGAGGGACATTTTCTTATATGGTTGTAGCCGTAGGAATACCCAATCACTTACATCAAAACTTCTTTCGCTACAATGTTGATTTGCCTGTTGTTTCATTCCATTCTGTGCCAACACGAGGTTATCCTTTAAGAGTTGGAGGACTTGTTGTTGATGTTTGATGTGATGTTCCACTGCTTGAACCTTAGAATTTTCTCTTAAATATGATGTGATGTATGGTGGATGATATCCATAAAGTGCCATAAATGGGGTCATTTTTGTTGTTGTATGGAAGGAAGTGTTATACCACCATTCAGCCAGAGGCAACCATTTAACCCATTGTGTATGTTTATCAGATACAAAGCAACGAAGATATCCTTCCAAACGTTTGTTTACTATCTCATTTTGGCCATTAGATTGAGGATGATAAGATGTGCTATGAGCTAACTAAGTACCGAGGCAAGAAAATAATTATGTCCAAAAATTTCCAGTGAAAATGGGATCTCTATCACTTACAATAATCTTTGGGTTTCCATGTAGCTTTTGAATTGTTTCCGTAAATGTAGTAGAAACCGTACTGGATTTAAATGGATGTGATAATGCAAAAAAGTGTGCATACTTGGTAAGTGTTATCGGGAAATCTAGTTTCTATGCAGAGCTGTTAGTCCCACTAAGACTGGTAGCTATCTTAGAAACAAACAAACTAAAACTACTTTCGTTTTCCTTTATGAGAAGCAGATAAGAGGGGAACAAAGGAGACCAACCTCTGTCTTGCGCTTGGTTCCTTGCTTGATTCCTCTCCCTTCTGATAGATCTTTTCCACCTGCTTCCTCGTATACCCAGCTTCAAAGAGCACCTGTGGAATCAAAGCAGCATAACACTATCCAAGAACAGAGATCTACTATCATAAACAATATAGGACCAGATATATATTGACCACACAAATGCATATATCATCAATCATACAAGAATGTGGAGGAAAACTTGAATAGCTTTATTAATATCAAGAATAGAAAAGAGGATTACAACCAATTGTTCTGACCCAGCATCATCCTCTCAGCAAGAAAGCCCTTCTTCACCTCATGAAAATCTTAGATCGCCCAACACTATGATGTTACACCAAGAAACCAGCAGCACTTCCTTACAAGATACAAAATTCCAGCCTCTGGATCTCTGGTATGAGGGATCCATATATAGATGATTGCAGGGAGGTGAGTCAGCTTCTGAGACTTGATTAGTGTCCTCTCTCTGATAGTTCTTGATTCCACTTGGAGATTGATGATCTCTTACTCATCCTTGGGTGAATGTAGAGAGGCAAGTGTCACAGGAGAAGTTTCTAGAAAATTCCATGATCCTCCACCTCGCAAATTGACTCTGCCATTTGTCCACTCTCACTCATTGCACCCCATAGAAGGGCTTTTCAGTATGCATCACACCTCCCATGTGCATTTAGGTGGGATGCAGCGCACTTTGACCATGGAGCAGGTGAGATGGTCCAGTTTTGACCAATTCTGAGTAGTTTTTCATGGAGAACTTCTGGGAGATGATGTAATCAGCTGACCTTGTTCTTTTAGGGGATGGAACAACACTTTTAGGGACTTAGGAGCCCTTGGTTTATGGACATGTTTGATTGGGGTTGTAGTGCCCAAAAATTTCTATAACAGTTGCCCCCTAAAGCATGAAGTCGTTAATCTTTTGATGTCGGGTGAAATGCTTTATCATGAGGATCCGAAGTTTTTTCGAGCTGGAAGGCAACCTATAATAAGATACAATACATTACATTATCTTCATAATATTTTCATGATCTAGCTGAGGTGGACATTCCCATGCTCAACTTTATAAATTCATTTTCATGTACATAAGGCAGACAATCGTCTGTGTGCAGACTGATGATTCTGGTAGAGCCATCATCCCTTAGGTTGGATGATTATCTGTGCAGCAATGATGTACATTTGATGTCTTTATTTTCCTGAATATATATCGCAACCCGGATGGATGAAACTAGATCCGGGGTCTTCAATCTCGTTCGATCTTCACTCAAAGTACAAGTCAATCCATGTGAGAGATGTTCTGGAGTCAAACATGGAAAGACATCGCCTGATTACCAGCCAATGATGTAAGTTGTTAACAGGCACGAGAGGAATCACCGATAATGATGATGACCCTCAAGGTACTACAGTACAATTCACGTGGTGTGAATAAGGGACTTGGCATCGAACAACGCGCAAAATCTTTCAGTCGAAGGCCATTGAGGTAAACCTGTCGCCAGAAGTGAGAAACTTGCCATTGAGGCATGCAAGCTTCAAAGTACTGAAAGGGTTGTCCCTAAGTCGACTTCTTGGATAATGAGCGGGTGTCGACAAGAAGCAACCGGCCATAGGAGGGCCTTAATGAATCCCACATCTACGGCATGGAACGGAGTAAATGATTTTGGAGGTGAAAACGGTCTAATGATACAGGGTTCAGGGTGGCGGTCATGAAAGAATGGAGCGTGAATGTATTGCACTGGATGAGACACAGGTGAATTCTCTGAGTGACTTCTCTTGAACATACTAGTGACACTGACATGATGGATTGGTAGCATTAACCCCAAATATGGTTGGTGTGATGGACCAATGGTGATATGACCGGTGAACGGAACAACCCAACCTGACTCGGATGCGGAGTGAAAGCGTCATGTTCATGAGCGACTTGCTACCAATAAAGTTTCTTCAAGTTTTCTTCCCAATTTTCCCCCAGTCATTGCTGACCAGTACCTTTTTATTTTGTCAAGCTTGAGGAGGATAACATATGCTTGTTCTATAATTTTCCGTTCGAGCAAACCCATCGCTATGTTTTAACGAGCCTAGCGATAGTGAAACTCGTTCTTGTCTGTATGGACAAGTTTGTCGCTATTCGGTTTTAACGCGTTTAACGACAAAGATAACTCGGTCCTTTTCAATTTTAGAGAGTCTGAAAGGGACGCAAAGAAAACTCCAACAATCCTTTTTCGTCATATAATCCCTTAAGTCTGAAAAAAGTATAAAATAATACAAAAGGGATGAATTTTCAGTAATTTTAACGAGCGAAACAAAACAAGCGCTCGATATTTTTGTGTAATAATCCCTTAGGTCCAAAAATATTAAAATCTAAAGGAGCGATATCACTTCTGGTCACTTTAACGAGCTGGAGAGGCCAATTACTTGGTAATCTTTTCATATTTTATGAGTCAGATGAAAAGATCTTAAAGTAGACTTGTTTTTTGAGGAACGAGTGATAAATTCGGGTAGCAGCTAATTCTAGGTAAGGTTTGGAATTTTCCAATCACGGCAGTCTCACAAGGATGGCTAATAATATCACTCTTCCCAGTTGTTCCTCAAAAAGGGTAAACAATCAAATGGAGGTGAATGATCGGCCAAAATAGAGTGGAGGTGATGATGAGAACACGACCAAGGCTTCAAAGGCTGATGATAATGCATTCACGATGGTTATTTACCGGAAATTGGTTCATTTTTTAATGAATGAGCTTAAACTCTGGGAGAAACATTTGCTCACTGCTTATGTTTAATTTTTAACGAGCTTGAACTCCACATAAAAACTGCTCGATATAATGGTCATTGATTACCTTGATTTTATCATTGACAACTTTGCTCCTTCAAAGGTTGTACTGCCTACTCAATTGCTTCATCAAACTAGTTAGAAACGAATAATATATGCTTGAAAAATGAGTCAAAACACTAATATTTTACGTGAATTACGTGAAAAGTAATTTAAAAGTAGTTTTTACCTCTCATTTTACCATTTCATTTGAACTTTGGTTTGTTGGAGCTTTGGAGGTGATTTCCCCCTCGATTTCCACTAGCTGATTCTGGGAGATTCTGTGGATGATTCATGGCGCCATCTGGACCAGGTTAGAGCTAAACCTGAGCTCTTCAGTTTCATTCTTTCCTTTTTGAATTCTGAGCATGTTTCCTGGTTTTTCTGAGCCCCTGGGGTTTGAAGAATTCGCCCTGGCTCCATCGCACTTTTCCTATATCGAAAGGTGTGATGCATGCTAGCTTGGTCATTGGCCAGTTAGCATGCATCCCACCCAGTACACTACTGGGGGTGCGATGGGTGCAAGGAGGGAAACTTGTGCACAGTTTTTAATGGAATTTTTTGCCTATTTCTTCACCAAATCAGGATCCTGACTCTTCTCTTGTTTGATTTCAAAGATTCATCGGAGAAAAATGCATGTTACATGGCGAGAACATGAGCATGAAGAAGAGGACATGCTTGCTTTACATGATCCGATTACGGTAAATGCACTGCAGAACTGTGGCCTGTTCAAGTTTTTCCACATCTCTAGCATGAGGCAACAAATCAACTTGTTACAATATTTTGTCGATGCATGGGATCCTACCGACCAGGTGTTCCAGGTTAGGGGAAAATCCATCCCCTTGACTGTCGTGGACATCTATTTTTTGACCGGTCTATCGAGGCGTGGTGCACCTATCTCATTATCAAATTCAGCCCGTGGGGGTGAATCCGTGAGAGATTACATTCACCGGTATTGCAGAGAGGGATCTCAGCCGAGTAAGGACGGCAATATCAATATCTGAGATGTCACTGACAGGCCCTTGAGGACCATTCTATTCACTTTTTCTAGACTGGCTGGTAGTGCGGCTCTTCATGTGGCCAACAGGTCTTATATGCAGTACGCCTTGGAATGCCTTGAACCAAAGGTGTTCAATTGGTGTGATGTAGTACTCTCTGTGATGAAAGAACAACTGACCAAGGTAAAAAGCAGAAGATTGAAGAACTTTGGTTATGGTTCCATTTTGACCGCTTTCGCCTTGGAAAAGATCCCACTGATGCAGCCACAGTATATTCCACTTGGTTTACCTCCACCGACTGAGCCACGGATGCAGAGATGGGTTGACTTCATGGCCTGACATGCGGGTCAGTCCCAGATTTCTTTCTCTGATACCTTATTTGAGTGGTTCAACCGTCAGCAAATGGTTTTTTCCGAGTGTCCATATGCTGGTATGGATTTCCGGGGTGATCCGGATTTGGTACTGCTGGCTGGTGAGCAGTGGGGTGCCATAGGTAAATTCTCTGACCATATTCCTGTTTATGCTTTTCATAATGTTCTTACATTTTCTTTACTCAAGACTAAACAAAACTCACGCGCGCATGCAGAAATTGGACCAGTCCGACCAGCAGTACGTCCGAGAGCGCCAGCTGCCGCTCCAGCAAGAGAGGCTGTGGGGAGGGCTATCCTTCACGACCTTGATGTGGCCGAGACTCTTTCAGCATTGGAGGATCAGGTCGAGGGTCTCACTCTTGGTATTCTGGATGTGAGGACCGATGAGCTGCCTCTTAGGCTGCAGCGACATACTACTGGCGTGCCAAGTCAATGGACTCGGCTTTTACGCATGATTGCACAGGCAATGACTTGTTATCATTAGCACCATTAGACTAGGGTGCCCCCCAGCATTTTTGAGTTTTGGGTCATCTAACCAATTTTGTCTTGGTTACAGAACATTATGTGTAAACCACAAACCGTTATATATATATTTTTGATTTTCGGAGCTTTATTTTGGTTAAGTTACGTGATCCTGATGCAAATATTGATGAAATGCTTCTTTTATAAATGTTGCAAATGTCTATCTAACACATAATTTGCCAATGAGTCTGTTAATGTGTTTAAGTTTCTGGAAATATGTTGATATTGAATAAAATCAACTATCTTTCCAAAATCTTGACCCTTAGGAACATGTGATAGATAGCTGGATTTCAGACGGAGTAGATACCAGTTTGTAGGATGACAAGTTGTGAGTCTAGCATGACGACAAGTCGGCATACACCATGTGTGATGGCGTCAGAGAGGAGTTCTATCAACACGCTATATTCAGCGATGTTATTTGTTGACCGACCAATACATACCCCTCTGAAACTTATTAACTCGCTGCTTGGATCAAAAATGGCCTAGGCCGCAGAAGATAGGTTCCACGAACTACGACTCGCTCCGTCGGCATATCCAACAAATGATTCCAATAGGTTCGACATCTGCAACAAATGTAAAAAAAATGGATTACCTGACCAAAACAATTACCCTTAGCGAAAACAAAAATTTAACAAAAGCATAGGGGTTACTACATTGAATCATGCGTAGTAACGCTTAAGATACAACCCGTTACAGGGTTGTGCCAGTGGAATTCCATCATAGTCCATTAACCCGTAGGCTCCTTTTGCTAATACATGTTTAACAATATAGGGGCCCATCCATAAGGATTTGAACTTGCCTGCTCCCAATTTATCGGATTCCTGGTCGTAAAGTAAGACCAAGTCACCTTCTGAGAAGAAATGGGGTTTGAAATTCTTGTCGAACTGCGCCTTGACTTGTTTCTTATGAGCTTCAATAGCTAAAGCAGCATCACGACGGGTTTCATCCAATTGGATTAATTCCAAGAAACGACCCTCCTCTTCTGAAGTTCCGGGGAGAAGGTCGACTACGAGTTTGAGGGACGAGATTTCACACTGAACTGGTAAGATTGCTTCTAGGCCATACACCAATTGAAAGGGTGTAAACCCGGTTGCATTCCTTACCGATGTTCGATATGCCCACAAGGCTAAGTATAGGATCAGGTGCCAACTCCTTTTGTGGACTCCAATCATCCTTTGTAGCATCTGCTTCAGGACCTTGTTGATTGCTTCAACTTGTCCATTGGCCTGTGGGTAATATGGAGTAGAGCTGTCGTGGGACAACCCCAATTTGGCAGCCAATTCGACCATCATGTGATTGCGAAAATGCGATCCATGATCTATGACTATGGCCTGTGGAACGCCGAATCTGGCGACTACATGATTGAAAAATAAAAGGGCAGCCGTTTCGCCGGTGTCGTTTAATGTAGGCATCGCCTCGGCCCATTTGGTAAAATATTCTACTGCGACTATGATATACCCATTCCCCCCCGTCGAGGTGGGGTTACATGTCATGAAATCTATGCCCCATTTGGTGAATGGCCCAACAGCAACCACTGGTTGCAGGGGTGTGGGTGGTCTTCTGGTTTTGCTATCAAAAATTTAACACACATGGCAACTTCTGACTGTTGTTATGCAATCTTTGAACATTGTTGGCCAGAAGTATCCTGCTCGTAAAAATTTGCGTCGTAGCATAACCAGATTGATGCCCCCCACACGCACCTGAATGGCAATCATTCAGGACTTTTTCGGCCTCCTCATGGGTGAGCCACCTCCTCAGAACTATATCGACACCACGATGGTAAAGCATATCACCGACGATCATGTAGTCTTTTGATTGGTATCGAATACGTCTTTGTTTCGAGCGAGAGGTATTAGACCTATATTTTTGGGTTTGGAGATAGATGATTATGTCTCCATACCATGGATTGCTTGAAGATATCAGAAATAAAGATTCATCCACGATGGTTTCTTCGGATGTTTCATCATTGGACGATGATGGGAGATCACATAGTAATTCCGAGAAAACCAGGGATTTTTTCGATTTGGATTTTACAAATTCCAGATCAAACTCTTAAATAATTTCTATCCATTTTGAATATTTTCCCCCCATCAACTGTCGCGACAATATATAAGTCATGGGTTTGCAATCTGACAAAATGGTAGTTTTTCGAAAGAGGACATAGTGTCGAAATCTCTGTATCGCCTGAACAGCTGCAAGAGACAGCTTTTCAACATAGGAATACTTGCTTTCTGTATCATTTAAGTTTCTACTTAAATAATATAGGATGTTCAATTCCATTGTCTTCTTGAACTAAAACCATTGCGATGGTTGTATCCGCTGCAGCCAGATACAGGTTAAAGTCTTTTTGATAATCAGGAGCATACATTAATGATGCTTTCATTAGGGATTCCTTTAAAGCATCAAAGGAAGCTTGCGCGACCTGATCCCAGACGAAGGGTACTTCTTTTTTCAATAGACGTGTATAACCTTTAGCAAGTTCGGCGTAATTTGGAATGAACCTCCTCAGAAAGTTTGCTTTCCCTTGGAGTTTCTAAATCTGAAGCAAATTTGAAGGTGGAGGCAAATTTATGATTGCCTGAACCTTACATGGGTCGAGACGAATCCCGTCCTTCGAGACTACAAAACCAAGCAAACGACCAGAACCGACACAAAACACACATTTGTGTGGATTGAGTTGTATCTTGTAGTGTCGGCAATGTAGAAATATGGCTCTCAAATGCTGCGGATGGTAGGTCCGCTTTCACGAATGATCCAGAAGATCGTCGAGATATGGTTGAACGATGTTTTTGATGTCATGGAAGGCATAATTCATTGCCCTCTGAAATTTTTCCCCTGCGTTCTTTAAACCAAAGGGTAACTTGCGATATTCAAATGTGCCCCACGGACAAATAAATGCAGTCTTTGAGTGGTCCTGTGGGCAGATATTTATTTGATTATACCTGGAGAATCCATCCATAAATGAAAAGATTTCACATCCGGCGCATTCATCAATTATCTGGTCAATAAAGGGTGTAGGGTAGTTGTCTTTTGGACAAGCTTGATTTACATCCCCATAATCGACGCACACTCTAATCGCTCCTTGTTTTTTCATTACAGGAACAATGTTCGATACCTAATCAGTTAGGGGAACCGGGTAAATAAAACCAACATGGAGAAGTTTTTCAACTTCTGCCTTGACGGCAGGGGCTTTCTTGGGGTGCACCTATCGTAGCTGCTGTCGTACTGGTTTGACATCTGGATACATCTTATTTCATGTTCAACTATACTCGAGTCAATTCTTGGCATTTCATCATATGACCAAGCAAAGACATCTCTGAATTCGCGAAAAAGAGCTTTGTATATTTCCAGTTCTGAAGGAGAACAACATTTTCCAACATAAATATTCTCTACAACATCTGTTTTGGTCGAGATATTTATGGCGATAGTCTCTTCGATATTGGACAAGTTTCGCTCGGAATCCACCGTGTTTACAGTATTTGATAGGAAATCAAAAACTGAAGGATGATGAAGGTCATCAGGAGTATCTTCTTGACAATCTGGAAGATGGGAACGATGGTGGTAATCTTCCCATGGCGCCCCGTCAATTATCATTGACTAAACAATTCCTTCGTCCGTGTAATGTACTTGTGACCAAGGATCTGAAAGGGTGCCATATTCCTTAGACCTATCTATCCAAACGCTTGATGAGCGTTGATTTGGGTTTGCCTCCCATGCCAGAAACATTGATTGCTACAATATTTCTATTGGGCTTGGAGGCAATACCTGCAGATGATCCATGCTAATATCGATTTCTGAGATCTTTTGAATAGAAGATATCATATTGCAGGTTCCTACCATTGCCACTTCCGCCAAATTGATTGGAGGTGGGAGGGAAAAAGTCCCCATTAATATAGGGTCTTTTAGTAGGCCTACTCCGATATTTTGAAGCGAATGGGGGATTCCATGGATCATTGGAATGCTTCCCGTAACTTGGTAACTATTGGGGAGAAAGGTTTGTTGGTCGACGATTGTAATTCCCCCTTGAAAGGGAAATGCAATCTTCCTGAAGTAGGTTGACACAACCGCAACCATAGCATATATCCAAGGCCTTCCCAGTAGGATGTTGTAATCGAGGTCTCCGTCGATTACTTCAACATCTATTTCTACTGTTTTCCCCCCCAGTTCAACTTGCAAGTTACTTAAAATCCCATATGGGTTATATGTTCATCCATCAAATGCTTTTAATGTCATTGAAGATCGCGATAAGGTTGGAGATCCTAAAGTTTTCCAGCAACTCATTGACATAATACATGTTGATGCCCCCTCATCAATAATTGTTCTATGAATAGTTTTGTTGAGGGCTTTCACTTGAATGAGGAAAGCTAGTTGAGCTGGTAACTGAGGATCATATCCTTTGTGATTAAAGGACACAAGATTAGAATCCTTTGGGTCAATCCCACCTATTGTTGATAATAAAGCCTACTTTTGGGAGGGGAAATTGTGCAGTACCTCAAGTGTCCATATAGTGGATGGCGATTGGGCCAGATCTTCCACTATATTGTAATGTTGTGTTGCTCTGGCACAAGGATTAAATGTCGACTTGTGTACTACTCCCTTTGGTGGTTTTATTGTTAGCTTTGGAATGATGGGTGGCGCAACTTCTGTCGAAGTTGTTGTCGAACTACTAGGTTGATCTTTATCCTTGTTGTTCGACAGCTGTGGATTCCCGTAATCTTTATTTCTTGTCATTATCAAAGCATAATTTTGCTGCTTCGAAACCGACAACATCAGCACTTGGGATGGGGAAGCATTGTCACTGGCAACCAGATTTGTTCCTGGATTTGGAAACGGATCAGTTAATACCGCTGAGGTTTTCGAATTCTTGAAGAATTTTTTAAGCTCAGCTTTATATGGACAATCTTTTACCCAATGATCCTCATCACATATAAGCGATGGACGATTTGATTTCTTATCTCTAGAAGGGTTTGCAGAATATTTTTCAGGCGATGATTCCTCATGTTTCTTCTTCTTCCCTTTGTTTTTCTTCTTGCCTCCTGGTTGCTTGGTTTCTTTGCCTTTGTCTGTCGAGATGACATTTACTTCCGAGGCGAGAAGTTCTTCTTTTGCATTTTGACTAGAAATATTACAGGCCTTTTTAGATGTAGCCTTTATTGATTTCATGTCTGTCGTACCAATCACGCCATCACCGCATGAGAGTCATTGTTCGATTTAGGAGGAGGAGGAACGGAAAATTCCGGTCTGGGAGTGTCAGGGATTTTATCATAGAGTGTGCCAGACTGAGTATAAATCAAGCCTAAATATTGCGCACGAGCAATAACTTGCTCTTCAATGACGACTCCTCCCTTTGCCACATCTTCTGTAATGGAAGGTAATAATGAATTAATAAACCATTCATCTAAAAGCTGATTAGGAACGTACGTTTTTACCATCCTACAACGATGTCACCACTCATGAATATGATCGGATATGTGAGTGGCCGTCGTTTGCTTGAAACTGGTAAGAAGTTATGTTCCCGTTTCGTACCTTATGGGTAACTGAAAATGGGTTAAAAAGGTTGTGGCTAGGGAACTGAAGTTATCAAACGAAGCTCTTGGTAATTCGATATACCATTTTGCTGCCGAACCAGTTAACGTTCTCTGAAAAAGGTGAAGCCTAATCGAATCATCGCTTAGGGTGTTTGATGAACACCACAGATGAAAGGTCATCACATGATTCGACGGGTCTTCACCCAGATTTCCACTAAATTTAGGAATATCTTATGGAAGTTTATGCGGAATCGCTGGCCACCAAGGGGCGTAAGCAATTGGATCGTTCGTTAGCTGATTTAGATCCGGTAACTCTAAAGTCGCCACGAAGGGTAACTACTGATTCAGGTTTGGCGAAGCATACCCAGGATAAGATGGAATTTCCTGAGAAGTTGGTCTTTTCATACCAGCATAATGCATTTGATGCTGGTAACTTTGGTAAGGTTGATGGGCATAACCATTATAGAATGGTTGATTTTGGCCGTTTTGAATATACGACTGCCCATTATTTGCAAAGATTTGTTGCTCAGATCCTTGGTAAACTTGTTGGAATTGCGGTTGTTGATATTGCACCAGCCATGGTTGTGAAGCCATGTGTTGTTGTCCAATACTGGCTGTTTAACCAAGATGAGGGGTAATTGTACCTGTTTGGGCCTGTGTCATTCCACTAGTTGGCGATTGTGGTTGAGTCGCAGGGATAAGAGGCTGTTGCATTACAACTTGAGAAACCTGAGGTTGGCATACAACAGGCAATGCTTGTACTTGCGACACCATCACAATAGCCAGCGTAGTTGGTATATTTGACATAGGTAAACATTGTTGCATCAAGTATACAACTCTTGGTTGTTGAGCTAGTATTGGTACCCAACCGCTAGATGTAATTCCAGCATAACCTGAATTTTTTTGTGAACTCTCGTACGGTTGTTCTCCTGAAGGAGACAATGAAAGGGTATATTGCCCCCCATACGGCGGTAGTTCGGTACTCAAAGGAATGATTTGCCCTAGAGGACTGGACTGCCCAAATTGGCACCGTGAAGGATCAATTTGCTGAGACTCAACGTAAGAGCTTCCGGGTATTACTCCGGATGAACAAACGGGAATGGACCATACTGTTGAAATAGCCCCTGAGTGGCCCCCATCTAGCGATTGAGAGCTAGTTGGCACAGATGGTATGCCGACGAACATTGTTGGAGCGACAGCAGGAAGTTCTGTTGTCGCTGTGTCAGATGACACAATCCTAGATGTCGACGGTTGTTCAGACATTTCTAGTCTATACAAAAGATTTCCTAGCGATTCTACAGGAGCTTCCGATAATGGTAGACTAATTTCTGATGAAGAAGGATATAGGGTGATCCCGACTCCAAATTGCGATGGAGTACTAGATGGAGGATCCTCCACAATCTCTTCTATAGCAATCAGACCAGGTGGAAGAGGAAGACCGTCAGGTCCGTAAAATATCTCCGGTGTCGAAGAAGGTATAGATTCCGCAGCGACAGATGTTTGGGGAATAACACCTTCTGAATCAGCTATAGATGGAGCTGGTTCAGTAATACAAGTGTTTGCCTTCACACTAGGATCAACTCTACTATCCTTTGGTGGTTGCTGAACTTCTTCTATAAAGGTAGGGATATCAGAAATTTTTGGAGTAACCGGAGTCTCCGATGGTGTCGGAACACTTGTTCCAACTTTACCAGGGGATTTCGAACCGGTTAAACGAGTTCGCTTCGTCCGTAACAGTTTTGATTCTGGAGACAAAGACGGTTGACTCATAAGCCTCCGCAAACAACGGGGTTACAATTGAATTTCTTCCACGATTGCGGATTACTCGATCAACTAAAAATCAAGGGGAAATACGTTTCCGAATTAAATGAATTTTAGACGCTTTGACACAACTTGTTTTTTCAATTTTTAAGAGTCGAGAAAAAACAAAAGATGACTCTATTCGCCTTCGATTTTTAATGAGCCTAAAGTGACAAGTGCTCAGATGGAACTTTTCCTTTAAGGAGTCTAAAAAGGAATGAAAGAGACTACTCTGGAAATCTAGACAGAGGGATTACCAAACTAATCGCAAAACTGAAAAATACTTTTTACGGTACGGCAGTCAATCTTCCTGAATGCTGTGTTCAATGCATTGCGATCGATAGGGCAGCAGACACAGCTTCCTATGGATAAAGGATATAGCCTATTGTGGTCTCCCAATATATACTCAACGATACGTGGGAGCACAGGTCTGTACTGGCACTTGCCGTCTCAAAGTGGAGGAATCACGCAACCAGCAATGAAAACAACAATTACTAGGATTTACGATGCTGGAATACGTCTCTAGCCTAGACTTCTAAATGTTTTGCGTTAGGTTCCAAAGTGTTTTTAGGTTCATTAAATTTATTTTACAGTTGATCTTGTTTAAGAAATTTTCCTTTCAGGTTCACCGCGTGATGTAGATATACAATTCCTAAAATGCAATCTAAGATGATAAACAATCGTTTAATCTTCTTTTTGCAATGAAAATCCTAGCTACTAAAGAAAGAGAGATGATATTCTTTCAACATATAGCAGAGAGCACACACTATATGCATTATCCTAAATCAAACCAACAAACAGTCTAAATGCAAATGCACATGCATGTATTTGTTTTCAGCCTTCTTAATGTGTGAATGATAAAAAGAAAGCTAAGTGCAAATCTGAATTATTTTTCAAAGTGACATTACTAACAAGCTTATTTTCAAGACAAAATGAAGACAATGACGACACTTTGCAATTTGGGATTGAAAACTTGCTTTTGACACTTGAAAAACTACTAATTCAAATCAAATACAAGAGTAATAGTGTAATCGACTATCAAGAACAATCAGATTCTCTTCTATGACTGAAAACGACACTTGCGACACTTTCAAATCAAGAAACAACAGTTCAATTACGCTACTTCTTTGTAAAAGAGAACTGAAAATGGCTCACAATACATAAAAACATTTACAGTTCTTTGCACAATGGAGGCAGAATAATGGCAAGGAAGGGGGTTTCCACAGCGGTATACTGACTACAGACAGCAAAACTCCTGAATAGAGCTGAAAAAAGTGAAGAAAAACCAAAGTCTAGAGGCAAAATTAGCCTTATTTGATCAGTGCACCTGTTACACAGGGATTCCAGTATGCATCCCACCTATAGCACATGGGAAGTGCAATGCATACTAATATCCTTGAAGAGAGGGTGTGATGGTACAGTGCGGGACTTTTGATCTAGTTCTTGATCACAGTTTGCAGCACAGTTTAGGGATTTAGGCCGAGCAAGTGATAATCAGTAAATAAATCATAGGGGTAGATCTAAGGAGGTTACTAGAGCCACCACAAGGGCAATTAGAGAGTTTGTAAATCGATTTTTTAGTTCATAAACAAAACCCAGAGATAGACTGGAGCAGCATTGATCTACTTTGCACTTGCATAGCAAATGCAGTTCGAAGGCTAGATGGCTTGACTTCAGGCTCCGTCTGTAAGTTTATAAAAAAAAAAAATATAGATAAAAAAATAATCTATTCGCTCCCCAACGGAGTCACCATTTTGTTATCGGGAAATCTAGTGTCTATGCAGAGTTGTTAGTCCCACTAAGACTGGTAGCTATCTTAGAAACAAACAAACTAAAACTACTTTCGTTTTACTTTATGAGAAGTAGATAAGAGGGGAACAAAGGAGACCAACCTCTGTCTTGCACTTGGTTCCTTGCTTGATTCCTCTCCCTTTTGATAGATCTCTGCCACCTGCTTCCTCATCTACCCAGCTTCAAAGAGCACATGTGGAATCAAAGCAGCATAACACTATCCAAGAACAGAGATCTACTATCATAAACAATATAGGACCAGATATATATTGACCACACAAATGCATATATCATCAATCATACAAGAATGTGGAGGAAAACTTGAATAGCTTTATTAATATCAAGAATAGCAAAGAGGATTACAACCAATTTTTCAGACCCAGCATCATCCTCTCAGCAATAAAGTCCTTCTTCACCTCATGAAAAGCTTAGATCACCCAACACTATGATGTTACACCAAGAAACCAATAGCACTTCCTTACAAGATACAAAATTCCAGCCTCTGGATCTCTGGGATGAGGGATCCATATATAGATGATTGCAGGGAGGTGAGTCAGCTTCTGAGATTTGATTAGTGTCCTCTCTCTGATAGTTCTTGATTCCACTTGGAGATTGATGATATCTTACTCATCCCTGGGTGAATGTAGAGAGGCAAGTGTCACAGGAGAAGTTTCTGGAAGATTCCATGATCCTCCACCTCGCAAATTGACTCTGCCATTTTTCCACTCTCGCCCATCGCACCCCATAGAGAGGATTTTCAGTATGCATCGCACCTCCCGGGTGCATTTAGGTGGGATGCAGTGCACTTTGACCATGGAGCAGGTGAGATGGTCCAGTTTTGACCAGTTCTGAGTAGTTTTTCATGGAGAACTTCTGGGAGATGATGTAATCAGTTGACCTTGTTCTTTTAGGGGATGGAACAAAACTTTTAGGGACTTAGGAGCCCTTGGTTTATGGACATGTTTGATTGGGGTTGCAGTGCCCAAAAATGTCTATAACAATAAGTCTGTCAACTACCACCATGATGACACTCTTTCCCTCAGACTTGGGTAAACTTGTGATAAAATCCATTGAAACCTCCTCCCAGCGTTGGCTTGGAATGGATAAAGGTTGTAATAGACCCAATTTCTTAACTGTTTCAACTTTATTTTGTTGGCAAACCAAACATTCTGCCACAAATTTTTGAATATCCGATTTAAGGCCATCCCAAAAAAAATCCTTCTTAACCCTGTGGTAAGTTTTTTAAAATCCTGAGTGCCCTCCTAAGGGAGAAGTGTGCAATTCCATAAGAATATTTTGTTTTAGTTGGGAATTCTTACAGAGGTATAAGTGATCTTTGTACCATAAAGAATCATTTTTCCAGCTAAATGTATCAGACGTACTGGAATCTTGTTGTAACTTTTGAATAAGTGCCCATACTTCTTTGTCATTCTTCCATTCCTCCCTTGCTTCGTTTATTCAATCTGGTTGGATAATAGAAATGGCGCACAACAATGCTTCCACATCCTCATCCTTTCTTGAGAGTGCATCTGCCACCACATTTTGCTTCCCTTTTTTGTAGATGATTTCAAAGTCATGACCCAACATCTTTGTGACCCACTTTTGTTGCTCTTCAGGGGATAATCTTTGTTCTAAAAAGTATTTAAGGCTATCATGATCCGTTTTTACCTTGAAGTGTCTTCCCATTAGGTAGGGTCGCCATTTCTTAAGTGCATGGAGTATTGCCAACATTTCCTTCTCATAAATAGCTTTGTGTAAAAAATTTCCCTTGATTGGACGACTTTCAAAAGCAATGGGTCTTTCATCTTGCATTAAAACAGCACCAATTCCATTTCCTGAAGCATCGCATTCCACAATAAAGGTTTTTGTGAAGTCCAGTGTAGCTAAGACCGGTGCTTGGCACATTGCCTCTTTAAGATGTTCGAAGGCCTTTATTGCTTCTGGAGTCCATGAAAATGTATATTTCTTCAATAATGTTGTTAGAGGTGCTGCTATTCTCCCATAATTCTTAACAAACTTGCGATAATACCCTGTCAACCCGAGAAATCCTCGCAGATGCTTTATGGATGTGGGGATTTTCCATTCCTTAATGGCTTTAATTTTGCTAGGGTCTACCTTAACTCCTTCCTGAGATACAATATGACCCAGATATTCCACCTCTTGTACTCCAAAGAAACATTTGGATCTTTTTGCATATAATTGTTTCTCCTCCAATAGTTGTAGCACCCTGTCAACATGTTCAACATGATCCTTCCAAGACTTGCTGTAGATTAGTATATCATAAAAAAATACTAACACAAATTTTCTAAGGAATGGTTTGAAAATGGAATTCATCAAACCTTGAAATGTTGAAGGTGCATTGGTAAGGCCAAAAGGCATGACCAAAAATTCATAATGACCCTCATGAGTTCTAAATGTTGTTTTCGGAATGTCTTCATTCTTCATTCTGATTTGATGATATCCTGAACGAAGATCCAACTTGGTGAAGTAAATTGATCCATGCAATTCATCCAGTAATTCATCAATGACGGGAATGGGAAACTTATCTTTAATAGTGAGCTTGTTGAGCTCCCTATAATCCTGACACATGTGCCAAGATCCATCCTTCTTGTGCACTAATACTACTAGAGTAGAGAAAGAACTTTGACTCGGTTGAATTATACCAGCCTCTAGCATTTCTGCAACCATACGTTCAATTTCACTCTTTTGGGCATAGGGATATCTGTACGGCCTTATGTTTGGAGGAACACTTCCTGGAATCAAATGAATAACATGATCATGATCACGAATAGGTGGGAGACCTTTGGGAGTCTCAAATACCTTGGAATGATTGTCCAAGGCTTTTTGGAGATCTGGAGAAATAGATGATTGCAATGTGGAAACATCTAGCGAACATATTTGTGCAATTACACCCCTTTGTTCCATTTTTAGAAGCTTTGTCATACCATTAGAGCTAATTATCTTTCCCGGTTTCCCTACAATACCCCTTAATTCAACTTCCTTTCCTTCCATGGAAAATTTCATGAAAAGTTCTTGAAAATTGAAAGCTATTGTACCCAAGGATTGTAGCCATTGTACTCCTAGTACAACATCAACACCTCCCATTGGAATGGAAAGCATTGGGCTAGTCAATACATATTCTCCCATCGATAGCTTTATATTATGGCACTTTCCAGAGCAATTTATTGTTCCTCCATTTGCAACCATCACTTGACACTCTGGTGCTGGGTATAAGAAGCAATTCAATTCTTTTGCTACATTACAATGAATAAAATTGTGGGTACTTCCTAAATCAATCAACACTAGTACCTTTTTCTTCTTGATTTGTCCTTCTATCTTGATGGTTTGAGGAGTGGTAACTCCTGCCAATGCATTACAAGATATGGTCAGATTCATTTCTTCTTTATCTAGGCTTTGTTCCTAGAGTATATCCTTTTCTTTTGACCTTTCTTGCTCCTTTTCTTCTTCCTCTTCACAATCTATGTAGAATAATTTCTTCTGAGCACACTTATGACCTTTAGTGTATTTGCTATCACAACTGTAACAAAGCCCTTTTGCTCTTTTTTCTTCCAATTGTTGTGGTGTCAACCTTATAGGTTGTGGAAGACTAGGAACAACCACACTTCCATCTTTATAGTTGTGAGTGGTATGCTTCCTAGTTGCCATAATTTTGCTTTCCATTTTTCTTGCTAACCTGAATGCCTTCTCTAATGAATCAGGTTCCCAAAGGCGAACATCATGTTGGATATTATCCTTTAAAGTCCCTATGAACACATCAATCCTATGCTCCTCTGGAATATCTTTTACCCTTATGTTCAATTTTTGGAACTCCTCAATGTGCTCCATTATTGAACCCTTTTGTTTGAGATTTATCAATTGGCTAAAAAAAGTGTTGCTTTTTGTATCCTCATAATGTGCTATCAATTCTTCCGTGAAAATTGCCCAAGTGGTAATTTGTTTACAAGAGCAAAGCCATTGATCAAGGTTAATTTTAGGGGCGAATAATTGCCCAAAGGTGAAATTTAAGGCTTTTTATATTTTAATGGGGCGAATTTTTAATTAAAATAATAATTTTTTTTATATATAATTAGCCCATTTTTTATTTAAAAATTAATTTATTTTTTTATTTTAGCCCAGGGCGGATAAACTAACCGAATCGTATTTGATCAAAATCGCCCCATTTTGATATTTGCAGAATCGTATTTGATCAAAATCGCCCCATTTTGATATTTGCTCCTGGTTTGGGAGAGCAAAATCGCCATTTCTGATTTACAGTTTGGGTTTTCTAGTTTGGGAGTGGTTTGTGAGGGTCGATTTGGTCCCGGGAGTGGTTTGTGAGGGTTGATTTGGTAATGGGATGTTAGATTTGTTTTGAAATGGAGGGCGGAGCTTAATTTGTTTTCAAATGGAGGGCGGCTCCCTGTTTTCACGGATTCAGCCCGCTGTTTTGGTGTATATGGCTCCCTGGGTCCCTGTATAAAAATGGTTTTGAAATAGGTTTTTTCATCCTAGTTCACAAATCTAAATGTTCTAGTTAGCAGCAGCAATTTCGGTGGGATATTCTTGCATTTTCAGATTTCAATCCGCTTATTCTTCTCTGGTTTCGGTATCCATTGTTTCTTGGATTTGAACGGCTCATGCCACTGCAGCAGCAACAACAACAGTCGGTACTTGACCAAATTGTTGGCTGAGCGCGAGAAATTAGGCCCCTTTATGCAGGTCCTGCCCATCTGTAGCCGGCTTTTGAATCAGGGTAAGTTGGCTTCATATGTCTTGTTTTTACAGATTATCAGTTGTTCTGGAAGGCCAAATTAGGTGGATTCATGCCTCTGCAGTTGGAACAGGGGTGATAATCAATTTTCCAGTGAACGTTGAATGCTTCCGTTGGTTTGGAAGCAAATATAACCGTGGCTCCAAATTGTTCTCACAAACCCAGAAATGCAGACTGCTAAAAAATATTAGATTTGTGTTGTCTAAAATGTGGCGCAGTAGTTATTTTTATTGGCAAAAGATAGGGTTGTAGGGCCCTTAAAGTATATGGGAAACATACAGCATCTGGACTTATGGAAACATGGAGCCTGGATCTTCCAATAGGTGGATCTGGGAAAAAATAGAAGAATTCTTGATTTCCCTTCCCAAGCAAAAAGTGCGAATGGCTGTTAATAGCCCCTTGCTATTCCAAACATCATTTTATTTGCTTTACTGAATGGTCTGATTTATATTCCAACCTTTCTTTTTCACTACATGCTCCTTTTTCCAACCAAGATCATGTTACTCCACAGCGTTTAGTCGATGCAAATCATATATATATGGCATTTATTTCATGTATATTGGCAGTTGAACTTTTGCCAATATTTCTACGACAGCTATTATTGCTGATCAGATCTTGATTGTCTGCTGGTCACATTTTTGATTTTGGGATTGTCTAGTATAACTAACATTAGAAGGTTCTTTTCAAGAGTAAATGTTCAACTCATTATCTGATGTAGAGGTCTTTTATAAAGGAGATGACTGTTGAATGAGTTGAATTTTCCTTTTCCTTGTAACTTTGTTTGTGGCTTTCCTTGAAGAATGTCTGGACTTGTTTATGTTGATTAAGTAGCATCTTTCATCAAAAGGTCGCGTTGTGCACAGGCTTCAAAATTTTGCTTGCATGTAATGTTGTTTTGATTCATTCAGTTTGGATGTGTGATTGTATGTTTGAATCTTTGTCAACTTTATGGTCTTTAAGACTTATGCATTGCTACATTTTTAATGCTGTAAAGTAAGAAACTGAGGCAGGAGCTGCTGAGGAATTTGGCAGTATCTTGTAGTTTCTCAAGCTGATATTCTCATGTTCATGTAAAAGGTATATTAACTCTGCTGATATTCAAGCATGGGATAAGTAGTCGTGATCTGCTTACTCTTTTTATGATTGTCTGTGTCCTCCCTTTTGTTGTGTTGTTGAGCTGGAAAGTTATCAGTACTTACCCTAAATATTACAGCATTTGGATGTTTGCAGTCTGCCAGTATCCCAAGATGAATATTATGATGGAGAAGGCAACTTCCTGCTTCTGATTCCCATGTATTGTTCGTGTTGGAAAGATCTAGGCAATGATTGTTGTATTGTTCATATTTTTCATTTAGCTTGATCTCAGTACAATTGTCTCAAATGTCTTTTATGGTGAGAGGGAGCGTTATAGTCATGTTGCCAAGTATGGGCTGGTTCATAGGGTTGAGTGGGGGAATTGGGTGTTTTCTTGCCTGAGTCATGGGTCAGTTAGCACTATTTATATCAAATGTGGCCTGAATGCTGTTTGAAACTGGAGATACTGATGACCTCAATGATGTGAAAAATTGGAGATACCGTATGGCCTCAATGGTGTTTGTAATCAAAATCTGGATTGAACACAGTGTCTGTATAGACTGTAGTTCAAGTTTTGTATAGACCTTTTGAAAAGTTTTCGAGGTAAGAAATCTGTTGTATTAATATTGTCTGATTTGTAATAGAGAAACTGCTATGAGGTGCTTTGGACTACTTGGGAATGAATTTTTGTCTCAGATGTTGATAGTCTGTACTGTGGTAGACAATAAGATGATTTCTTTTCTCAGGGATTGCAATTGCTTTCCGGAAGATGGGGTATACCTGTTCATGGTACTTCTTTCGACATCAAGTTGATAAACCTTCCCTTAGACTTGAGTTTTGTTTGGTTCTTGTTCGTTGGGTGATGATAAAAAATGTAATATTCATTTGTATTTGTTGATTTTATACTCATGGAACTTGTTTCTTATTGTACTCAGTTCTTTTGATGCAAGAAAGAACAACAGACTAGTTTGAGCTTGAGGTACTTGAAGCGGCAACAACTCTCTTCTCAAGCGGTATGTGTTCTAGTTCTCAAGTGTAATATGAGTAAATTTAGAATGTACTACCGTTTGACAATACTTGTAAGCACTTTGAAGCAAATGTGGCCTGAATGCTGTTTGAAACTGGAGATACTGATGACCTCAATGATGTGAAAAATTGGAGATACCGTATGGCCTCAATGGTGTTTGTAATCAAAATCTGGATTGAACACAGTGTCTGTATAGACTGTAGTTCAAGTTTTGTATAGACCTTTTGAAAAGTTTTCATAAGAGGTACTTGAAGCGGCAGCAACTCTCTTCTCAAGCGGTATGTGTTCTAGTTCTCAAGTGTAATATGAGTAAATTTAGAATGTACTACCTTAGTTGTCATTTCATCATCCAACAAAAACTCTAATGTGTTCAAAAAACTTGGCTACCTCCACCATCGTTGCCCGATGAGAGATAATCCTTCTCCCTTCTCCTCTTCATTTGGTTATCCTTTGCCATCATACTAGAATACAATCTCCTCCACAATTGTAGTCTTCATCTCAAGGACTTCACATGACAAATGAGTCTCTCTTTGTGGTTAATTGTACTATACCTTGGGTGCCAACATTCATAATTCTTGTTGTTGAACCAAGCTCTCCAGTTGCAGCAATAAGCTCGACACCTTTGTCTTATTGATTGCATTCTTTGAACAATGTTACTCAAGCCAATCCTTAAACCTTGGATTGATCAACCGATCTCTAAAGAACATTGCATCATGATGTTGTCCATCCCCTCTTCTACAATTTCTCTCTTATAGATGCATTCTTTGATTGTTCAAGGCCTCCTCCTTAATGACATTTGAGGGATAATTTTGCCTCCTTCCTTGTCTTAACATAAACTTGGTTTTGTTATCCATCTTTCACATGGCTTCTAGGATCCATGGTCACTTCTGAAAATTGCTTGCAAGGTTATCTTGGCTTCATTATGCATTGTTTTTTCCTTTTGGAAACTCATCCTTCCTTGAGGATTGTCTAGCATCTACTACCTCAATTTGGATTTCTTGGATCAATTTAGTGCTCTCGTTCTCCTTTTGGACCAGTTGTCCATTCTCCTCACATGCAAAGCATGCATTCACATAAAATTCACCAATTTTAAAAATAAAAGGTTACCTGGCCTCTTCTGATGCCTCCAACATCAAATTTTGTCTTCCTTCCATGCTTTAGGAAGGTACTCCTTCTCTTTCTTCTATTCTTATGACAACTATGAATGATTGTCCCTCTCGAAAATCCTTATCATCTGCATCTATACACATAGCATCAGTATCATAATCACCAAGCTCTTTAGCCCCATATGGTATATATGTTACGAGCACTTCTAGCTAACCTCCCATGAGACTTTCATTTATTGTCTCATCGACATCCTCTTTGTGTAGCTCCCTCTACTGTTATGATGCTTTTTCCACCATATCTTCTATCAACAAATCCATATGTTGATTTGAACTCTTTATGCAGTCCATGAGACTCTCTGATAGTCTCTCTTCAACATATTCCTCATCATCAAGGACTATTCCCTGCTCTGGTTCAAAATAGTGAACTAATTCAACTTTAGGCTCAATAGGTGCTTCATCTTCCTCCCTAGCTTTCTAGCTTTAGGGGGCTTCCTCTTAAAATCTTTTTTCTGACAAGTAATTTGGCCTTCTTCCTTAGGTCCCATCTCCACCTTTGGTATTCTCTTTCAAGCCTCATTTTGACTATGTTGAATCTCTCCTTCAACTCATAAATATCCTTTTCAATTTCTTCTTTACTCATGCCATTTTCCTTGGCATGCTTCTCCCTTTTGTTATGGCCTCTCTTTGAATTATGTCCATCAGTAGCCATCTTCTTTCCTCCTTTCTTGTGAGCTTTCTCTTGCTCATTGTGAGATACACTCAAGCCCCTTTAACAATTCTTCTCCATCACTTGTTACCCAATATCTCACCCACTTCACCTCAACCTAGGCTTTTGGTATTCCTCTGGTTCCCTCCTCTGGAACCCACTTGAGCATGCTCTGGTCTTCTATGGCTTCTACACTTTTCTCACCTTTTGAGAACTCCACTTGTTCTCTTCTCTTTGAGGATCTCAGCTAGAAACCTTCTATGTTTTGTTTTGTAGCCTATTTGTCGTAAGTTTCTTGCCATACACTTTAAGAACTTTATTGGTCCTCTGTTACCACTCCTTCTACTATTACCACTGTAAGAATTAACTCCTTGTATACATTTAAAAAAAAATACAAACCAGTTACCTACTAGTTCCTTAACCTCTGAGGTCTCAATATCTCAGTTCTTCCTAGCTCTACACTTGGTTGGTACTTCTTTAATATGCTCCAATCCTGTATTCCGTTCTCAATCTCTTTCTCTCCTCACTTTTTTTCTTAGGTTCCTCTTGCCCAAAATTTTCTTGGTTTCTTTGTCTCAACTTTGATGTCTCTTCTTCACGAGCAATCTTATAAATCTTTTTGGTTCACTGCAGAAACCTCCTCAATCACTTGTCAATCCCCAAGAGCATCAATATTGCTCTAGTACCACTTAATGCATACCTTTTGGCTACTCTCATATTTCCATCATTCAACGTAGTCCATCTCATTCATTCACCTTCCCATTTTTGGCTCTTCCGGTCCCTTTTTCTAGCAGCCTTAACTGTGGAACCTTACGTTATGACCCACTAGTCAATTGCTCTATTCTTTTGACCTTTGACATAACAAACAATCTTGATTTTCCCAGATTTTCCACAAGTTCTTTCTCACAGTGACTATACTCGCCCCTGTCTTGCGTTCTGAACCTCCCTACTACCTTCAACACAACCACCCTTAATAAATATCTTCGCATAACCCACTTAGTTGTTCTAGGTCACTAGACAGTTCTCAACCTCCTTAGTTGAAGATTTGTTCCCACTGTGCCTTGAAACCTCACAGAATCTGCTTAAAGTGTGTAATAATTCTCCCAGGCCAAACTTGAAGTCAACACACACACCTGTCTCCTGGTATTTGAAAGCACTCAATCTCAATAATAAAGGTGCTTAGGCCTAACTTTACTCATATTACACTTGAGGTACTTGAAGCGGCAGCAGCTCTCTTCTCAAGCGGTATGTGTTCTAGTTCTCAAGTGTAATATGAGTAAATTTAGAATATACTGCCGTTTGACAATACTTGTAAGCACTTTGAAGCAAATGTGGCCTGAATCCTGTTTGAAACTGGAGATACTGATGACCTCAATGATGTGAAAAATTGGAGATACAGTATGGCCTCAATGGTGTTTGTAATCAAAATCTGGATTGAACACAGTGTCTGTATAGACTGTAGTTCAAGTTTTGTATAGACCTTTTGAAAAGTTTTCGAGGCAAGAAATCTGTTGTATTAATATTGTCTGATTTGTAATAGAGAAACTGCTATGAGGTGCTTTGGACTACTTGGGAATGAATTTTTGTCTCAGATGTCGATAGTCTGTACTGTGGTAGACAATAAGATGATTTCTTTTCTCAAGGATTGCAATTGCTTTCCGGAAGATGGGGTATACCTGTTCATGGTACTTCTTTCGACATCAAGTTGATAAACCTTCCCTTAGACTTGAGTTTTGTTTGGTTCTTGTTCGTTGGGTGATGATAAAAAATGTAATATTCATTTGTATTTGTTGATTTTATACTCATGGAACTTGTTTCTTATTGTACTCAGTTCTTTTGATGCAAGAAAGAACAACAGACTAGTTTGAGCTTGAGGTACTTGAAGCGGCAGCAGCTCTCTTCTCAAGCGGTATGTGTTCTAGTTCTCAAGTGTAATATGAGTAAATTTAGAATGTACTGCCATTTGACAATACTTGTAAGCACTTTGAAGCAGTGGAATTTCATCAACACTACAGTGTTAGAGAAATCTGAGAGATTGCCTTTGGTCGTTTTTCCATAATGTATCTGATTTCACGACTCTTGTACCTACATGGTACTTGTAATGCACATCAAACCAGGAAATACTTTATTGTATTGCCGCACTATTAGAAAATATAATTGTTGAAGTTACAGGCAGTATTGCTGCTTGAAAGCTGGGATTGATCCTGTCAGGTTTTGGGCCTATAAACTGTTCTGCACCTTCGTTAGTGCTTCATTCATCAATGGATGAAATGCCTTCATTACTCAAACTGCAAATTTCAACGATCTAAAGTTATATTACTTATTGTCCTAATAAAATTCAAGTTTATCATTTATAGCTTACGTGTGTGTAAGTTACATAATTAAAATCAAGGATGCTCCCTCATAAAATGGAAAGAAATAGCCAAACCAAAAGAAGGTTGAGAGTTTAAAAAAATACACACTATTATGGCAAGGCTGTAGTTTCCAAGAGCATATGGAAAGTAATACAGGGGCAAGTTTGTGGCATCAAGTCATAGGGCAAAAATATGTGGACCTATGATCTTTTGAGGAATGGATTAGACTTCCAAATAAAATTATTACAAATGTCTCAATGGTTAAAAGGCTCTTGTTCAATCTTTTCCTCTGCTGGGCAATTGGCAATGTGGAGAATAGGAAATGGATTGAATGTGAAAATAGGTGAAGACACCTAGCTCCACAAGATTAATGAAGAAACTATCAAGACCCTGGCAATGGCATACTCACTCAAGCTGATGTTATGTCCAAAATTGATCACCATATAGAAACAGCACTGGAAATTTGCAAGGTCAACAGGCTTGGAAGGAGGTTCAAAGGACAATTGAGATGGCTATGTTAACATATTACAACTAAGTAAAGTACAATGTGGAGAATAGGAAATGGAGAGAAAGTGAGAATAGGTGAAGATCCCTAGGTGAGGTTTAAAAGGCTCCAGGAGATTAATGAAGAAACTATTGAGACCCTGCATAACAATGGCACACAATCAAGCTGATATTGTGGATCCAAATTTGACCACCATGCAGAAACAACACTAGATATCAGCAAGGTCAACAGGTTTGGAAGGATATTCGTTTGACAATCGAGTTGGCTATGTTAACAACTTAACATATTGCAACTAAGTACAATCAAAATTAGAGATAAGGAGGATGAATTAAATTGGTCTAACAACCTTGATTCAGTTGGCTACACAACAAAGCTTGGTTACAAAGCAGTGCTCACAGAGAAAACATAAGGGGAGCCAGTATGCTGGTAGAGAAGCATATGGAAAATCAAAGACTAAGTCAAAACTAAGTTGTGTTTAGAAAAAAGATATTGAAATTTAACTGAGGATATAAACCTAGGATACCTACCACAGTCCGGGTAGAATTTGAATATTTTTCTAAATTCTTAACCAGACCATATAAGGGTTCCCCTACATATTAGCATCACTAGTTGTACTTTGTAGTCCCATTTACCTATCTGTCAGGCTTTATTTAGACTTAAATAAAATTATCTTGCCTTATCTACATTGTTTCTCAGCCTTATATCTTATGCTACAAAATTAGATAGAACTTTGTAATAAAGGCAGGACAACCTTTCAATCTGAGTCTTGACTTGCAGCATCCTACAAGTTGGTCAGGCTTAAATTTTTTTGTTGGCAGGTATTGAACGATGATACTATATCTATAAAATATATTTCTTCTGTACTAACTGTATTGCCTAGAATATTTTGGTCATTGAAGTTGTGGGTTGGCAGGCTCTAATAGCCCACTTGGAGCACAACCCCTTGAAAAATTCGGCTTTAAGAAGAATTACATGAGAAAATTGCTGTCACTTAGATGTCAGTAAAAACAGGTAGGTCTTTAGACTTTTGATCATAGTTGAGAACATTCCTGAGATAACTTTCTTTGATACTCCAGACTATAAAATTTCTGAGAATGCTGCAAAATGGAAAAACTGGAACTAGACATGCTTAAACCTTCTGCACTCCTCAAAATAGTTCCGCTTACACTGTTTGATTTATAAAACAGAGAATGCCAAGCCAACTGAGCAATGGCATTCATCAAATCCTATATCTTCAGACTTGATTGTTTCTCTTGAAGTCTCATCTTCCTAAGGCTAGTGATTGGTCAGAAAGAAGCCCTGACTTTCAGTAGATGAGCTTTTCTCTAAACAAACCTCTTGATGTGGAAGTAATAGTGGCTTTGCTTGACCCTGTCAAGACTTCCAAATTAAGCTTTCCATCTTATTATATTTTAACCATTTATTTTTCACATGCTAAGGGATGGAGGCTCTACCCTTTCCATACTTAGATTTCTGGTTGTTCAAATTTCTTCCTCAGGTAGCAATACCCTTTCATTTGGCTTAGCATTAGCTTTTGAGTTTTGGGCATGGTAGACATACTGTAAGTTGGCTTGGGAGGAGGGGACCAGGTCCTGAATCCTGTCAACCAACTTCTGTAGGAAATTAGGAATAATTCAAAGAAAGTGATGTTGTTTCAATGTTATACAAATGAATTATTATATTTTATGTCTTAAAATTTAATAGTTTCCCATTATCATTGTTAAATAATTTTTGTGAAATTCCATTTTGCCTCAAAATTCAATTTCTGATATATGTTCTTTCAATGTTGACTCAACAATTATTTTGCAAAGTATAATTCTATTTTCTATGAACAAGTGAATTTATATGAAGCATATCTCAATGCTTGAAAACTGTTGATGCAGGTTTGCAGATCGATTGGAAATTTTACTTGTGGAATATTTAGTGAGATGTCAAAAGATAATCATGGGAAGAAACCATTAAGGCAAACAAATGTATTATCATACTTTCAAAAGGCTCCATCCAAAAATACACATTCTCTTCATGATTCAAGCTCCTTTGAACAATCTGTTACTGAGAGAGAGGTTAAATCTTGTGGAAATGCATTTGATATCCATACGATGGATGAAGAAATAGGTTCCTCAAGTGGTCAGGGTGAGATAAATGCAGTTTCAACAGAAATTGGTGATGAAAATGTTAAATATTTTTCCTTGGAAAGTGACACAATCCATTCGCGGAAAAGGAAAAGAGGCCAGTGGGCCATAGGAAGACGATTCCAAGAAAATTGGGTCTCAAGTTTTCCATTTATTGAAGAAATACCTCCTACAAATGAGAAAGAGCTTTTCCGACAAGTTAGATGTATTGCGTGTAGTTGGAAAACTCAAAAGGAAGTGAAATTTCAGATGAAGCTAGATACGGTACAAAAGCATGCAGGAAAGGTGTATGAAAAGAAAATTGTAAATGGTAAAGAGAAATCTATTGTTAGATGGAAATCTTCCGAGGAATGTCGACATGTTGAATATGCAGAAGAATATAAAAAATATTTATTATGTAAGAGGAAACTTGAGGCGGACGGAGGAACCATCATATCTCTATTTGAAAAGACGATGGAAAGAAATTTGTTATCCAAGATGATACAATTGAGCACTGTATTTCACATCTTATCTAAAGGTCGTCCTATGACAGATTATCCAGATCACATGAAATTACTATATTTTCTTCAAGTGCCAAACTTTCCATCTTCTCATTGGTCTGTAACTAGTGGTTGGGGATGGGCAGATATCTAGCTCAAGTAGAAAAGGATGATTTGAAAGAGAAGATTGCAAATGCTAGGTTTTTGGCATTGTCTTTAGATGAGGTTACAGCTATAGATAATACTTCATGGATTTGCATGAGCATTTATATGGTTAATGACCATACTAGACATTCCTATCTACTTGGGATTAATAAGATGAGAGAGACTTCTACAGATGAAAATATTTATGAACTTGTTCTTAATGGATTGAAGGAAAGTGGTATGGATGAATTAATGATTGCAAAAAAGTTGGTATGTGTTGGAGCAAATGGAGCAGCGGTAATGCAAGGAAAAAGGAATGGCCTTTGTGTTAGGCTATAACTATCAGCTTCACCATATATGCTTAATATTCATTGTATGGCTCATAGGATGAATCTTGCATTTAAAATAGTAAGCAAGTTTCCATCAATTTCAAAAGTTGAAGATCTTGTACGTGAGACTCATGCATACTTTTCTCGTAGTCCCAAATGATATTTAGAGTTTCAACAATTTGCAGATGGTATTACGGATGGAAAAAAACTACTGAAAGATGTTGATACAAGATGGATCTCATTAAATGGACCAGCTCAAAGACTATTTAGTGAGTTCAAATCTTTGGTAGGGTTGATGTATGAAAATCGCTATAATGTAGACAAAGCTCAAGATCTTCTTTCTCAACTAACTAATATAGAGACATTATTGAAATTGGCTGGAATTCTTCCTATGCTACATGAAATGAATTTCCTCGTGAAAATGTCTCAGAATCGCACAATGTATATTGCGGAATACACAAATGAAAGAAAGTCAGCATGTCTTTCATTGGATAATTTGTATATGATGCCAGACTCTTTTACTGGTCCAAAGTTTAAAAGTTGGACTGAGATCATCAATATAGAAAATACTGAAAATTTTTTGACCTTTGATGAAAAAGGGATACTATGTATCGTAGTGCGTGGGTATATGGTTCCCTTTCATTATATTAGTAAGACAGGACGAATCACCAAAGATTGCCCCGTGTCAAGAGACCAATTTGATAATATTGTGATTTTAGTGAGACAAAATTTGATAGAAATTGCAAGATCACTATCATTAGAGATAAGAGAACGATTTCCTCGAGATGAATTGTTGGAGGCCATGTGTGTGGTATACCCTCAATATTGGAACAATTGTCAATGTCAAAGAACTTTAAAAGCTGATTTTCAAAAAAGATTAAAATGTTTAGTAGACCATTTTTGCAAGAAAGTCTGGATACATGGAGAACAAATTGAAGGTATTTTAGATTCATCAAAATTGTATCAACAAGGTGGACGCTTTGCTGAAACAATGTGGAAGCAATATCCTTTTTTGGAGAATCCTAATGAAAATGGTGCTATAACAAGATTATGGACTACTTTAAGTGCTAGCCAATACCTGCAAGAAAACATATCAGAATATTTCAAATTAGCAGATTTGTGTCAAACCATGATTTTGGGATCAGTGGAGGATGAGAGAATGTTTAGTGCATTATCATTCTTAGATGTGGTATTTGTTTTACAACATCACAAAGCTCTCGCTGATCTAACAAAATCCAAAGCAAGGTTTGTTTAGCTGAAATCTTTGAGATATTTTATATTTGACAGAGATCTGTTTTGGAAAGATACAGGAGGAAGTTTGTAGATATTTTGTTCCTTCAATTGATCAACTTGTAGATATTTTCACCAAAATCTTGTTGGATTCCACCTTCACTAGTTTGTGACATTGTATTGCCATTTAGGGGTGATATTGTTTTATAATAGCATCTCTCTACACTCTTATATAGTTTGTTGCCTTTGAAAATGTATGGGTCATGTAGATTTTTCATGGGTTTTTCTTTCACACTGAGCACAGGAGAAGACTCATGGAGTTCAGGGGTAGTTGTAGGATGCAAGAGACTCTTGGGTTTTTTTGAAATTACATCTCACCATGAAGTTTCACTTGGGCACACTTGACACATATTTGAACTAGGGTTATGATTAAATTACCTTTTGTTGCATCACTGAGGGAGAGCCTTGTTCCTATGTTGAAGCTAAGGCTCTGGATCCCATTGGTGAATAATATGAGGAAGGGAGCCCTAGAATAGGAGACTCCTATCACATTAGGAGCCTAGAACATGATTTATGGTAAGGGGGGTCATAAACAACCAAAAGGAGGAATCCCCTTGCACATTGGAGGTCCAAAGTATGAAAAATGGTAGGGAGAGTAACACACCCTATCTAGGACGATGCCTAGAGCATGATAGGTGGAAAGGAAAGAGGCTAGAGGATGAAAGCCCTTACTTGAATGATGCCATGTGGTGCTAGAAGCTCTTGTATGGTTAAAAGGATGACACTTGATGAGAAATGTTCTACTTCAAGGGTGAAAAGAGGAACATTTTGGTAACCACCCCTTTGAATAGGGATGTCTTTTGCATGAAGGCTATTAAAGTATTCTAAATCACCTTTACAGGGCGTTACATATTATTTGTGGCATATTCCACATATTTGGAGGTGTCTTTCAATTTTTAGATATATGGGGCAAGGGCACTTTGCTCGAGACACATTCTACATTAAAGGATGTTAAAGCTCCTTTATGAGGTTTTTATGTATTATTCAAGGCATATTATGCATATTTGGAGGTGTGTTTCACCTTTGATATATTTGGGGCAAGGACACTTTGTTTGAGGCTACATATTTGAAGGAAAGCCCTTTGCATGAGGAGATACCATGTGGTGTGGTTGACATGGTCCAAGCCCCTAACAACAAATGCATACTATAAGGAAATGAGGAGACGGGAAGTGGCAAGTGGATCTATGCATTGGAGAAAGAGGTCCCAAGGAAAATTTGTACTTATGAGCCAAATAAAGATCATATTAGAACATCATTATCACTCTAGAATAGGAGCAACTAGGGTTTGGAGAGCTCTCTAGAGAGAGTGCTAGGGTCAAAGAGGTCCTAAAGTGTCTAGGAAAACCTTAGGGAGATTCCCCAAATTGGGAGGTGAATCAAATAAACTATAACTTGCCCTCTCTAAACCCTAAAAGGGACCAAGCCTTAGTTTGGGAGGATGGAAGCCTATAAATGTCAACCTTTTGGCTTAGTCATGACTCCTAATCTTAAGTCCTTGAACATCTTCATGTGTATCTTGTAATACAGTTTTTATCCTATGTATTATGAACTTGGTCACATGTTAGGGTTGACTATTATAAGGTGGTTATGATTAATATCCTATATAATCAAGGGCACTTCCTCGATTTGATTTTGGGCCTTTTACACCACTTTCTTTCTTCTTCTTGTTTCTAGATCATTATTTATTTCTTTCAATTGGTATTAGGGTGTGTATGGTCTTAAGAGCATGCGATCATTGATCAAGCCATCATGACCCATGGCAGCTTTGAAGGGATAAAAGGAAGACGTGTTGAAGCCAATGCTGCCATTGGAGTTTGATTCTTGAATATCATGGAGATTAAGAAGAATTATGTTCCATGCTCAAGGTTAATTACATTAACGTTTTATGTGCTTACTCTACAAATGAATTTGAACAAGTTTTTCATGGAAACCTTTCGAAAAGAGAAAAAAGACCTTGCATTATAGTTTATTGGTGGATTCCTATATTTTCTTGGTTGCTGTTACATGTTGACTATTGGAAGATCTGTTTATATTACTGAGAATCTTTCACCTGAAAATGGAGCAATAAAGGACATATTAACTGTTATACGCTTTTGATTTTTCTGCCTTTGAGAACCTTGTGAGTTGTATGTCATTGAAGGGTGACTTGGTTTGAATAGTTAGCTTTGGAGAGCAGTTAGAGGAAGAAATAACTCAAACCCAAACTCAACAATGGAATTTTTATCAATGTGTCCATTCCAATAGATTATTATTCTAAATCTGGATGATGTGGCAACAATAATTATATATTTTTTGGAATGTACCTCAGTGAATGATCACCTTTTGTAATATTTTAAGTGCCGCTACATAGAGATGTTATTTCTATGCTTAATTAATTGCATTGATGTGCCATAGAGCAATGCAATGCATCTGGATACTTGAAGTCTTGGAATTGCAGAGCAGCATTTGCTTGATTCCTTGGTAGCTGTTTGAAGATCCTAACCAAACTGATGTTTCTTTCAGAATTGTGGTTCTTTGTCATAGTAGTATAGTACGCTGTTCCTGAGATTACCTTTGGTTCTGTTCTGAGATCTGTAGAGAATTGTTGAGCAAGGGGGAGGATAGCTTCATCTTAAAGCATCCCTCTACCCAACGTTAAGCTTGATGGGAAGAATTATCTTATCTTCAAGTGAAGGGTGCTAAACATATAATTGAAGAATTGATTGTTAAGACTTGTGGAGGGTAAGAAGACAAATTGCACTGTTGCTAAAGAATTAGTAAAGCTTTTGGCGCACAATGAAGATGTGCAGTACATTATAAGTTTTACTATTGCAGATCATATTGGTCCTCAAATTAGAAGTTTGATTAGTTCTTGTAAGATTTGGACTAGGATTCTCTAACAGAACAAGGATTCTCTATTCTAGGAAATGACTGTATGCATGTTAAATGATTGGTTGTGTATATCACTGTTTATACGATACGTATTCAGGATGTGCAAGATGAATTTGGAGCAGTTGATGATAGAATTGATCCTAAAGTTCGTAGTGCCACTATTCCAATGGTTGAAAAAAATGTTTCAGCCATTTGTGACCAGTGTGAATGCCACTGATAAAGTGGCTAACTTTCTTGGTGGAATGTTACTGCAGAAAGAACATTGCTGGAACAGATTCACTTAAAAGAGTGTATACCGAGCACTTACACTTAAATCACTAAGAAGAAAGGGAAGAAGTCTGCATAGAAAAGTTTAAAGGAAAGTTCACAAAAAACCCTTGAAAAATGATGTTGTATCAAGCAGGGCCATTATTGCAGAGATTGTGTCAAGGCCCATTACCACAGTAAATATATATTATTTAGAACTATGTTGTAATTTTTGTCAGGGTTCATGTTTAGGTTCAACTATCACTGGCTACCCTATTCTGGAAGAGCTTTTGCTCTCCTGAAGACATCTTGATCTAACTCTTCATTCTTTGTTTTCACCTCCATAAAAAATCTCTAGTGGATTCTTAAATTTTCCTTTTATTGTGACAGACTATTTTATGTGGTATTGTTGGCATACCTCCTTCAAATGGTGTTATTCCTGAATCTCCAATGCACATGAAAGGCTTAGCTACCCTCAAACATCAGGTACTAATATATTGGAATTATCGATTGCAGCTTCTCAGGGAAAAGACACAATTCAGACATTTTATAGACGAGTAACTTACAAGTACTTTTGTTACAGTTGGTGCTTAGCAAGTTAGTGACAACAATCTGGAAAAGTATGCAGAAAAATTCAACCTTAGGGCAATTATACAGAAACATGCAAGAAGCCTATGAGCAAATGCAGACCCCAATGGTTTATCAGCCTCCACCTGCCTTGGTAATGGTCTTATTTTTGAGTTTGGGTGTTTCATTTTATCTAATTTTCCTCTCCCTTTATTTATTTGTCTTGTCATGTCCCAACCATTTATGCAGGCACTTAAGGAATTGAAAGAGACCACAATTCAGTTGGCCGCAAGTACTGGGAATATGGATGCCCAGTTGATGAATCAATTTTTAATGTTGACAAGGACGTGGATGACCTGCTTCCTGTTGAGGTGAAAGAACAACAATTGAGTAATTTGTTGCAATCTCTGATGGCGGTTGGCTGCCTTGCAGTAATGCCCATCATTAGAAAGATCCCAACTTTTGTGCTTTGGGGTTACTTTGCCTTCATAAACTTGTGTTATTGGTCTGTTTTCCCATCGGGAAAATCAATAATGCAAGGTCAAATCAGTTGTGAATGATTGATGGCATAATGAAAAGGCGAACCTTTACTCAAAAAAATAATAATAGATCATTTTTTATAAATGTAGCTTTAGAATGATCTTGCTTTGAAGTAGAGACTAAAATCAAGGAAATGATAGGAAGCCTACAATGCTGGATTAGTGCTTAGTTCAAATAAGCATGACAATGAGAGGCCTTTTGAACATGATTGTGAGGTTATTGTTGATTCAAATATTTTTTCAGCAGAAAAATAAAGCATGGAGTGAACATTTAGTGCACAAATATCCCCTGTTTTAATGGATGACTAAAACCAGGAGGCCTTACAACCATATATGTAAAGTCAAGTCAATGGTTCTACATGGTTCAGTCATTTAATATACTCAAAACTTTAGCCCAAAAATTAATACAATATAAGTCTGCTCTAGAATACAACAGAAGCAAAATAGATCACATATATGCCCTTCCCACACTCATTTCTTCTGCTAATTTTGGACACTGACTACCATTTCAGTTCTGGGAATTTTTGTGGTATTGATGTTTGGCCCAACGGATACCAGCCAAAGTCCCTTCCTTCACCATTTTGGCCCCAGCAAACGCCGCACATTTCATCTTCTTGTTAGTTGTTATAATCTGCTAATCTGGTCAAGACCACATACTTGTTTTTCTGTGCTGTGTCCTGGTCGTTGTATGAATAATCCCACTGCTTAGGCCCATGTAAGCCCAAATGAATTTCTACGCTCATTGGAAGCCATTAATGCAATCAAATACTGTTCACACAGCGCTTCAATATTTCTAAAATAGTTAATTTGATGTTCACTAGAAGTGTAACAGAGGAACTGAAACTATGAACAGGTTGGACAATCATTGTTGATTCAAATATAACAAAAGATATAATTAATGTTTCTAGAGTAGAAGATACATTTGAGTGGAATTGTCCTTAGCTCAATTGTAATCGCAGCGCTATGTCTTTATTTAAATTCAGTGACTGCAAAAAAATATAATGGGTGTGGATGGTTTCTAAGGTTGAAAAGGAGATGTCAATATGGTGTAATAGATGGTTATCATCAAGGGGGATAAGTTAGTGCTGGTGAAATCCCTACTTGAAGCCATCCCTGTGAGCAAATGCAGACCCCAATGGTTTATCATCCTCCACCTGCCTTGGTAATGGTCTTATTTTTGAGTTTGGGTGTTTCATTTTATCTAATTTTCCTCTCCCTTTATTTATTTGTCTTGTCATGTCCCAACCATTTATGCAGGCACTTAAGGAATTGAAAGAGAGTACTTTGAGACATTTGAGAAGGAAAGGGCCAGTGAACTAGGTTTCTTTGGTTTTTAGTGCATTTGTTTGCATTTTATATTTGTAGAGATTACATCTCAGATTAAACTTTGAGTTGGGCTCATGCTCTGGCCATCAAAGCATTTGAATGCTGGGGGTTTTACACCCCTTTAAAGTTTTGCAGCGATCTTTTGATTAGATCTTCAATGTAAGACTTCACGGAAGTCAAAAACTGGCAGGCAGAAAAAGTCCTGCATGCTGTACTGACAATGAGATGTCTAGGGTAGTTTAAAATAACTTCTTGTTTCTTTTGAATAAATCTTCTTGTAATACTAGAGAGGCCACTCAGTTTTGGTGATATTTTTAGTGCTTTGTTTAGTTATGTGAATTCGTTAGATGCAAAACAAGTATTGGTTAATTTCATGAAAACCAATCTGCAGAATTGGAAATGTAAGCATATGTGCATGAATGTAGTAGAGAAAGGGGTACTGTTCTAATTGAAGTGAGAGTGAAAGAGACCTTTTGAAAATGTTATTGTTTCAAGTAGTTGGAACGGTATCAGTAGGAATCAGTATGCAGAAATTAAACAAAATAAATGGGAATCAAGGCGAATCAAGCATTGTATTGCATATCAAATCTAATAAAGTACCAATGATTCTACAGCTCTGGTTAAGTACTCAATAGTGCTTCCAAGGTTGCAGAACTTCAATCTACAGTCATAGATATTGAATGGGTGTTTGCAGTTATATTGTTCCTTTGCCAAGAACTCTGCTCTTTTGGACCTCAATTCCCCTCAAATAAAAATGTTCTGTTTAATTGGAACTTATTTACATCCTAACATGCAGGTCGATTTCTCCAAGAGAATGTACCTAGGCAACAAATGATATCCAAGTTGAAATCTTAACAATGGAATTAACTAATTATTTTCAATCGATTTCCTTCATTGTTGCTGGTTGATTTTTCCTGGGATTATCGACATCTCATTTATTGGGTTCACCTCACCCTGATTTGAACTTCTTTCATTTGAATCAACTTCATCTCTGGTTAGAACATTTTTTGATTGATTTCATTTTCCAACAAATGTGGTATTTAAGTTACTTTCTTCTTGCAAGTCGATTTTACCGTTATTAGTACACTGCTAGTAGATTTGTTTGACATGATCATTTTCTTCAATTTCAGGGTCGACTAGCTTAATGATAGTGTCCTTTTGCTTCAGCTCATGTTCATTCATCAGTTCTCAATTGATTCTCTCTGTGTTCAAAATGGATTCAAGTAGCTTAGGAATTACATCGATTTCCATGTTCATTCATCAGTTCTCAACTGATTCTCTCTGTGTTCAATGGATTCAAGTAGCTTTGAAATCACATCAATTTCCTTTTATATTGTATTAAAATGTACAGGAATGTCATAGTGGAATTGCTTTCCACAACAATACTTCTTTGTAACTATGGACTTTATCTCAACTCAACTGGATTTCATTTCTAACAAGAGATTTCCTTAATAAATTCCTCTTGACAAATTTTTCTGTTATAAAACTTTGCAAAAGCATACCCTTGGTATAGCTCACTACACAAGAAAATTCATTTTTGAAGCATAATTCTTATACTTGCAACTTTCATTTCTCTGTATAGACTTTCTAGAAAATAAATTGCGTGTAAAGAGTCTATATTCCACTCTTGGATTCATTTTGTTCGAGAGTTATGTGAAGGACTAACGAACCTAGTAGTCACAGGACGAAACAAACCCTGAGGCAGTAAAAATTTGTACATGGGTCCACATTTGCTCCCGTTATGGTCCTTACAGAGAGTGCATTGAAGGTAGGTATGTTGTAGTTGGTAGAATATGACGAATGTGCTCCCTTCATGTTCTCTAAGACGACAACTTACAATTATTTGACAATTTCCTCATCCAAATGATTTTGAATGAGTAATTTCATCTAAATTTAACTGATTTTCAAACTGGGATTTAGTCTTCTTAATTTAACTGATTTTCAAACTGAGATTTAGTCAGTGTTATTGAGGAGTGAAATAGAAACTGATTTTCTCTTGCAGAGAATAACAAGGATTGGTGTGAGCTTATACTCTGCCTTATAGACCTTCAAATACAAATAAGCTCTTGTATCCCTATTTCAATCACATAATTTAAATGAATATAATGTCATTTTATTAGAAAAATGCAATGAGTATGAAATAGATCATCAGAATGGCCACTGTAGCCCAGGCTGGTGAGAACTTGAGTATTTTATATCTGACTAAACACATGCACATGAAAAGAAACATCACCTGACACAGACATGAATAGGATAGAATCTAGATATTAGAATTTTGGGAAAAAACAATTGCGCCTTAACAGAGAGCTTCTTATCCTACACCACACATTTCACTCTTTCAAGGTGGAGTTACAAACTGAACATGCAATGACTGAGTTGCATGGTCACCAAAGTTGTAACACACCCAAAAAAACAATGCTTCATATCGGCTTCTCAATTATGTGTGTTTATCATTAGTGATATAGTCTCTTCTGAACTTTTATTTCAAGTAGAAATTTGATTAAATTTCAGAAGTGCAAGAAATCACAGAAAACCCCCCGGCAGTAAATTGATAGGAGAAACCTTCAAAAAAACCTGGAAGCTGTCCTGTTCATATTGTCCTGGACTTTTTAGCCAAGTTAATATATCTGTAAAGAATACTATTTTATCCTGAGAAAAGATTGACACTTTGTTTATCACCAGATGAAAATAAATTAGAAGCAAAACATCAGGTTGGTGACAAATCCAAAACAAGTTGCAAGACTGTAACCCAATCTGCAAAACATCAAAAAATTGATTGTCCCAGAGTGGGATGCACTATGGGAAGCTGTGCTGTCCCACCTTTTACTAGTGTCAGCTTCATAGCACCTGCTTCCATTTCCAGCAGCTCTGTCTTTAAGAGAGCATCGGCCTCTATCTTGATAGTGTTGTCATCAAGAGATTTGTAGTTGATTTCCATTTTTAATCTTTATGGCAGCTGTTTATAGTCTTGTAGGACTGAAAGTATGGATGTTGCAAAGCTTCATTAGCTGTTATTCTTTTGTTTCCATCCACTTGTAACATTTGTTTCAGCAAATCCACACCTTCTAGACACCCAACATTTTTAACAAATCTTGTGAGGGATGGGAAAGGCTTTCCCGGATTTGTAAATATGATATCCAACTGCTCCTTTACAGATTGACCACGAAATAGCGGCTCACCGATGAACAATTTTGCCGACATGTTATTTGTTGCTTTTTTCTAGACTAGCTCTCACAAAGCATTTGAGTTGTTCCTGTTCCTGGTTGGTTTTTTTATAATTTTATAGAAAAGTTCCATGTCGTGGAAATGTGAAAAAAGATAGTGATATTGCCACCATGTGGCTCTTATCATATATGGTTTTATACTTCTTCAAAAAATTCTCTAAGAGTTCACAATGCTAAAATTCACTAGGACTTTACAAAGTTTTATTATTTAGTGAAAGACTTGCCAAGTTCTTACAAGATTTTATAATTGAGTAAAATATTCGCCATGCCTGGTGAGAGATTCGCCAGAAAATTATATATACATATTATATTATTGATAAAATCGCCTTCCATTTTTCCTATATACCATGGAGATTCGCCCAATTATTATATTTATAAATTTGGGGGGGGTTCTTAAAATTTTCCCTGCCATTGATACCATACAAGCTGATTTGGTTCCAAATATAAAGTTGCAATACGTACCTTTTGTGTGTTTTGCACATTATTGAGATCGAAAAATTGCTCCATTTGTAATATCCATGTTGCGGGATCCTTGCCATCAAACTTCCTCATATCGATTTTTGGAATATGGTGGGTTTTCGATCCCACATTAGAGTCTAAGAAATCATGATTAACATTTCTTTTGTTCGCATCATGAGTTTCCTTTACTACCTTTTCACCATTGGTAAGTATTTCTTGTAGAAAATTTGTCAAATTTGTCTTCACATATGCCATGCCTGTCTTCAAATTTGTGTTCAAATCTATCTTCAAGTTGTCCATCTTAGCTTCCATGCCATTCATCTTAGCTTCCACGCCATTTATCTTAGCTTCTGTTAGCTTTTGTGACAGTGACATTTGTTGCACTTGTTCTTGTAATTTTGATATATCATGTAGCATTTCTTCCTCTTCTTCATGAGTCATGCTAGAGCTTTCAGGTTGCTTACTAGGTGTTTGCATTTTCTTTCCTTGGGGCATCAGTTACCGATAATAATTCTCTACTATGCCCTTTTAATTCCTTCAAAATAAATTTTCAAACCAAGCTTAAGCAAAAATTTAAGAAAATCTACACACCTTTTTTCACTTTGTAGGAGCTCGATAATGCCTCTGATGTATCTATGTACTTTCCAATCATCTAGTTCTGAATTTGTGACCTGCAGTAGTCCTCTGTGTCCTCTTTCCAATGCCACAAGTCTGACCCAAATTGGATTCTCCAAGGAAGAGTTATGTGAAATCTCCCACAGTGACTTGATTATAGACTAGTTTAGTAGAGCAAAATTGTACGACGTGCCACGAGCCACTGTTTCAACCTTTGGATATGAAAAATGTATAAAAAACACTACAATCCGTCCTCTTTCTTTACCTTCTTACAAAATTTCAATCCGATCCCTAGAGAGAAATTTATGACGATTTTCCCCAGGTCACCTGATTGGAATGTAATTCAAGAGTCTGCAAAAAGACCAACTTCCTCAGATCATATCTCCACAAATATAGCACAAAAAGCTCTGACATTTGGACCCGAGGTTCAGCATGATTTCTTCTCAAATGGGTTTTTTTTTGCAACTTTTGAAACGTCACAGAAAAAAAGTTATAGCAAATATTCCACGATGACCTGTTTGGAGCAGCGAAACCCTAGAATCCAAAGCTCTGATACCAAATGTTATGAAACCAGCTCAAGAAAAGATAGAAAAGATAGATCAAAGCCTTATAATTTAGCCTCGTCGAGGGAGAAACCTCCTTTACATTACATAAATGAACAATTCTTGGATGATTCAAATGAAAAAACCTCATTTCTATATATAGGAGTCTAAGGAGTCACAATATAACCCAGCCAACCTAACAATAATAATATAAAGCCACAAAAATGACAATAGAGGGATTCTATGGGGCACAATAATAACAATATGGGGATAGTAGGGGCACAAAAATATTAATAAGGGATGCAACTACAATAGTAATGGGGTAATTACTAGTATTATAGGGACCCAACAAATATAGTGCTATGGAGCCCTTTGGAATGAAATCCTTCCCCTGGAGCCTATGCCTATGCTTGCAACTCCACATGTTTATCATAGACTTACATGAGTTCAAGAAGTTTCCAGTGAAGTTGCATTGGAAGGCATTCACATCATTTCTAGCACTATTATGTATACAACCCTATTCCCATATGGTGGTGGCCTAGAACTTCCTCCTATGTAGAAGGTCTAATCATCCTTCCCCACAAATTTAAATTGTTGTGCAAAAATAATTATGTTTCCCTCTTTTAAGTTGAAGTTCTCTTCTACATGGCGATAATTTTCAATAGCTTCCACAACTGAGGATGGTTTCCACATTTGTACTATTTCCCTGATCTTAGGGCTTAATCCATAAATGAAACAATCTACCTAGCGCTAACTAGTTAAATATAGGAGACATACTTGACCAACTCCATGAACCTAATATCATATTCTTCTAATATTTGGTTTCCTTGAACCAAAGAATGAAAGTCTCCTAAATTTTATTCTTCATAAGATGTTGGTGGGTACTTTTTCCTGAACCTTTCCTCAAATAGTTCATAGGTGACAATGTCAAGAGTGAGGTGCAGTTGTCACTCCAGGTTACCCCATCGGTTCAAGGAATTATCTCCAACTTGAGATATCTCTATCTTAGCCTTCATTGGAACTGTACTCTTTGAGTGTGAAACATCTCATCATTCCTTCTAGCCAAGCTACTATACTTTCATTGCCACAAGCTCCAACAAACTTTGGGAGCTTAGTATTCTAAACATCCTTCATAATATATTTAGTTGGAGGTCCTTGTTCAAAGTCCCTTGATCCCTTGAGGTCACACAACCTTGATAGAAGGTGCTCTTCTTCCACCTCACCTACTTGGTGCCCTCTTAAAGTTTCATTAATGGCATCCAAGGAGCGTAAGTTGGGATTCAACTCTGATTCACATGCAAGGTGCTTTAGTGCAACTTAGGAAATTCATAACTCTTATTTGACTCACACATGTATGTGTAAGGGTAGGTGTAAGTTTTTATTTTAACTATTCTTGTAAACAATTCTTACTGATACTAAGCATATCCTCATGGATCTACTAAATCCTTTTCCATCATTAGCTAAGCGACATATGTGATGAATGACCAATAACCCTTAAAGGTATCCCTAACATCAAATTAATATTTTTAAGTTGTATATAAATGTTAATTAGGTTGTAATGTTAAATTATGATAATTTATAAGTTAATTTGATTAATATTGGAGTTAATTTAGTTAACTTTAAGGCTAGTTAATTAAGCCTTATTATTAGATTATAAAAGAAAAATAGTTACTTACTTCCCTTAAAAAAATTAATAATAAAATTAAAAAATAAAGAAAATAAAATTATAATATACGAATAGTTATTTAATTGATTAAAAAACCTAAATCACACACCTATAACTCATATGGGCCAAGTCCTTGCATGAGGCCCACTTGTCTTTCGCCTCTATTGTTTGAACTAAAACATGATATTCTTGTTCTTCCTTGAGGCTGCTACTGGTGTCTTGTTTCAACAATTCTTATTCTACTTGGCGAATCAATGTATACATGTTTCCTTCACATAAATTTTTCCTTTTTGATGGAAATTCCAAGGGGATTGCTCAAGCTTGGTGAAACATTAACAATATTAGTAACACATTTATTCTTCACTTTAAGCTATTTTCCACTCCATCCATTTTTCTAAAACATATTATCAACAAGGCAAAAGATCATTGTCGATGCCTTATAGCCCAAATTAGTTCTTAGTTGTCTTGAATTTTTCTCATTTATGGGTTCAATATGATGTAGGGAAATAGTCAAAACTTTGCACCAAAAATGCTTGAATGAACTATTCTCAAAATTAAGGCAACTAGACATCTCCTATCTCAGACAATGTGATTTTTTCATTTAGAGAATTTGTTGACAGTGCTAGAAATCTGTCAACCAAGGGTCTCCCCGTTGTGAAGTCCCAATTATAACTCACACCGTTTGGAGCAGGAGCCCCATCCGAAATATCGGGCATGTCGCCATGTATTCTTATGGATATGCCTTGGCTCTAACTGTAAGAAAGAGAGAGGAGTGCACATGCGCCTTCGAAAAGAAAGGGGGGTGTGCCTGGTCAGTGTTTGATCATATGTGTGTTGAAGTTCTTTCACTGTGGAGGGGAGGAAAAGTGAGCCTCTAAGAGAGAGGTAGTAGTGCCACCCTAGTAGAGACACACATGAACAATAATCCATACAACATCAAGCAAAATAGTCCATAGAGATGTGATGGTCATTGAAACCAATATGACAAGGAAGGTTTTTCAAATATACAACAGAATAGTCCACGAGGATGTGACAACGATAATAACAATCACAACACATTCTCAATATGATAATTACCAAAATAACCAAAATAGTTCAACTACTTTAGCACAACTTAAAGCAAATATGAATTACAAACATTCAATAATAGTTTTACAAATATTCATAATCCATGCACGAAGAACGTGCTAGCCCATTGGGTTTCTGTTATTAAGTAAAAGCTCCAAGACACATGTATACAATGAACATCACTAACTCTAGTAGTGGAGCGTTGGATCCACTCCTTGCTCTTCAAAAGAACTGATATGTCTCTCTAATGCCTTGCGGGAGGAGCCAAGGTGAAAAGTCCTTTGCTCATACAATGAGGGAGTATATATAACCAAGGGTGACTCTTTAACTACCCTCATGACTATTTGACTTCCTATGACTTTTCAACTTACATGACTCTTTACATTCCACACATCTCCTTTGGACTTCCACTTTACAATACATTTTGTATACAATATACATGATCCACAATAGTGAGGTGGCATATGACCACTCATGACATGACACTGCTGACATGGAATGCTTTATGATATGGAAATGTCAAGACACTACTATTGCTAAGTGTTATATGTCCTCTTGAAGATGCTTTTCTTTCCACCTCTGCATGGCTTGGTGATGAGGAATCTTCAATGATCTCAAGTCTTGAATAGTGGTCAAAAACTAGTGTCCCTTTGATTTCTCTTGATCGATCAACTTGTAAGTTCAGCTGCGAGAGAGTCTTTGAGCATGCTTCCCTCCTTCTTCTCCTTCTTCATCATCTTGTCATGACATGATAAGGTATTTTTTCATGAAATTCACTCATGACGATACGATATCAATCCAAAAACCCCCTAGTCTAAGATGATGCATTCTGATCCACCAAATAAGCCCGGAACAAGTGATAAGCTAGGAAGAGGGACTTAGTGATTGCAAAATGTGTAGTTACAACAACTATGGAAAAATCTTAAGCCCTGAGACTGCGCAGTGCACATTTTAGGTAGGTCTGAGGGACAAGGTTGTGTAGTTTCTGGAGCCAATGGGATAGGCTGAAGGCATGGGAATTGGGAGAGATCATTGTGCAGTTTTGGAAGTCAAGGAAGGCTGGGCTGCTGTGGACTTGTGCATTTCAAGGGCTAAGGGAATGAGATTGAGGCTTGTGATTTCACAGTGGAGGCTAGGCTGGGAGGAATGACTGCACAATTATGGAGGTGAAGGTTGGGGCTTGGGAAAAAGAAATGCACAGTGCCAAGCAACAAGGTCACAACTAGAGGACTGAGACTGCACAATGCGCAACTCAAGGGAGGCCCGGTGAAGCTAGGTTCCTGGTCGGGAAGTTTTTTCGAAAATGGCTAAGTGTGGGATCAGTGAGATCAGTGTGAGCAATGATTAAATTTAACTGTGATCACATACTTAGAGTATTTGATGACACGACAAGATAGATCATTCGAACACATGGATAAATCATTTCCCTCTGTGCGACATCTTTATGACAAGTTACGACAATTGCGACACCAAAGATGTACTTTGCGGCAACGGTGACAACACTTGTGCGATAGTGCTAAAAACTTTGTAAATTAGTGCGACGGGTACTCACAAGGTTAGAACAACTCATTTGCACAAAGATGACCTCTTAGAACCACCAGAACAAGCTTATATGTAATATACAACAACCAACAAGATAAAAGACAACACTTTGCCGATCTTGCAAAGGGGAAAATAAGACTCCAAGAAAACAAATGAAATGAGTTTCAAAGTTTGTGCAATGACCAAGAAGATCAAGGAAGGCTTTGAAATTGGGTATAGGCCAAAATTTTGGAGGGTATTGTAGCAACTAGAATACTTGGCGACACACTGGTAGAATCCAACTTCCTTGTCTTGTTTGAATTTTCTTTGTGCAGGGCCTTGGTTCTTCAAGGAGTAATTATTCATCGTGCAGATTACCTTGGTCTTCTCACTTACCCCATGAATATACATGGTCCCCTTTATGCCTTCTCAATTGAACACAACATAAGATTCAACGATATCATAATGTTTGGAGTTGGGAAGGGTAGTGTAGCTCACAAGCTTAAGATTTTCAGAGTATAATTTTTCATCTTTGGTGTTGCTCCACTGCCTATAAGCCTAGACATTACCCCGATGGAATCACATAGGAATATGAACATTGTTGCACTACCAGCGAGCCTGGATAGTACCTCGGTGGAGTTGCTTTCTTCACCTCTCTATGCAAGAAGCCTTTCTCTTATTTCACCTTTATTTATTTATTTTAAGAGGACCGTGCATCGACACTTATTTATTTTGGGGCAGAAGAGGGATCCCAAATTATTGAGAGTATAAGAGGTTATTCCTTCAGAGAAGCATACAGAGACCTCTGATCTAAGTTTTCTCATTTATATTCCCCTTCTCCTCTTCTACTGATTGGATAAGCATGAAAACACCGAAACATAAAGGCTGAGTGTGGGCATGAGGTTTTCAGAATAGACATGGGTTCATGGTTGGACCAAAACACTCCTTACGGATGAGTTGTATTTTTCGTCGAAACTTCATTAACTAAGAGATATAACCAATGCAATGAAGATGGACAAAAGGTTAGCCAAATCTTGAAGTGTCATAAGACTCTTTAGAGTTTGGCCACACACATACTAAGAATCCACAACATGTCCAGGCACAACAATTATTCACATGATGAAATAGGAAAGAAAAATGAAAGAAAAAAATGGAAGGAAAGACAACACACAACAAGGAAACAAAACCAGAAGCTAATCAAAAGAAACTAAACCAAAGCATAATGCAAGAAAAAAATTAAGAAAACACAATAGAGACTAAAGAGGACAAAACAAGATGAATGCAAGATAGGGAAAACTAGGATGCAACTAATTCTACTCCTAACCTAACAACTAGAAGGTCAGGGTCATGTATAATGAAATTTCCAGTGAAGCCACCATAGTTGTTCCCAACCTGCATCCACAAAGATATGAAAAATTATAAGAGATACAAAGTAATGTAAAACATAAAAGATAAAAACTTGAATAACTTGCCCAAGCATTTGAAGGTCTTTCCTGTGGGCAGAAATATGTGTCACAACCACTACTTTCATCCAATTGACATTCTCACCTCTTCGACGGAAAGCATAATCAGACAAACCTCGAAGACTTCTTGCGAATGCACCTTCTTCTATGTCATCCTACTTATCAAGCACATGAAAAGGATGAAACCTATTTATTTCAATGGAGCCTTCTGAGTAAGACTTCTCCAACCATTCAATGAATGGATCATAAAATTCATGATGATCCTCTTGAAAACCCCAAAATCTTTGAAAAGATGGATTTTCAGTTAGAGCCACGGGATTTTAGCAAGAATCTTGTTAGGCAAAATATATATGATCATATTCCATAGTCAGGTCGAGACAATGAGGACCTGACATAACCATCAACGAAGGTTGAAGTGCCTCAACTGCTTGACAAAAATCTAAATAATTAGATGTTGAACGATGGAGATTGAAGGATGTAAACCAAATTCCATTGGATATACTGATGGGAAAATTATAACATGAATGACAATCATCAAAGATATAATAATTATCATATGAGTTGATTAAAGCATCAGATTCCTAGTTTGTATTAAATGAAGATAAATCAGTTTTAACAATTCTGCGAATGCTCTGAACAATCAAACCAAGTTGCTTGCAAGTTGAATTAGACAAACCGTTTTCCTGTCACTGGTGACAAACTGCGCAAGCATCGTCATCATGAAAGGAATTTAAAAGGGACATCAGCACAACAAATACATGATACCAATTAGGAAATGGGGAACAAAGAATAACTTGATTCATGTGATAAATTGTGCATTCATTATGACTCAAGAGGACTTTAGGTGCGATGAAAGGGAAGATTTGTAATATAACATTCGCGAGAAAACCTGGGAGATGAATATTAAGAGATGAATCTAAAATGCATGATTCCTTTGGCCAAAGATAGTCCTTGGAATGATCAACTTCACAATTCTATGAATCTATGAGAGATACACATTCCAAACCCAAGTTTGATGCAAGAGATTTTCATGAAGATGAATGAACTGAAAAAAAATCCTGAATCTGGTTAGAAGTAAAATCTTTAAAATATGAAAGATCACATTCGAAATGCCAAACATTTTTCAAAAGGAAATTTTCATCGAGTGAAGCCATGCAATGAGAAGGATTGTGCAAGAGAAACCAAATATGACTTAGTTTAGGGGGCTTACCAGAGTTGCGAGATCCTGACATAACCATCAACGAAAGTTGAAGTGCCTCAATTCCTTGGAAGGTCCCGTAACTTTCACGGATCATAGAATCACATTTTGAAGACTAAACTACATTGTGCATGGTGTGAGGATAGGTACTACCACTAGTTCTAATAATTCAACTGCTCAACGGATGGAAACCATCTCTTTCACTGACTTCACCGGATTTTTCAACTCCAACAACTAGATTACTCAAGTCAAAAGATTCTTCTGATCGCAAATTCAAAGATGAATAAATCGGGGAGATTTCATGTGCAAGCTAATTTGGAGAGTTATCTTCATGCAAGAGAAGAGTTGATGAGGGTTGGCAAGGGTACTCAATGATTTGATTGTTTTCATTATCATCATGGATAATATCACCAACTTGTTCGAACTGATAGGTTAACTCATCGGATGACGAGCTTGAAGAACAGGGAGTACCTTCGTCGAAATTAGGTGCACCACATATAGTAGATGACAGAGGATAGTGAGATGAAGAGGATGTTTCGATAAGCACATCGTCTTTGAACAAATCATATTTTGGATCAAAATTAAAATATTCATGAGAAACCAAAAGATCAAATGATGCACCTGGGCATTCGTTATTGCATACATCAATAAGTTCATCATCATTGGAATGATTGCTGCCCAAGGCTACAATTGATCAAAATAATTGATTACATTTGATTCACTACTGAGATTAGCATATCAAGAATCATCCATGAATGGAAGTGCATCATCTTCACATAGAGGATTTTGGAAAATAGAAGAGGGATTGAAAGCATATTCACCTTTCTACTCCTCCACATAGTAATGTGACTATCCTGTATCTGATCACAATTTGAATCAGGAACATGAAAATCAAGAGGGTGTGGAAAACACGCAGATCATGGTACAAGGAGTCATGGCCTGTAGATGATATAGGATAACAAAAATCTAAATCAGATTCGAGAGTAGAACTATGAACAATAACATCATCTTGTGGAATGGAGGAGTTAGTCTTCACCATTGGTTTCATGAGCCTTTCTGGGATTTCCTCCATTGAATTCGAGTCATGAGAAACAAAAGAAGAATGAGAACATGGATTAGGAATTTGATTTGCAGAATTCCAAACTTGAAAATCACCACAACGAGGCACCCTCATCGGAACTAGAAAATGAGGAGGACAAAGAACAAAAGGAGCAGTAAATTTCTCCTCTAAAATTAGAGGTGTCTCATGATTCACAAGAGTTGGGGAAGTAGGAAAATCAGGGGGTTCAAGTTCACCATGTAAAGATATAAGAACCAAGCGCTCAAACTCTTATTTCAAGAAATCTTGATTCTTGTATTCTTTAGAAATTTCACAACAAAGGTGAAGGAATCAATCAGAAAACTCCTCAACTAATTCACTAGGTTTCAATCTTAAGATATTGATTCTTTTACAAACATCTCATTAATTATACCTATCAAAGGTTTGATGAAGCTCCTCTAGGAAATGATGAAGATAATGGATGGAAACAGGTGGAAAGGTATGGCACCATCGATTAACATGGCCTTCAAGGGTGAGGAAGAAAAGCACACAAGCAAACTATTCATAATTGATTTCGTAAGATTCACACAATTTGAGAAAAGAAATGTGCTCAGTTATGGATGTTCCATCCTCACCATCAAACTTTAACTGGGACAAGCGATAGAGAGGCTCATCAGGGATTGAAAATTGATAAAGGGAAAAATTAGAGAAACACCCCGAGAGTAAAATATGATTATGAGCCATTTTAAATAAGAGATCCAGACCAGATTCAACGGGCTTATCTTGTCCTCTAGCCCTCCTTCTAGCACCACTGTTAATGGTGCTGGAAATCCATCAACCAAGGGGTCTCCCCGATGTGCAGTCCCAATTAGACCTCACACAGTTTGGAGTAGGAGCCCCATCCAGAATATCGACTCGGTTGCCATCTATTCTTATGGATATGCCTTGGCTATAACTATAATCAAGAGAGAGGAGTGCACATGCACCTTCGAAAAGCAAGGGGGGTTTGCATGGTGAGTGTTCGATCGTATGTGTGTCAAACTTATTTCAATGCAGAGGGGAGTAAAAGTGATCCTCTAAGAGAGAGGTAGTAGTACCACCCTAGTAGAGATACACATGAACAAGAAAGGTCCATACACCATCAAGCAGAATAGTCCACAGAGATGCAGCGTTCATTGAAATCCAATATGACAAGGAAGGTTTGTCAAATATCTAGTGGCATAGTCCATAAGGATGCAACAACAATAATATAAATTACAACACATTCTCAATATGATAAGTACCAAAATAACTGCAATAGTTCAAGTACTTTAGCACATATGAAAGCAAACATGAATTACAAACATTCACAGAATAGTCTTACAAATATCTATAATCCATGCATGAAGAATGTTCTAGCCCATAGGCTTTTGTTATTAAGTAAAAGTTCCAAGAGACATGTATACAATGAACATCACTAGCTCCAATAGTGGAGTATTGGAGCTACTCCTTGCTCCTCAAAATAACCAATCTCTCTCTCTAATGCCTTGTAGGAGAAGCCAAAGTGAAAAGTCATTTGCTCATACAATGAGGGAGTATATATAACCAAGGGTGACTCTTTGACTACCCTGATGACTATTTGACTTCCTATGATTTTTCAACTTACATGACTGTTTACATTCCATGCATGTCCTTTGGAATTCCACTTTACAATACATTTTGTATACAATATACATGATCCACAATATTGAGGTGGCATATGACCACTCCTGACATGACATGAGATGTGCTGACATGGACTGCTTGATGATATGGAAATTTCAAGCCACTGCTACTACTAAGTGCTCGATGTCCTCTTGAAGATGCTTTTATTTCCACCTTCGCATGGCTTGGTGATGAGGAATCTTCAATGATCTCAAGTCACAAACTAGTGTCCCTTTGCTTTCTCTTGATCGATCAACTTGTAAGTTCAATTACAAGAGAGTATTTGAGCATGATTCCCTCCTTCTTATCATTATTCATCATCTTTTCATGACATGATAGGGCACTTGTTCATGTAATTCACTCATGATGAGACGACATCAATATGAAAACCCCCTAGCTAAGGTGATGCATTCTGATCCACCAACTGAGCCCAGATAAAGTGATAGGATGGGAAGAAGGGCTAAGTGACTGCACATTGTGTAGTTGTAGTAGCCAGTGGAAAAGCTTGAGCCCTAAGACTATGTAATGCATAGTTCAGGTAGGTCTAAGGGAAAAAATTGCTCAGTTTCTATGAAAGGTTGAAGGGATGGGCACTGGGAGAGCTCATTGTGCAGTTTTGAAAGTCAAGGAAGGTTTGGATGCTATGGAGCTATGGAATTTAAGGGCTTATGGAATGAGCTTGAGGCTTATGATTGCGCAGTGCACAGTGGAAGTCGGGATGGGAGGAATGATTGCACAATGCAACGATCCTCTGATGCAGAAACTGTGCATTGCACAATGGAAAGCAACAAGGTCACAACTAGAGGACTGAGACTGTACAATGCACAGCTCAAGGGAGGCCCAGTGAAGCTAGGTTTCCTGATCAGGAAGTTTTTCCGAAAATGGTTAAGTGTGGGATCAGCGAGATTGATGTGAACAATGATGAACTTTGACTATGATCACACACTTTGAATATTTGACGACACGACAACATAGATCATTTGAGCACATGACCAAATCATTTCCCTCCATGCGATAGATTTACAACAATTTATGACAAGTGCGATACCAAATATGTACTTTATGGCGACTGTGATGACACTTGTGCAACAATGCTCAAAACTTTGGAAATGAGTGCGTCGGGTACTCAGAAGGTTAGGAAAACTCATTTGCACAAAGATGACCTCTTAGAACCACCAGAATGAGATTATACACAGGATATGACAATAAACATGCTAACAGACGAAACTTTTCCCATCTTCCAAAGGGGAACATAAGACTCTAAGAAAACAAATGGAATGAGTTTCAAATTTTGTGACAACAACCAACAAGATCAAGGAAGGCTCCGAAATTGGGTATAGGCCAAAATTTTGGAGGGTGTTGTAGAAACTACAACAAAATTACACCATGAGGAATTGTTTTGGATCTAAACCAGTTGATTATAGTTTGAAATCCATGGGAGGGCTCATTCCAAATCCTTATGGGCATGCCGAGTCATCCTTGTATATGTGTCCCCAGTTGGTGAAGCATTCATGTATATTAGCAATCAAGGCATCGCACCTACATATGGTCTGTCTCTTCCATTTAGTGGAGCATCTAGTGTACATTATGATATGATGTATTCAGGAGCATCTACAATACCTTACGACTATGGTTCACATGTCACCCCAAGTGGTCTATATGGAGCTTTTCATACGTCATCATCCTATGCATATGGAGTGGTTATTCGTATAGGTACTAGGCATGGTGTTGGCCACTATCATGGATGGGTATGGCGTGGAAATGCCTATGGTTGGGCTGCTTTGTGTTTGAGACTTTGATCAAACTTTTGGATTTCATCCTGAATGGATCCAAAAGAATAAAGAGGCACTTGGAGGTCACTTTAAGTGACCTCCATGTGTCATTGTCTAAAAACCCAAATAACACTAAGGCTTGTTGTAACACCTCCCACACACTTATGTCATCTCAGGTTGTGGCAGTACTACACTTTGACCCATCTCTAAGGTATATTATGAAGATAGGGTTACAACAACCTCTTTTCCTCAAAGTCTTATAATCCTAAAACTAATTCCATCATGATGTTCAGTTCGTTGAGACCTTTTTGACGATATATATTTTACCTTAATCTGAGTTTGACATAGAAAATTATGCCCTTTAGAAAATTTTCCCATTAAAAGAGGCCATGTCATCACGAGAAATCTGTGGCATGCTCATGGCCCCGCCTATCCCACGTGGTGCCACACCATGACCATGTGGGGTCCACAGGTCACCCACATCACCACAAATCAGGTTTCTCTTCAAATCATAGTGTAATGAGGTTTGACCGAGTGCCAATGATCTAAGACTGATATCGACCCACTTGACAGCGAGCCCCTCATCACCGAGCCTATCAAAAATTTCCCTATCATAAAACCACTTAACTCTTCCAAGTCCCAATGGCCCAACGACTGACATCCTAGTGGGGTCCACCTGGTACACGTCATCTCGACATTGGGGTCCCGCCTTCAGATCGATGCATATTATGAAACACTCTATGGATAAATCGTCCAATACCAGTGTTAGTATAATCACTCTTGGTTAGTACCAATCACAATCATTAATTTACTTAATTATGATTAGTGCTCATGATTAATAAATTTATTTTCTAAGAAACTCCTTCTTTCCTGTTTTAAGACTTTTTCCCAATGTGACACCATACTGACACCAACCCATCTTTTAGTTTTCTTGGTACTACGTTTCTAATTATAAACTTCCTTAGGTCAGTATTCCCAAGGACCACTTGCCTTGGTACCATGTTCCTTGGGATCAACACCCTAGTACCACATTCCCCAAGGTCACTTCCCTGGTGTCATAATCCTTGGTACCATATTTACCTAGGATCACTTTCCTCGAGTGCCATTTCCCTTGGCCAGTACTACATATCCCTTGGCCGACATTGTATCTCCCTAGTACTACAATCCCCAGGGAAATATATTTAAACATTAATCACATAAATATTAAACATTGATTAAAAATTAATTAAACATTGGTTAAGCACTTTAATGAAAAGGATTATTAAATTAATCCATGCATGTTGTTCAACAATTTTTACAAAGAAAACACATTATTTAGAGACATTGTTAATTTCATTAGTTTAAAGAAATTTTTAACAAATTACCATCGCTTCCCTTGTGATATGATCAAACTTGTTCAAAGAGATGAAAACATGAATTCACCACACATGAACACATGGGTTCTCATGATTTAATAAGAATAATTGTTGTCTATCCATCAGACATTGCTAATCCTCTTAACATGCTGAACTAATATATATGGAAATGTTTGCTTTCAAATGAGAGATCATAAATACATATTTTCTCATATCAATCATAAACATAGCATTTAACAACACAACCCATGCATTTATTTAAATCATAGACACACAATATCTCATACTAGTCATAAACATAACAATGAACATCACAATTCATGATTCAAATATGCAAATGTAATATACTTATATGTATGTCTCAAACTAGTTAGCAATTGAAGGAGGGACTTCCACTCACCACCCAACCATAGGGTAGGTACACCACAAATTTCTTACAGTTGACCACCCCTGAGTTAGATCCAATGTCCGAGGAATGCTTGCTTAGGGAATTTACACCGAAGGCCTAGTTGAACACTCAAAATATGGAACCCACTATCTAGGTGGTTTATCAAATGCTCTCTAACAACAAGCACCAATGTGGTTGTTCAATTGTACCTATAGCAAGCACCATGATGATTTAATTATTTTTCCTATCAGTGTGCAACACAACAACTCATTTTTTCCTCTAAGTTCATTCACAAGGATTCACCCAAGGTTATGATGGGTCATTTCTCAATCTATGGATATGGAATCCAATGTCTAGGTGATTTATCGGTTGTATTTTCATAGCAAGAACCACAGGGGTTTGAAGTCCACTGTCTGGGTGGTTTATTGGCTATTTAGAAAGCACCACAATGACCTAAAATTCCTTGTCTAACTGGTTTATTAGTTACTCAACAAGCACAATAGTGACATAAAATTCCCTACCAGGTGGTTTATTAACTATATATCACACACCATAGTGATTTAGTCTTCCACTAAGCCTCCCATGAACCACACAGGCTTAGATAACATATTCCAATGGACTCAAAGAGTTCATGGGGATTGACCCAAATTCACAAAGGTTTAACTCTTGCACAGGGCTCTGCATATAGCTCTAGCATCACTCTGTCTTCCACTACCAAAGCCCAAAAACTTCTACACTCAAATGAACTGTAGCGAGAAATATAAAACTCTTCTTCCCCAAAGAGCCAATGCCAAAATCAACCCATGTGAGAGTTCACTTACCAACCAAAGTGCCTCCTCCTCTTCAATTGTATCTCCCTATATTCTTCCCAACATCTTTTCATATTTGTCTCCTTGATGTGAGAGGGGGATGGGCACAATACTCTACCCCACAACTTTATTCACATTTTAGAACTTGATTGTCAACCAGTAACTCTTCCCCAATCATATCTCATAATTCAATTGTGTGGAAGTGGCTCGATATGGTCTACAAGTGATTAAATTTGGAAATTAAGTTTAGGCTTGGTTCATTCCTTCTTGGCCAAGTAAGAAAGCTCCCTCAAACATCATGATATGAAAGGGCATCTCCTCCTTCAGTCATCAATGGAATTTAAATGTTTTAAATACACATTATATCAACTAGTCGTGGCTCCTGTGTCCACATTGTCCTTACAATCACATTACAAAAGTCAGGGTAAATGAAAGGGTTGCCACACTTAGTATTTGTTGGGTAGCTGCTATGAAAGAAAAGGGTTGAAATGTTGAAGCTCGCCAAACATTTAAAACCACTCTTAGAATTTATCCTTCTTCTCGTGATTCTAATTAGATCTCGGAGGATTGTGAAGTTATCGATTGGACATGTAGTGTACAACTTTAGGGAACATCTCATGATTTTTCTGCTTGTTGGGAATCCTATCACTACTTCAGATGCAAGTTGTTGCCTCCACAATGAAAGTTTTAATTGCCTTGTGACTTTGATATTTCACATGTCAGTTTATTGGGAATCCTATCACCACCTCAGATGCAAGTTGTTGCCTCCACAATGAAAGTTTTAATTGCCTTGTGACTTTGGTATTTCACATGTCAGTCTTAACTATTGTTTGATACATGTTTGATTTGTTGTTTTAAAGAGATAATGTGCACCAATGAGTTTAGACACCTCACTTTACTATTATAATAAGGTGACATTCTTCTTCCCTTTTGAAGGATACTAGTTTGAGATTGTTTTTAATCAAATCCTAATAAAATGATGTCATAGAGTTGGATTTTCATGGATTTTTTCTCCTTTATATTTCATATGCTATTTTTTATGCATCTACTTACGACATCTTGAGTCAATTTTGTACAGATAAAGTTGCCTTCCTCCCTCTTTTTACTTTCATAACTCAATTCTAAAGCAATCTTAAATTTTCGTAGATTTTTAATTCAACACTTATATCAAAGGCTAAAGAGTTAGGTGCTTTTTATTTTTTATTTTTGCATGGTTGCAAATGCTGACCTTTTTAACTCCTAGATACTATTGGTCAATACAATCGTGATATTTTTAGGGCTACATTTAAATGTTGCAATATATTATCAAAATATTATGAGACGATGTAAAGTATTGTGACTGATAAAGGTGCTTTTCATTTTTTTTCAAATGAAAAAAATTATGTTAGTATTGTTCAAAGTTTTTGTATATTTTCTAATATTTCCAAATAAGTTTATTTTTGTACCATTAGTTATATATCTTCCCATATGTTATTTGCAACATTAATTTCATGATAAAATATGCTATTGATTAATATGTGTTGTAATAGATGGCTAATTTGCTAAGGTTTGGTGTGGACAAATATGAACAATTGGAGAAGTTCAACAGACCACTTGGAATATGAAAACCAAGGGTCATAATAGATTGCATAAATATGTATATCATTGTGAATAAAATAAATTCCATGTTTATCCTAAATTATATCAATTATTTTTGTGTTGTTTAACATAGTATCAGAACAGGTAACTTCTTTCCCTGGTCAAATTTGAACCACTAGTTTTGTGGTCTAGCGATTTTGGGCATTTCCTTGTAATTGCGCAGACCTGTCCCTTTGTCATTTGCTTCCTTTCTTGGTATCTGGTTAAATTGTTTATGCCCATTTTTTCAGTGTTATAGGCTACGTACAATATCCTAACGCTCCCTCGACTTAACACACCTGACAATTTCACATCGACCTTGTCTGCCCACGACCAAAGAAACCCTTACAATCCTGGATTATCTTACACATTGATCCTAACTTTCCTATCAATTTATCATATTATTTACTCCCCCATTGCCTAATCTATTGCAACTACGACTATAACATTCAAAAATTTGTATGTTATGGCATCCTATGCCTAGGGTTACACTGCATTTTGTTGCACATTTCCCTTTTCTGACACCTCTGCTAGGAAAATATACTCCAGGTCAAGTTCAAGGACTGTCCAAAGTATCTCAATTATGCATCCATCATATCTACATTCTTGTCCATAGCTTGAGTGCTTCATCATTCTTTCACGTCGTCGTATGTTCAAAGGACAAATATGCTTAATTTGGATCTTGAATTCAGGAATTCCCAAGATCGAAACTGATTGAGATCAATCTCAACAATAAATATCTAGATCAACTTAGTGAGTAAAGTATCAGTGTGGATAAATATAACATTTTTTATTATTTTCTGAGCTATACAATTCAAGAGACTCAAAGCAATTGAAGGACTTTTGAGTTGTAACACCCTCCTCCCACATCTGACCAAGCAACCGACCAACTGGGGCAAACATGCGATGAGAGGCCACTATGATATGATTCGACCTCCTAAGTCACGTTAAGGAAGTGAAACTGATGGAAACACACCATACATACATTTAACATCAGCTTCATGACCCTAAGGAATGAATCCAACACTTCATACAACTTTTCCTTGGGTCCCACTGAGATTTTGGACAACTTAAGCCTTAGTTTCTCTCATGTTATAGGCATGACAACATCAAGAAACCAATAGTTTCTCTCATAGTCTTTCCTGCCAGTGTCTAGAGACCCAATTTTCCAGTGTTATGCCAACGTCCCTAGGATTTGAGCCACTTTTTCAGGCCCAGATCCCAGGTCACTACCCAAAATTTCATGATACATTCAGAACTGTAAAATAACATGGTAATGATAGTACTAAAGAAAATACTTGTTTAAGACCTTGACTGGACCCCTACTAGCCATGACATGCATTTCTTCAAACACATCACAAATATGTAAACTACATGTGTAAATAACAAATCTGAGCATAGGGGTCTCATACTTATCTGAGATTCACCACAAAGCATTGATGCCTCAACACATTAACTACCATTCCATCCATTAGACCACAGATACATTTTTTATTCATATACAAGTAAAAAAATGATCAGAGGCATACATAGTTGCTGTCATAAGACACATACATAATCAACATAATAGGGACAGAAATACCCATGAAATCATAGCCATATAAACCACATATAATCTAGTATAATACTCATAGAAATACAAGGAGAAATAATATTTCATTAATGATGCAAAATCCAAACCCGGGATGGGACTTCCACGTTCCACCCGACCGTAGAATGGCTGAGCCAAATCTCTCTTCAGCCATTCACCCCCATGCCATATTCCAAGCATGAATGTGGGATCTCATAGAACACATCAATCAAAACTCATCCATGGCTTCCAGAGACCATCCACCTCAATCCATCAAACAATGATTCCAACTCATGCTCGAACATCACAAAACCATCATGAGATTAGTCTCTATCCCACCCATCCAGGGCTCCATAGTGTTTTTTCCAACCAAGGCTCTAGGACTAGTAACTCAATCAACAACTATCACCAGGCTCAAGAGTGTTTGTCCAACCAAGGCTCTAGGACTAGTAAATCAACCCACCAAGGGCTCCAAAGCATTTTTCCAACCAAGGCTATGGGACTAGTAACTCAACCCAAGTTTTTACAGGGTTTCAGAGCATTTGTCCAGCCAAGGATACAAGACTAGTAACTCAACCCAAGCTAAGGAAACACGAGAACCAACCAAAAAACACAACAAGGAAATAAACCCATAAACTCTATGGCTATCTAGGAAATGGCAAGGCTAGGAAATCCACTGTCAATCCAGGAAATCCTCCATGCCAATGATAGATCATAACCAAGAAACCAAAAGCGTGTTCCATGCATGTCGAAACTAGTGAGGAAAACATACATGCAACTCGGTACCTACACGCAAATCCCACTGTAGTTGATGACCCCGATGTCCTCTTGCATGCTTTATTGCTCCAAGAATCTAAGTATGCCACACCCTCCAAGAGTGCTCCAAGGAAACTCTAAGTCTCCAAGAATATGAGGGAGAGAGATAATAGAAGAGAGCTCCACCAAAACCTGTCAAAAGCTTACCCACTGATCCTCATAAGCATTTTTATCAATGAGGCCTCTATTTTCTTCATTTTCCATTATTTTCCTTCAATTTCCTCCTCACATGCAACCTGTGACCTTTCAACTTCCTTTTCTCCCAATTTCCATTATTTTCATAAATAAAATGCCAATTAATGCCTCATGCCTTTCCAAAGCCTTAGCCATTTCCTTGGCCAATTTCCTTAGCCATAATAAACTGAATCAACACCCACTAGGATGTTTCCCTCACCATTACACTTGGAATATGTGTCCCATCATCTTGGCCATATATATATATTTTACATGGAATTTTCACCAAGGATGTTACATGAGTGTTTAAATCAGTTAAAAATCATTTATTTTTGGTTACGATTGAAATCAATCTTCATATATGAGGCCTAATACTTACAATAATGTTCATCCATATACCATTTGATGTCCTTGCCATAATATCATGACCGACGTCATAGTTCAAAAGGTGAATCAATGAGGAGGAATACCCCCATTGTAATACATAACTGAAGACTTCTCTCAATGACTCATCACAACAACCCTTTACTTTGTATCTGCAATTTTTCCTTGTATGTACAAGGATAACTAGTTGTTGTTTTGTTAAGATTCTACTGAACATGGTGCAGTCATATCTCATGATGCAATAAAAAAATTGGAATGCAAAGAATATATCGCTTTTAGAAATTTTAATGCTCGATATTCAACTGAACTTTTGATGGTGAGGCAAGCATATCATATTTGGTCCAAAAAGTCTCTCAAAGAAGACATGGTTGCACATACAAGTTGCAAACTTCCGTGAGCTACTGGTAGCACTTGAAAGTTCATATCAATATGAAGGTTCATAAATGGATATGTGTCTTACAAGTTATGAAGAAAAGAAATTAAATGACTAAATATCAACGAAAATATAATTGCGAAAAAACTTATTCAGATAATAAGTACAAGGAACAAAGCTCACTTGAATGATGTATGATCTATCACCACCTTCTCATTTTATTTCTCTGAGCATTATCATTTCGTAGTGTGGAAATTGGTGGTTGATTGGCATATTATTCTGGTGTGGATCTACAACAACACTCTGCATTTGGTTTTTTATCGCTCCTTTCAAGGTGCATTTTGGTTGAAACTAAAAATCTCCATTTGTTGAGCTTGAGTTGTTTGAAAAATGACTAGAATTGGTGAAGTATTAACATTCTTGAAAACTCTGATACATTATTCTATTCATGATACAATACAAATTAGAAAATCCTCTCTTGTTGACATTGCAACTTGTTTGCAAAATGCATAAGACATGATTGATTTTTTGTAGTTTGAGTCACAACTACAACAAGATGAGCTACAACAACGTAGTCATCATTCTGAACTAGATTTTGTTCAGAACAATCCTCTGTTTGAGAATGAGATAGATTCCCATCAACAACCAGAAATTGATCAGATCATTGACCCCATATCAGGAGCATACTTGCATAAAGATGCAAAAGTTCAGGTTGCACTTCCCAAGCCCATCAGCATACCTTGGGAATAGCTTGTAAGAAAAAAGCATAAAAATAGTCTTAGATATGACAAGGATGTGTCCTTTCATATTCCATATTATTCAAACCCCATTAAATTTCAAAGTGTTGGGTTTCTACATGATGGTTCACCATTACTTGTTCCCAATCTTGCTCTACATTCACAACAAAATTAAAAATACCAAAACTGTAATCGAGTTGGTGATCTGAAATGGAGCAGATTAGTAATGTCGTGTTAATTCCCCATTCATAATAAAACCCAAGATGATTATCATTTGATTTTCAAGTGCTTAAGGCCAAAACTTTTGCTTAATTAACAAATTCACATGAGAGTTTCTTATGTAAATGTTTTGAACAATTTAACATAAAAAAATTTGCAGAAAAACAACAATATAACAATAGTGAACATTAAAATACAACACACAACAAGCACATGATAAAGGAGTTCACCCCTCCTGGGCTACGTCTCCTTGGTCAAGCTTCTAATGGCTTGGCCTCTCTATTATGCTCAATTCACAACAAAAGTGTGTTTACAATGCTCAAATGCCTTTGAAACCTGTCTCAATGAGTTTGAAATACTAAAAAATGCCTATCTAGCCTCTTTTTGCATCCAATTTGGATAAGAATTCAAGAATTTATGACTTCTCCCATTTCCTCCACTATTTGTTCCCCAAATTGCTCTAAAACCGACCAAAACCCCCTTTTCCTCTCAAAAATCCACTAATGGAGCAAAAAATTCGTCGTTCGGTGGGCTAAATCCCGTCGGCCTTCTCGTAATCATAATCGGCTAAGCGGTAGGCTCTTAACATTGCAAAACATTGATATGCGGTGTTGTGGACCCAACGAGTTGTTAAACCATAGTATATAACCTCCCGTGTCCGGAATCCACCACTTATCTAAATCGGCGATCAGCTACGGGTGAAGGTCTTGTTTACCCGATAGAACACTACGATTACAATTTCGCGGACCCACCATGGTATTAAAATGTGGCATATAAACTTATCGCGTTCAGGGTCTATCGCAATCGGAACTCCACTTTTCCGGGACCAATTCTTGTTGCCGATGCGATTGCGATATGTGATTACATTGCATTGCAACTTCAACCTTGCCGCAGATGATAATATGTTCACCGATCCATCTACTGCTGCGATATGCGATTTGTGAGGGCCAATGGAAGGCTTCCACTTAGTGCCTCCTCATTCCCTGAAGACCTTGCCACACCATCCCAATCCTGCAATGTAGGCAAGTCAAACTTGAGCTTTGACTTGCTCTAACTTCTGCATACGAACTCGTATTTGAGTGATGTTCACACCGTTGAATTCAGAATGATGAGCTCTTCAATCTAGAGCTAAGTTTGACAAGATTTTTACACTTTGATTTTTGAGTATAATTCTGAGCACTTGATCACCCCTCCCCACTGGAAGCCTTTTGGACCCAAAAAGATTTATATTTAGTTATTGAACAGATGAGGGTACTGTTCCCTCAGCTTCTACACTTCAATCCATTTTTCCTTTGATGGATGTGTACCTTTGAGACCCACCTGAAGATAATCAATACTTCCCCTTTTAGTTGTCCTTGTCCTTTTGTCAAGTATAGTGTCTTGCTGAAGCACATCAAGGAATTCTAGAGAAAAGTCTTCAATAGATGGAATTTGAACATTCTCTCCTTGATCTTCAATCAAAGGAGGTTCATATAATCTCAAATTTTCAACATTAACAATGGAATAGATTTGCATATATGAAGGCAAATCAAGCTTGAAAGCATTATTACCAATCTTTTCCAGAATTTTAAATGGACCATAACAAATTGGTTTAAGATTTTTACCTTCACCTTGAAGCCTTTTCTTGCTAATGTATAGGCAAAATTCATCACCTACTTGAAACTGATGATCCACACGATGCTTATCATGCCTTTCCTTATACTTGCCTTAACTCTTTTCTAGTTGTTCTTGAACTATTTAGTGAATCAACTGAATTTTCTCAATGAATTTCTTTGCTTTTTCTAGTCACTATGTCCATCTATAGCTACATCTTTTTCAAAGATGAAATCCAAGGCGATTTAGGCAAATAACCAAGACATGCCTCAAAAGGCGAAGTTAGAGTAGAAGAGTGTTTTTCTTGGTTGTAAGCATGCTAAATATAATGAAACCGCTCATCCCAAAACTTAGGATGTTTGCTGCAATATCCTATTAGAAAATGAATAACTGTCCTATTAACCACTTCATTTTGACCATCTTTTTGCCAATGAAAGGCTGTATTTTTCTTCAATTTAGTGTCCATTAGGTTCCATAAACTTGACCAAAAATTCCCAACAAATCGAGAATCACGATCACTTACAATAAATTAGGCAATCCAAAATGAGCCCATACATTTTGAAAGAAAAGTTGAGTTGTTTGTTCAGCTGTAATTTGTTTTTTACAAGGCATTAATATGCACATCTTGCTGAACCTATCCATAGCTACATACAAATAATCATGACTTTTCATTGATAAAGGAATACCTCCTACAAAATCCATGGAAACACTTTCCCATGGTCATGAAGGCATGGAAGTGGTGTGTACAATCTATTACTAGCTTACTGACTGCACATAATGAACAACCTCTGATAAAACATGACACACTTTCAAGCATATGAGGCCAATAAAAATACCTCTGAAGATTTGCCACTATTTTACTTACACCGAAATGTCCAGCAATAATAGAAATGTGCGCTTCCCTTGTGACATTTACTCTTTCCCCCTATGGAACACAAAGTTTTCCCAAATGATACAACAGATTATCATGAACATGCTAGTCTAATTTCTCAACTTGGTGGCCTTGACTCAAGTTTAAATATACCTCTTGAAAGTTAGCATCCTATGTGTATTGTTCAACATAAATTTCAGGCATAAAAGAATTATTCTTGAGTAAAATGGCTACATTTACAACCAGTCTAGAAAGCATATCAACAACTTTGTTATAAATACCTTTCTTCTACTTGATTACCAAGTGGAATTGCTGTAAAAATCCCATCCAACTAAAGTGCCTTGACTACTGCAATTTAGTTTGAGATTGCAGATATTGAAAAGGTTGATGATCAATGTGGATAATGGTTTCTTTTCCCATCAAGTAATGCTTCCATTTCTTCACACTTTACACCAATGTGTAAAGATATTTATCATACATAGGATAGCTAATAACAACACCATTAAAAATCTCAGAATGAAATGAAATGGGCTTACCATGCTGTAAAAGAACTACACCCATGGCGTAGTTACTTGCATCTGTTTGTATTTCAAAGGATTGTTTCAAATTTGGCAATGCTAAAACTGGGGCTGCACTGATCTTTTGTTTCAAAGCATCAAATGATTTTTGTTGTTTGCCTCCCCACTGGAAGACAACCTTCATGCTGGTCAACGCATGTCGTGGAGCCGCTATGGAGGAGAAATTGGAAATGAACTTCCTCCAATACTTCCCTACTCCTAGAAAACTCCTTACTTCTGTAACTGATTTGGATATTGGCCAATTCACAATGACTGAAAATTTAGAGGGATCAATCTTCAACTCACCTCCTCCAACTATGTGGCCAAAATACATTAAGGTTTTTTTTCCCGAATTCACATTTAGACATCTTCAAAAATAACTGTTCTTTTCTCAAGACATCTAACACTTTCCTAACATGCTTGACATGCTCTTTTCAAGATTTGTTGAATATCAAAATATCATCTAAATAGAAAATTACAAATTCATCAAGAAAGGATCTTAAAACATCATTCGTAACGCTCATGAATGTAGCTGGAGCATTGCAAAGACCGAAGGCATAACCAACCACTCAAACAATCCCTGTTTGGTTTTAAAAGTAATCTTCCATATGTCATCCTCAACTATTCTTACATGATGATATCCACTTCTCAAGTATAATTTAGTGAAATACTTTGCATTTTTCAACTGATCTAGAAATCATCTATTATGGGTAGTGGGTATTGATTCTTTATTGTAATCTTATTTGAAGCTCGATAATATACACACTATTGGCTGCTCGAATGGTTTATTTATTAAACAGTCGAGTACCACATTAAATTGTCAACCCGGGAAAGTCCTTTTGTCTCAAAGGTGACTTCGTACTGTATGCACTTAATTCTAAAAGTATTAAAAGCTGTAGTATAACTGAATCTACTTTTTATCAAACCCTTACTCTGTGTTACAGTAGTTATGAGCTATTGCACAAATGAAATGAAAGTAATAAACTAAAGGTAACAAATATGCTAAAAGAAATGATGGTTGTCTTGTAACAGAGGATCAGGACCCTATCCTCAGGGTAAGGATGTTCAGCACCTGCCCCTGTGATCAATTTACCAATGCACACTGCAATCCCTAATCACCGGTGACACACTCTTGTACAACGCCAATTAATTTAAGAAAACAGAGTATCAGCAAAGGGAAATATCAAAAGCAATGCCACACAGAAGTCACACACACACTCAACAGAAAAGAAATGGGTGAATCTTGTGAAGAAGGTGGGCCCTGTCCCTCTCACAAGATTCCCCAAGACACAGATACTAAGTAAAAATGTTCAGGACAATGCTTTATTCATCTGCCAAGATGTCAAGTTACAGTAGAGGTTTAGGCTTGCTCTGTAATACAGTACCCTTATTATCCCCTTCCTTACTGTAGATGTCTCCTCTTTATAGAGGAGACATTTCTTACAATAGATTGTCGCTACCCGTTTAATTGACCTTTTTGTACAAAAATAAGAAATGCTATTACAACAGTATGTGATTTTATCATATCGGATCCTTTTGTTGTTGCACAGCTGACAGATTTCGACCATCCCTTTGATATCCTCGTACAATCCTTGGCTGTTCCACCATTGTTGCTGATCTGGTGAATCTTAACTGTTCCCGTAAAGCTCTCATGCTACTCCTGGTGTTCCAAGATTTGCAACTGTGTTTTGTCAATTTTGGGCAGTGGCTGATCATGCTATATCAGCATCTGCAACGTATTGTTCTGGCCGCTTCAGACAGTTACTGCTCCTGCTGGCCAATTGTTGTTCCAGATATCTCGGCCATTTGCAAAATGAGGATTTACCTGGTTTAGTCAGTTGCTATTTCTGGTATGGCAGCAACTACGCAGTTGTTGTTTCTGGTGTTCCAACAACTGTGAATTATAATTCTGCAGGCTTTAAACAACTTAGTCAACTTCCAAGGATTAATTATAAAGATAGCATGAATATTTGTTGATTAATTAAACTTATAGTAAATGAGGAGAGTTGCTTCATACCTTTGGAATAATCAAGTCAAAATATTATCAAGGCTTTCAACTTATGGGCTAAAGAGGGTAATATAATAACAAAATACAAGGTCAAAAGTAGACAATATGGAGTCCTAACATCCCCCCCAGCTGAGATGGTTGCATGTCCTCATGCAACGTTTATTCTGAAACGGAGTCGGAATACTGGGATGAAGAGTGTAAGTGGTTGATACAGTAGCTAAAGAAGGTGTTGTCCATCTTATTTTTGAACCCACAGACATTCTATATTTGCTGCCATACTGCCACCTCCTCCTTTTTGGTCAGTTTGTAATGAGCCTTATATTGCCGACCAGGTATCCACAAGAGTGGAAAATGAAAACAGTACCCAATCCACTTTTCAGCACACTGTTCCATACATCTGACATAATAGGGAATTCGTGACATTGCTACTGGAAGATTGAGGGGATTGTAAGGATGATACTCCTGTCTCTCCTTCGGACAATGCTCCCAAAATAAATTGTTTGCTTTGATGGCCAGATCTCCCTTTGTTTTCACGTAACGTTGGCAGTCCTATAAGACTGATGTTTTTAGTTGCCTCATATGATCAAGCATGCCGGGTTTAGTCAGATTCTGTTGATGTTGTGCAATAAAGAGGGCTGCATTCTATGGTTCACTTCAAATCCAGAGGAGGCAATTCTGCTCATTATGTGTTGCAGACATAAAAGCATTTTTCTAGGTGAGTTGGTTGGCAAGGAAAGAGATGAAAGCCCTTATTTGGATATCACCAGCGATGGGAAGTATATTCATCACTCTATCTTCAGGCATAGCCTCATTGTGAAGATAGAGTTCACAGAGCAAATTTTGATCATTATTTGGTGCTTCTGTGAATGTTTCAATAAATTGATCAGGTCTAGCAACTTGATAAGGTCTTCCATCTTTGATTGCCTTTATTTGTAAGAACGCTAAGCGTTCTCTTAAAAATGTTGCATAGTTGAAAGAGGGTTTTCTTGTAGCCAGTACCCTCTGGACCAAGTCAAAGATATTGGACAACCTTTCTTTTAATCTCCTGTTTTCTTTGCGTTGAGCTCGGAACTGTTCAAGTGCATCCCAATTTTTGTATGCATAGCTAAACCAGGTTGACTTTTGCTGTTGGAATGCTTTCCCTTGTGAAAGCTCATATTCTGTTCTCCATATGTCCTTTAGTTCTTGAAAACTAAAGGTCTCAGTATGAGCATTGCTGACACTGGGAGATTCAGTCTGTGTAAATGCATCAGTAAAGGATTTCTGCTCTGTAATGGTTTGGATAGGCCGGGGTGGTTTTATATCCTCCTCTATAATTCTTGAGGGGCCTGCTGGTTCTTGTGTAGCAGCAGGTTGTTCAGTTTGTTTTTTTGCCATTCTGTTGTGGCCAGCAACAACCCCCCCCTTAGTTCATTTAAGTGTTGACCAAAATACTTAAATGAATGGGGACCCTTAGTTAATTTTTAGAAAAAACAAGATTTTCCTTCCCTCAAGATAAGGTTACCATCATGGGCTTAGGTAAGTCTTTTGAACATTTTAAAACCTAAGTCTATGATAAAGAGAAAATCTTTAAAGTTGCGTTGCAAAAGATAGGAAATACCTCCATTTCTCTTTAAATATCGATATGCGCAAAATCCTCGTGTTAAGAATGTCATCGCGTCGCAACAAAGTAATCCTCATAAAGAAAAACTTAAAGATTCACCGATCTGCGATAACGTCGATCGCAAGATCGCATATCACAGAAATGAACCGGCAGGATTTGGCAAACATCAAAGTTCTGCGATCTGCGATGTTGTGATCGTTGCGATATTACAACTGTGCGATTTGCGATGGTGCGATTTGCGATGGGGCGACTTGCGATCGCGCGCTATGGAAGCTTACGTAAGCAAATCATAAATCACTTCATTACGAATCCTTCGGGCATGCCATTCAAAGAAAAGCCACTTACCATAATCTGACTCGAAATCATGCGCTTTTAATGATAGTAAATGAATTAGTTGTCAGTTATTAAGTGAATTAAAGACGTGTGCCTTTGTAAAGATTTACTTCACGTAAGGTGGCATACTCGATACATCTGTTGCATTTAAAACTCTCCCATCACCTTTCTGTATCAGTCATTTCCATTTCACTCGTAATTTGCAGGAACGAAGAGCTAAGACGATTCAAACACAGACGCAGGAAGAAATGGGAAAGAAACACAAAGCTCAAAGCTCCGAAACAAAGGAAAATATGAAGGAGATGGCGCCTTTGTATACAGACACAGCCTGTAACAAAGACGTGGGAATATCAACATGGGAAAGCATGTACAGGCTGCTAGAAGAGGAAAATCCCAGAATAATGAAGGTTGCTGCTTCCGCGGGCTCGCACCGCTCTTCTGAGGCATCCTTAGAGGACCTAGCATGTTCATTTCTTCACAGAATAGCAGCAAGGCCCAAAATCCTACCATATACGGATATGATCAAGTGGATACTGGATGATGTAGACATGAACAACAGACAATTCAAAGTTCAAGGACACGGACTCATCGGATCGTTTTCCGCGCAAGACTTGAAGCTTATGTATCATCTTCCTGAACCACAAATGACCTATAATGCTCAATTAGTTAAGAAGTTCGCGGCAGAGAACCCAGACCTATCAAACACCACCAAAGATTGGTCTAGGAAAGAGGAGCCACTCAAAAAGGACAAAAACGGTATGTACAGCACTGGTTCCCTCACCTCTCCATATTGTTTTGCTGCGGCCATGCTCTGTAGGTTATTTTGGATGCCGGATATCAATAAGTTTTCGTCTGAATGGCTACCATTAATTGATGTTGCCACAAACTCCGATATTGTAGATTGGGCCAAAATTCTTTCTGATAATCTTTACACGGCTGTTATCAGTTACCGGTCTAAAAGATCCTTGTCTCAAAGGGTCTATCCTCCTTTTTATCTGTCTACATATGTTATGGATTCTGTTTGTCTTGTGTCTAAATTCCCTACTATGGGTTGGAAATGGACTACCCAAGACCCATTGCCTATCCATGTCTATCATAAGGTGTTATGGGATTCTCAGTTTTCCCCTCACTTCTATCAGATTTGCCACGGGCTTATTTTGCCCTTGTATAGAATAATGTATGATAAAGACCCCCCGAGGTGCTCTCCCGAGGCACAAATCGACATCATCCCCATTGCGAGATGGTTCGGGGAAGAATGGTTTACTTATATTAGAGTTTTTGGAAGCACTGTACCTCCACATGTCCTACCTCTATATATCCCTGATAAACTTTTGGCTCGGGAAATTGCTTATCAAACTTGTTCAGAAGGCGGTCTGACCAAAGACCTAAAAGACAAAAAGAAGGCCATATGGCCTCAATTTCCTGTAGCTTGTGGGGCCTTCTCATTGTTCGATGTAGGACACGCTTTCGGCGAAGTGGAAAATGTGATGTGTCTTCAATTATTTAAATTCCCAGCAAGGCCATTTGACCCAAATGATATTGCCCAAGAGTTCACAACGAACGTCAAAATAAGAGTGTTCTCTGGGAAGAAAGATTTGTTTGATGATCTATTTCAGAATAGAAGTTCGCTCCAAGAAATTTTGCGAGAAGCTCGGTCGAGGTTGTCCCCGGATGACCTCCAAAGATTCATGTTATACAGGGAAAGAAGGCTGGCCAGTATTCCTCTAGAGAAGCTGCGACTGCCTGCTAGAGAACCAACTCCGAGCATTAGCCTCAGCGAAAACTCTAGCACTTCCAAATCTAAATCCAACACTGCGCAAGAAGTTCCTAAGCATCCTAAAGAGTCTAGATATGACCAAGGAAAAAGCGAAGAAACAACTAAAGATACAGCTCAGTCAAGTGCAATGTCTCAACGACAAGTTATCGCCTCACCGCCAAGAGATGTCCCCCCTCCTGTCATCGAAGCACCGCTCGTCATAACAGAACTGGACAAAGAATGGGAAACCTTCAATGAATTGATCAACCTTGAAGGGCAAGCCCTGAAAACACCTGTGAACAATACACAAGTAGTGCAAGAAGTGGTCCCGACCACAGTCAGCAGTGTCATAGAAACGGAGCATTTTCCTATTGCTCCACCTTCTGAGCTTCTACTTAATGTAGAAGAAATTCCCCCACTGGATGTATTCTATAGTCCCCAACACAAAGCAGTTGTAAGGAGGTAGAGGAAGAAAAGAAAACTAGAAAATACACTGCCACAAGATGCCGAACAGTTGGATGTCTTATGGAAAGACCCCAATAATAACCCAACTAAAAACCTCACTAAGCTGTCTCAGATCGCAGGAGCATATGCTTCTGCAACTATTGATAAGGCATCAGAAGTTCAGCAGCTATTGAAAGAACAAGAAGACCAGATACAGCTGCTACAACAATAGTTGCAACAAGACAATGCTAACACTGAAGCTTCCAAACAGCTCGAGAAGCTGCAGGAAGACTTTCAACAGATGCAGATAGGCTATCAAAGAAGTCTCGACGAAAAAGGAAAACAATTGCAGACTTTACAAGAAATGCATAAGGATGAGCCTAAGCTGGCAGAATTTGTTTCAGAAACTATTGGCTTAAATGAGCAACTACTGCAGCAACAGGAAGAGTTGGGACGTAAAATAGCACAGTGGAGTCACTATTGCGATCTGAGCGATAAAATCACCAATTAGGTGGTAGACTTGCGGAGTGACTATGATCAGAGTGACAGAAGGGTGACGGAATATTTAACTTGGCAAGATGATGATGAAGGAAGAAGAGCAGGTGCACCCAAGATAAACGAAAACCATAAAGAACTGCTCTTTAAAAAATGGGACGATCAAATCAGGCAGGCGGAGCAGGCAGCGCAGACAGCGGCTACACAGGCAAGCATTCTCATCGACTGTGTAAATGAAAATTTACACAGAGCCAATTTAATCGCAGAGACCACCCCGGGGTATCTACCAAAGAGGTTACAACTGGAAGCAGAATGGAAGCAGAAAGCGCAGGCAAAGGAGAGAGAAATCCATGCATTAGCCAGGTTGAATTGGGAATGTTACTGGATGTACTTAGTCAAGCCGCACAACCAATGGATGATGGTGAAATGCATCACAAACGCAGGCGAAAAAATAGCACCATCTCTCATGGATGTTGTTTTCGCAGCACAGCTCAGCGCCGAAATCAGTCAACCGACTCTTCTTAAGCCTATGCTGGATACTTGCAACTTTAAGGACCAAGTTCAGAAGTAGCCTTACTTAGAATGTTTTTTTTTCTTTTTAACTAGATTAGAAAAAGGATGGTCATTTGAAAACCGCATCCTAAATTTTGTAATAATACTATTATTAGAATTAGGAAGTAGTATTTTAACCCTTCTCATGCATTTAGAGAAGGGTCCAGAAATTTTTCAAAAACTTGTCCTCAGAACATGCACTTCTGCACCCTCAGAGGAGGTTTTGATGAATGGATGGATCGAGATTTATTAATGTTTGCATTTAATGTCTGCTACTGATGTTGCACTTTTTTACTCTTAGTAGATGTTAGAACAAGTAGAGGTAAATCGTTATTGCTTGAAGCTTATGAGTGGAACCAGTTATAAATGGTACTTTTATCTCTTGACCTGTTTCTGTTCATATTCTTAAAGTGATATGTAGTTTTCAGTTGTTTATATGTTAATGCATGAATGTGTGGGTTACCATTTGGCACTTCTGTACGGTGGAGTCATTTATTTGTGCTTGATATATGAATAACTTAGTATGCAATATGCTGTTCACAACTGTTTTGCTTCACTTCTTACGCAGAATGGTTTATCTTAATTGATTTCTATTCTTATGATAGCTAAATGATCTTTATTACCAGTTATTGTTCGAAATCTTTTTAGATCGCATAACAGAAGAAATACACCCCGGGTTAGCATAGATTAGATGTGTTGTTTCTCATTAGATTACAGTAGCATAGAGTTAATTTAGAAGTTTGATTTAAATTAGATTAAAATAATCTTAGATCAACATCATCCAACTCTACACACACACACACACCCCTTAGATTGGGAAACTGGTCCCATCATCCCCAGTCGGACCCGCTATACCAAACGGATAAGGAGCTGCCAACCAAGGTCCGGACCGGGTGGGTATCCCCCTTGTTGTCGACCCGATTTTCGGGCCTTCAACATATTTTGGTGCTAGAAGGAGGGCCTGAACATAGTGTCTGTTGGAATGATTTTCAATTATAAGATTTGAATCAGGATGGCTGCTCGTAAAATTCCTATTTGGAGTTGCATCCGCGTTCCTACCTTTTCCACACTCCACCAGAAGTGGTAAGACTCTTGTCTCAGGTAAAATTCAATGGTAAGAATAATTCTTCTGCCTTTAATCATGCTCTTCAATTTATTCAAAGAGTTTCAAGTTCTGATATTCAGAGAATTGATGAAGGCATTTTATGCAGAATTTTCACTCTTACATTCACAGCGGAAGCTAGAAAATGGTGCAAAAACCTCCCAATTGCATCAATTCACAGCTGGGACCAATTTGTCAAGGCTTTCATTTTTGAATTTGATTGTTATGACTATGACTAGGTATATGATGAAATTGATTATCTACGGAAACAAGATGAATTTGCTAGGGATTTTAATATGCGATTTCATCTTAATTGTCTAAAGTATGATCTTGAAAGTGAATTCACGGATGAAGAATCTTCAGATTATGCTGAATATCCCCTACCTCCTGTGACTGATCAAGCAGAAATTAGTTCAACCTTTGTCTCATTTTCTTCTAACATGAATGAGGATTCCAAATTGAATATACAAATCAGCCATGATGAAGAAAGTCCCCAGAGCCTGGGAGTTATGCATGCTCTAATGCAAGAAGACAAAAGCGAGAATGCTGGAGGAAAGTCTACCTTGGAACCAGAAGATGACTTTGATACAAGGTCAGATAATATCATTGCAAATCAACAAATGCAGGTGCCAAGGTTAGAACAACAAACTATTTCTCTTTCAAAAAGTATCAGTACACAAAGGTATGATCTAAAGCCCGATGTCTATGATGAATCTGATGAACAAAGATTTTTCCATGACGTTTTCAAATGCATTGTTCCAGAATCGTATTTTTCTCTTTATCCTGATGTTTTTAGTGATGATAATTTCTCCCCTCTCAATATTAAAGATATCTTAAGAAACACAGAGGATTATTCAAACAAACCATCATTAGGTTTTCAAGATAATGAGACAGTTATAGAACATCCTTCGGCCATTTTTAAACAAGAACCACTTCACCTTCCTTGTCTGAAAATATATGACGAAAAAGAGAAATCTAGGGAAACCTGTAAAATCATTTATGATAGCTACTTTGACAACAATGATGTTTTTGAGTTGTCCCAAGCGACTCAACTAAGCTCAGATAATGAGAGATATCCTAATTCAGAAATCATATCAGTCAATCCTCATCTCGAAGTAAAAGATCATTTGCATGATTTTACTATCCAAGGTAATGTCCCGATCTATGATTCATATTATGATGAAACCTCCAGGCCTGCTCACAATCATAACTTATCTTCTGATTCACAAGACGGAATTCGAAGTTACTCGGATCCCATAATTCTGGCCAGTCCTTGTGAGAAGCAAGATATTACAAGTAAATCCCAGTTGTGTTGTAACACTATTTGTACAGATAATCATCCCTTTCTTTCTCACTTGCACCCATTTTGTACAAAATCGGATTTTGTTTTAAATTTTCAGACTTTCGATAGATTATTGTGGCATGTTGAGCATCTTATCAAAGAACATTCGAAAGACATGCCACCATTCTGGAAAGATAAGTTGTGTCAAGGAAGTGTAGGAATTTCTCAATTTCAAGATCAATCAATATCAGACTTTCTTAAGAAACTCCTTTGGCATCCAGAACACCTCCAACCAAGGAAAGTACCTTTCGAAACTAATTGGCCATTCGCGCCAATTGACAAAGATCTTTCTGGGAATTTCCATCTATTTTGCATCGAACCATTTAGTGATTTATATATGGAAAATTTCTTTTCAAACAAGATCGCTAAAAGCTTAGCTTTAACAAACAGTATGTTACAAGCCATTTAAATTAAAAAATCATATTCACAACCTGGCTTATCATCCTTCCTATTACGAGGTCATCAATCCATAACAGAAGCTCATCCTAATTTTTATGATCCAATAGGTATCCAGTTGGAAAGAAGTTTTCGTGAGAAAGAAATGTCAGACAGAATTCCAACTGAGGTCATGCATTCTTATTCCACATCCAACATTAATAGTCCAAGGAAAATTAGGATCCTAATACTGATGTTTGGAAGTTACAAACGGCTAGGAATAAAAATGAAGAGATGGTTCCATTGGAAATATCATTTCACCTAGCTAATTTTCTGTATATAGCTAGAATAGGAGTAGGAGTAATTTAGTTAGGTTGTTAGTTTTGCTTTTGATAATTGATAGGCAAAATAAAAGAAGGGATTATCCCTATTCTATACATAACCCTAGAAGATGTCTATCTCTCATAATAGTCAAATATTGTCCCCATAATAAAGTTTGCTATGGTTAACAGCATTTGACATTTACTAAGGATACCTTTTCTCTGTCAAAAATATCAAACTTCTGCTTCTATGAACAACAAATCTTTTGAAAGCTTAATCTTTATTATCATTAGAACTTTAACCCAGATATGATGCTAGTTTCAACTCCAAGAAATCTGAAGAAAGCCACCTCAGTAAAGAAATTGTTTTATGTCAGTACAATGAAAGGTACCAATAATGAAATAAAGATTCTCTATAGAAACAACCATTTCCAAACAACTCTATCATTGTCGTCCAGAACTTTCTTAAGGAAAGGAAATTTGACTTCCTCCCTGCTAAAGGAGATCGCAACATTCAAAGGAACAACCCAAAAAGAAACACTATATCTCAAAGAATAAGAGGTCTCATCACGAGCCGGCTTATCATGATCATAGATATTATAACTTGCTGACTTTGCCAATACTGTCTACCAAAACAGGGCAACGACTCGAGATTGTTGCAATCAAAAGACAAGGGGTCTCATCACGAGCCAGCTTGTTCAGCAAAAGTGTAAATCAAGTGAATGACTGTGTCATAATTTGGCCACCAAACCAAGACATTGTTCTTTAGAGAATAAAAAGGAAAGAGTGTCAAAATGGATTTTTCTCTAAACAAAAGTTGTAAATAACCTTAAGCAGGATAAAGGATCATTACTGGGTAATAGGTAACCCTGTCGAGGCTATGGACGCCTGCTGGTAGCAGAGGTTCTACCTGCGACAAAGGAGCATATTTAAAAAAGGCTGCTACACAGGGGAAACGTTATTTTATGTTTTACAAGACCAAGTAATGGCTGATGTAAATGCAAGGACAAAGCTAAAGGTGCAGCTAATCAAAATAGAAAGGGGTTGAAACAAAACATCATTGACAGGTTGAAGTATGATATGCTTTATCTTTTTATAATAAAGTTTAAGTTCTCTGAGAATTTTTTTTTCAGAAGTTTGAAAGTGTCAATAAAAGATCAGAGATAACTGGTCCTCCCAAGTGAATCGCCAATTGTTGTGGCCAGCAACAACCCCCCCCCTTAGTTCATTTAAGTGTTGACCAAAATACTTAAATGAATGGGGACCCTTAGTTAATTTTTAGAAAAAACAAGAGTTTCCTTCCCTCAAGATAAGGTTACCATCATGGGCTTAGGTAAGTCTTTTGAACATTTTAAAACCTAAGTCTATGATAGAGAGAAAATCTTTAAAGTTGCGTTGCAAAAGATAGGAAATACCTCCATTTCTCTTTAAATATCGATATGTGCAAAATCCTCGTGTTAAGAATGTCATCGCGTCGCAACAAAGTAATCCTCATAAAGAAAAACTTAAAGATTCACCGATCTGCAATAACGCCGATCGCAAGATCGCATATCGTAGAAATGAACCGACAGGATTTGGCAAACATCAAAGTTTTGCGATCTACGATGTTGCGATCGCTGCGATATTACAACCGTGCGATTTGTGATGGTGCGATTTGCGATGGGGCGACTTGCGATCGCGCTATGAAAGCTTACGTAAGCAAATCATAAATCACTTCATTACGAATCCTTCGGGCACGCCATTCAAAGAAAAGCCACTTACCATAATCTGACTCGAAATCACGCACTTTTAATGATAGTAAATGAATTAGTTGTCAGTTATTAAGTGAATTAAAGACGCGTGCCTTTGTAAAGATTTACTTCACGTAAGGTGGCATACTCGATACATCTGTTGCATTTAAAACTCTCCCATCACCTTTCTGTATCAGTCATTTCCATTTCACTCGTAATCTGCAGGAACGAAGAGCTAAGACGATTCAAACACAGACGCAGGAAGAAATGGGAAAGAAACACAAAGCTCAAAGCTCCGAAACAAAGGAAAAGACGAAGGAGATGGCGCCTTTGTATATAGACACAGCCTGTAACAAAGATGCGGGAATATCAACATGGGAAAGCATGTACAGGCTGCTAGAAGAGGAAAATCCCAGAATAATGAAGGTTGTTGCTTCCGCGGGCTCGCACCGCTCTTCTGAGGCATCCTTAGAGGACCTAGCATGTTCATTTCTTCACAGAATAGCGGCAAGGCCCAAAATCCTACCATATACGGATATGATCAAGTGGATACTGGATGATGCAGACATGAACAATAGACAATTCAAATTTCAAGGACACGGACTCATCGGATCGTTTGCCGCGCAAGACTTGAAGCTTATGTATCATCTTCCCGAACCACAAATGACCTATAATGCTCAATTAGTTAAGAAGTTCGCGGCGGAGAACCCAGACCTATCAGACACCACCAAAGATTGGTCTAGGAAAGAGGAGCCACTCAAAAAGGACAAAAACGGTATGTACAGCACTGGTTCCCTCACCTCTCCATATTGTTTTACTGCGGCCATGCTCTGTAGGTTATTTGGGATGCCAGATATCAATAAGTTTTCGTCTGAATGGCTACCATTAATTGATGCTGCCACAAACGCCGATATTGTAGATTGGGCCAAAATTCTTTCTGATAATCTTTACACGGCTGTTATCAGTTACCAGTCTAAAAGATCCTTGTCTCAAAGGGTCTATCCTCCTTTTTATCTGTCTGCATATGTTATGGATTCTGTTTGTTTTGTGTCTAAATTCCCTACTATTGGTTGGAAATGGACTACCCAAGACCCATTGCCTATCCATGTCTATCATAAGGTGTTATGGGATTCTCAGTTTGCCCCTCACTTCTATCAGATTTGCCACGGGCTTATTTTGCCCTTGTATAGAATAATGTATGATAAAGACCCCCCGAGGTGCTCTCCCGAGGCACAAATCGACATCATCCCCATCGCGAGATGGTTCGAGGAAGAATGGTTTACTTATATTAGAGTTTTTGGAAGCACTGTACCTCCACATGTCCTACCTCTATATATCCCTGATAAAATTTTGGCTCGGGAAATTGCTTATCAAACTTGTTCAGAAGGCGGTCTGACCAAAGACCTAAAAGACAAAAAGAAGGCCATATGGCCTCAATTTCCTATAGCTTTGGGGCCTTCTCATTGTTCGATGTAGGACACGCTTTCGGCGAAGTGGAAAATGTGACGTGTCTTCAATTATTTAAATTCCCAGCAAGGCCATTTGACCCAAATGATATTGCCCAAGAGTTCACAACGAACGTCAAAATAAGAGTGTTCTCTGGGAAGAAAGATTTGTTTGATGATCTATTTCAGAATAGAAGTTCACTCCAAGAAATTTTGCGAGAAGCTCGGTCGAGGTTGTCCCCGGATGACCTCCAAAGATTCATCTTATACAGGGAGAGAAGGCTGGCCAGTATTCCGCTAGAGAAGCTGCGACTGCCTGCTAGAGAACCAACTCCGAGCATTAGCCTCAGCGAAAACTCTAGCACTTCCAAATCTAAATCCAACACTGCACAAGAAGTGCCTGAGCATCCTAAAGAGTCTGGATACGACCAAGGAAAAAGTGAAGAAACAACTAAAGATACAGCTCAGTCAAGTGCAATGTCTCAACGACAAGTTATTGCCTCACCGCCAAGAGATGTCCCCCCTCCTGTCATCGAAGCACCGCTCGTCACAACAGAATTGGACAAAGAATGGGAAACCTTCAATGAATTGATCAACCTTGAAGGGCAAGCCCCGAAAACACCTGTGAACAATACACAGGTAGTGCAAGAAGTGATCCCGACCATAGTCAGCAGTGTCACAGAAACGGAGCATTTTCCTATCGCTCCACCTTCTGAGCTTCTACTTAATGTAGAAGAAATTCCCCCACTGGATGTATTATATAGTCCCCAACACAAAGCAGTTGTAAGGAGGCAGAGGAAGAAAAGAAAACTAGAAAATACACTGCCACAAGATGCTGAATAGTTGGATGTCTTATGAAAAGACCCCAATAATAACCCAACTGAAAACCTCACTAAGCTGTCTCAAATCGCAGGAGCATATGCTTCTACAACTATTGATAAGGCATCAGAAGCTCAGCAGCTATTGAAAGAACATGAAGACCAGATACAGTTGCTACAACAAAAGTTGTAACAAGCCAATGCTAACACTGAAGCTTCCAAACAGCTCGATAAGCTGCAGGAAGACTTTCAACAGATGGAGATAGGCTATCAAAGAAGTCTCGACGAAAAAGGAAAACAATTGCAGACTTTACAAGAAATGCATAAGGATGAGCCTAAGCTGGCATAATTTGTTTCAGAAACTATTGGCTTAAATGAGCAACTACTGCAGCAACAGGAAGAGTTGGGGCGTAAAATAGCACAGTGGAGTCACTATTGCGAGCTGAGCGATAAAATCACTAATCAGGTGGTAGACTTGCGGAGTGACTATGATCAGAGTGACAGAAGGGTGACGGAATATTTAACTTGGCAGGATGATGATGAAGGAAGAAGAGCAGGTGCACCCAGGATAAACGAAAACCATAAAGAAATGCTCTTTAAAAAATGGGACGATCAAATCAGGGAGGCGGAGCAGGCAGCGGAGACAGCGGCTAAACAGGCAAGCATTCTCATCGACTGTGTAAATGAAAATTTACACAGAGCCAATTTAATCGCAGAGACCACCCCAGGGTATCTACCAAAGAGGTTACAACTGGAAGTAGAATGGAAGCAAAAAGCGCAGGCAAAGGAGAGAGCAATCCACGCATTAGCCAGGTTGAATTGGGAATGTTACTGGACGTACTTAGTCAAGCCGCACAGCCAATGGATGACGGTGAAATGCATCACAAACGCGGCCGAAAAAATAGCGCCAGCTCTCATGGATGTTGTTTTCGCAGCACAGCTCAGCGCCGAAATCAGTCAACCGACTCTTCTTAAGCCTATGCTGGATACTTGCAACTTTAAGGACCAAGTTCAGAAGTAGCCTTACTTAGAATGTTGTTTTTTCTTTTTAACTAGATTAGAAAAAGGACGGTCATTTGAAAACCGCATCCTAAATTTTGTAATAATATTATTATTAGAATTAGGAAGTAGTATTTTAACCCTTCTCATGCATTTAGAGAAAGGTCCAGAAATTTGTCAAAAACTTGTCCTCAGAACATGCACTTCTGCACCCTCAAAGGAGGTTTTGATGAATGGATGGATCGAGATTTATTAATGTTTGCATTTAATGTCTGCTACTGATGTTGCACTTTTGTACTCTTAGTAGATGTTAGAACAAGTAGAGGTAAATCGTTATTGCTTGAAGCTTATGAGTGGAACCAGTTATAAATGGTACTTTTATCTCTTGACCTGTTTCTGTTCATATTCTTAAAGTGATATGTAGTTTTCAGTTGTTTATATGTTAATGCATGAATGTGTGGGTTACCATCTGGCACTTCTGTACGGTGGAGTCATTTATTTGTGCTTGATATATGAATAACTTATTATGCGATATGTTGTTCACAACTGTTTTGCTTAACTTCTTACGCAGAATGGTTTATCTTAATTGATTTCTATTCTTATAATAGCTGAATGATCTTTATTACCAGTTATTGTTCGAAATCTTTTTAGATTGCATAACAGAAGAAATACACCCCGGGTTAGCGTAGATTAGATGTGTTGTTTCTCATTAGATTACAGTAGCATATAGTTAGTTTAGAAGTTTGATTTAAATTAGATTAAAATACTCTTAGATCAACAACATCCAACTCTACACACACACACACACACCCTTAGATTGGGAAACTGGTCCCATCATCCCCAGTCGGACCCGCTATACCAAACGGATAAGGAGCTACCAACCAAGGTCCGGACCGGGTGGGTATCCCCCTTGTTGTCGACCCGATTTTCGGGCCTTCAAAACATTCTTAGAGGGCCTATTAGTTCTTGTGTAACATCAGGTTTTTCTGTTTTGACTACAACAGGGGGAGTTTGTGAGCTGGTTCCAGTCATCGAAACTTTGACTATCTTGTATCCCACCTGAGTGTAAAACTCACCACACTCACTGCACATATATTCATTGTATTGGCTCTTTTCGGCTGCAGAGGCTACCCATGCTAAGGTGTGCAGATTGAATTCATTTTGATAAGATTCCTTAACCATTATTATCTCCTGCTGATAATCCTTAATTTGAGACTTTAAAAACTCAATTTCCTCTTGCAGGGAGGCTAAAGTGGGCGGGGCTTGTGTATCTGCAGATTCAGGTGGAGGCGGGGGTTGTTGTTCATCATCAATTTGATCATTGGCACCCCCAACAGGTGGTTCTTGTGTATCACCTGTTGGGTCAGTGGCTGGTTCTTGTGTATCAGCCACATGCAGGTCATTATCTTTTTGTTCCCCAACAGGTGGTTCTTGTGTATCACCTGTCGGGTCAGTGGCTGGTTCTTGTGTGGCAGCCACATTCAGGTCATTATCTTCTTGTTCCCCAACAGGTGGTTCTTGTGTATCACCTGTCGGGTCAGTGGCTGGTTCTTGTGTGGCAGCCACTTGCCCAATATCATCTTGGGTGTCTATTTTGGATTTTTCGGCAGCTGGTTCTTGTGTAGCAGCTGCCTCTTTTGAGGAAAATAATGTCACAAAATTGTCAATGCTCTGCATTTCAGCCGCAGAGGGTGAGGGAGATGAATGCTCAGGGCTTGTTAGGATGCGGGATTTCAGGATGATGGGTGGAGAACTAGGGGTAATGGTTTCAGTTGCCACAGACGATCCTGTCCGTCGTCTTGGTAAGGAGACAGGAAATTCAGTGATTTTTCTCTTGCCACTCCTTTCTTTTAAAATAGAAGCGCTATCGGCAATAGCAGCCTCTTTAAGTGAAGCCCTGGTTCTTCTTCTTTTTGGTGGGGTTACAATTTCCTGCTGCTTTTTCCTCTTACGAAAGATGATGGGTTTATTATCATCGGAATCATCAGTGGAGATATGGAGTACAGGGGTGGATGGTTGAGCTTCATTGGGGGATGGGGTCCTCTGCAGGGGTGTTTCTGCTGCTGATTGTTGATTTTCAGCCGCCTGTTGGGAAATTTCTTGGGATATTTGCTCCGATTGTTGGGGAATTTCCTGGGGTATTTGCTCTGGAGGTTGGGGAATTTCCTGGGGTATTTGCTCTGGAGGATTAACGAGGGGGGTTGGGTGGTTTAGAGCAAAGCCTCTATTTATCAAAAGTTGGGCTAAGCGATGGTGTTTCAGGGACAGGAGCTGATGCTTTGCATTTACAGTATATTGTGACGTATTTTTTAGACAACCCAATAGATAATAAAGCATATTTACTAACTGATCATGCCTCAAATGATTCAACAAAACGAAGTCGTGTTGGTAAATTACCTGATAATGACCTTCGCATGTCAAATACTGCTTAACAAACTCTACGACCTTTGGCCATGGTAGTGGTAATGACCGAAGTGCGACCCCTCTGCCTTTGGCTTCAACATGTTCGCCCGATAGGAGAAATTCTTGTTGCGCATTCAGGATAAGATGTTTTCTACTAAACCAACGCATACCATTGGTCGATAACCCAGAGACTTGGGCTATAGCTTCTTCTGTCACTGGAATTTGCACTCCCTGGACGATGGAAAATCCTTCCCTCAAGTTGCATGCAAACTCTAGAACTTGCTGCGAGTTGAATTCCGGCAGTCTTCTGAAATATTCTACCCATCCTGCTTGAAGAAAAATCTGATAGGCTTCCGGGTAGAGTTCCAGCAATGCTATTGAACCAGGTTCATACGTAATTAGATTTCCTCCCATATTTGCTAGTTCAGACACAAACACAGTACAGAGCCGAGTAGTCGAGATCGAGACAGAGTAAACTGTTGCAAATGAGGATATGACGCGGTATAGTACAGTCGAGGTGAGTTAGATAGTACCGGGAGAATTAGGGGCGGCGGTGGTTGACGTGTTTTGTTATCATAACAATATTTTGGTAATCCCCCCAAATCTACGGCCGAATGATCTGATTGGTAGTACAATGATTTCGGTAGTCGTATCAACATCTCCACATTAACTATAATTTAATGCCCACACTTAAACATGCGTACCTTTATATTTACCTTTAGTTGTTTGCGTCACAAAGTCTTATCTTGTCTTTTGCTGGACCAATAATAATTAAAAAGGGTCTGAGCTTATAAAAATACGGGCGGTCTTTATTATTGGCAGGGAGTGGTAATGGGGAAATGTAATTACCGGGGTGCATGACTGGTTCCTTAAATGATGTGTTCCATTAGAATAATGGTTCATTTTTCGGGAACACAAATAAGGAGGTTGATAAAAAAAATGAAAAGGATTGGTGTTAAGTATTAGAATATAGTGTTTCGGCAACGGGAAATGGTGTTGGCACGGAAAGTGGTGTTGCAGCAACGGGAAAATGGAAAGTGGTGTTGCAGCAACGGGAAATGAAAAGTGGTGTTGCAGCAACGGGAAATGAAAAGTGGTGTTGCAGCAACGGGAAATGGTGTTGCAGCAATAGGAAGTGGTGTTGCAGCAACGGAAAAATGGAAGAGAAACGATTTACGATCTGAAAAGATGCTCCCAGGCTGCAAAGTGATTCTTTTGGATTTTTCGTTCTCAGCGATCCTCCGAAACTAAAATCTGCAAAATAATTAATTGTAACATGGCAACACTTGACAGGGATTATTAGTTTGAAAAAGAATCTAATCTAAAAATAAATATATAAACAGGAAATTAAGTGCATTAAGGGATAGTAGACTTCCCCAAAAAGGCATAGTGTATCTCTGTCATGCAAGTGGCTTTGAAATCTTCCTTAGAAATAGGTCATTGATACAAACGGAGTCGATACCCATTCACTAATAGTGGTGTTCTGCTATCATCAATCGTTAGGAGTCTGACTGTTCCATTTGGAAAAACAACATCTACTTCATAAGGTCCTAGCCACCGTGTCCTTAATTTCCCTTGAAAGTTTTCAAAACAGCAGTCGTACAGTAAGGCCCAGTTACCTTTTTGGAACTGCTTGTGCTTAATAATTTTGTCATGCCACCTAGTTCTTTGCTGTTGTATCATGGTTATCTGATGGATGGCATCCAATATTTTTTCATCCAATTCCCGAAGCTGCTGCAACCTGGCTGTTTGTGCATCTGTCAAATTGAGGTTAACAGCTAAAGCAGTCCTTAAGGTTTTAATCTCAAATTCCACAGGAAAAACAACATTTTTACCATAGACCAATTCATAGGGTGAAAAACCGGTAGTGTTTCTCCAAGTGGTTTTGTAAGCCCATAATGCCTCAGGCAACCTTTGAAACCAATCCCTCCTATTCTCTTTGACTGTCTTTGTTAAAATGGCTTCTATGACCTTGTTTGTACTCTCTACTTGCCCATTTGCTTGGGGGTGATAAGGTGTATTCATCTTATGTTTAATGTGATATTTCTGGAGCATATCTTTGAAGCCATGAGAATTAAAAGGAGGTCCTCCATCTGTGACTAGCTCTCTAGGAAAACCAAACCTAACAAAGATTTCTTCAAATAAAAAGTTTAACACAGATTCTTCATTAGCTTTGATAAGTGCCTTAGCTTCTACCCACTTAGTCATATAGTCTGTGCAAACTAGTATATAAACTCTTTGATTGGATGGAGGATTGATGGGACCTATAAAATCTAGCGCCCATCTTTGAAAAGGTTCAAGTATTACCTGGGGATTAAGAGGCATTTCATCCCTATGATTAGGCTGGCCCATGCTCTGACAATTATCACAAGCCTTGACATATTTCCTTGCATCCTTAAAAAGTGAGGGACAATAGTAACCCATTCTGAGAACTTTATGTGCTGTCCTTTTGTCTGAAAAATTCCCTCCACACGGGCCATCGTGGCAAGCCTTTAGTATATCATAAATTTCATCTTCTCTAATGCATCTTCGAATTTCTTGATCAAGTCCTGTATGAAAAAGACACCCACTTATCCAGTTGTACCTAGCACTTTGCTGAACGATCTTCCTTTTCTCTCTATGCGATAGATGTGATGGTAGTTTTCCTGCAACTAAATAATTGGCAATGTCTGCATACCAAGGTGAGTGAGTAGATACTGCAAATAAATATTCATCAGGAAAAGAATCATCTATTGGAATGCTTTCATCAGTCTTTATTCGAGAAAGAAAATTAGAAACTACATTTTCTTTACCTGGCCGATCTACAATTGTGATATCAAATTCTTGTAATAATAATAACCATCTGGTAACTCGAGCATTTGTAACTGATTTGTTCATTAAATATTTAATGGCTGAGTGATCAGTGTGCACAAAAGTAGTATAGCCGGTAATGTAATGTCGAAACTTGTTAATAGCATAAATGACTGCTAAAAATTATTTCTCGGTGACTGTATAGTTAAGTTTAGCAGGGGTCATATTTTTGCTAATAAAATAGATTACATAGGGAATATTGTTCTCTTCTTGACCCAAGACAGCTCCTATTGCAGAATCTGAAGCATCAAAGGATATATGAAAGGGGAGTGCCCAATCAGGTCCTCTTAAAATGGGAGCTGTAAACAATTGATGTTTGAGTTCATTAAATGCTTTTTGACAATCATCAGTCCACTTAAATTCAACATTTTTCATAAGTAACACAAACAAGGGAGAAGTTATCTTAGAAAAATCTTTAATAAATCTTCTATAATATTCAGCATGTCCTAAAAAACTTCTTACATCAGTTTGTGTTTTTGGGATAGGCAAAGTTTGAATTACTTGTACCTTAGCTGGATCAACTTGAATTCCTAGGAATGAAATGAAGTGTCCTAAAACAATACCCTGATTCATCATCATATGACATTTTTTAGTACTTAAGGCAAGATGTGCTTCTATACACCTTTTAAGTACTTTTCAAGATTTTCTAAGGCATCTTCAAAAGTCACACCATAAGGAGTAAAGTCATCCATAAATATTTCTAAGGAATCATTAAGCATATCAGAGAAAATTCCTATCACTACCCTTTGAAATGTTGTTGGGGCATTACATAGTCCAAATGGAAGAACTTTATAGGAAAAAGTTCCCCAGGGGCTAGTAAAAGTGGTCTTGTCTTGATCTTGGGGTGCAATCTTGATCTGATTATAACCACTAAACCCATCCAAAAAGGAAAAGAATTTCTTTCCTACCAAATTATCTAGTACCTGATCAATAAATGGTAAGGGAAAATGATCTTTCTGAGTAGCCTTATTCAGAGCTCTATAGTCCACACATACTCTCCATTTTCCATTTTTCTTAGGTACTATCACTAATGGTGAAACCCATTCACTATCAGATATAGGATATATGAATCCTGCATTCAACAGTTTTTGAAGTTCCCCTTTCACAATTTCCCTTAGATTGGGATTCATTCGCCGTTGGGGTTGGCAGACTGGGCGGGATCCTTCTTTGATATAAATTCGGTGAGTACATAATTCAGAATAAATTCCCTTCATATCTGTGTAATCCCATGCAAATGCTTGTTTATTTTCGTGGAGTAACTTCATTAGCTGTTGTGTTTCAGCATCTGTTAGTTCAGGGTTTATATTTAATGTTTTGCCAGGCTCAATTTCGACTGCTATACTTTTGGAGGGAGTGTCAGCTAATGTGTAAGACAAGTTTTCAGTTTTAAGATTCTGCTGTGATTCAGATTCCAAGATTGCAGTCAAGTGGTCATGTAATTCAGAGTTAACCGAAGAAGGTTCAGAAATAAAACTACTAATTAATTCATCTTCGGTCGAATTTTTAAAAGTTAGGGCTTGTCCGACAGTCAAAATGGGTTGAGTTTCATCATCCTCATAATCTAACCATATTGAATTGTCATTGTTAATCATAGGTGTGGCATGAGGGTACAGAGTAAGTTGCTTGGTTTCAGATCCATTAGAGATTGTCATTGATCCTGACCTACAGCTAATGAAGGCATCTGTCGTAGCTAGCCAAGGTCTTCCTAAAATCAACGGGTGACCCCCCAACTTATTTTTGGTCTGTAGTACAACAAAATCAGCTGGGTAGTTCCAAGATTCTACTGAAATTATCAGGTCTTCAATGACCCCTTCTGGTTTAATTGTGGAGCGGTCAGCCAGTTCTAGAATGGTTGGGGTTTCCCTAATAAAAAAATTTAGCTACAATAACTGTGTTGTTTCAAGTGTCATGATGTTTATTGCAGCACCGAGATCTACCAGAACTCTGGAAACAAAGGTTTTACCAACCTGGACTGTAACTGTAGGGTGACCGGGGTCACCATATTTTACAAGGGGATTTTTTTCTGACATGAGAGCAGCAAGATCACCCATCACATGAACTGTGAGGGGGTCTTTAGCTTTTCTTCCAGGTTTCTTAATACAAATATCTTTAACAGTTCTAGCATAAATCGGTACATCTCTTAATGCTTGTAAAAGTGGAATTTTAACATACAAATTTTGTAATTCTCCTAACAAATTAAAAACAGGTGGCTCAAGGGTTTTGGTAAGAGCCAAACGTTCAGGGAATGGTGGCTCTGCTGCTTCAACAGTCTTTTTAGGAGATGTTTCAACTGTTTCGGCGTTCTCTTTAGAGGATGATCCAACTGTTTCAGCATTAGGTGATTTTTCTTTTCTAATTTCTTCTTTATCCGAATCAAAAGTGATGTCATCAATAATAGGTTCCAGTATTCTTCCTGAGCGTAAATGAATGTCATTGCATTGCAGAGGGGAAACTAGTTGGTTTTGAACATCAATTACTTGCAGAGCTTTATTATTATTCGGGTTGGGGTTAGGTTGTACAGGCAGCTGAGGTCTTATTGTCTGATTATTAGGTGGGGCATTTGATGGTAAGGAGAGAGTTTGCTGATATTGAGGTAATTGGTTTGGAAAGGGGATTTGTGGAGCTGTCCAACTTGGGTTCCATTGATAGGGTTGCTGAAAAGCCCAGGGATTCCACATTGTGGGATCAACAAAAGGAGGATTCGGTTGCTGCATGGGTGGGAAATTCATCTGATTGAAGGGTGGGTACTCCATTTGATTGAAGGTTGGGTAATTTGATTGAAAAGGAGGAAGATTATTCCAACGATTAAATGGCACGTTAGAATTCATACCTTGTCCTCGTGGTTGCCATTGTCTTCTCTGTGTGAGGAGGTACACTGCTTCAGCTTCCTCTTCGGTTGGCTGTAGTGCTGCTTTTATTCCTGACAGAGAAGGGCATTGTTGGGTCTCATGGTCCTTTTCACAAATGGTGCAAATTGGTACCTTGTACAGGGGACACTCCCTTAGTGGGTGTTTCTCCTTGCATTTAGAGCAGAAAATAGCCAGAGCGACTTCTGCTTCTGCCTGCTTCTTTTTAACCTACAAAGTATCAATTTGTGAAGCAAAAGAGCTTAACATTTCAATTTTAAATTCTTCAAGTAAGTTACCTATTTCGGCCCATGTTGCTCCTCCACTTGCTGATTTTTGGACTCTTGAATACGTACTATCCTTGCTCCTTGGTCTGTTTGCTGCTCCTCTTGAACATCTTTTACAGAGATCAATAATCTCATCATAGGATTCCTTAGATATGTCTCCTTTCCCAAGCATGTTTAACATATCTAAACAATCATCTCGTACCCCTCTTAGCAGTATTGATTTAAGAATATCCTTACTCATCTCAGGATGATTAAATCGCTGTAAATTATATTGTAATCTTTCCACGAAGTCTTCTAAACTTTCGTCCTCTTTCTGAGTCATTTTGAATAATTCCTCCTTTCTTTCTCTTGTTCGACAATAGTCTTGGTATTTAGCCAAAAAAATTTCCTTCATCTGATCCCATGTTGTAATCACATGAGCTCCCAGGCTCATGAACCATCTTAATGCATTCCCTTTTAATGTAGCTGGAAACAATTTTAATTTCTGAGCATAATTAATATAGTCATAGCTTCTACACAGTATATCGAATTCAAAGAGAAATTCATTAGGATCTTCTGTGGATAACCCATGGAAGTTGGGTAATGCTGAAAGAGGGATATTCTTCATAGGAGTTGCACCTCTGGGGAGGTCTCCAATGGGGAATTCCAGGGTAGAGAGAGAATTTTCTCCCCTTCCCTCTATTCTGCGTCCTCCACCAAACAGTCCTTCATTGTTATCCTCCATTGGTTGTTTCCCTGATGCACTTGCTCGGTCTTCGGAGTTTTCTGTTGGGATCTCAATATCCTATACTGGTTCCTCCACCTTAACTTCCTCTATCCGTCGTTTGTATTCTTCCTCTGGTTCCTCAGTGTAGTCTGATGGTTCTAGAACCCTCTCTGGCCCTACTACTTCCTCTGTCTGAAAATCAGTCTGAGAAGAGTATTGGATCTGTGGCCTCCGAGAGCTTAGCCTCTTGGATGTCTCAGCTTTTGAAATAATATCATCAATAAAAGTTTTTCTTCCTCCTCCTTTGCCTTTTCCGCCTGAATGGTTAACCCTCTTGCGTCCTCTCATGCATCCTGCCTTTCTACAAAAAATAAAAATATGTTAATACCTTTAAAATTTTCAGTCACCTTCCCCGGCAACGGCGCTAAAATGTTGGCTACTCGAATGGTTTATTTATTAAACAGTCGAGTAACACAATAAATTGTCAACTCAGGAAAGTCCTTTTGTCTCAAAGGTGACTTCGTACTGTATGCACTTAATTCTAAAAATATTAAAAGTTGTAGTATAACTGAATCTACTTTTTATCAAACCCTTACTCTGTGTTACAGCAGTTATGAGCTATTGCAGAAATGAAATGAAAGTAATAAACTAAAGGTAACAAATCTGCTAAAAGAAATGATGGCTATCTTGTAACAGAGGATCAGGACCCTATCCTCAGGGTAAGGATGTTCAGCACCTGCCCCTGTGATCAATTTACCAATGCACACTGCAATCCCTAATCACCAGTGACACACTCTTGTACAGCGCCAATTGATTTAAGAAAACAGAGTATCAGCAAAGGGAAATATCAGAAGCAATGCCACACAGAAGTCACACACACACTCAACAGAAAAGAAATGGGTGAATCTTGTGAAGAAGGTGGGCCCTGTCCCTCTCACAAGATTCCCCAGGACACAGATACTAAGTAAAAATGTTCAGGACAATGCTTTATTCATCTGCCAAGATGTCAAGTTACAGTATAGGTTTAGGCTTGCTCTGTAATACAGTACCCTTGTTATCCCCTTCCTTACTGTAGATGTCTCCTCTTTATAGAGGATACATTTCTTACAATAGATTGTCGCTACCCGTTTAATTGACCTTTTTGTACAAAAATAAGAAATGTTGTTACAACAGTATGTGATTTTATCATATCGGATCCTTTTGCTGTTGCACAGCTGACAAATTTCGACCATCCCTTTGATATCCTCGTACAATCCTTGGCTGTTCCACCATTGTTGTTGATCTGGTGAATCTTAACTGTTCTCGTAAAGCTCTCATGCTGCTCCTGGTGTTCCAAGATTTTCAATTGTGTTTTGTCAATTTTGGGCAGTGGCTGATCATGCTATATCAGCGTCTGCAACGTATTGTTCTGGCCGCTTCAGACGGTTACTGCTCCTGCTGGCCAATTGTTGTTCCAGATATCTCTACCATTTGCAAAATGAGGATTTACCTGGTTTAGTCAGTTGCTATTTCTGGTATGGCAGCAACTACGCAATTGTTGTTTCTGGTGTTCCAGCAACTGTGAATTATAACTCTGCAGGCTTTAAACAACTTAGTCAACTTCCAAGGATTAATTATAAAGATAGCATGAATATGTGTTGATTAATTAAACTTATAGTAAATGAGGAGAGTTGATTCATACCTTTGGAATAATCAAGTCAAAATATTATCAAGGCTTTCAACTTATGGGCTAAACAGGGTAATATAATAACAAAATACAAGGTCAAAAGTAGACAATATGGAGTCCTAACACACACATGCACCAGGTTCCATCTTTCTTGGGTACCAAAACAATTGGTGAACCACATGGTGAAGTAGAGGGATGAATTACACCTTTATCCAAAAATTCTTGGACTTGTTTCTTAATCTCTAAGATTTGCAAAATTGACATTCAATACATACCAATGTTTGGGAGTGGACAGTCCTGTTGTAGCTGAATTTCATGCTAAATTCCTCTTTTTGGTGGCAATCCTTTTGGTTCTTGAAACATGTCCCCATATAGATTGACTACATCAACCAATTTAGCTTTTAGCTTCACATCATAGCCTACAAAGGATTCCTGCTCCGACTCATTCTTCTGCTTGATTATAAGAAGCATGAGACTCTTGTTGGAATTGACTAGTCGCTGCATTTCCCCTGCGCTCGCCAAAGACAGACTAAGCTTTTTGCGATGAGCTCTCACAATTTACTCCACTTTGTCTTTGAACAAATGATATTTGTTCTCAAATATGTGGAAAATGACTTTCCTGTCATACATATACGGGCTTCCCAACACAATCCCTGATATATCCAATGGCACAACGTCTAATTCAACTTCATCAATGAAATTGGCGGTGGTTGCAAATCTGAAAACACATTTTCGTGTGACCTAAAAATTCGCATCCTTGGTTATCCAACCCAACAGATACGGTTTATGATGAGGCATGGTTTCCAAATTCAATTTCTTGACTAAATCCGCAGAAATTAAGTTGGCCTGAGATCCACTGTCAAATAGCGTATCGATTTTTGTATGCTTGGAAATAAATCAGATATGGAACAACTCGATTCAGTTTTCCTCATTTGAAACATTGTGAGAGTTATTTGTTGCGCTGGTACTTTCTACGGCTTCCTCTTTGCTTTCTTTTTCCACGGCTTTTCCCTTGGTGACCGTGGCTACGATTTTTGTTTCATCTCCTGAGTCTAAACCCAAGTATTTTTGTGCAACAACGTTGGTTTTTTGTTTCCCTTTATTGTTAAATTTATTTGGTCATAATTTTGGATGAAACTTCTAGTAATGCACTCATCATGTCCCTCCTTGGAATAATTCTTGCACATGGGTTTCTCCCCTTCTTTCTTAACAAAATCATTTTTCTTCTGCTTTCCTTTAAATTTCTTCCCTTTTTCACCACTTTGAAATGGATTCTTCTTACCTTCTTCTAGTACATTTTTCCCTCTTTCTTCGAGGTGTGTAGCTTGAAGATAGACCTCATTAAGATTCGTGGGATTGAACCTGAGAATGGTATGTCGAATATAGCTATGCAAACCTCGTATGTATTTCAGCAAGGTATCTTGTGACTATAAGTCCACTCTTAGCATAAGATCTCTTTTCCTAAACTCTTGAGTATACTCTTGAAAATTTTGACCTTGTAACTGTCTGAAATTTTGCCAATTCATGATAGCTTTTTGCATATGAGCTAAAGGGTAGAATTGTCTTTTTATAGTAACAATGAAATGAAACAAAGTAATAGAGATATTAGCATGTTTTTTGATCTCATTTTGAGTCCTTGATTCCCACCATACAAGTGATGCACCCTCCATTCTCAATGAATCCAACTAAATTTTTATATCATCCTCTTGAAGGTTCTGAATTCTATAATACACCTCCGCTGAAGAATCTAGTTATCCAACTTCTCTGTATTAACTTCTCCATTGTACATAGGCAACTCAAATTTGATATCAAGCTTCAGAATAGGTTATTTACCAATCCCTTTTGAAGAATGATGATGAGTATGAGTAACGGTGGTATTTGTGGAAGAGGGTGAAGATGCTTTTGAAGAAGAAGATGAAGAAGATGGTGGAGGTTTTCCATTCTCATTACCTCTTTTTCTTTTATCTTCTTTTTCATTACCTCCACTTGAAGAGCCTTCTCCATTAGGAGGCTTGGAAATTTCTCCTTGCAACCTGTTATTCCTCTCTTCATATAGGACCTTAACCATCTCTATCACATCAAAGGAATCCTTTCTGAAGGTCTTCTCATCTTCTGTCATGATAGGTTCTCCTTCATGAGACATAATCTCTGGAGACTCAACTGTAAAATTCTGCAGCTTGAGGCTGTACTGGTGTAGAAGACTTTGGAAACCTTGCTCTTCTTCCACTTGACCCAATTTCAGGGCTTTCAACCAGTTTCCCTTCTCCTCTTTTGAGTTTTAACCTTGTAAGCATGACATAAACTTGCAAACAATTAAATCCTTCTTTCACTAAGAAAATCTAGTAAGCAAAAACCAATGCTCTGATACCAACTTGATCTAAAATGGAGCAAATTAGTAATTTTGTGCTAATTCCCCATTCAGAATAAAGCCTAAGATGCTTATCATTTTGTTTTCAAGTGCTTAAGGATTCAAAACTTTTTCTTAATTAACAGATTCCCATGAGAGTTTCTTATGTAAATGTTATGAACAATTTAATATAAAAACATATGTTGAATATTAGAAATATAACAACAACGAATATCAAAATACAACACACAATAAAAACATGATAAAGGAGTTCACCCCTCCTGGGCTACATCTCCTTGGTCTAGCTTCCAATGGCTTGAGCCTTTATTATGCTCAAATTACAACAAAAGTGTGTTTACAATGCTCAGATGCCTCTGAAACCTATCTTAATGGATTAAAAATACTCAAAAATGGCTATCTAGCCTCTTTTTGCCTCAAATTTGGATAAGAACTGAAGAAGTTATGACTTCTCCCAGTTCCTTTACTATTTGTTCCCCAAATTTCTCTAAAACTGACCAAAAACCCCTGTTGGCCTTATCGCAATTGCAATTGGCTAAGTTGCGGACTCTTAACACTGCAAAATGTTGATATGCGGTGTTGCGGACCTGACGGGTTATTAAACTGGAATATATAACCTCCCGCGTCCGGAATCCACCACTCATCGCAATCAACGATCGACTGTGGGCGAAGGTCTTGTTTACCTGACAGAACACTGTGATTGAAATTTCATGGACCCACCAGGGTATTAAACTATGACATACGAATCTATCGTGTCTGGGTTCTATCGCAATCAGAACTCCATTATGTTGGGGCCGATTCTTATTGCCAATGCGATTGTGATATGTGATTGCATCACATCACAATTTCAAACTTTCTGGGGTCGATAACCTATTCACCAATTCATCTACTATAGCAATATGTGATTTGCGAGGGCCAATGGAAGGCTACCACTTGGCGCCTCCTCATTCGCTGAAGACCTTGCCACACCATCCCAATCCTACCATGTAGGCAAGTCAAACTTGAGATTTGACTTGCTCTAACTTCTGCATACAGACTCGGATTTGAGTGTCGTTCACACCTTTGAATTCAAAATGACGAGCTCTTTAATTTGGAGCTGAGTTTGACAAGATTCTGACACTTTAATTTTTTAGCATAGTTCTAAGCACCTGATTAGTTGGCCATGTGAAAGATCATTATTTTGATCTTCATCTGTGTGAGAATTTCATAAAAATACTAATCGTTCAAATATATGCTTCAGAAACAAGCCTCCTGTAAGAACAAAGATTCACCTTAGATGGATGGCTTCTTAGAAATGGGCTTCAACAACCAAGAAGATATTCCAGTCATACCACATAATTTTTTCTTGAGTATTGACATGTCTCGCAGTTAATATTTCTTCATCTTCTCACCTTGTATCTGACAGGGGGTAATCAGTGTTTATCTACAAGATTCAAAGATACATCAAGTGAGAATGAGACACAACTTGAGCTTGCTACCTAAGCCTGGAGACAGAGTCATCCATATGCAGATTCAAAGTCATACCCCATGAGCATTTTTTTTGGTTGGTGGCCTTCCTTAAACCACCACAGTTTGAGACCTCATTTGTCTAAATTTTTAGACAAATATGGAGAACTTCCTCTAGCAGAAGACTTCAACTTCTTGCCAGATTTGGAATTGTTCTAGGAATTGGATTAAGCGTTCCAGGTTGAGACGTCAATGGTCTCCCTTTTCACAACATTAGGGAGCACTTCCTCTAGTAGAAGACTTCAACTTCTAGCCAGATTTGGAACTGTACTAAGAAATGCACTAAGCATTCCAGTGTTGGTGGTCAACCTTAAACCGCTATCGGTTGAGACCTCAAGTTCTCCCACCTTATACCATCATTTTAGAGAGCATAATCAACCAATTGTTGCCAAGCATTTTATTGCATTTTTTATATTTTAGCTCTCTTCTTGGACTCATATATACCCCTTCAAATTAAGGGTGGGAATGTTGACACCTAATTCGCTAAGCATTGGTGTGGATGAATATGAGCATTTAGAGAAGTCCAAGAGACAACTTGGAATATGAAAACCAAGGGTCATAAGATATTGTATACATATGTATATCATTGTGAATAAAATAAATTCCATGTTTATCCTGAACTCTATCCATTATTTTTGTGTTGTTTAACATGTTGCGTAATTGGTCTCTTGAATTTGACAAAATTTTCTTAGGCACGACATTAACTTATGAGCTTCCTTACTATTCATTTAGTGGAATGTTTTATTGGATTCTTTCTAGCTATGACATGAACATTTTTTCTATGATTACAACATGCTTTGGGGATTCATTATGAATCATTAATTTGTGTTAAGCCAAGGGAGTTTATTAATGGATCATCAAAATGTTTATGTCTTGTTCTTAACCAAAGGGGTTATAACTACCACACAAGTATAGAAAGCTTCATCCTCTATTTTGTTTTACTAAAATCATATCTACTCTTATGTTCATTACATTCTATAATATCTATTTTGATATTAACAATTGTCTAAATTTCAAAATTTCATCAAACAAAATTGATAATTTCTAAACTCTAACCTTTGAATTTTTTTCCTTGCTATTTGTTTTTTCTTATAGGTGTATGATTTGGACTTATGTAGGAACGCAAAAAAATACAGATATAAATATAAACACAAAGATGCAACAAAAAATAAAAATTCATTTCATTAATATCAAAGAACTGAAATATGTTTACAAATAGAATGGAATTAAACTAGCTCGTGTGATGGTAACTGATCTCTGAGAAGAGATGTGGTGGCTAGATGCCTATGAACTATATTACAATGAGGCTTAAGGGAATTTTTATTATTGAGCAATAAAGGAAAACCTAAACAACCAAAACCCTAACCCCAGGTGATGAAACACCAAGATTTTGTGGGCCCCATTGGGGTTAGTTGGGAAATCAACTTCCTGGGGTCGTAACTTGGTCATATGATCTTTGTTTGCCACGTACGAGTACTCATTCAAAATATCTCTCTGATTACTACATGATTTATCACAAGCCCTTTCTTATGGCTATGGGCTTATTATGGACCTCAAAAAATATCTGTTTAGGGGGTTAAAACAACTCTGAAAGTTCAGGACCTGAAAATTTGCTAAAAATACTAAATGCTACTATAATAAAGGAAACATGAAAAACTGAATGGAGGTGTAGGTGGAATAGGTGGGTGGCCACCAATATCCACCTCGATCAATCCTCCTCCCTTAGGAAGCAATGGTCCCCATTGCGTGCAGAGCCTCCATGAGGTGAGGAAATTTCAGTTGAACCTGGTCCCCAGTGAACCACTTACCCTGGTGAAGGAGCTAGCCTACTTTGACAACTTGAAATAGCTAGATCCTTTGCTAGCAAGTGTTCTTGATGCATCTTGGGTTGAGCTTTGTTGGTGTCAACTGCTCAACAACATCAGATGTGTCCAATAGTGGAGGAAAGTATGGCTGAAACTGCTCCACATTGAATACTGGGTGTAGACCAAGGAATGATGGAATGCTGAGCTTGAAGGCATTATCCCCTACAGCCTTGGTGATGGTGTATGGCCCATATAGAAGTGGAAAAAGCTTGCAGTGGGGCCCAACAAGGCGCTTCTTCTGTAGATGTAACCAAACTTTGTCGCCCACTTGGAACTTATGTGCCACTCGATGTTGATCATGACACTGCTTGTACTTGAAATTTTCTCTATCCAATATGTCATAGACCTGCTGGTGGATGTGTTGAATGCACTCGATGAAGCTATTAGCCCAATCATCTTTGGGCCGGACATGAGCCAAATCTGCTTGAGTATCTGCAAATGGTATGGACACATCAATGGGGCATAGTGGCCGGAATCCAAACCCCACCTGAAAGGGGATGTGGCCATTTAAACTATGGAGAGATCTGTTGTAATCGTGCTAGACATAGGGCATGATTTCATTCCATGTACGTGGATACTTTGAGTTATACATGCACAAAATGTGCACGATCATCCTGTTGAAGACCTTGGTTTGGCCATCAGTTTGGGGGTGGAAGGCCGTGGACTTAGTGAGCTTAGTATCCAACATCGACCAGAGGCTTGATCAAAATGTATTCAAGAAATTGTTGTCTCGATATGAGACAATGGATAGTGGGATTCCAAAATGTACTCACACTCATTCAAATAAGATCTTAGCATTGGCTTCTACTGTGATACTCTTCTTGCAGGCTGCTAGAATGACTATCTTAGAGAATCTCTCAATGACCACAAACACGTAGTTGTTGTCATGCTTAGTAGAAGGAAGGCCTAATATGTAATCCACGAAGATGGATTCCCAAGGCTGAATAGGAGTAGGAAGAGGAGTATAAAGGGATTTCTTCTTGATTGTTGGTTTGGGAATGGCATAGGCAGTGCAAGATATGATGTACTTCCCAACATCCTGTCGAAAGTTTATCCAATAAAAATACTTTTGTAGCACTGCCACTATTTTCTCTACTCCAAAATGTCTGGCGACCCAACTCTAGTGCGCCCCCAAATCATCATGGAAAGATCACTTGTAGGAACAAATAGGTGTCCCAGGTGGCATAACAGTGTGCCCTAGAGGTGAAAATATGGAACTTTCTTACCTTCCAAGAGCATTTGGTATGCGTTATTGAATTCTGGATTACTCTTGTAAAGATGTGGTCACCTTGAAATCTTGTGTCCACAAGAGTTAAGAACAGTGGTTAGCGCCATAACCTATGATTGGCTGAGACATGATGAAACATTATTGGTGTTGCCTTTCTTGAACTTAATGTTCAAATGGAATTGTTTTAGACATGTGGCCCATTTCTAATGGCGATCATTTTGCAACTTCCCTTGTGTCTGTTTAAAATGCAAGAGTTAGTGGTCTATGTGGATGATCATTTCCTTTGGATACTTTCAGACTGTATCTGAAAGTGTCTCACTGTGATATGCCACCGGATGCCCCGTTGGGTAAGAACTGCACCAAAAACATAGTCGGAGGCGTCTATGTGAATTTCAAATGGTTGTCGCAAGTCTAGTAATGAACCAGGTGGATACTAGTCGCCACGCATCTATTCCACTTGGACCCCCATCATTGTTTCTTTCAGTTTCCTTAATTGTAGCACAATTTACTAATTTTGGTAGTTTTTCGAGTCCTAAACGTCCAAAGCCGTTTTGAGGCCCTAAACAACATTTTTTTGGAAAATAACCCATGGAGAATATGAATATATAACTTGATATTCATTGTCAGAAGGTGTATTCCTCAGATAGATCTTTCTAACAAGGTATCGTGTGCATCAAATGAAGATTGTATGTGAAAGTTATGACCCCAGGAAGTTGATGTACCATTTTACCCCAAAGGGGCCCATAGTTTGGCATTTCATCTCCTAGGGTTAGGTTTTTGGATGTTTGAGGTTTTTCATTGTTTCTGAATAATAAATAGGCCTTCAAGCCTCATTGTAACATAGTTTAGAGGCATGCAACTGCCACATATCTTCTCAGAGATAAGCTACCATCGTCTGACCTAGTTTATTTCCATTCTGTATGTAGGCATATTTCAGTTCTTTGATATTAACTAAATGACGTTTTATTTCTGCTGCATATCTGTGTTTATAGTTATATCTATAATTTGTTGTGTTCCTGTTTAAATTTGGATCAGTGGTATCAAAGCAGTCTTCTCTTTCTCGATTGGGGTATAAGGAGTTATGGCTCGATTTGGTTGAACCTTTTCAAGATCAACCTTGCAAACCCCGATGATCGCCCATGGGGAAGAAAAAAAAGACGAGGGAGCAAGAGATCCTATCAAAATATTGCTTGAGGAGGCCCTCGAGAAACAAAGGAACGCGATGATGGATAATTTTTTCTAGATCCTCCAACGATTTCCCACCGACAACACATCCACATCCAACAACGACTCTGGAGGTGCCACTCCTTTTAAGGTACAAATAAACTTTGACATTCCCATATTTGAGGGCCAATTAGATGCATACGTTGTAGCTAAATGGTTAAATAAGGATATTTTTATGTTCATGATTTTTCTAGTTGGGAAAATATTTCTTTTGCTGTTTTCAAAGCCGCCCCCCACATCAAGCACTGGTGGCAAACCTACTATGAGCAGAAGGATGAAAGTATGCCCTCACTTTTTTCAGCCACACCCACTTGGAATTCATTCTGGGACACCATCAAGGAGTAGAACTATCTTATCAGGAGTTATGAGGGTAAATGCATAAAGTGAACCATGCTACGACAGGGAAGGGACCAAGAGGTACCATATTTTACCAATGTTTTTCATACCCTTCTCACAAAGTTGGGTGTCAAGGATTCCGAGAAAAATTTGGTACTCAAGTGCCGCGACTACCTACATAGGTACATCTAGGATGCAATGGAGTTCCTGGACATCTCCTCACTCGAAACGATGTACCGATACGTTGTCAAGATCGAGCATAAGCTTAAATTAAAAAAGTGAGACTTTGGATCTGTGAATCCGAAGCAAGGGAAAGGTGCCCACAAACCGCAAAATAAAGGACAAATCCAAGGCGGGACAGCCCAAGACAACTTGCTAAAGCCACAAGTAAAGAACAACACTTAGAAGCTGAAGAAGGACATAGGAAAGTGGTGTGAGTTCCATAAGAGCTCCACTCACAACACAAGTAAGTGTCGGGCCAAGAAGTCACTGGTGGCCGAGATGAAGGCTTCTGAATCAGATGCATGTTTCGACTCTAAGTCAGAACCCAACAAGGGGAATGACAAAGGGAAGTAGATTATCGATGCAGATCCCAACGCCATCGTTGCCACCATGAAGATCTAGAAGGAGGAACTTGAAGATCCAGAGGAAGAGGAGCACCTCTTCCACTCCCAGATGTGGGTAAAGTGTTCCCTGCTATAGTGTATTATCGACAACAGGAGCCAAAAGAACTTCATTTCACTAGAGGTCATGAGGCAGTTGGGCTTACCGACCACAACACACCCACAACCGTACACCATCAGGTGGCTTCACCAAGGATGATATTTTCGTGTCAGCTAGTAGCGCCACATTCCATATAGCATCAAGCCCTTCACGGATGAGGTATTATGTGATGTTTCTCCTCTTGATGTTTGTGATGTATTATTAGGCCAACCATACTTGTGGAAGCAACATGTTGTGTATGAGTCAAGGCCTCGCGCTATTATTGTTACCTTGGCAAATAAGTTGTATAGGATACCGAAAGTAGCACCACTTACCGCCATCTCTTTGGTTATTGTAAAACAATGCAATAAGCTCATTTCCAAAATTGGGAAATTTGTTTTCCTGATGATAATCCCCCAGGGAAAAAATAAGACGATGGCCACAATCTCTAGACAAGGACCCTCCACACGACACCAATAGCTGGACAAGGTCTTGGAGGAGTTCAAGGACATCTTCACCTCCCCCGCAGGGGTGCCTCTGCACTATCAGGTCAAGCACTCCATTGATCTAACCCCAGGTGCGTCGTTGCCCAATGGACCAATCTATCGATGCTCGATTCTGGAGAACGATGAAATCAAGAGGCAGATTCAAGATTTGTTGTAGGAAGGTCACATCTAGGCCAGTTCATCGCCGTGTAGGAGCCCGATCGTATTGGTACAGAAGAAGGATGGGACTTGGAGACTCTGTATTGACTATCAGGTGATGAACAAGATCACTGTCTGGAATAGGTACCCAATCCCATAGATTGATGACCTTCTGGACCAACTCAAGGGGGAAAATATTTCAGCAAGATCGACTTGAAGTCCAGATATCACCAGGTACTAATCGAACCCTCTGATGTGTGGAAGACTACCTTCAAAGCTAAGGATGGCCTTTTTGAATGGTTGGTTATGCCTTTCGGGTTGACGAATGCTCCTGCAACCTTCATGAGGCTGATGGATGACATCTTATGGCCATTCACCAACTCATTTGTAGTGGTATACTTGAATGACATCCTGCTCTTCAGCCAAAGTTGGGAAGAGCACCTCCACCACATCCGACAGGTTATCCAAACACTGTGGAAACACAAGTTGTGTGCCAATTTGGAGATATGCACTTTTGGCATGACCCAGGTTCAGTATCTAGGATACATTATTGATGAATGGGAGGTGCATATTGATCCATCCAAGATCCAAGTCATTCGGCATTGGCAAGCCCCAACCACTCTGACAGAGCTCCATAACTTTTTGGGTTTTTCCAATTTCTACCGCAGGCTCGTGTTGGGGTTATCTCATATCACTTGGCTCTTAAGTCAAGTCACTGAGGGAGGAGTGAAAGACAAATTATTTTGGTCTAAATATCAACAGAAGGCATTCGAAGAGTTGAAACATCGCCTCTGCCCTGCACCAATGCTCACATTACCAGACTTGAAACAACCTTTTGAGATCGAGACAGATGCCTCTGATTATGCTATTGGGGTAGTCCTTAATCAATGGGGGTATCCAGTGGCATATCACAGTGAGACACTTTCAGACATAGTCTTAAAGTATCCCGCTTGTAACAAAGAGATGTATTCCATTGTGCAGACCTACCAACAATGGAAGCATTGCATTTTGGGGAAGGAAACAATCATCCACATAGACCACCGACCCTTGTTGTTCATGTAGATGAAATAGTTCCATTTGAATATCAAGTATCAGAATGGAATCACCAATAATGTTGCAGATTGCCTCAGCCGACCATTGATCATGGCGTTAACCACCGTGCTCAACTTGTTGTGGGAATGAGACTTTTGATTGGCCACTTCTCTACAAAAGCGACCCATAATTCGTTCACACATACCAGATGCTCTTGGAGGTTCAACAAGTTCCAAATTTTAACCTCCTGGATGCATTGTTATTCCACCTGGGACACCTTTGTGTTCCTTCAAGTGAGCGTGCCAAGATGATTTGAGAAGTGCACTACAGTCGAGTTGTTGGGCATTTCAGGGTCGAGAAAACAATGGCAGTACTATAGAAGTATTTCTATTGGCCGAATCTTCGATAGGATGTCGAGAAATAAATTAGATCCTGCACTACCTATGCCATTTTGAAATCGACCATCAAGAAGCAAGGCCTCCATGCTACACTACCTATTGCAAGTTGACCTTGGGAATCCATCTGCATGGATTACATGTCGGGCCTTCCTTATGCTAAGCATGGCAACAACTGTGTTTTTATGGTCGTCAACAAATTCTCGAAGATGGCCATTATGGCAGATTGCAAGAAGAATATCACAACAGAAGCCACTGCTAAACTCTTCTTTGAATGGGTGTGGGTACACTTTGGGATCCCATAGTCTACTATCTCAGATCAGGACAACTGGTTCCTAAATACATTTTGGTCCAGTCTCTGGTCGATGTTGGACACCAAGCTCACTAAGTCCACAACTTTCCATCCCCAAACTCATGGCCAAACAGAGGTCATCAATATGATGATCGTACACATACTGTGCATGTACAACTCAAAGCATCAACACACATGGGATAAGAGCCTTCCCTATGTCCAACACGGCTATAATCGGGCTCTCCACAGTTCGACTGGCCACAACCCTTTTCAGGTGGGCTTCCGATTCCAACCACTATGTCCCATTGATGTGGCCATACAATTTGCAACTACTCAGGCAGATTTGGCTCATCTCTAGTCCAAATCTGACAAGGCAACAGGGAAAATTTTAAGAACCCCCCCTAAATTTATAAATATAATAAATGGGCGAATCTCCATGGTATATAGGAAAAATGGAAGGTGATTTTATCAATAATATAATACGTATATATACTTTTTTGGCGAAGCTCTCACCGGGCATGGCGAATATTTTACTCAATTATAAAATCTTGTAAGATCTTGGCAAGTCTTTCACTAAATAATAAAACTTTGTAAAGTCCTAGTGAATCTTAGCATATGCTACATGCTGGTTTAATTCCCCCATTTAAATAGGCTACATTCCACGTGAATACCATGGGTCAATACCATGTGCCATTTTGGTGAATACCATGGGTCAATACCATGTGCCATTTTTATTTTTATTAATTCTAATATTAGGGTTAATAATGATTTTTTGCATGGTATTAATAACAATCTAGTCCATGGTATTTGTCCCATAGTATTTTGGCCATAGGTTTCACCTAAATATAACCCATTTTTTGAGTGTTCGTAAATATAAGGTGACTTATGGAGTAAATATAAAAAAATGTTTTATTTTTTTACCATACCTCTCGTTTATTTATATTTCTATTAATTTACCATACCTCTTTTACAAATATGGTATTTGGCCCATAGGATTCACTTAAATAAAACCTCTTTCTTGAGTCTTCATAAATAGAACGAGGGTTATGGACTAAATATAAAAAGAGGTTTTATTTATTTACGATACGTCTAGTTTATTTATATTTTTATTTATTTACCATACCTTTTGAGTAAGTATAAAAAGACATTTTATTTATTTACCATACCTCCACTTTACTTATATTTTTATTTGTTTACACCCTTACATGTATATAAGGTGACTTATGGAGTAAATATAAAAAATGTTTTATTTATTTACCATACCTCTCATTTATTTATATTTTTATTAATTTACCATACCTATTTTATAAATATGGTATTTGGCCCATAGGATTCACTTAAATAAAACCTATTCTTGAAAATGGGCGAATGGATTCACTTACATAAAACCTATTCTTGAAAATGGGCGAATGGAAGGTTGTAAGTCCTAATTTCAAGGGCTAAATTTACCTTTTTTACCCTCTCCCTTAAAATAAGGTGGGCTATTTGAGGTGATTTGTAAAAATGTACTATGATACAAAATATTTGCCCACTAAAAATTTAAAACCCCTTAATTTCGCCAAAGGGCGAAAATTCGCCCCTAAAATTATCCTTGCAAGGCAAACAACTTCATTGCTAAAATTCAACACATTCTCCAAGAGGTCCATGACATATTGAATAGAGCTAATGATAAGTACAAGCAGTGACATGATCCACATCAGGTGCCACAAAAGTTCTAGGTGGGTGAAAAAGTTTGGCTACATTTGTAGAAGGAGTGCCTCACTGGGCTCCACCACAAGCTTCGCCCACTCTGATATGGGTTGTACACCATCACCAAGGAAGTAGGGGACAATGCCTTCGAGCTCAGTGTTCCACCATTCCTTGGTTTGCACCAAGTGTTCAATGTGGACCGCCTTAGACCTTACTTTCCACCAGTGTTGGACACATCTGACATTGCTCAACAACTCGCACCAATAGAGTTAAACCTAGACTGCATGGAAAAAGCCACAAATAATCAGATCATGGACACACATATCAAGAAAACCCAATAGCAAAGGATCCAACTATATCGAGTTGTCAAAGCAGGCCAACTCCTTCACCAGGAAAGTGGCTCACGAGGGACCAAGTTCAGCAGAAGTTTCCTCATCTCATGGAGGAACTCAGTGCAATGGGTACCATTGCTTCCTAAGGGGAGGAATGATCTAGCTGGATATTGGTGGCCACCAACTTATTCCACTTGGACCCCTATCATTGTTTCTTTTATTTTTTCAATTTCCTTAATTGTAGCACATTTTACTATTTTTGACAGTTTTTTGGGTTCTGAATTTCCAAAGCCATTTTGAGGTATCAGATAACTTCAGTAGTTGTATTCCTCGGATAGATATTTCTAACAAGGTTTCATGTGTGTCAAATGGAGATCGTATGCCAAAGTTATGACTCTAGAAAGTTGATGTACCAATTTACCTCAACAGGGCCCATAATTTGGCGTTTCATATCCTAGGGTTATGTTTTTGGATGCTTGGGGTTTTCCATTGTTTCTCAATAATAAATAGGCCTTCAGCCTCACTGTAACATAGTTCAAAGGCATGTAGTTGCCAAATCTCTTCTCAAAGATAAGCTACCATAACTCGAGCTAGTTTATTTCCTTTATGTATGTAAGCATATTTGAGTTCTTTGATATTAATGAAATGAATTTTTATTTCTACTACATTTCTGTGTTTATGGTTATATCTATAATTTTTTGCATTCTTGTTTGAATTTAGATAAGGTAATGTGAGCATTGGTGCAAAGAAGGGCGATACTTCAACACAAAAATGCCCTCTATTGGGATTCAGACCAAAATAACTTTGCCTTCACTCTACCCTTGGTGACTTGATTCAAAGGGAAAGTAATATGAGAGAATCCCAACATGAACCAGTGATAGAAATTGGCAAGAATTAGAAAGCTATGGAGCTCTGTTAGAGTGGTTGGGGCTGGCCAATATTGAATAACTTGTATCTTGGCTGGGTCACAATGCACACCCCACTCATTAATGATTTACCCCGCTCAACTTGTATCTTGGTTGGGTCATACCAAAAGTGCACTTATCCAAATTAGCACACAATTTGTGTTGTCGTAGGGTCTGGAGGACATGTTGGATATGGTGCACATGCTCTTCCCAACTTCGGCTGAAGATTAGGATGTCGTCTAGATACACTACCATGAACAATTTGGTAAAGGGCCGGAAGATGTCATCCGTCAGCTGCATGAAGGTTGCAGGGACATTCGTCAACCCGAAAGGCATGACCAAATATTTGAAAAGGCCCTCCTTGGATTTGAAGGAAATTCTACACACATTGGAGGGTTCAATTGGTACCTGGTAATACTTGAACTTCAAGTTGCCAAAATATTTGTCCCCCTTGAGCTAGTCCAGAAGGTCATCAATTCTTGGGATTGGATACCTATTCTGGACAATGATCTTATTTGGCACCCGATAATTAATACAGAGTCTCCAAGTGCCATATTTCTTTTGTACCAAAACGATCAGGCTCCCACAGGGTGATGAACTTGGCTTGATGTTCCCTTTCTAAAAAAAATCTCAAATCTTCCTCTTAATTTCATTGTTATCCATAACAGAGTGTAGTTAAATCAGTTCATTGGGAAGCGACGAACCCGAGATCAGATCAATGGAGTGCTTGACCTAATATTGTAGGGGTACCCCTGTGGGTAAGGTGAATATGTCCTTGTACTCTTCCATGAACTTTTCCATATACTATTGTCGTGAAGAGCAGCCCTGTCTAGAGGCTGTGGATATGGCCACAGTCTTCTTCTGTCCCTGAGGGTGAATCATAAGGAAGACAAATTTCTCGGTCTAGGAAATGATCTTACTGAATTGCTTCATAGAGATCAAAGAGATGGTGGTAGGTGGTGCACAACATGACACTTCCACAAGTATGGTTGGCCTAATAATACATAACAAACTTCAAGAGGAGCAGCATCACACAATACCTCCTCTGTGAAGGGCTTGATGCTATAGGGAAGAGGACACTGTTGGCTGACGTGGAGACAGTAGGCTCAATCGCTTCATGACCTCTACTGAAATGAGGTTCTTTTGGATTTTTCTATCAACAATGAACTACAACAGAGAACCCTTTGCCCACATCTGTGAGTGGAAGAGCCATTCCCCCTCTTCTAGATCTTCAGGCTTAGTCTTTAGGATATTGGTGGTGGAAATGGTGGCATTAGGCTCCACATCATTAATCTTCTTCCCTTTGTCATTCGCCTTGTCAGTTTCTAACTCAGAGTCAGAACTTACGTTGATTTGGAAGCCTTCGGCTCGATCATCAATGACAGCTTGGCTTAACACTCACTTGTGTTGTGAGTGGGGCTCTTATGGAACTCACACCATTTCCCAGTGTCCTACTTTGTCTTCATGGTGTTTTCTTTGCTTATGGCTTCAACAGTTGTCCTGGGTCTCCCTTCCTTGGATTTATCCTTTATTATGAGGTTTGGGGCTCTGTTTAAATTTCTACTCGATCTTGACAACGTATCAATAGGTGGTGCCAAGTGAGGAGATGTCTAGGAACTCCATCTCATCCTCAATGTACTTGTGTAGACAGTCGCGGTACTTGAGTACCAAATTCCACTCATAATCCTTGATGACTAGTTTCATGAGAAGGGTATGAAAAATATCAATGAACTCTGGCACATCTTGGTCCCTTCCCTACCACATCGTGGTCCACATTATGTATTTATATTCATAGCTTCCGATAGGGTAATATTGTTCCTTGATGACATCTCTAAAATAAATTTGAGTGGGTGCAACTAAAAATAGTGAGGATTTCTTCTCGTCCTTTCGTTCACAGTAGGTTTCCCATCAGTCCTTGATATGGGGGGCTAATTTAAGGAATACAAAAGTAATATTTTCATGATTGGAAAAGTCATGAATCAAAAAATATCATTCCAATAGATTTAACCATCTATCTACGACTTCTGCATATCTATTTGGCCTTCAAATATGGGAATGACAAAGTTAACTTGTACCTTAAAAGGAGTGGCACCTCTAGAGTGGCTGTTGGATGAAGATGTGTCGCCTATGCGTAGCTGCCGAAGGATCTCGGTAAAGTTATCCATCATTGCATTCCTTTGTTGCTCGAGGGCTTCCTTGAGCAATATTTTGAAAGGATCTCCTGCTCCCTTGTATTTATTTTCTTCTGCCATGGGAGGTCATTAGGGTTTACGAGGATGGTCTTGCAAAAGTTTAACTAGTTCGAGCCCTAACTCCTTATACCTTGACCTCATTGGGGACATGAAAAGAAAAACAAAGAAAGAGCAAACCGCTCCGATACCACTGATCTAGACTTATGCAGCAATGCAACAAAATACATATATAAACATAAACAAAAAGATGTAGTAGAAAAAAAAAACTTCATTTCATTAATATCAAAGAACTGAAATATGGTTACATAAAAAAGGGAAATAAACTATCTCGGGCGATGGTAGTTGATCTCTGAGAAGAGATGTGGTGGCTACATATCTCTGAAATATGTTACAATGAATCTCAAGGGCCTTTCTATTATTGAACAACAAAGGAAAACTCTAAACAACCAAAACCCTAACCCCAGGAGATGAAACACAAAGAATTTGTGGGCCCAGTTGGGGTTAGTTGGGCAGCCAACTTCCCGAGGTCGTAACTTGGTCATATGATCTCCGTTTGGCACGTAGGATACCTTGTTGGAAATATCTCTCTAAGCATTACAAGATTTGTTGTGACAAACCACTATTACGAACCTAAAAAATGTCATTTAGGGGGTCAAAATAGCTCCGGAAGTTCATGACCTGAAAAACTACTAAAAATAATAAACACTGCTATAATCAAGGAAACCGATGAAACCGTCTAGAGGTATAGGTGGAATAAGTGGGTGGCCATCAATATCCACCTAGATTAGTGTACCATGGACTGGAATGAGAATAGGAGGTTGGAACACAACCCTTCACCTATTACTCCTTCTTCTAAAATTTCTACTAACTTTCTTTTATAGGTGGTTTTAAAATTAAGTTTCAGGGTTAGGGTTATTAAAGAATATTTTGGTAAGTTTTAAGGTTTAGATTTTGAATTTGGGCTTTGATTACATAGTTGTAGCAATGAGCAATAATTTAGATGACCAAACCACTCATGCCAAAGTTTTCTCAAGTCATCATTATGAGAAGTAAAAACTTATGGAAAAGATGATGGCACAAAGTTGTCAAATTTGTACAACTTGGTAATATTATCAACAATTGTAGTTACTAGGACATGCTTATGATTTTTGAAGTCTTTGATTACAACTTGGTGAGGTGAAAACTATATTGTTTTACTTTCACCTAAATGCATGATTTGATACATTGATACAAGACAATAGAAGAGACTTGGAACACATAATGTACCATTAAAATGACCATCATCTAACTGATTTTTTTTCCTCAAAAAAAAATCATAACATTTCATTAATTTATGAAAAGTTTATATTTTTTATGATGCATTTTCATGCATTCTGATAAGCAACTTGAAAATCAGAGCCAAACAAATCAGGCCTTTTACAAGTCCATGATCAAGTATGCATATGCACCATGCAAGGCACATTTAGTATCCACAAATACAAAGAATATACATATCATGTCACTATATTGTAACGACTTATTAAAACATCTACAAATAGAAAAAAAGACAAAAACTACCAATATTTGTGTATTTTGTCATTCCTCCATGCACGGTCAATGGTAGAACTCTTGAATGTCTTCACCAATTTATTCCATGACCTTCCAAATTTCCAAAGCCGCCTCAATTACTACCTTAGATAGGGTGTCCACCACTATATTTCTTTATCCTCCCTGAGCTAGTTCAGAAGGTTATCAATTCGTGGGATTGGATACATATTCTGGACAGTGATCTAATTTGGCGCCCGATAGTCAATATAGAGTCTCCAGGTGGCATCTTTCTTCTATACCAACATGACCAGGCTCCCACAGGGTGATGAACTTGGCCTGATGTTCCCTTTCTAAAAAAAGCCCGAATCTACCTCTTAATTTCATTGTTATCCATAACAGAGCATAGGTAAATCAATCCATTGGGAAGTGACGAACCCGGGGTCAGATCAATGGAGTGCTTGACCTGATATTGTAGGGGTACCCCTGTGGGTGAGGTGAAGATGTCCCTGTACTCTTCCATGAACTTGTCCATCTGCTATTTCCATGCAGAGGAGCCCTATTTGGAGGTTGTGGATGTGGCCACAATCTTCTTCTTTCCCTGAGGGTGAATCATAAGGAAGACAAATTTCCTAATCTGGGAAATGATCTTATTGAATTGCTTCCCAGAGATCAAAGAGATGGTGGTAGGTGGTGCTACCTTTGGTATCATGTATAACTTATGGACCAAAGAGATAATGACAGTGTGAGGCCTAGACTCATACACAACATGACACTTCCATAAGTATGGTTTGCCTAATAATACATAACAAACTTCAAGAGGAGCAACATTGCACAATACCTCCTCTGTTAAGGGCTTGATGGTATAGGGAAGACGACACTGTTGGCTAATTTGGAGATCTCACCCTTGGTGAAGCAACCCGATGGTGTACGACTGCAAGTGTGGGTGTAGTCAGTAGGCTCAATCACTTCATGACCTCTACTGAAATGAGGTTCTTTTGGCTTTCGTTATTGACAATGAACTACAATGGAGAACCATTTTCCCACATCTCTAAGTGGAAGAGCCATTCCCCCTCCTCTGGATCTTCAAGATATTGGTGGTGGAAATGGTGGCACTAGGCTCCACATCAATAATCTTCCTCCCTTTGTCATTCCCCTTGTTGGTTTCCGACTCAGAGTCTAAACATGCATCTTATTCAAAAGCCTTCAGCTCGACCATCAATGACTGCTTGGCTTGACACTCACTTGTGTTGTGAGTGGGGATCTTATGGAACTCACACGATTTCCCTGTGTCCTACTTTGTCTTCATGGTTTTGTTCTTTTCTTACGGCTTCATCAGTTGTCCTAGGTTGCCCTTCCTTGGCTTTATCCTTTGTTCTGTGTTTGGGGGTGCCTTTCCCTTACTTTGGATTCACAGATCCAAAGTATAGCTTCTTCTGTTTAAATTTCTACTCGATCTTGACAGCGTATCGATAGGCGGTGCCAAGTGAGGAGATGTCTAGGAACTTCATCTCATCCTGGATGTACTTGTGTAGACAATCGCGGTAATGATGATGATGATGATAGTGGTTACTGTCCATTGAGACCAAATTGGTCTATCAGACCTATAATTTTCTTAGTTTTTATTTTTCTGGCTCCTCGTCTTTCTTGGCAAGATTGGTGCTGTAGCTTTCTTTTTTTTCTCTACGGTCTTCCAACTTCCTTGATCTTGCATCTCCTTCATCTCTTCTAGTTCTTGGGACATTGGTGTCTTAGCTTTGAGATCTATTGTGTTCGTCCTTTTGAAGATAGTCGGAGAAGAAGTTTGGTCTAGGAGATCTACTTTGCTATTAAATGAAGATTTATTTTGTTTGATATTCGAATCCTCATAACTGTTGATGCTTGAGGGGTTGTCAAGTTCACTTTTTTGTTGTAGGGCGGGGCTTTCTCCCTACTTGTCTTGAGAGTTGTTTCTTTCTTGACTGATTTCTCGTGATTCAAAGTTTTCTCTAGAGTATTCTTCTTTGATGACAGTGTAGTGTTCTTTTTGTGCTCCTTCGCACCATGTAGATCTGTGGTGGTTTTTCCTAGCAGAATTTTTCTGGGAGGCTTTTGGGCAATTTTTGGCTAGATGGCCTGTCTCAAAGCAGGATCAACATTAGAAGAGGACACTTTCATAATCAAGTTTCTAGTTCCACACATAGTATTTACTTGTTAGGTTTATTTCAGCTGGGAAACTAGCGCTGAAGTCCATTTCCACACAAATGCGTGCATAGGTGGTTCTGGCATATTCCTCTATTTCTAGGCACCTGCAGTAAAATTTCCCAATTGCATTTCCAATGGCTTTTAGCGAGGAGAGATTCTAGAGATGCAAGGGTAGGCTTGGAAATATCACCCAAACTGGTGCTGAGGTTATGACTGTTGTTGAGGGATCGAATGATGGGTTCCATCGCTTCATGAATAGGCCTGCATTTTCCCAAAACCAAGGGTCAGAATCTAGAATACATTGTCTGGTTTCAGGATTTTCATAATCTACTATAAAGAAACCCCTAGCACAGGGGTAGATAATAATTTCATCAGAAATGATAGGCTTCCATACCTCCAAGATCCAATTGTGGAGAGCTGTCAGCCGCGGCCAAAAACCATTGAACCAACAAATTAGGGCACTTTCAGAAAACTTCAGAGCCTCATCGAGTGAGGCCTGGACCACCTGGATAGTGGGAGTTGGGGGTTCACTGACGATATGGGCAGGAGCTTTCCCTCCAGAAGTGGATGGAACTAAGCCAACAGCTATTTTCGCGAAGCTGGGAGCCACATTTTACTTGCTCATAGAACCCAACCACAAAGAAATAAGGCAAAGGATTAGATCTATATCTAGCCGCAAAAGATTAGATCTAGAACCCTGCTGCAGAGAAATAAGGCAGAAGATTAGATCTAGATATATCCGCAGAAGATTAGAACCTAGTCGTAGAGAAATAAGGCAGAAGATTAGATCTAGATCTAGCCGCAGAAGATTGAACAGGTGGTTCGTCTATGAAGTTGGTTGTTGCCTTTGATAACCCCACAACGTGATACAACAGAGAGTGCCAAAACACAGAGTGGGAGCCAAGACCCAGCCGTAGAGAAATAAGGTAGAAGATTAGATCTGCAACCGTAACTCCACTGCAGCAGAAAAAAAGAGGCACGAAATCAGGAACAAGACAACTACGAATCCACCTTACTCCAACCCTGCATGAGAAAAGAGGGCCATGAAACTTGAGTACCAAATTCCATTCAATCCTTGATGACCAGCTTCGTGCGAAGGGTATGAAAAGTATTTGTGAACTCTAGCACATCTTGGTCCCTTCCCTACCACATTGTGGTCCAAATTATGTATTTATATTCCTAGCTCCCGATAGGGTAATATTTTTCCTTGATGACATATTTGAAATAATTCTTGCAGCTAAAAATAGTGAGGATTCCCTCTCGTCCTTTCATTCACAGTAGGTTTCCCACCAGTCCTTGACATGGGGGGCTAATTTAAGGAGTGAAAAAGTAATCTTTTCATGATTGGAAAAGTCATGAATTCAAAAATATCCTTCCAACATATTTAACCATCTATCTATGACTTCTACATCTATCTGGCCTTCAAATATGGGAATGAAAAGTTAACTTGTACCTTAAACGGAGTGGCACCTCTAGAGTGGCTATTGCATGAAGATGTGTCGCCTGTGGGTAGCCCCCAAAGGATCTGGGCAAAGTTATCCATCATCGCATTCCTTTGTTGCTCGAGGGCTTCCTTGAGAAATATTTTGAAAGGATCTTCTGTTCCCTTGTATTTATTTTCTTCTGCCATGGGAGGTCGTGAGGGTTTACAAGGATGGTCTTGCAAAGGTTCAACTAGTTCGAGCCCTAACTCCTTATACCCTGACCTCGTTGGGGACATGAAAAGAAAAAGAAAGAAAGAGAAACCACTCTGATACCACTGATCTGGACTTATGCAGGAACGTAACAAAATACATATATAAACATAAACACAAAGATGTAATAGAAAAAAAAAATCATTTCATTAATATTAAAGAACTGAAATATGCTTACATACAAAATGGAAATAAACTATCTAGGCAATGGTAGTTGATCTCTGAGAAGAGATGTGGTGGCTACATATCTCTGAACTACGTTACACTTCGAAATTAACGGGTTTTTAGCCCACGGATACCCAATTGACCAATTAAATCATCGTAACGAAGTTTATCCCTCTTGGATAGATAAACCAGAAGTTTCTTACGTTTGCTCAAAATTTTCCACAAACCCCTTTGGGATGAATAGTCTCTTCCGTGCAATTGCAGATGTTGGGTAAGTCTTAGGACCCGAATGAAGCTCAAGGGCCTTTCTATTATTGAACAACAAAGGAAAACTCTAAACAACCAAAACCCTAACCCCAGGAGATGAAACACAAAGAATTTGTGGGCCCCGTTGGGGTTAGTTGAGCAGCCAAATTCCCGAGGTTGTAACTTGGTGATATGGTCTCCATCTGGCATGTATGATACCTTGTTGGAAATATCTCTCCGAGTATTACAATATTTTTTGTGACAAATTGCCTACTACGAACCTAAAAAAATGTCGTTTAGGGGGTCAAAACAGCTCCGGAAGTTCAGGACCTGAAAAACTACTAAAAGCAATAAACACTGCTATAATATAGGAAACAGATGAAACCATCTGGAGGTATAGGTGGAATAGGTGGGTGGCCATCAATATCCACCTAGATCAGTGTACCATGGTTTGGAATGAGAATAGGAGGTTGGAACACAACCCTTCACCTATTACTCCTTCTAAAATTTCTACTAACTTTTTTTTCTAGGTGGTTTTACAATTAAGTTTCAAGGTTAGGATTATTAAAGAATATTTTGGTAAGTTTTAGGGTCTATATTTTGAATTTGGGTTTTGATTACATAGTTGTAGCAATGAGAAATAATTTAGATGACCAAACCACTCATGCCAAAGTTTTCTCAAGTCATCATTATGGGAAATAAAAACTTATGGAAAAGTTGATTACCCAAAGTTGTCAAATTTGTACAACTTGGTAATATTATCAACAACTGTAGTTACTAGGACATGTTTATGATTTTTGAAGTCTTTGATTACAACTTAGTGATGTGAAAACTATATTGGTTTACTTTCACCTAAATGCATGAATTGATACGTTGATACAAGACTATAGAAGAGACTTGGAACACATAATGTACCATTAAAATGACCATCATCTAACTAATTTTTTTTCCTCGAAAAAAAGTCATAAAATTTCATTAATTTATGAAAAGGTTACATTTTTTTTTATGCCTTTTCATGCATTCTAATAAGCATCTTGAAAATCAGAGTCAAAAAAATCAGGCCTTTTACAAGTCCATGATCAAGTATGCATTTGAACCATGTAGGGTGCATTTAATATCCATAAATACAAAGAATATACATATCATGTCACTGTATTGTAACGACTTATAAAAACATCTACAAATAGAAAAAAAGACAAAAACTACCAATATTTGTGTATTTTGTCATCCCTCCATGCACGGTCAATGGTAGAACTCTTGAATGTCTTCACCAATTTATTCCATGACCTTCCAAATTTCCAAAGCCTGCTCAATTCCTACCTTAGATAGGGTGTCCACCACTATATTTCTTTGTCCCCCTTGAGCTAGTCCAGAAGGCCATCAATTCCTGGGATTGGATACCTATTCCGGAAAGTGATCTTATTTGGTGCTCGATAGTCAATACTAAGTCTCCAGGTGCCATATTTCTTTTGTACCACCATCTTAACATTGCTGCTAAGTGTTCAACATGATCTTCCTAATTCTTAGAATATATCAATAAATCATCAATGAATACCATCACAAACTTGTCTAGATAAAGACGCAACACACTATTCATCAAACACATGAAAGTAATTGGAGAATTAGTTAGACCAAAAATAACTACAAAAAACTCATAATTCCCATACTTGGTCCAAAAAGAAGTTGTATATATGTCCTCTTCTTTGATGTGTACATGATGGGATCCTGATCTCAAATCAATCTTTGAGAACACTGATGATCCCTTCAACTGGTCAAACAAGTCATCAATCCTTGGCAACAAATACTTGTTCTTGATGGTTACTTTGTTCAACTTGATGTAATCAATACATAACCTGAGAGTGCCATCCTTCTTCTTCACAACGACACTAGTGCACCCTAGGGTGACACACTTGTCCTAACGTATCCCTTGTCCAACATTTCCTTCAACTACAACTTCAGTTCCAATAACTCTGGAGTGCTCATTGGAGTTTTGATCTCATTTTTTTAATAGCTGGACTCCACACCCAATGGTTTTGAATATCACCCAACCAATTTATTCCTAGATATAAATCTGGCCATCTGAACTCAATTTCACAAAACCTTCTACTACAGTGACCATAGGGTAGTTGAGTTTTACAAAGAGATCCCTCTCTGGGTTGAAGGGCCAACTTCAACCTAAAAGAGGTTCTAAGGTTAAGCTAGGGTTTTTCCTTGCAACCATGGTTTTCCTTGAGTGATAAAATACTCTATGCACAAAGTTGGGTATGAATGACTATAAATGACATTTAGTGCTCAAGTACCATGGTTGTCTGCATAAATGCATATAGGAAGAAATGAAGTTCCTAGACATCTCCTTGCTTGGTGCAACATAATGATATGCTACCAAGATTGAAAATAAAATTAAATAAAAGAAGTGAGGATTTGGATCCGCTAATCTAAAGCAAGGAAAAGGCGCCCCCAAACCATAAAAAAAAAAGAAAAATCCAAGGAGGGGTGACCTAGGAAAACTCATAGAAGAGGAAATAACAACACCATGAAGACGAAGAAGGACACAAGGAAGTGTTGAGAGTTCCACAAGATCCGCACTCACAACACAAGTGAATGTCATGTGAAGCAGTCACTGGTGGTCAAGCTGAAGGCTCCAGAGTAAGATGCATGTTCCAACTCAGAGTTAGACACCGAAAAGGGGGATGAAAAAGGAAAGCATATTATTGATGCAGATCCCAGCGCCACCATTGCCACCACCAAGGTCTAGAAGATTGACTTCGAAGATCTAGAGGAAGGGGAGCATCTCTTCCACTCACAGATGTGGGTAAAGGGGTCACCATTTTAGTTCATTTTCAACAATGGGAGCCAAAGTAACCTCATATTAGTAGAAGTCGTTAAGAGGTTGGGCCTACCGACCACACACACCTACATCCTGTTGACGGTGCTGGACCCGCCAACATCAGGGGATCTCCCCAATATGAAGTCCCAACTAGATCTCACACCATTTGGTGTAGGATTCCCATCCGGTACAATGGCCCGATTTCCATTATCTTAAATGTTTGCCTCAACTCTTGCTTGTTATCCCAGGAGAGTGGTCTGGTTTGTCTTTGAGTAGCAATGTTTGCATGCCTGGTGATTGCTAGTGCTACTTGTGTCAATTTTTATTTCACCGCAGAGGGAGAGGGTGAGAGTGAGTCCCAAGTTGGATGCGAGGAAGTCCCAACTCTGTTAGGAACACACAACACAACAGGACATGCACAACTTCTGGAGGATCAACCCACAAGGATGTGGTAGTCACAATACACAAGGAAATATAACACGTACAACACACAACGGATGAGTCCGCGCAAGTACGACAGTTGTTATATCAAGTTTACGTGAAAGGTCCGTCTGATGTCCAGGAGGGCAGCCAACAGGGGCAAGACAATGTTAACAACATATACAACACATTTTCATTAACATATATGTATTACAACAAGTGAATGAGTTCAAGTGATAAACACAGGTTAAAGTAACATGCATTACAAGTGTTCAAGATTAGTCTTACAACATTTACAATACATGTGTGAAAATGTACTGGCCTATTAGCAAGCTCCTGTATTAACCGAAAGTTCCAAGACACATCATTACACCATACATCACTAAACCCATGCACGGTGCATTGGAGCCACTACTTACTCTCAAATAAAAGATTACATATTCTCAAGGCTATGTGGGAGGAGTTGAGGTGAAAATTTCTTTACATGTACAAATGAGGAGGCTTTTATAGCCAAGGGTGAAACTAACACTTATGGCTATTCGACTACTCTCATGACTATTTTACTTCCATGACTCTTCATACAACAAGTGGGTCTCTTGGACTTCCATGTTACATTACATTGATTAATAGTATGGCCCACATTAGATATGTGGACGACGTGACTCATGACAAGACTTGACGTGATAATGCTGGTACATTCATGTTGCTGCTGGTGTGCATGTTGAGCTGCAATGTTGCTAGGTGATGGATGTCCTCATGTTGTGTCACAACTTCACCTCCGCATGGAAAAGTGCGTAGAGTTCTCAATGGTCATTGGTTCGTTTGTTGTTGCATTTGTAAATTTCTCCTTACTTGTATGTTGGTAAGCTTGACAGGTTCGTCCATTCACAAAAAGTGCATGTTCGTCTATGAACACATCTTGCATGTTTTCTTGTTCGTCCGTCCATGAAAACATCTTTGCATGATCGTCCGTTCGTAAGCACATCTCTTTCATGCATAATTTGTTCGTCCATTGGTGAACATGTCCTTCTGCATGTACTCAAATTGTTCATCCCATCTATCGTCATGCCATGTTCGTTTGTGTACCTGTATATGCAGTCACTCGTGACGAGATGACATTAAATACAAAAAACCTCCTAGTCTACCATGATGCACAATCGTTTCAAATGCGGGTGACCGGGAGAGGAGACAAGGTTGTGAGCTGGGATGGAGGCTTCGGGAACTACTAATGAAAACTGTGCAGCAATCACTGGGTGATGAAGATGGGTAATCTGGATCAATAGTGACTGTTTGCGGGGTCTGGCTCAGTTGGAGGACAAAACTACGCAGTTTTTGGGAGGAATAGTCTGGGCTGTGGGAAGATTGGGGAGACAAAATCTGTGCAATTTCTGGAAGGAGCAGGTAGCAGAAGCTTAGAAGCCAAAATTGTGCAATTCTTGGAGGGAACTGACAGCTGGCTACCGGGACACTGGTAGCAAAAACTGCACAATTCTTAAGGGGAACTGGTAGTCAACTGTTGGGTCACTAGCAACAAAAACTGCACAATTCCTGAGGGGATGTTACACAAAAATTTGTCACTTTCCCTGTACTCCTCTTTCGTTGATCCTGGAGGACCTCTATAGTGAATCCTACATGCTTTCCCTTCATGAAGAAACTCCCATTGTGAGCAAAACAATTCCCTTTTGCACCCTTTCCCACAAATATTCTGTTTTTCCCAGTTCACAAGACCGACGCTAATGAACTTTGTATTCCTTGCATGCAGGGATTAACACTGTCCCTAGCATCGACTAGAGTAACTAAGCTTTGTTTTAGCCGTGCCGATCCTCTTTTGTATTTTTTTTTAAATAAGGAGCCGAAGCTTCCAGCTCTAGAAGCTTCGTAATAGAAATCTGTTAAATGGTTGGGTCAGATGGAGTCAAGGATGTTAGTTTGGGCTCCTTTCCCCTATAAGGATGGAACTACCTCAAGAGATAAGACCTTCTCCCATGAGAAGAGGAACCATCTCCCATCCATTCATGCTATATAAAACTCCATTTTTCCCAAGCACAAGCTAGTGTTGAAGTGTTAATGTTGGTGTGCTAGTGCTAATTAAGTTTGGAGTAAACAACAAGATATTCATAGTTGTAGCTCTCTAGTCGTGTGAGGGAGAAGTGTGAATTTGGTTTAGTGTGAAGCCTAAAGGGAAGAGCCTTAAAACTATAATTATTGAGGCCATCATGGAATGCTAACGGAAGTGTGTGGGAACCTGGTTTTGTCGGAGGAGAGCAACAATGTCAATACAATGGTTGTAATCTCTTCTTGATTCAACATATATGAAACTATCGATTGATTTCCTATATAATGTTTCATCTTACATGTTTATGGCTTAATGTTTCTTGACTTGTTAAGAAGGTTGAATTACAATTTGTCTATTATCACGGTTGTTGTTTGTTGTTGTTTACTTGTTTCAGGTGTTCAAAGAAGGAAATAGGAGAAAGCTAGAGCGAGCAAGCAAGGTCATCACCAAACGGGATAAGCGTACTAGGAGGTAGGCCCTCTTAATTGGTTCTAACCTAAGGAAATATTCCATAGAATGTATCAGTTGTGGCTAAACCCATTATCGGGCTAGAGGAATTGTTTGTGTTGGCACTCATAATTTTACTTCACCACAAATTGCCGACTCCACTGGGGAACCAATCCTTCTCTTTGTTTGCTTGGAATTTCATGGTTTTGTGTGAACTTTTCTAGTTTCTTCATTTACCTTTGGTTATTTTTGTTTTCCTTTGCTTACTGGTCTGGGTTTGAAATTCATAGTAGCAAGACTGGTCCCAACTTTTGAAAATTTTTATTTTTTTCTTAGCACCCTCGCTCAACTCGCTTAATTCATTCACAGTCATGCCGATCAGCATGATATGCTGAGAAACAATCGTGCCGACCCCCTTCTAGCACTTTTTGTCAGTTAGGCAGTCGTGTCGATGCCTATAAGTGAAGATTAGGGTTTACCCCAAATCTTGACCAATGTGTTTTTCTCTCATGATTTCGACCCTGTAAGATTTTTAGACCATCTTCTCCCTGACTAGAAAGTTGCTTTTCATTTGGTTTGTTTGTTTGCTTGTTGATTTGTCATCTTTTTGCTTGATTTCTTAGGTCATTGGATGGTTAGTGGCACTAGGGCATCTAGATTGTCATCCATTAAGTTGTTTGTGAAGTCAGTGAGTCAAGTTGTTGGTGCATTTACTCCTTGCATTTTGTTTATGGTCCTTCTATGGCTTTGACCTCCATTACACAAGTTTGAAAAGTTTTCGTTTGCTCATCTAAACGTTACTTTTCCGGCATGGATCACATTTCTTGTCTTGTTTTTGGTAAAGTCGTCATGTCATTAGTTTGAAAGATATTCTCTTTTCGTGTTTTTCATTTTCATGGGAATTAATTGTCTCGAAAAAATTTTCATTGAAGTGTTTTGTGAGAAATTCATTTTGTCATTTCATGAAAAGTATAAAATTCTAGTTTTCTGCATCAATATGTTACGGTATTTAGCATCATTGAAGACTAGGATTGCATTGGCATTTGAAAAGAAAAAGAATTCTCTTTGCTTCTGAAAGGACTGTTAGAGTGTACTTTTCAGGAAATTAGGAATTGGAATGTATTTTTCATTAGTTCATTTTCTCAAAAAGTGTAGTGAAAAAAACATTTTTTCTTTTAGTTGCTTGGTTTTTTGCATTTGATTGTGTGTTTTCTACCCTCTCTAGTGTAGACAGTTCATCGAAATTAAAGGGTCTTGTCTCATTTAGTTTCATTTAGGGTTTTTCGAGTCACATCGATAAGGCATGAAAACCGAGACATAACTCAAGATAAACTTTAAAATGAACTCAATTAACCTAAGGCACATTTGAAACCTAACGATCACATCTAGAAGGTCTAGGCTAGAGACGTGTTCTGACGTATTTAAACCTAGCAAATGTCATTCGCTTCGGCACTAGACAACGCAAGTATGGATTTGTGCTCCCTATATCGTCGAGTATATAACGGGAGACCCCTCTAGGCTAAAATACTTTATCCATAGGAAGCCGAGTCGACCGCCTTGCAAACATGATACACTGAACACAACATTCGGGGAGATCGCATGCCCGTACTTTGGGAAGTATTCTGCAGTTCACGGTTGCCTAGTAATCCTCTTTACCTAGATGATTCAAAGTAGTCATTTGATCTTTTTTACTCATTAAACTTAAAAGATCATTCGAGAGCTGTCCTTTCGAGATCGTTTCTAATTGAAAGTGATAGAGTCATATTTCTTTCTTTCTCAACTCTTAAAATATGAAAGAGCACCAATCTATTTATGCGTCTTAAAAAAATGATTGCCCACGATCTTATAACATCTTGTTAGTCTTTTCTAGACCAAATCATGAGTTTTCCCTAAAGAAAATTTTAAATCCTTGATGTTTATCTCTCTCTTTTCCTGTTAACTAAGACAAGGTCATTGTGGCTGAACCATCTGGTTCACCTAGTTCCTCTTCCTCTCCTCTGTCTGAAAGATTGTCAGAGGAACCTTTTCCTGAATTACCAGAGTCACTTGAGGACCAAAGTGTTGAACTAGGAATCGTTCTGAGCATTCAACCTTTTTCATCTCATCCTCCGCCTACTTCAAATATTGGGTCACTTGGTGATTTTGGCCCGGAATCTTTGGACAATCCCGTCCAAAATCCTGAGAGTTCGTTGACTACTGACAGTCAGCTTGGACTGGTTATCTATCCTCTAAATCCTTTGTTTGACCCTATTGTGATATCACCATAGCATCAGTGCAATCCGTACGATCAGTTGGGTGTTCCTTTGGAATTATCCCCTCATACCTCTTTGGTCACTCGTTGTGATTTGTTCCCAGTTATGGAACTCGAAGGCGATGCTCTAGTTACCTCTTTGGATGAGTCAAAAGTTTCTACACCACACACTATCAAGGAGGAAGAACATCCATTTCCTCCGGAAGGTCTCCCCTATATAGGGAGCATTCCCATCAGTGTATATCAGGAATTGCCACCTAATTATGTGTCTTTGGCACAATTGGTTTCAGGTACACCTAATGCCTCATCATTCTACCATAACCCTGTTTGGGCATTTGGTGCCATGCCTACTACAGGCCTGTTCATTGCAAACCCGACCTCCCAATAGGCTGTTACCTCAGTCCTAGTGCGACCCACTATTCAGAACCCTCTTGTATCATCTGTCCTAGTTACCCGTCCAGTTCAACAAGCAGTCTCGAAGAATGTTACTATCAGTTCTTCAATCCCTCCATTAAGTGACCACGTTGTGCCACCACCTGGGGGGTAGAGTCTAAGTGTTTCTATGGTGTCAGGCACCACCAATGTGGGTAGCTCACAGGCTCTCATGGTTGGTATGAACTAGCCTTCTTCTGGCATTATTCAAAACCTTGCAGGTCCTGGCAGATCAAGCAATGTCCAGTACCAATAGGTTCAAAATCCCGTTGGTCCGTGTGGGTCAAGCAATTTCTAGTATCAACAGCCTTATGATGCTCAGGTTCAGTACCAAACTCCTTACATTCCATATGGTTCTCAAGGGATGGTCAATCTGCCCTACATCCTTCAGTCTAGGCAGTACGTTCAACCTGGCTCATCCACTTTTTAGGGTAGTTATGGCCAGATTTAGATCGGAAATTTTTTGGGCAGTGTTTAAGTACCCTTGCAACAACAAGGACAACCTTTGCAGCAACAAGGGAAACCTTTGTTGCAATAAGGATCGTCCGCACAACAACAAGGGAAAATGATACTGCAACAAGGTCATCTGCAACAACCGCAGGGGCAACCCTCGCAACAGTTGTAGCAAACCATGCAACAACAAATGTAGTATGATCCATAAACCTCCCAGCCTATGTCTTGCAGGGCCAATCTCTGCAGCCCCAGGGACAACTTTTGCAGCCACAAGGTCAACCCTTGCAGTAGTAGAACCAACCCGGGTAGTAGAAACCCTTATATACATATTAACAGGGTCAACCCTTGCAAGGACAAAGCCAGGGACAGGTCTTGCAGTAGCAGGCCCAAAATCCTAATATCTTAGGTCAACAGGTACAAAATCCTTTTGCCCAAGGGTAGCAGGTACAAAATCCCTATGTCCAAGGGCAACAAGTGTACAATCCTTATGTTCAAGGACAACAGGTCCAAAATCCTCTTGTTCAGGGACAACAGGTTCAAAACTCGTACGTTCAGGGGCAACAGGTACAATATACATATGTCTCAGGTCAACAGGTTCAACAACCTCTTAACCCATATGTTGCTTATCATTAATGTATGAACGCACAGTTCCAAGGTGTTCAAGGTCAAAATCCTCCCTATGGCCAAGGTAACCCACAATGGGGGAAAAATCGAATGCCATATGGCCAAAACCCTTACCAGCAGGGATGGGCTCCTTCGCTTGGACCCGCTTATCGACCTCCAATTCCTTTTAATACTCAATTTTCGTTCTTGGCCACATTAGAGTTTCCAGATGTGTCTTGCCTTATGAATGATCCAATCCTTCATTCACCATACTAGCCTTTGGTTCCGTCCAAGATCCTGAGCAATTGTACTAAGTTTGATGGGAAAGCAAAAGAAGATCCTCAAGCCCATGTGATGACATATCACCTTCGGTGCTCTTCGAATTCTTACATTGATGATTCTATTTGTCTTCATCTTTTCCAACGAAGCCTCACAGGTGCTGCAGCCAAGTGGTACATCGAGCTTCCTAGAAGTACTTACAATGACTTCAACTCTTTAGCCATGGATTTCCTCACGCATTTCCAATTGTCGATTCACTATGAAACTGACACCTATTTTCTCACATCGCTTAAGCAAGATACTATGACACACATCTCCGATCACATCCATGAATGGAGATGTAGACGTCACTTGATCAAATTCAAGATTGTTGATCAATTGCTCATCGAATGGTTTACTAAGTCATTCATAGCTCCAATTGCTTGCGATATAGCTATGGATGGATGCGTTAATGAATAACACGCCATTGCTCATGCCTAGTACTTAGATATTGTTTATTCTCAGTCTCGCACTTTGTATGAGTTATTACCCGATGCTATGCATCCATCATATGATCCCACGACATCGAAGTCGCAGGCTACACCTCCTATTGATGGAGTAATTGGTTCAGTGTCCCAAACCCCTTCTAAATCTTCTTCCAAATAGAAGTCGGTCTCAAACACTGCTTCCAATAGTTCCTCCCAAAATCCACCTAGCAATGGTAAAACCTTAGAGGTCCACATTGTTTAGTCTACCATAATGGACAAATCCTCGAAAGGTAAGAAGAAAGGCAAAAGCAAGGGTAAAGTCGATGCCCCAAAACAGGGTCCTCCTAAGTTGTCTGCTAGTGATTCTTCACAACGGAAGCCTAAGTATCCATGCCTCATCTTCGAGGAGGATCACTATACCAAGGATTGTCCTTGACGATCTGAAGTTAGTCGCTTGCTCAAAGGGACCCCAACTATCCTAAAAGAGTCATTTTCGTCTCAGCAGACTCAAATGGTAGATCAACCTTAATCATCTGCTTCCTTAGGATCTCAAATGTTCATGATGAGTACGCTTATTAATGTGGCTACTATATCAACATATTACCAAACTCCTGCTCCAATAGTTGAGAAAGAGAAATAGGCCACCCCTTCTTCTTCTGCCCTGAGTTCTGGCCCTCTTCATATCGAGCACCCTAACCCTGATTTTTCTATTCAGCCACCCTCTCGAGGTGTGCTAAGGAAATCCTCATACAATCCCAACGCTCGAGCCACTCAGCACTATAATATTGTTGAAGATTTGTCTCAGGCACCATCAATTATGTCGGCTCTCGAGGTGCTCCAAAGTTGTCCGTCTCAGTGGAAATATTTGCTATCAACTATTGCTGGTATTGATCCTATCGATTCCATTTTGATATGTTTTGATCTAGAGAACCACGTTTCGCACCTGCCTCATCAGATTACCTTTCTCATTCAAGTAATCATCAACGAGAAAACCATTCATAGGACTACCATCGATGAAGGTGATTCCACCTGCATCATGTCAATCGCATGTAGGAAGGCCATTGGTTCCCCTACTTTGAACCAATCCCCAAACACTTTGGAAGATTTCGATGGGCACGATTTGCGACCCTTTGGTGTCGTACCTAACCTTGCCATTACTTTGGAAGGCAAGACAGTACAAGTCGAGGTAGAGATTTTTGACGCTAATCTCAATTATAATATTCTACTCGGCTAGAGTTGGATGCATTCCATGCATGTTGCAGCCTCTTCCCTATTTCACGTGCTTTGTTTTCCCCATCAAGGTAAGATCGTGATTGTCGACCAGCTGTCCTTATTTTCCTGTTCCTCCTCAGATGGCAATGTTCCATATGTCAAGAACACTGGTTCTCCTTATGAGAGTGTGGAAGTAGGTCTTTTTAAAGATTTTTCCTTAATGAAAATTTTTCTACTCCCACCTCCTCATGTTGCCTCTATCAACATGAGCTTGGTCAAATCTGATCCTTGGGTCATACCTTCACCAGATCATGTTGATACCTGGGGAAAGATTATGCCACTTAGTCCTGCCAAAATCAATTATGTGGAGATTGTTTCGGACTCAAGTTCTGTATCCTATGATTCTCCTATTTTGAGTACTTCTCTTAATACGTATTATTAATCCCCATGGCTTGGCCCTTCAGAATCTCCTGATCCCTTAGTCGAGAATTTTCTTGCTGACGAAAGTATCATGGAAGTAATCTCTATGTGTTTTGAGCAGTTCTCTTCTCCATTGCCTATTGATGTGTCATTTTATCCTGACGTGGTCAAGATATTTCAACTGAGGGCACCTTTATCCCTTCATGGATTCAGGTTCCCCCCCCCCCCCCGAATTTTTACTGATTTCCCATTGTTGCAATGGGGTTGTCATCTAACTCGTAACCCTCCCTCGCCTAGGGGGCATAGGGGAAAAGCCTTATATGAGTTCTACTCTATTATTTGGCCGAGTCGGTGCTTACTTGTCATGTCAACGGTAAAACTCTGGTGTCCATCCATGTTGATTGATTACCCGAGTCTGAGCATGGACTCTCTCTCAAAGTACTATGCTTAGTTCATCTTGCATGGTTACTTGTGTACATTAATGTGTCATTCATTTTTGTGCAATGTGCTTTGGTGTGTTAGTTTTCAAACAACTTTCTTGTTTACTATGTTTTTCCCTACTTTGCAGATGTCTGTGACTCCTCACATTAGTTTTGTTGATGGTGCTTTTCATAGTACCCATAATCTATCCTCCGTGGCTTGGGCTATTTATGACCCTCACCGTGAGTCAGTTGATCTTCAAGGTATTTGTTTAGGTCGCACAACTAAGAACATTGTTGAATACAATGCAGTCATCGAACTATTGTTCGAAGCCATTACTCTTGACATTCGGGAGTTGGTTGTCAACCTAGATTCACAACTTGTTGTCCTTCAACTCAATGGGCAATATTCCATCAGAAACCCTCAGATATTGAGAATGTATCTCCATATTCATCTACTGGAAAGGAATTTTGATTACATTACATATCATCATATTCCTATATGCATGAATACATTGATAGATGCATTAGCTAATTATGTGTTGGATAGACATTTATGAAACATGTGAAAAGCCAAACTAAACCATTTATACCATAGTAGTAAGAAAATACAACACACACACACACACATATATATACGGTGATAATGTTTGAGACATCAAAACCCCAAAAAAATAATATGTGTGTTCAAAATAACATCAACGGCTCGCAGGCCTCATATATCATGGCATGCAGGCCTAAAAAATGTAAAATGTTGGACATAGGAACTAATCAGCATGGCGATCGTGGTAGCATCACATATCTCATGCAACATGAGTGAGCAATCGGCGGATTCGATCCACTACTCCCACCGTGTGTCTCTAGTACTGGCGAGGAATGTCTCCCACCCGAGCATACTCTAGAATACCACGAGTCAACCCCTCAAGGTTCCTCTTCCTCGTTGTCACTCCCCTCCTGATAAGGAGCGACATCAAACTGGCGGGCGACGTGCCTTGCTATTGGGGACATCCCAATAGGATGCTCTAGTCCAATATCTGCTTTGGAAAAACGAAATGTTATAAACACACATATATAAAAAAAACCGTAAAAACTCACAAAATTAAAAAATTAATTTTTTACCTTCTTCGTCGAAATCCTCTCCATCTGGTAGTGGCATGTTTGGATCTCCATGCAAGTCGGTGCCACTATATGGCCAATCCTCCACGATGATCAGTTGTCGTCGTAGCCATGAAAATAAGGTAGGCATGTAAGACATATGCTGGCCCCTAGTGATCCTGGGCATCAAACGGCTCCAACAGGCCATCCATGGGTCGCGTGGCATCAAAGGATCTACCTCAGTAAACTGGTACTGGAACAACGACACCCATTCCAAGAAAAAGGTCACTAGTAGGGATCCGAAGAAAAATTGCTTTAGATTCCTCGCTTTAGCTTTTGCTAGCTGGCGTTTTATGTTGATTTTCATGGATTCCACCCAATTGAAGATCATCGATGTTATACAATTGATGGAATATAGAAATTTTGACTTCATAGTCTCGTGCATTGCCTAGGACCTCGCCAATCTGTTGATAATCAATAGTAGCACTCTCAGTGTTAGCTCTCGCATGGTGGAAATCTCAATCTTGTTGCTTTTGGATTTAAGGGCTTCAGGGAAATGTTCGGCAAGCAACATGGATATGCTTGCCCCAATCGGTCGTGACCCATATAGGCTGACTGGTTCCCCTCTCCGAGACAGTCCTGTGATGAAATATATGTCTGAAGTTTCTAACTCCAGCTCCTGGTCACCAATGATGAATATTTCCCGATTTATGTCCCAGAGACTAATCAGGTATTGAAGCAGCTCAGGTTGGGCCCGCATCCCTGGTGTGAGGAAAAACTTGAGAAGCCAATATTTCCTCAAAGAGTTCACGCAATTTGGATCATTCAGTGCCTAGGTATCCACATCTTGATGCTCACGTTCTTTATAGTCTACCATTTTCAACGATTCTTTCCTGCAAAAACCATATATTCAAGTCAATAATAATTTTTGGCCAATAAAATTTGGATTCCAACGATGGTTTTGAAGGGAAACTAAGTTTTTCCTTATTCACGAAGCCGACGCGCCTATTTTAAAAAATAGCTGTGCCGATGGCGCAATAGGATGTTTTAATCACCCTCGACCGGCACGATTCCGTGCCCAGAAATCGCACCGACCGAGGACGATTTTTTTTTTTGACAAAACCTCCATCAAAAATCCAAAAAATGGATGAAAACAAGAATAAATGGTATGAAAATGGATCTTAGGGCTTTGGCTCTTATCTGCAACTGGCAGCTCGGCGAATGAACTCTCGGATCTCCAGCAATTTGCTCTGGAACAATTAGGGAAAAAGTGGGTGAAATGTTGTTCACAGCAAGGTAAAATGATAAATGGTAAAAAATATTTACTTTTCCTCCCTTTTATTTAGTTTTTTCATGAAATATTAGGTTTTTAAATGTTTTGACCTATTTTCCTCAAGAATTGGATAATGAACTTTACCTTTTTTCACAACAACAGGTGATGGATGTTCTACGATGATGCCGAGTCACATTTCAGCTCTTTTCTCGACTCGTGAAACTCAAATGAAAATATTGTCGAGTATTTTTCCTTTTTGACTTGCAAAAGAGAATAAAGTAGGGGGTATGCTTTCAAGCTCTTTTCCAACCCTTTAAAAACAAAATGATAGTAGAACCCTTGTCGTTTTGAACTCGTTAACGGATGTGAAATGTCGTGCGCCTAGTATAAGTTTGCCCCTTTTTCGGGCTAGGATGCGTTGTTTATGAAAAAGGTACTCCTTGACTGATATGGTCAAGCGGTTCTCTGAAGTATTATTTTCTACCTTTTCAGGCTAAAGAGACACAAATGTATGAAAAGGGACCATGTGGAGTTTTCTTTTCTGTGTCTTTTTCAAATTCTCTAAACATGAAAATGATACCGAGTTACACCTTTGTCGGACTCGTTAAAATATTAAACGACATCGGATTCGTCACCATGATGAACATGAGCTTATATTTCCTAGGGCTTGTTAAACTTACTAGGTCAGATTCGTCCGAAGGATGAACTTACAGTGCAAGCATATGCTATCCCCTTCAAGCTTGCAATTAAAAAATAATTGGGGTACCTGCCAGAAATGGTGGGGGAAAATTTGGAAATCTAATCAGTTGTGTCGGCAGCTCACTCTTGAACATGACATTCGTGTTGGGATGGGATATCCTCCTTTGTATCATTGACCTCCCTGGGTTGGGCCATTCATTTTTTCCTTCCATTTGATCTCTGCCACATCATCATGACCACCGATCCTATGGATCCAAAAGCTGCCAAACTTCCAGTCGTGTCGCCAATATGTTCAAGAGTTGTCCTTCTACAGTTACACTTACCTTTGATTCTCTGTATCATCCAAAATCATTTTGCATCCCTTTGTCTCATGTCGATGATGTGGGATACATTATGGCCCTCCTTCAACATGATCGCTTCCTGTCGAGTTCAGTGCATTATCCGGGAAGTTGACCGAGAGACTCCCTTCCAGTACCTTAGAGCTTGCATACCCTAATGGAAAGTTCTTTGTACTCAACGACAAGTTTAGATCATTGGCTTTCGATTGGGTGATTTCACGGGTGTTCGACTTCAGTTCCTCTATTAACATTCCATGAATTGTGTTGATGGTACCTTGAGAACCATTGTCATTATTGGTGGTTTCTCTGCACTTGTTAACAGTTTACATCATTGATCAGTAATCAATTGATTTTCTAGCATGTTCGACGTCAACACATCTATTCCAATGTTAGAAATTGTACTTTGATTGGGTCGCGTTGGACCGCAAGACCCTGGGCTCATATTACAAAAGTATAGGTTGCAAAGCGGTGTGACATGATTATGTTGATATACATTTCTCTTTCAGATGGATGGTTGTGACCATACCATGAGTTATCATATGTGATCCTTCTCACTCTTGGATGGCTGCGACCATACCTTTGTTTCGATATTATCCTCTTTATCGGATGGTTGCGCCCATACTTGGATCCATTTACATGATCATTCTCTAGATGGTTGCATCCATGCCATGATTCATGTATCATTTGACAGAGTTTTTCAGTTATGTATGTATCTATACTTGCTTCCAAGTTTTCTGACGATAGACTCTAGTTCCACACACTAATTCATAGAGCATTTCATCCCTCACTCTAGTTTGGCCTTCATGCTTTAGAGGGAATCTATTACACAACATTTTGTCATTTTCCTTGTACTCCCCATTCCTTGATCCTAGAGGACTTCTACAGTGAACCCAACATGCTTTCCCTTCATGAAGAAACTCCCATTGTGAGGAGAAAAATTCCATTTTGCACCATTTCCCACAAATCTTTTATTTTTCCCAGTTTACAAGACCAATTCTAATTATATTTGTCCTCCTTGCGTCGATATGCAGGGATTAACACTGTCCCTAGTGCCGACCGAAGTGACTGAGCTTTGTTTCAGTCGCACCGATCCTATTTTGGAAAGTTTTTCAAATAAGGAGCCGAAGCTTTTAGCTCTAGAAGCTTCATAACAAGATTCTGGTAAATGGTTGGGCCGAATGGAGTCGAGTATCTCAGTTTGGGCTCCTTTTCCCTATAAGGATGGAACTACCTCAAGAGATAAGACCTTCTCCCATGAGAAGAGGAACCATCTCCCATCCATTCATTCTATATAAACCTCCATTTTCCCAAGCACAAGCTACTGTTGAAGTGTTAATGTTGGTGCTAGTGCTAATTAAGTTTGGAGTAAACAACAATCTATTCATAGTTGTAGCTCTCTAGTTGTGTGAGGGAGAAGTGTGAATTTGGTTTAGTGTGAAGCCTAAAGGGAAGAGCCTTAAAAATATCATTGTTGAGGCCATCATGGAATGCTAACAGAAGTGTGTGGGAACCTAGTTTTGTTGGAGGAGAACGACAACGTCAAGACAATGGTTGTAATCTCTTCTTGATTCAATATATATGCAACTATCAATTGATTTCCTACATAATTTGTCATCTTACATGTTTATGGCTTAATGTTTCTTGACTTGTTAAGTACGTTGAATTACAATTTGTCTATTATCATGGTTGTTGTTTACTTGTTTCAGGTGTTCGAAGAAGGAAATGGGAGATAACTAGAGTGAGCAAGCAAGGTCATCACCAAACGGGATAAGCGTACTAAGAGGTAGGCCCTCTTAATTGGTACTAACAGAAGGAAATATTCCATAGAACGTATCAGTTGTGGCTAGGCCCATTATCGAGCTAAAGGAATTGTTTGTGTCCGCACTCATAATTTTACTTCACCACATGGGAACTGGCAGTCAGCTGCTGGAGTTTGGCAGCAAAAACTGACTAAGTGTGTGAATGAGTGAAAGATACATATGTGATCTTGAAAACGCACACACACATGACTTGACAACGAGACTACTCAAACCATCCAGACACACATGCTCAACATGACTAATCGATGGTGTGAGCGACAAGCGAGACACTTGTGATTGATCATTGGTCAACCATGATGATGCTTGCACGATAGTGTATGTGACTCTATATGTGAGTGTGTCAAATGTTTTCATAGCGAAAAAAGCATGTACACACGAAGCGAAGACCTTAAGCATGACCAGAACATGGTCACAGGCATGACATTAGCCTCAACATGAAAAATCTTGGGTGAAATGATCAAGCAAGGTGGGTGCGAAGACTCACATGAGCTCATAGAGTGAACTTGAGTGTGTGCAATCATCAAGTGAAACTCTCAAGGGAGGCTCTGAAATTGGGTGCAAGCCAAATTTTTGGAGGGTGGTTGTAGTCGCTACAAGACTTAGTGACACGCTGGTAGAACTCAAAGGAATCATGACTGTTACAAGGAAAAGTGTCTATTTAGAACTGCTCTATCCCACTAAGGTGTGACAGCTGCCTTAAAAACAAACAGAGAAAAACTACTTCTGTATTTCCTTTATGAATTATAGATAGAGAGGAACAGAAAGACCAACCTCTATCTTGCGCTAATCCTTCGATTCGATTCCTCTCTTCTTTGATAGTCCCCAGCTACCTGCTCCCTTGCACGCCCAGCTTCACAAAGTACCTGTAAGATCACAGAATCATAGCACTATACAAAGACATGGATCTATAATCATAAACAATCTAGGATCAGATGTAAATTGACCATACAAATGTAACAAGCATCAATGACACAAAAGCATGGAGGAAAAATCAAATAGCTTTTATTGATAAAACAAGAAAAGATCCAGGAGGAGTTACAACCGGTTGTTCTGACCCAGCATCAACCTCCCAGCAAAGAAGCCCCTCTTCACCTCAAACAAAGCTTAGATCACCCAACAATATGATGTTTGTCTCTAGAAACCAACAACAATTCCTTACAATATGCAAAATTCCAGCCTCTGGATCTCTGGGATGAGGGATCCATATATAGATATCTGTAAGGAGAATGAGTCAGTTTTTGATTTGATTAGTGTCTTCTCTCTGACAGTTCTGGCTTCCACTTGGAGACTGAGGGTCTCTTACTCATCCTTGGTCGAATTCAGTGAGGCAAGTGTCACAGGAGAAGATTCTGGAAGCTTCCATTGTCTCTCCACCTTGCGAAATGACACTGCCATTTGTCATTTCTCGCCCATCGCACCCCACAGAAGGGACTTTTGAAATGCAACGCACCCTCACAGTGTATTTGGGTGAGATGCAATGCACCTAGCCAGTGGAGCAGCTGCAATGATCCTGTTTTGACCAATTCTGAGTAGTTTCTCATGGAGAACTTCTGGGAGAAGCTCTAATCTGTTGACCTTGTTCCTTTAGGGGTTAGAACAACACTTTTAGGGACTTAGGAGCCCTTGGTTTATGGACATTTCATGCTTGGGGGTGCAGGGCACAAAAATGTCTATAACAGTTGCCCCCTAAAGTATGAGGCCGTTAACCTTTTGGTGTCAGGTGAAATGCTTTATTGTTAGGATCCGAAGTTATTTCAATGCTGGGAGGAGACCTGTAATAAGATACAATACAATACATTATCTTCATAATATTTTCATGATCTAGTTGAGGCGAGCATTCCCATGCTCAGCTTTATAAATTCATTTTCATGTACATAGGACAGATAATCGTCTGAGTGTAGACTGATGATTCTGGTAGAGCCATCATCCTTTTGGTAGGATGATTATCTATGCTGCAATGATGTACATTTAATGTCTTTATTTCCCTGAATATATATCGCAGCCCGGATGGATGAAACTAGATCCGGGGTCTTCAATCTCGTCCGATCTTCACTCGAAGTACAAGTCGATCCATGTGAGAAATGTTCTGAAGTCGAACATGGAAAGACATCGCTTGATTGCCAGTCAATGATGTAAACTGTTAACAAGCGCGAGAGGAATCACCGATAATGATAATGACCCTCAAGGTACTGTAGTACAATTCACGTGATATGAATAAAGGACTTGGCGTCGAACACCATGCAAAATCTTTCGGTCGAAGGCCATTGATGTAAACCTGTCGCCGGAAGTGAGAAACTTGCCATTGAGGCATGCAAGCTTCAAAGTACTGAATAGGGTGTTCCTAGATCATATTCTTGGATAATGAGTTGATGTCGACAAGAAGTGATCCATCACAGGAGGGCCTTAATGAATCCCACATCAATGACACGGAACAGAGCAAATGATTTTAATGGAGGTGAAAACGATCTGATGATATAAGGTTCAGGGTGGCGGTCATGAAAGAATGGAGTATAATGTATGGTAGTGGGTGAGACACAGGTGAATCCTCTGAATGACTTCTCTTGAACATATCAGCGACACTGATGTGATGGATCAGTAGCATTAACCCCAAATGTGGATGGTATGGCGTGACCATGGTGATGTGACCGGTGAATGAAACAACCCAACCCGACTCGAACATGGAGTGGAAGTGTCATGTTCAAGAGCGACTTGCTACCAACAAAGTTTCTTTGAGTTTTCTTCCCAATTTTTCCCCAGTCATTGCTGACCAGTACCTCTTTATTTTTGTCAAGCTTGAGGAGGATAACATATGCTTGTTCTATAATTTGCCCTTCGGGCAAACCCATCGCTATGTTTTAACGAGCCTAGCGATAGTGAAACTCGTTCTCGTCTATAGACAAGTTTGTCGCTATTAATCTTTTTAACGAGTTTAACAACAAAGATAACTCAGTCCTTTTCAATTTTAGAGAGTCTAAAAAGGAACGTAAAGGTAACTCCAAAATTCCTTTTTCGTCATCTAATCCCTTAAGTCCGAAAAAGTATAAAACAATACAGAAGGGATGAATTTTCGATACTTTTAACGAGCCGAACAAAACAAGCGCTCGATCGTTTTGTGTAATAATCCCTCAGGTCCAAAAAGATTAAAATCTAGAGGAGGGATAGCACTTCCTGTCCCTTTAACAAGCTGGAGAGGCCAATGGCTCGGCAATCTTTTCATATTTTACGAGTCAGTTGAAAAGAGCTCAAAGGAGACTCGTCTTTTGAGGAACGAGTGATAAACGGGTAGCAGCTGATTCCAGGTAAGGTTTGGAATTTTCCAATCACGGTAGTGTCACAAGGATGGCTAGTGAAATCACTCTTCGCAGCTGTTCCTCAAAATGGGTAAACAATCAAATGGAGGTGAATGATCGGCCAATGAAAAAGTGGAGGTGACGGTGCAAACACGACCAAGGCTTTAACGGCTGAAGTACTACATTCACGATGGTTATTTACCGAGGAATAGTTCATTTTTTAATGAGCTTAAACGCGGGGAGAAACATTTGCTCATGTCTTATGTTTATTTTTTAACGAGCTTGAACTATGTGCTAAAACTGCTCAATGCGGGTTTATTTTTTAACAAGCTTGAACCTTGCGGTAACACTGCTTGATTGAATGGTCCCTTTTTGATTTTACCATAAATAGCTATGTTCTTTCAAAGATTGTACTGTATCTTTGACTGCTTCATCAAACTAGTCAGAAATGAACAATATATGCTTGAAAACGAGTTAGAACACTAATATTTTACTTTGAACTACGTAAAAAGTAATGAAAAAGTGTTTTTACCTCTCATTTTACCATTTCATTTGAACTTTTGTTTGTTGGAGCTTTGGAGGTGCTTTTCACCCTTGATTTTCATCAGCTGATTTCGGGAGATTCTGTGGACGATTCTCGGCGCCGTCTGGACTAGGTAGGAGCTAAACCTGAGCTCTTTCATTTCATGGTTTCCATTTTGCATTTTGAGCTTGATTCCTAGCTTTTCTGAGCCCCTGGGGTTTGAAGAACTCGTTTTGCCTTCGGCGTACCCTCTGTGTATTGAAATCTACGTTGAATGTTGACCTGTCTAAAGGCTATCTGACATTCAACGCACCTAGAACACTGCTGCAGGTGCGTTGGGCACAGAAAAGGAATTTAATGCACAATTTTTGATGGAAATTTTGCCTGTTTCTTACCAAAATTAGGATCTAACTCTTCTCTTGTTTGTTTTTCAGAGATCTTTGGAGTAAGATGACCATTACATGGCGAGAACGTGAGCATGAAGAAGAGGACATGCTTGCCCTACATGATCCGGTTACAGTAAACGCACTGCGGAACTGTGGCTTGCTGAAGTTCTTCCGCATTTCTAGCATGAGACAGCAGATCAACTTACTGCAGTATTTTCTCGATGCTTGGGATCCTACCAATCAGGTTCCAGATCAGGGGCAAATCTATCCCCTTGACTGTAGTAAACATCTATTTCTTGACTGGCTTGTCGAGGCGGGGTGCCCCCATCTCTTTATCAGGTTCGGCCCGAGGAGGCGACTCTGTAAGAGATTATGTTCGTCGGTACTGTAGAGAAGGATCTCAGCTGAGTAAAGGCCACAAGATCATCATCCGTGATGTCACTAACAGGTCCTTCAGGACTATTCTGTTTACTTTTGGTAGGATGGCCGGTGGTGCGGATTTTCATGTAGCCAACCGATCTTACATGTAGCATGCCTTGGAATGCCTCCAACCAAAGGTGTTCAACTGGTGTGACGCAGTACTTCTTGTGATGAAAGAACAGTTGACCAAGATAAAGAACGGGAGGTTGAAGAACTTTGGGTACGGTTCTATTTTGACCGCCTTTGCCTTGGAGAAGATACCACTGATGCAGCCGCAGTATATTGCACTCAATTTACCTTCTCCTACTGAACCACGTATGCAGAGATGGGTTGATCATATGTCTAGGCATGCTGGCCAGTCTCAGATTTCATTTTCTGATACCTTCTTCAGGTGGTTTGATCGTCAGGAGATGGTTTATTCCGAGTATCCATACGCTGGCATGGACTTCCGGGGTGATCCAGATTTAGTACTGCCGGATGGCGAACAGTGGGGCGCCATTGGTAAAATATTTGACCATATTCCTGTTTATCGTTTTTCATTTATAATGTCCTTGTGCTTTATTCTATCAAGATTTTAATCAAACTCATGTGTACATGCAGATGTTGGTCCTGTTCGTCCAGTAGTTCGCCTGAGAGTACCAGTTGCTGCCCCAGCAGGAGAGGCCGTCGGAAGGGCTATTCTTCGTGACCTCGATGTGGCCGAGACTCTCACAGCATTATAGGAGCAGGTTGAGGGCCTCACTCTTGGTATTCCAGATGTGAGGACTGACGAGCTACCTTTGAGGTTACAACGGCATACTACTGGTGTGCCTAGACGATGGACTCGTCTCTTACGCATGATCGCACAGGCTGTGACTTGCTATCACGAGCATCATTAGACTAGGGTGCCCCCTAGCATTTTGAGTTTTTTGGTCATTTGAACGATTGTCTTGGTTACAGAACATTATGTGTAAACCATAAACAGTTATATATATTTTTGATTTTCGGAGTTTTATTTTGGTTAAGTTACATGATCCAAATGCAAACATTGATGATATGTTTCTTTTTATAAATGTTGCAAATGTCTATCTAACACATAATTTGCTAGTGAGTCAGTTAATGTGTTTAAGTTTCTAGAAATGTGTTGATATTGAATAAAATCAAATTGTCTTTCCAAAATCTTAACCCTTAGGAACATGCGATAAATAGCTGGGTTTCGGATGGAATATATACCATTGAGTTGTAGTATTACGAGTTGTGAGTCTGGCCTGACAATTAGTCGGCGTATACCATGTGTGATGGCATCAGAGAGAAGTTCTATCAACGCGCTATACTCAGTGATGTTATTTGTTGATCGACCAATACATACCCCTCTGAAACTTACTAACTGAAGATAGGTTCCGCGAACTACGACTCGCTCCGTCGGCATATCCAACACATGACTCCAATAGGTTTGACATCTGCAATAAATGTAAAAAGTGGATTACTTGACCAAAATAAACACTTTAGCGAAAACAAAAACATAACAAAAGCATACAGGTTACCATTACACATAGTAACGCTTGAGGTACAACCCATTACGAGGTTCCGCCAGTGGAATTCCGTCATAATCCATTAACTCATAGGCTCCTTTTGCTAACACTCGTTTAACAATATAGGGGCCCATCCATAAAGACTTAAATTTTCCTGCTCCCAATTTATCGGATTCTTGGTCGTAAAGCAAGACCAAGTCACCTTCTGAGAAGACACGGGGTTTGACATTTTTTTCGAACTGCGCCTTGACTCGTTTCTTATGGGCTTCATTAACCAAAGCGGCATCATGACGGGTTTCATCCAATTGGATTAATTCCAAGAAACGAGCTTCTTCTTCTGAAGTTCCAGGGAGGAGATCAATTGCGAGTTTGAGAGACGAGATTTCACACTGGATTTGTAAGACTGCTTCCAGGCCATATACCAGTTGGAAAGGTGTAAACCCGGTTGCATTCCTTACCGATGTTCGGTAAGCCCACAAAGCTGAGTACAGGATTAGGTGCCATTTTCTCTTATGAACTCCAATCATCCTTTGCAGCATGCGCTTTAGGACCTTGTTGATTGCTTCAACTTGTCCGTTGGCTTGCGGATAATATGGAGTAGATTTGTCGTGAGACAACCCTAGTTTGGCAGCTAATTCAACCATCATGTGATTGCGAAAATGCGATCCATGATCTGTGACTATAGCCTGTGGTACGCCGAATCTGGCGACTACATGATTGAAAAAGAAGAGGGCAGCTGTTTCACCAGTATTATCTAATGTAGGCATCGCCTCGGCCCATTTGGTAAAATAGTCAACTGCGACTATGATATACCCATGCCCCCCGGTCGAGGTGGGGTTACATGTCATGAAATCGATGCCCCATTTGGCAAATGGCCCAACAGAAACTATTGGCTGCAGAGGTGTGGGTGGTCTTCTGGTTTTGCTATCGAAAATTTGACAAGCATGGCAACTTCTGACTGCGGTTATGCAATCTTTGAACATTGTTGGCCAGAAGTATCCTGCTCGTAAGATTTTTTGCGCTGTAGCATATCCAGATTGATGCCCCCCACACGTGCCTGAATGACAATCATTCAGGACTTTTTCGGCCTCCTCATGGGTGAGGCACCTTCTCAGAACTGTATCGATACCACGACGGTAAAGTGTATCACCGACGATCATGTAGTCTTTTGCTTGGTATCGAATACGTTTTTGTTCAGAGTGGGAGGTGTTTGGCCTGTATTTTTGGGTTTGGAGATAAATGATTATATCCCCATACCATTCATTGCTTGCAGATATCATAAACAAATTTTCATCCACGATTGTTTCTTCGGATGTGTCATCGTTGGACGACGATGGGAGATCGCACAATAATTCTGCGAAAGCTAGAGCTTTCTTCGACTTGGATTTTACAAATTCCAGATCAAACTCTTGTAGGATTGCTATCCATTTTGAATATTTGCCCCTCAACAACTGTTGCGACAATATATAAGTCATGGGGTTGCAATCTGACAGAATGGTAGTTTTCCGAAAGAGGACATAGTGTCGAAATCTCTGTATCGCTTGAACAGCTGCAAGTGCTAGCTTTTCAACGTAAGAATATTTTCTTTCTGTATCATTTAAGTTTTTACTTAAATAAAATATAGGATGTTCAATTCTATCGACTTCTTGAACTAAAACCATTGCGATGGTCGTATCTGCTGCAGCCAGATACAGGTTAAAATATTTTTGATAATTAGGAGCATACATTAATGATGCTTTCATTAGTGATTCTTTTAAAGCATCAAAGGAAGCTTGCGCAACCTGATCCCAGACAAAGGGTACTTCCTTCTTCAAAAGACGTGTATAATCTTTAGCAAGTTCAGCGTAATTTGGAATGAACCTCCTCAGAAAGTTTGCTTTCCCTTGGAGTTTCTGAATTTGAATCAAATTCGAAGGTGGAGGCAAATTTATGATTGCCTGGACCTTACATGGGTCGAGACGAATCCTGTCCTTTGAGACTACAAAGCCAAGTAAACGACCAGAACTGACGCAAAATACACATTTGTGTGGATTGAGTCGTATCTTGTAGTGTCGACAACGTAGAAATATCGCTGTTAAATGCTGCGGATGATCAGTCCGCTTTCGCGAATGAGCCGGAAGGTCGTCGAGGTATGGTTGAACGATGTTCTTGATGTCATGGAAGGCATAATTCATTGCCCTCTGAAACGTTGCCCCTGCGTTCTTCAAACCAAAGGGTAATTTTCGATATGCGAACATGCCCCATGGACAAATAAATGCAGTCTTTGACTGGTCCTGTGGGCGGATATTTATTTGATTATACCCAGATAATCCATCCATGAATGAAAAGATTTCGCATCTGGCGCATTCATCAATTATCTGGTCAATGAAGGGTGTAGGGTAGTTGTCTTTTGGACAAGCTTGATTTACATCCCTATAATCGACGCACACTCTAATTGTTCCTTGTTTTTTCATAACAAGGACAATACTCGATACCCAATCGGTTAGAGGAACCGAGTAGATGAAACCAGCATGGAGAAGTTTTTCTACTTCTGCCTTAATGGCAGCGGCTTTCTTGGGGTGCACTTGCCTTAGCCGTTGTCGTACTGGTTTGACATCTGGATACATCTTAATTTCGTGTTCAACGATACTAGAGTCAATGCCTAGCATTTCACCATATGACCAAGCAAAGACATCTCTGAATTCGCGAAAAAGAGCGTTATATATTTCCAGTTCTGAAGGAGAACAACATTTGCCAACATAAATATTCTCTACAACATCTGTTTTGGTCGAGATATTTATGGCGATAGTCTCTTCAATGTTGGACAAGTTTCACTCGGAATCCACCGTGTTTACAGTATTCGATAGGAAATCAAAGACTGAAGGATGATAAAGGTCAGCTTGAGTATCCTCTCCACAATTCGGGAGAAGGGAACGATGGTGGAAATCATTCCAAGGTGCCCCTTCGATTACCATTGATTGGACAATTCCTTCGTTGGTGACATGCACTCGCGACCAAGGATCTAAAGGGGTACCATATTCTTTAGACCTATCTATCCAAACGCTCGATGAGCGTTGATTTGGGTTTGCCTCCCATGCTAGGAACATTGATTGCTACAATATTTCCATAGCGCTTGGGGCAAAACCATTGCATGATCCATGTCGATATCGTTTTCTGAGATCTTTTTAGAAGATATCATATTGCAGGTTCCTATCGACGCTACTTCCGCCAGGTTGATTGGAGGTGGAAGGGCGAAAGTTCCCATTAGTATAGGATCTTTTAGTAGGCCTACTCCGATATTTTGAAGCGAATGGGGGCTTCCATGGATCATGGGAATGCTTCCTGTAACTTGAGAACCATTGGGGAGGAAGTTTTGTTGATCGACGATTGTAATCCCTCCTTGAAAGGGAAATGTAATCTTCCTAAAATAGGTCGACACAACAGCCACCATAGCATATATCCATGGTCTTCCTAGTAGGATGTTGTAATCAAGATTTCCATCGATGACTTCGACATCTATTTCTGTCGTTTTCCCTCCTAGTTCAACTTTCAAGTTACTTAGGATACCATATGGGGTATATGTCCTTCCGTCGAATGCTTTTAATGTCGTCGAAGATCGCGACAAGGTTGGAGATCCTAAAGTTTTCCAGCAACTCATAGACATAATGCATGTAGATGCTCCCTCATCAATAATTGTTCAATGAACAGTTTTGTTGAGGGCTTTCACTTGAACAAGGAAAGCTAGTTGAGCTGGTAATTGAGGATCGTATCCTTTATGGTCGAAGGATACAAGATTGGAATCCTTTGGGTCTATCCCACCAATGGCTGATAATAAAGCATACCTTTGGGATGGGCAATTCTGTAATACTTCAAGAATCGACATAGCGGATGGCGATTAGGCCAAATCTTCCACTATATTATAATGCTGTGCCGCTCTAGCGCGGGAATTAAACGTCGATTTGTGTACTACTCCCTTTGGTGGTTTTATTGTCAATTCAGGAATTATGGGTGGCGCAACTTCTGTCAAAGTTGTTGTCGAACTACTAGGTTGATCTTTATCCTTGTTGTTCGACAGTTGTGGATTCCCATAATCTTTGTTCCTTGTCGATATCAAAGCATCATTTAGCTGTTTTGAAACCGACAACATTAGCACTTGAGACGGGGAAGCATTTCCACTTTCAACCAGATTTGTTCCCAGATTTGGAAACGGATCAGTTAACACTGCGGAGGTTTTTGAATTCTTGAAGAATTTCTTAAGCTCAGCTCTGTGTGGAAAATCTGCAGTCCGATGATCCTCATCGCATATAAAGCATGGATTTTTTGGTTTCCTATCTCCAAGAGGGTTTGAAGAAGATTTTTCAGGTGATGATTCCTCCTATTTCTTCTTCTTCCCTTTGCCTTTCTTCTTGCTTCCTGGTTGTTTGGTTTCTTTGCCTTTATCTGTCGATACGGCATTTACTTCCGAAGCAAGAAGTTCATCTTTTGCATTTTGACTTGAAAACTTATGAGCCTTTTTGGATGTAGCCTTTGTCGATTTCGTGTCTGTTGTGCCAATCACGCCATCGCCAGCATCAGAGTCATTGTTCGATTTAGGAGGAGGAGGAATTGAGAATTCCGGTCTAGGGGCGTCAGGTATTTTATCGTAGAGCGTACCGGATTGAGTGTAAATCAAGTCCAGGTATTGCGCACGAGCGATCACTTGCTCTTCTGTTATGACTCCCCCCTTTGCCACATCTTCCGTAATGGAAGGTAGTAATGACTTGATAAACCATTCAGCTAAGAGCTGATCGGGGACATACGTTTTTACCATTCTACGACGACGTCGCCACTCATGTATATGATCAGATATGTGAGTGGCCGTTGTCTGTTTGAAGTTGGTAAGAAGTTCTGTTCCCGTTTCATACCTTATTGGTAACTGAAAATGGGTTAAAAAGGTTGTGGCTAAGGTACTGAAGTTGTCGAACGAAGCTCTAGGCAATTCGATGTACCATTTTACCGTCGGACCCGTTAACGTCCTCTGAAAGAGGCGAAGTCTTATTGAATCATCATTTAGGGTGTTTGATGAACACCATAGATGAAAGGTCATCACGTGATTCGATGGATCTTCACCCGGATTTCCATTAAATTTAGGAATATCTGATGGAAGTTTATACGGAATCTCTGGCCACCAAGGGGCGTAAGCGATTGGATCGTTTGTTAACCGGTTTAAATCAGGTAACTCCAAAGTTGCCACAAAGGGTAACTGTTGATTCAGGTTAGGTGAAGCATACCCAGGATAAGATGGGATTTCCTGAGCAGTTGGTCTTTGCATACCGGCATAATGCATTTGATGCTGGTATGTTTAGTAAGGTTGGCGGGCATGACCATTGTAAAATGGTTTATTTTGACCGTTTTGAATGTACGGCTGTCCACTATTAGCAAATATTTGTTGCTCAGAACCTTGGTATACTTGTTGGAATTGCGGTTGTTGGTATTGCACCAGCCATGGTTGTGAAGCCATGTGCTGTTGCCTGATACTAACAGTTTGACCAAGACAAGTGGTAATTGTACCCATCTGAACTTGTGTCGTTCCACCGATCGGCGATTGTGGTTGAGTCACAGGGTCAAGTGGCTGTTGCATTACAACCTGAGAAACCTGAGGTTGGCATACAACAGGCAGCGCTTGAACTTGTGACACCGTCACAATAGCTGGCGTAGTTCGGATATTTGACATAGGTAAGCATTGTTGCATCGAGTATACAACTCTTGGTTGTTGAGGTAGTATAGGTACCCAACCGCTTGAGGTAATTCCAGTATAACCTGAATGTTGTTGTGAACTCCCGTATGGATATCCTCCTAGAGGGGATAATGAAAGGGTATACTGCCCCCCATACGGTGGTAATCCAGAACTCAAGGGAATTGTTTGCCCTTGGGGGCCAGACTGCCCAAATTGACCTCCAAATGGATCAATTTGTTGAGACTCAACATAAGAGTTTCCGGATATTATTCCGGATGAACAAACAGGAACAGACCATACTGTCGAAATAGCCCCTGAGTGGACTCCTTCTAGCGGTTGAGAGCTAATCGGGACAGATGGTATACCGGCGAACATTATTGGAGGGATAGCAGGGAGTTCTGTCGTCGCTGTGTCAGACGACACGGTCCTAGATGTTGACGGTTGTTCAGACATTTGTAGTCTATCCAAAAGATTACCTATCGATTCTACAGGAGCTTCTACTGGTGGTAGACTAACTTCTGACGAAGAAGGATATAGAGTGATCCTGACTCCAAATTCCGTTGGAGTACTTGTTTGAGGATCTTCTACAATTTCTTCTATGGCAATCAGACCAGGTGGAAGGGGAAGACCGTCAGGTCCATAAAATATTTCTGGTGCCGAAGAAGGTGTGAAATCGGCAGCGACAGATGTTTGAAGAGCAAGACTCTCCGAACCGGTTGTAGATGGAACTGGTTCGGTAACACAAGTGTTTACTCTCAGACTAGGATCAGTATCACTGTCCTTCTGTGGCTGCTGAACTTCTTCTGTAGAGGTAGGGGTTCCATAAATGTTTGGAGTAACCGGAGTCTCTGATGTCGTTGGAACACTTGTTCTAACTTTAATAGGAGATTTGGAACCGGTTAAACGAGTTCGCTTTGTCTGTACTGGCTTCGATTCCAGAGACAAAGACGGTTGACTCGCAAGCCTCCGCGAAAGACGGGGTTTCAATTGACTTTCTTCCACGATTGCGGATTACTCGATCAACTAAAATAAGGGGGAAGTATGTTTCCGAATTAAATGAATTTTAGACGCTTTGACACAACTTGTTTTTTCAGTTTTCAAGAGTCGAGAAAAAACAAAACATGACTCTAGTCTCCTTCGATTTTTAATGAGCCTGAAGTGACAAGTGCTCAGATGGACCTTTTCCGTTAAGGAGTCTGAAAAGGAATGAAAGGGACTACTCTGGAAGTCTGGGTAGAGGGAGTACCAAACCAATCGCAAAACTACAGAATACTTTTTACGGTATGGCAGTCAATCTTCCCGAATGCTGTGTTCAGTGCATTGCGATCGATAGGGCGGCAGACACGGCTTCCTATGGATAAAGGATTAAGCCTATTGGGGTCTCCCAAAATATACTCGATGGTACGTGGGAGCACAAGTCCGTACTGGCACTTATCGTCTCAAAGTGGAGGAATCACCCAACCATCAGTGAGAACAACAGTTACCAGGCTTTACGACACCGAAATACGTCTCTAGCCTAGACCTCTAAATGTTGTGCGTTAAGTTCCAAAGCCTTGTTAGATTCATTGAATTTATTTTAAGTTGATCTTGTTTATGAAGTTTGCCTTTCGGGTTCACCACGAGATGTAGATGTAATTCCTAAAATGCAATCTAAGATGATAAACAAACTTTTTATCTCTTTTATGCAATGAAAATCCTAGCTACTAGGGAAAAGAAAGACAGAATCTTTTCACAAAGAGCAAAGAGCACACTGTAAATGCACTTTCCTAAATCAAGCCAAACAGACTGTCTATATGCAAATGCACATGCATGTATTTGTTTTCGACTTTCTTAGTATATAGATGCTAAAAAGAAAGTTGATGCACAAATCTGAATTTCTTTTCAAGCGACAAATATCAACAAGTTTCTTTTCGAAATCAAAAATGGAGACGATTACGACGCCTTACGATTTTGAACTGAATGCTTGTTCTTGACACTAGAAAATTACAAATTCAGACCAAAAGCAATAGTAACTGGATAATCGACCATCAACAGCAATCAAACTTTTTCCTACGATAGAAATCGACACTTGCAACAGATTCAAATCAAAGGACGACAGTACGACTATGCTACTTTTGCAAAGGAGAACTGTAAATGACTCAACAAACACACAAATACATCTACAGTTCTTTTGTACAATGGAGGCGGAATAACAGTAAGGAAAAGGGGTTTCAAACAGACATATACTGATCACAGGCATCAAAATTCAGGAATAGAACTGGAAAGAATGAATCACAGAAGCCACAGTTGCACAGAGCTAGTCTGATCAGCGCACCTGTAACACAGAGATTCTGAAATGCAGCGCAGGTTGTCCACTCGAGAAGTGTGCTGAAATTCAAAATCTCTGAACAGTACCTGCGCTTGGCCAGAAACGAGACTCTGTCCGGGTTCCAGGTCACAGTTTGCAGTTCAGTTCTTGGGTTTTGGCCAAGTAAAAAGAAATCAGTAATGCAACAATCAGGGGTAGATCTAAGGAGGATCTAAGAGCTATCACAAGGGAAATCAAATAGTTTGTGAATTAGTTGTGTAAATCATAAACAGATCCAGTAGATGGATTGAAGTAGCAGTTGTCTACTTTGCATTTGTTATGGAAAATGCAGTTCGAATGCTACTTGTAAGTTTATGAAATAGACAACAAAGAATGATAAACAAACAAGCTAATTATCTCCCCAGTGGAGTCGCCATTTTGTTACAGGGAAAAGTGTCTATTTAGAACTGCTCTATCCCACTAAGGTGTGACAGCTGCCTTAGAAACAAACAGAGAAAAACTACTTTTGTATTTCCTTTATGAATTATAGATAGAGACGAACAGAAAGACCAACCTCTGTCTTGCGCTAATCCTTCGATTCGATTCCTCTCTTCTTTGATAGTCCCCAGCTACCTGCTCCCTTGCACGACCAACTTCACAAAGTACCTGTAAGATCATAGAATCATAGCACTATACAAAGACATGGATCTATAATCATAAACAATCTAGGATCAAATGTAAATTGACCATACAAATGTAACAAGCATCAATGATACAAAAGCATGGAGGAAAAATCAAATAGCTTTTATTGATAAAACAAGAAAAGATCCAGGAGGAGTTACAACAGGTTGTTCTAACCCAGCATCAACCTCCCAGCAAAGAAGCCCCTCTTCACCTCAAACAAAGCTTAGATCACCCAACAATATGATGTTTGTCTCTAGAAACCAATAGCAATTCCTTACAATATGCAAAATTCCAGCCTCTGGATCTCTGGGATGAGGGATCCATATATAGATATCTGTAAGGAGAATGAGTCAGCTTGTGATTTGATTAGTGTCTTCTCTCTGACAGTTCTGGCTTCCACTTGGAGACTGAGGGTCTCTTACTCATCCTTGGTCGAATTCAGTGAGGCAAGTGTCACAGGAGAAGATTCTGGAAGCTTCCATTGCCTCTCCACCTCGCGGAATGACACTTCCATTTTTCATTTCTCACCCATCGCACCCCACAGAAGGGACTTTTGAAATGCAACGCACCCTCACAGTGTATTTGGGTGAGATGCAACGCACCTAGCCAATGGAGCAGCTGCAATGATCCTGTTTTGACCAATTCTGAGTAGTTTCTCATGGAGAACTTCTGGGAGAAGCTCTAATCTGTTGACCTTGTTCCTTTAGGGGTTAGAACAACACTTTTAGGGACTTAGGAGCCCTTGGTTTATGGACATTTCATGCTTGGGGGTGCAGGGCACAAAACTGTCTATAACAATGACGATAGTTCCTGGTCTTGTGTCAACCTCGTTAAGAAATGAAATAAAGTGTCAGAGCATGGTTCCATAGACTACATGGATAGTTGGTGTTGCTTTTATTTTCCTCGTAGGCTTTTTGGTACATAATTCGTTAATGGATTTTGCATAGATTGGAATGTCCTGAATAACCTGGAGGAGGGGTATTTTTACACAAATATTTTTTAATTCTCCCAGGAGATCGAAATCAGGATATTCGATTGGGCGAGGTATAATCAATCTTTCTGGGAATGGTGGAGAAGAGGTAATAGTTTGTTTGTGGCTTTTCTATTTAACTGTATTCTCCCTTTGAGGTGTTTGTTATACAGGTAGTGGTTCTTCTAATTGTATATTTTTATCCTCCTTTGACTCGATTATTTCTCCAGACCTCAATTTGAGTTCATTGCATTCTCTCAACTTAGTTTGTGGATCTAGCCCTTCAATAATTTGTATCGACTGGACTGGTCTATTGTTGGGATTTGGGTTGGGCTGGGCTGGGAGATGTGGTTGTAGATTGGGTTGAGGATTTTGCTGCAACGTGTAAGGTGCTGGCAGTGTAGGTTGAGGCAAGGGGATTGTTTTCACTGGCTGGTTTGTACGTCTTTGTAGGTTTTAGATAGATATGGATTGTCCTACCTAAATGGTGGAAAGTAAGAGGAATTTGGCCAACTATTGTTTGGATTTGATTGATTGGACCAAGGTGGCATAGAAAATGCTTGTGGTGACCAATTAGGAAAAGGTGGCTGGTTCTGCCATGTAGCTCCTTGTGTATTGTTGAGAACTATATTGTGGGGGCTAAAAGAATGAAGATGGGTCAATAGGCATACTTGTTTGTCATGGTTTCCATTGGCGACGTTGATTTAACAGGTAGACTGGTTCCGTCTCTTCCTCTGCCTCTTTGAAGACCACTTTTAATCCTCAGAGCGATGGACAATTTTCTGTGGCGTGTTCTTTAGTGCATATGGCATAGGTCTATACCATATCCAGTGGACATTATTTATGACTATGTTTCTTCCTACATCGAGGGAAAAAATAACCAGGTTTTGTTCTGCTTCGGCCTGCTTCTGCTTGGCTTGCATAATGTCTAATTGTGTTGTCAAGGTTCCCAGGATATCCATTTTGAAATCTTCCAACAGGTTGCCAATTTCAGTAGGAGTAATGCTTCCTCCAAATATTTTGTTGTCCCAGGTGATCATATCGCGTTCATCTGGTTTCAGTCTTGTACTACCCCTGGAGCACCTGATACACAAATCAATAATGTTAGCATATTATTCTTGATAGATATCACCTTTACCCATAATATTTAATGTCTCTATCCGCTGGTCTTTCATCCCCTTAATAAATGTGGTTTTTAGCACATTATCAGGTAGAGGCAGATTTGCGTAGGGAGACCTTTGGAGGTCATATTGGAAATGCTCCACATACTCTTCCAAGGTTTGAATAGGTCTTGCTACCATTTGGAATATCTCATCTTTTAGTTCTCTGGATTTGCATAAATCTTGATATTTTTTAAGGAAAGTAGTTTTCATTTGGTCCCAATCATTTATAGTGCCCCCACTCAGTCCCATAAACCAATGCAGGGTTGCTCCCTTTAAAGTGGAGGAAAACAAATTCAGTTTCTGGGGATTGGTGGTGTAATCATAACCCCAACATAGGATGTCAAATTCAAATAGGAATGCATCTGGATCTCTCAAAGTGAGTCCATGAAAGGTGGGAATATTTTTAGAGGGATAGATTTCATGGGGGCATTGACAGCTGTGTCAACAATAGGATACTGTAATGTAGAGGTCTGGGGTGCTTTCGGATTATTGGCCATTTGATCACGAATATGCCAGTACCCTTCCGGGATTTCTGGAGCTAGAGAGTTATCCCTGGTTTGTTTAGAAGAGGTGGGAATGATCTTAACAACACTTCCTTGATCTGGGACAGTGGGTGTGCTCTGCTCAATTATTAACTAAGGGGATCTTGGTTCCTCTGTTTCCCCTATTTCTCCTCCTCCTTCACGAATGTTGCAAGAATTCCCTTCTTGTGAGGGAATTGGTTGAAAATTTTCAATGTCTTCAAAAGTCTACTTAGTCCCTTCAGTTTTAGTGTGGACCTTAGCGTAGGCTACAGATGGTGAGCCTGTGGCCTGAAGGGAGACAGTAGGCTGCCTGGAAGCAACGGTTCAGGGACCTACTGATGGCTGAGATTAGCTTTTCTTAAGATGTTGTCGATAAAAGTTGATCATCCAAGGGTCATTGGTCCCTTAGATTTTTTAGGTTTGGGATGTGGGATTGTATTGCTTTATGGTCTTTTCTTCTTAGTTATTCATGCAAAAATTCAAATTTTTATTTATACCTTAAGTTCCTAGCAATTATGCTGGAAAGCGGGCAGGGGAGCAAGCATTTTACTTGCTCTATATGCAGGTTCTTACCTTCCATTTTTAATATCCAGTTCTCTCTCAACAGACAAACATTAAACACCTACTTCACTTTTTTGTAATTGTGCTGAAAAGCAGGCGGAGGAGCAAGCACTTTACTTGCTCGCTACATAGGTTCTTACCTTCTATTTTCAATACCCAATTATTTCCCAACAACAATTACCAGATATACATCACTCTTTGTAAAATGGAAACACTCTCCCCGGAAACAGCGCCAAAATGTTTGATGATAAAAGGTGTCTTTTAAAACTCCTAATTACCCCACATTAATCATCAACCCGGGCAAGTCCTTTGTTCCAAGAGTGTACACAATATGTGCATGCTATAAATCCAGAGAGTAATGTTTCTTAAAATGAAATACATGCCTTTGATACAAGAGTAAACCGATGCATCTAATAAACTCAAATTACAATCATTAAAGGAAATATGACATCTAAGCTTCAAGACTCAATCCTCTATTGAAATCGTAAGTAAATCTCACACAAGCAATTCAATTAACAATAACATCAGCCGAGAGCACAGTAGCAATAACTCATCTCTTCTTAGTTGATTCAATCTAAATCATACTCAATCTCTATGAAGCAATCCAAATGGAAATGATGTCAATCTGAGAGTTCAATAGTGATAACAAAACTCTTACAGCTTATTAAATCAATATGATTCACTATCTAAATAATTTAATCTAGAATAAGCATAAATCGAATCAAAGGACAGTGCTGCAAAACATGTAAAGAAAATTCACTACCTCAATATAGGAAAGCGGTAAATAGCGAATAGGATAAACTCACAGAAAATGGGAAAATTATCAAACCAATCAAAATTGCGAGAATTAGAAATATATAACACAAGGAAGCAGTTTAATCCACCAGAGGTCGGGCCCTTAGCCACTAGCGAACACTGCTGAGCTACTTCAGAGAATACAAATGAATAGCAACTTCAATTATATATTAATCATTGAACTTAAGTAGCATTACAACACGATCACGTTCTCCAACAGCATGAGTCTATAAATTAAAATTACAATTTGAAATAACAGAGATTGATCGATCCCCTTTCCTCCTACAATCGTTTGCTTTTATAGTCAGAAAGAGGTAAAAGATTAAATGCGATCCCTTAGGATCTCCTGATCCTGAGGGATTCGCAACTGAATGCTATCATCAGACACTCTTCTTATTTAACGCTGATCCTCCTGATTTGTCCTCATACCTGTCTGCAACTAACACATTCCATTCTTTCTTTGTTGGTTTATGTTGTTCCATCACTAGGGAACAATAACTGTTCCTTTCGTCGTTTTTCTACATAAAGGGGAGTAAAAGTTAGTTATGGTAGCTAAATCTTAACTGCGAGTAGTTTATTTGTTTCTTATGACAACCCGTCAATATGTTAGTGTATTAAGATATGAAAGAGATAAGAAAAGAGAAAAAAGGTGATGAAATTAAGAGTAAATACATACCCATTTCGTAACTCAACATCCACATCACTACAAACCTAGTTGGCCATCTATTCCAATTGAGTCCCTCTTTGATATTCCGAATTTTGAAGGGAACTCTAGAGAGGATCCCACTAAACAAATTAAATATTTTCATATGTGGTGTTCCTCCAACTTCATAATGGAGGATCCAATACGTCTACACCTATTTTTACACACCCTCACCAATGTTGTCCTGAAATGGTATGCATATTAACCCCATGCATCTCATTCAATGTTTGTGACCCTTGCCAATGCCTTCTTATCTTACCTCTAGTTACCTATTTGTTATGACATAGTTACTGAACTTTTGATCCCATTTTGTCAAAACTCTATGACCTGTCTTTTCGATCACATTTAGAAATGGTTTGGAAGGTGGAGCTTATGCAAATCTCCTAGATTCAAAGACCGACTCTTAACAGCCCATGTGAAAATTCCATGTAATAAAAGTTAATAAAGGAAAAATAATAACCTTGTTTATGGGACACTTATTCCAAGCTCAATTTTGGGAAAAAAACGTCCTACTACAGGTATTCATTTGGTTTATTATGTTTGAGGAAATTGGCAAAGGCTTTGGAAAGGAAAAATGGAGTTTTTGGAAATTTATTTATGAAAATAATGGAAATTAGGAGAAAACAAAGATTAAAGTACACAAGTTTCATGTGAGGAGAAAATGAAGTAAAATAATGAAAATTTAAGAAAATGAAGGTCACATTAATAAAAAGGCTTCTGAGGATCAATCGGTACATTTTTGTTAGTTTAGTTTTGGAGCTCGCTCAATATTCTCTCTCTCTTACACACTTGGACACATAGACGTTTCTTGGAGCACTTAAACTTTGGATCAAGAAAGTCAAGGAAGGAATAAATGGAGTAAACATCAAGTAAGAAAGAGAAGGATCAAGAAACTACAGTGGGTTTACTTGTAGGTATCAATTTTCATGTGATTTCCTTGCTAGATTTGGCATGCATGGTTATACATGTGTGCTATTGGTTCTCTTCCTATCATGCACATGTGTTTTTCTAGGTGTGACAATGTTCTTCAACCTTGCCTTTCCATTTTCATGTAGTCATGGTGAGATGGGGTTCTCCTGTTTGGTTGATCTTGATTATTGGATGGTTTAAACGCTGATTGAGGTAGATCTCTAAATGAAAGAACACATGGCCTAGTTATCCCTTAACTAGATTGTGGATTGCGTTAAAGCCACTGGTCTAGTAACCCCTGAACTGGATTGGGAGTTGCGTTAGAGTCAGGCGTTGTGCCTCAGTGGGCATAGGAATCCTCATCCAGTGAATGGCGGGATACAAAATAAATGCAAGAGTTGGTTGCCTTTGATCAGGCCTAGGAATCCTTGCTGATGAATGGTGGGATATACGATAAATCCTAGAGGGTGGTTTCTCTATTATTTCCTAGTGATCATGGATCAAATTGTGCATTATGGTAAAGCCTAGAGACTAGGATATAGGAAAATTCCTCATGGTGTAGGTGGAGATATCTAATGGCATCGATGCTTGTTTATGGTCTAACGATTCAGTGAGGATTGCAGTAAGGGGATATATGATAAATCCTAGAGGGTGTTGTCTCTATTATTTCCTAGTGATCTGTGGATCAAATTGTGGATTACGGTAAAGCCTAAAGGCTAGGATATAGGAAAATTCCTCATGGTGAAGGTGGAGAAATCTAGTGGCATCCAGGCTTGTTTATGGTCTAGTGATTCGGTGAGGATTGAGGTAAAGCATGATTATATTGATGAGGGTGAGGCGGTTTAGCCTAGCGAAGACCTGGTTGGTTGTTTTGGTTTGAGTTTGAAATTCATGATTGGAATATGGAACGGGGGTGATTTCATGAAGAGATACTTGGCTTAGCTAATCTACAGTTGGGTGGAATGTGGTAGTTGCATACCAGGTTGGATTTTTCATTCATTAAAAATAGTTTCTTTCCTTGGCATTTTATGAGCAATTGTACTAGATTATATGTTTCATTTACGGCTACTTTATCCTCATTATTTCTCTTGTTTATATGTTTCTTATGAATATGTTTTATGATAGTGAAAATGTATGGTTCTAACCATGTTTTTGTTTATAAATGAATGAGCAATGAATCTATGACCTAATAGATGATAATGTAGCTAATGTGATAAGGCACCAATGCATCTTAGCAATTCTAAGATAAGTATAAGACCCCCGTGCTAAGATATGTTATTATGACCTATAGGATTCATATTTATGGCATGTTTGACGACATGTTTGTCATGGCTAGTAGGAGTCCAGTCAAGTCCTTATTTAATAATTCTCATTAGTATACTTATGTTTATGTTTCTTTTCATTTCTCTTAATTCCATGAAGTTTTGGGTAGTGACTAGGTCCTAGCCCTGTAATTTAGCCTTAAATATTGCAGTCACTGGCATAACACTAGAAGAAAAGGCTATAGTCGCACTCATGCAGGTTCATGGGAGTGACTAAGTAGTTGAGGAACTTACGCACTCATTGATGGTTATGTCAAGTCCTCACTGTATTGATATTCCTTTTGAATATGATCATATCTATTTCTCTTGACAAGATTCTCATCATAATCTCGTGCCTCTAATTGAAAATTCATCTTTTCAAAGATTTTAGGGTTTTCAAGAGAATTTTCATGAATTTATGCAATCCTGAATGGTTGGAGCAATTTTACTTGGCAAGCTCCGTCGCTAATAATAAGTTTTGATATTTCCTTGCACTCCCTATGAGTTTGGTGTAGATGGAGACACATTCACGAGAAGCTTTCAAGGTTTTTTCAGTGATGGTTCACATCGAAAATGTGAGAATGTAAATTGCTTAGAAGTAGTGTCTATGGCCTATGTTTTTGCTGACATGCAATACCTTCAAACTTTTATGAAAGTTATTCAGGTTCTTATCTTTTTTTTTACACATTAATTTATATCTGTTTTAGTTGTTCATACATTTGTGGATGCAAGTCGGGAACAATTGCGTGGCTACATTGGAAATTTCATTATATGTGACCCTGACCTTCTAGTTGTTTAGGTTAGGAGTAAGCTTAGCTACATTCTAGTTTCCCCTTTATTGTGTTCATCTTGCACTTTCTTTTTGTAGAATTTCTTTATTTTCTAAATTTTGTCTCACATTCTCTCTTTTCTTTGGTTTTGTTCCATTGTTGTGTGTTGTCTTTGCTTTCATTTTGTTTAATAAGTATTTGCATGAATGATATTCCCATTGTCTCGAAAGAAAATGTCAAAAAATAGAAAAGGACTTTGTGACACTCCAACATTTGGCTAACTCTCCATCCTTCTTCCTTGTCTTGGTTACACCTTTTGGACGATGATGTTTTGAAGGAAAATATGATCCTTGCATTAGGAAATCCTTGTGTTGAACCATGATCTCCATTTCTATTACGAAAACCTCATGCCTACACTTGATTCTTTATGTTTTGTTGTTTCCAGGATGATCCAATGAAGTAGAGAAGGATAAGGGGAAAATATAAACAAGAAAACCAATATCAAAGGTCCTACATATGCTTCTCTAAAGGGACAACCTCTCCCGCTCTCAATAAGTTGGGATCCCTCTTCTACCCATGAAATAAATAATTGTTGATGCAAAGTCCTCTATAAGTAAATAAATAAAGATGAAAGAAGAGAAAGGCTTCCTGCATAGGAGGTGAAGCAAGCGACTCCGTCGGGTTACTATCTAGGATTACTAGCAGTGGAACAATGTTTGTGTTCCTGAAGTGACTCTATAGGGGTACTTTCCAGGCCTGTTGGTAGCAAAGCAACACCAGATATGAAAAACTATACTTTGAAAAGCTAAAGCTTGCGAACTTCATTACCCTATCTTGGTTAGAAACAGTGTGTGATCGTTGACCTTATGTTTGTGTTTAAATGAGTAAAGGAATGTAGGGGACTATGTTTATTCATGGGGGAAGTGGGGAAGCCATGGTAATCTGAAAGTTGAATCAATACTCCCTGAAGAACTAGACCCTGCACGAAAGAATTGACCAAGCCAGAGAAGCTAGAGTTCTACCAATGTGTCGCAAAGTTTTGTCACTGTGAAAAACACCCTCTAAAGTTTTTCCTATACTTGAATTTTGGAGCCTACTATGGATATTGCAATCAACTTTTCTGTCTATGTTGAGTATTTGAGCTCCCTTTTGGATTGGAAGTCTCGAAGTCACTTGCTCACACATGCTCACTATGTAACAAGTGCATGAGCACATTATTTTACGCAAGCTTGAAAAAGCATAAGAGAGTCCATCAAAATTGTGCATGTGCAATTTATAATCCATGTCTACAATCAATGCATACTGACATCGACAATTTCGCACTTCTAGCTACGTTTATACTTCTATTTTGTTGAGTTTTGCAAATTTTTGCTTCACGCACCTTTGTTTTTGCGAGTGTCTATTTCATGTTTTCGGCTATCTATTTCACTTGGTTTCCCTTTAATTAATTTTTTTCATGTTATCTTCACTATGGCATGTGTTGTTTTCACCATTGTTCATATATCACAAGTGTCGTTCGGACTTTTATTTTCATATAACAACTATCGTCTTTTGGTGTGGGAATTAACACTTATCGTGTAAAGTGGAAGTTTTGGTTTGTTTCAAGGGGAAATATTCATGATAATGATTTTTTCTTATAATGTAGACATGTTCCACACTCTTTTACAAACTTTCATGCACGATCACACAAGTGTCATTACTATCGTCGTAAAGTGTATCTTTAGTGTCACACTTGGAATGGTTGTCGCAATGTTGTTACATTGAGGAAAGTATGTTGTTAATGTGTTCGAAGGGTTTCGTTTTGTGTCAAGTGAACAAAGTGTATTATCATGTCCAAGTCTTTATTTTATTCAACTTCCTCTCACTGATCCAACACTTAGTCAAAATTGGAAAAACTCCTGACTAGGCCACTCAGCCTCATCTAACCCTCATGAACTGTGCATTGCACAGTCTTAGTCCTCAAGAAACAACCTTGTCTCTTGGTACTACACAATGTGCAGTCTCTATCTCCTAGAACTAGGAATTTCATATCCTCAGTGCTCAAGCCAAGCCCTTGAGTCCCAGAACTACACAATCTTTCTCTCCAGTCAAACCAAAACTACACATTACGTAGTATCATCCTTCAATCCTCAGTATTGATCTCCTGAAATGCACAACTACACATAATCACCTGACCTCCTATCCTTCTAGCACTGATAATTTTTCAATGTCAATGCTCAAGCGTGGGCCTTGGCCTCCAAAACTGCATAATCATGCCCCCCAGCTGATCCAAAAATGGATCTTGGATAAACTCCTAAGTCTAAAAGACTTCATATAAGAGGTAAAAGGTGCCAAATGGCACAGATACTTTATAAATTAAAGGAAAATTAAAGTCACAGGTTGCTCTCAGAAATAGTCTCATTGTAGAGATCTCTTCATTTTGAATCCAACGCAACTTGAATGGGAAAAAATGGACTTTAGATGCAGAAGTTATCGCATGCAGAAGATGCCTAGTTTCTTTGGGAAAGAGGCAAAAATCCTTTAAAAATAGGCAAAAGACCCCTATAATGGAAAATCACATCGCATGAGGCAAAGAGGAGGACTTAAAGTTGGGCGGAAGGCATCCCCGATCAGCGACCTTCAATGATTAGATCAGCAGGTCGGATCGGAGGCAGGCAATGTATACCCAAGGCAAAGGTCCCGGGTCGACATGATGGTGCGATCACCGAAATCGGCGGATCGCAATTGGTGATACCACAAGGCAAAGGTCCTGGGCCGATGTGATGGTGCGATCGCCAAAATTGGTGGATCGCAATCAACGATACCACAAGGAAAAGGTGGGACCCCGGGCGATGCGATATCGCGATCGCCAATATCGGCGGATCACAATCGGAGTTACACAGAGGAGCGGTCATACACACATATATATATGCAATATGATCGCTGGACCCGATAGCATTTTAAAAACATTTGAAATCCGATATAAAGCCATTGCTACAAGATTTTGTGATATTTTAATGTATTTCTAAAATACAAAGGGACAGGCCATTTGCGACTTGTGACAACAACTTGTGGGTGGACCCGATAGGAGTATAGACCGGTTTTAAGGACTTTTGAAGTCCGAAACACTGTGTTTTGGCAGATTTTCCCGAGTTTGAATACATTTCTCTATGTTAACAGAAAGAAGTTGTTTCAGGGATTTCAAAGGCCCGATGCCCTCATCCGTCGCAGATTAGGTGGCCACCTCCCCTGAATGTGTTATGCAATGATTATTTAACACTAGAAGAGGGATTTGAGTGGGCAGAGGCCGAGAGCCAGATGGCAATCGAATAGACAACGCACAGGGAAGCCAAAGAGCCACAGAAGGATGATTGCACACAGAGAAATGGCTGGAGTAGCCAAAAAGCTAGAAGCACACCTCAAAGGAGGCAAAGAGCTCAATGGAGCAAAAGGGGAATGCTGAAAGTAGTAGCAGAGCTGAGAGAGCACAGAGAGCTAAAGAGCTACTGCGCAGAGCAGCTAAGGGAGCCTTTGGGGTCACTTGAAGTTCAAGTGAAAAGCCAAAGAGCTGAAGGTTGTAGAGGGCCAAGAAGCCAAAGCTGAAGAGCCAGAGCCAAAGCCAGAGCCAAAGAGCTAGAGCAAGAGCCAAGAGCTAGCCAGAGTGAGAGCCGAGGGCCAGAAAGCCGAGAGCTTCAAGAGCCAGGGGATAAAATGGTGTTTGAACCAACTATTTCTATGTAAAACAGTAGGAGTTGAGCCAAGAGCTTGTATAAAGGACTTATACCATAATCCCAGAGAGCCTAGTTGAGTTGACTAAAGCTCAAGGAGACATAGCCCAAGAGTTTTGGGTGAACTCCAAATTAAATTTCTGTTCTATGTGTTTTGTTTATTGTTGCATTAGTATTTATTGTATGTATTTACATATCAGCATACACAATATATTTTAAAGCACATAAATAGCCAACAATAAATATAAGCATACACCTATAATTTCAAGCATATTATCATTTCCACATTGGTTAATCAATAAGACTTGGGAATATTTAAAGCTTTGGGAGTGGGAGAGGTTCTTGTAAGCTAGACAAGAAGCCTAAGTGCCCCATTTTCAGATCACCAATGAGGACTGAACTTCGCATTATGTAGTCTCATACCTCAAGTCTAGCCCTTGATCTCCTTATCTACACAATTTCATAGTCACTTGGCCTCCCCTTCCATCCAAAACTATGCATTTGGATGAAACAGTGCAAAACCCCTCAGCTTAGCTCATTGACTCCCAAAACTGAGCAATCTAGTTGTCAAGGCTCATGCTCCACCTCTAACCACCTAAAATGCACAACTACACAGTCACTGAGCCTCTCCTTCAGCCTATCACCTGGTTGCGACTCAATCAGTGGATCATCATGCAACATATGATACTATGCGTCTATCAAAATGATGTTGTCTTGTCATGAGTGAATTGCAAATGCAAGTACTTTGTCATACCATGAAAAGATGACGATGAAGGAGATGGATAAGGCGACGATGAAGGAAGATACTTCATTAGCTACAAAGACAAGTTGATTAATCAAGAGGAAGCAAAGGGACATCAAATTGATAAAAAAACTGGAGATCAAGTTACATTGAAGATTGTTCATCTCTAAGCCATTTTGGAGGACAAAGAAGAAGGTCATGATCCATATTTTAGAAGACACAAAGTAAGCAGCAACAAAGAATGGCCTAACATTGCCATGTCATCATGCAGTCCATGTCATCATTGTCATGTCATGAGTCATCATGTGCCACACCATTTTGTCTAATATGTAATTTAATATTGGAGAAATATAATGTAAAGTGGAAGTCCAAGAGTCATTCATGTAATGTGAAAGGTCATGTAGGAAGTCAAAAGGTCATAGAGAAATGGAACAGTCATGAGGGTAGCCCAAGAGTCACAAGGGAGGTGATTGATCACCCCATTTCTTATATATACACCCTCATGGTACAAGCAAGGGAATTTTCACCTTGGCTTCCCTTGCAAGGCCTTATAGAGACAAGCTAGTTCTTTTGCGGGGCAAGTAGTGGCTCTAATGCTCCACTATTACAACTAGTGGTGTTCATTGTATACATGTGTCTTGGAACTTTTACTTAATATCATAAGCCTCATGGCCAACACGTTCTTCATGCATGGATTATGAATATTTGTAAGACTATTCTTTGGATGTTTGTAATTCATATTTGCTTTCATTTCTTCTAAAGTAGTTGAACTTTCAGTTATTTTAATACTTATCATATTGAGAATGTGTTGTAATGGTTTCTATTGTTGTCACATCCTTGTGGACTATTCCATTGGATACTAGACAAACCTTTCTTGTTTATTGGTTGTAATGACCGTCACATCTTTGTGGACTATTTCGCTGGATATTAGACAGATCCTTTTTTGTTTCATGTGTCTCTACTAGGGTGGTATTATTACCTCTCTCCTAAAGGCTCACTTTATTTTCTCATTCTGCAGTAGAAGAACCTTGACACACTTACAACTGAACACTCACCGGGCACACTCACTTGCTTTTCAAAGGCACATTTTCATTCCTCTCTCTTGTTGACATTTAGAGCCAAGGAAAATCTATGAGAATACATGGAAAATGAGCTGATAATCCATATGGGGCTCCTACTCCAAAGAGTGTGAGGTCTAATTGGGACTTCACATCGGGGTGACCCCCTCGGTTGATGGATTTCTAACACGATCAACAAAATGGTGCTAAAATAAGGTCCAGATGACAAGTTGTGCCCGTTGAGTCTGTTTTGAATCTCTTATCTTAAATGGCTCATCCTAAAATCATACTCCCAGGGTGTTTTTATAACCTATCCTCTGGTAAACGTTTAATCCTCGATGAGCCTATTTATCACTTGTCCCAATTAGAGTTTTATGGTGAGGATGGAACATCCATAATCGAGCACATTCTAGTTTTCTTAAATTTTGCGAATACTATGAAATCAATGATGAAGATTTTGCTTGTGTAGCATTATTCCTCACCCTTGAAGGTCATGTTAATCAATGGTGTCATACCTTACCATCTGCTTCCATCCATTCTTTTCATCATTTCCTCCTGGAGATTTATCAAGCCTTCGATAGGTATGATCACTGAGATGTTTATAAAAGAATAAATCAACTAATAATGAAGCCTAGTGAATCAGTTGAGGATTTCTCTAATTGATTCCTTCACCATTTTTATGAATTTCCTAGGGAAGAAATAGATTGGGATTTATTTAAGCACAATTTTGAGCGTTTGGTTCACATTTATTTGCATGGTGAACCTAAACCCCGTGATGTTTCGACTTCCCCAACTCTTGTGAATTATGAGACACATCTAATTTCAGAGGAGGAATTTATTGCTCCTTTTGTTCCTTGTCCTCCTCCTTTTCCAGTTCCGATAAGGGTGCCTCTGCATGATGATAAAAAAGTTGGGAAATCTTCAGATCAAATTCCTAATCCATCTTCTCATTCTTCTTTCACTTTTCATGACACAGATTCAATGGAGGAAATCTTAGAATTGTTAATGAAGCCCATGGTGAAGACTAACTCCTCCATTCTGTAAGATGGTGTTACTATTCATAACTCTAGTCTTGAATCTGATCTGGATTTCTATTATCCTTTATCATCTACATGCTATGGATCTTTGTACCATTATCAACCCGATTAATCGAATCCACCAACTAGTTTTTCACACTCTCTTGATTTTCGAGTTGTTGGTTCAAATTGTGATCAGATACAAGGCAGTCACATTACACAAATAAAGGAGAAATAAGGTGGAGATGATTTCAATCTTTCTTCTCTTTTTCAAAATCCTCCAAGTGAAGATGATGTGTGATGAGCCCCAAATTTGGTAACATTTTGGGCTCATTTGGCCTAACTACCCTTGCTCAACCCTTCATTTTTCATAACTTATGCATCATTTTTTAGTATATTTATGTCATTTGTACGAATGAGGGCAGTCACTATTCCTAGGTGGCTAACACATGTTTATTTCAGGTTTTTTGACATTTAATGGAGCAAAACCACGCAGATGAGGGCTAGGAGACAGCCAAGATGGGATTGAGATTTTGTAGGAAGGTTGTCCACAGCATTGAATGACCTTCCTCGTGATCTTCACCCCCAACTCCGAGCTCCCACAGCTACCACCACCGAGCTAGAAGGCAGCCAAACGGATTTTGAGGAAGCAGCAGATTACTCTTAGTTTGGTCAGCCAAACCCCACTAATTTAGGAGGCCAGCTTGGCCCTCGTAATGTATAAATGATGAGGTTGTAGCCTTCGAGGGGGACTTTTGAAACCTTGTTGCATATTCTGAACCACGAGCTGATAGCTCTGTTTTGCTCTTTGTAAGCCATTTTTGGCATGTTATTTGACTTATGACTATTATCTTTTAATGAAAAGCAGGCAGATTTGAGTTCAGTTCTGAGTTCTTAAAGGAGCCATAGCTCTTGGGGTTGGGCCCAACCTGAGAGCCTAAGGCTTCCTTCCTTTGTATTGTTACCTTTCTTTCAGCATTGTAATTCTTTTCCTTTACATGCATTTGGAAACACAGTTTGCTGAGTTGAATTTCTTGGTGTGGTTAAGTAGGTTAGTTTTATGAACAGAGTTGCTTCAGTAGGTTAGGATAGAGTAAGGAGATTGGAGTTAATAAGAGTCCCAAAAAGGGTTGACTGCACACTCACTTTCACCTCTATTTAGGGGCTGGAATTGCAGACAATGCCACCCACCAAAAACATTGTTTTACATGTCCATGCAATCTTTGATGCAATGCTCTCGTTTGTAGCAGTGTCCATGCATTCAGATCTTGTGGAATGATTCTTTGCTTCAGTACCATGCATGATTTTCCTTAAAAATCACGTTGTTGTTCTTTGGTTTTATAAAAACAGTTAGAATAGGTTGATGAAATTTCGGTTATGTGCAAGACATGGATGATTTGTTTCATTTACACTGTGCAGTACTACTCCCTCACTCCCTTATCCTTCTAAGCCGTGCCTAGGCCATCTGCTCATCTCCCAGTTAGACCACTTGCCTCCCAACTCTTCTATTACCCACATTATTCTACCTTTTCGGCCTTCCATTCCCTCTACCCTCCTTTAGACCAACCAGCTTAGCACACCCCCTCTTCATCTCATCTCTCTGTCCATAAGCCATCACAAGCTCCCCTCCTACCTCCCTATCCATCCATACAGCCTCTTCCACTCATCCATCACCCAAAAATTCGATTGCAGAACATCCTGTAAGAATTACTGAACTTCCTGTAGAAATCCTGAACATCCTGTAGAAACCCTGCAGACTTCCTGTAGAAGCTCATAAACACGGTTGCTTGGCATCCAGACTTTGTGAAACTCTTTGAAAGGATGTTAGGGACTCCTTAGACCCTCTTTGAGCCTTCCTAACCTCTTCCAAGCATTCCTCCCCTTGATCTATTCCTGCACAGTCAAGACCCAGTTAGAAGCACATGCATAATAATTCCAACAACTTGAGCAAAAATACAAAAATATGTTCTCTTCAGATGAAAGTAGTCTAGACACATGCATCTCACCTTAATAGAAGTAATGGAATCACTTTCAATAGTTGCATTCCCACCATTGCATCAGAAGGACTAGCAGGTAGAATTAGGGTTTGCTAGGGTTTTCATTTCTTGTTGGCTTTCAGTTCATTTTTGCAAAGTAGGTTAATTTCCTTTGAGTTAGATTTCGTTCATCAGTAAAAAGCTTCTTCTGAGAGCTCATAGAAGTTGGCTTGATCCCTAGCGGACTTGTGCCAGCTGACCAAGTGACAGCTGCGACAAGAGCTAGTACTTTTGCATACAGCACCGTCGCTTCCAAGTTTGTTACGAACTACCGGGTTGATAAAATTAGAGAAGGAAGCTCCAGGAGTTGTAGCATTATTGATACAATACTGGAGCTCACCAATGTGCTTCCATTCTTGGATCATTTTTTATATGCTAATCTTGGTAGTGAATCAAATGAAATCAATAATTTAAATCAATCTGCAGCCTTGAGAAACAATCATTCTGACGATGATGACTCTGTTGATGTATGAGATCACGAATGCTAAGGTGCATCATCTAATATTTTGGTTTCTCATGAAAAATTTACTTTAGATCTAGAATCTGATTCGGTCAAAGAATAAGTCCTTATCAAAACTTGATCTTCATCTCAGTATCCCTTGTGCTCTACCATTTGCGATGCATCTACTTGTGATGGAGGTTCTCCATGCTCTTCAAGTTATTCATCTGATGAGTTAACTTCTCAATTGACAGAAGGTGGTGAGGTTATCCATGATGAAAATGAAAATCAAATCATTCAGTACTCTTTCCATCCCTCACCATATCTTCTCTTGCATGAAGAAAACTCTCCAAACTATCTTGCTCATGAAATATCTCTGATTCATACATCTTCACATTTGCATTCAGATGAATCTTTCAACTTGAGTAATATGGTTGTTGAAGTTAAAAATTATGGTCAAGTTAGTGAAAGATATGGTTTCCATCTGATGAGCAGTGGTCGTATTGAAACCAGTGGTAGCATATATCCTCACACTATGCATGATCTGGTTCAATCTTTGGGATGCGATTTTACAATCCTTGAAAGTTTCGGGACTTGTTGGGGAGTCAAGGAACTTCAACTTCCGTTGATGGTTATGTCAAGATCTTGCAACTCTAGTAACCGCCCCGCAAGCTGAGTCAAATTTGGTTTCTCTTGCATAATCCTTCTCTTTGCATTGTTTTTCTCTATGTAAATTTATTTTTGATAGATGTTTTGTATTTTGGATGTAATTTGTCAAATTTTCAAGATTTCACTTCTTATCAGATTCAACAATCTTCTTCTGTTGATTCATCTTCATGCAAATCTCTCACATCAAACTCAGCTTTGGAATATGTATCTCTCATATAGTCATGGAATTGTGAAGTTAATCATTTCAAAGACTATCTTTGGCCAAAGGGATCATTCCTATCAAATCCATTTCTTAATATTCAGCTCTTGGTTTTTCTTGCAAATGTTGTATTGCAAATATTTCCCTTCATCGCACTTGAAATTCAATTGAGTGATAACGAATGCATGATTTATCACACAAATCAAATTATTCTCCATTCATTATGTCTTGATTGGCCTCATGTGTTAGTGGTGCTGGGATTCCTTTTAAATTATTTCGATGATTACAATGCTTGTACATTTTGTCTCCAATTACAAGAAGATCGTGTGTCACATTTGACATGTGAGGAAGTTGGTTCTATTGTTCAGAGCATTTGCAAAGATGCTCAAATTGATTTATATTTGTTAATTACAAGTTGGGAATACGATTCTTTAATCAACCCATCTGATCATGATTTTGTCTCTGATGACTGTCATTTAGGTTTTCATTTTCCCATCAGCGCATCTAATGATAGTTGCATTAAACCCTTCATTGGTTATGGTTTAACATCGCACTATTTAGGTACTCGTCAAGTAGTTGAGGCACTTCCGAACTCGTTGATGGTTATGTCAAGTACTCATTGTCTTGACATGCCTTCTAAATATGATTAGATCTATTTCTCCTCACAATATTTTCATCACAATCTGGTTCCTCTAATTGAAAATTCATCTTTTCAAATATTTTTGGGTTTTCAAGAGGATTGTCATGAATTTTACGATCCAATAGTTGAATGGTTGTGTTAGGTCCCTATAATACTAGTGATTACCCCATTACTATTGTAGTTGTATCCCTTATTAATATTTTTGTACCCCTATTGCCCCCATATTGTTATTACTGTGCCCCATAGAATCCCTCTATTGTTATTTTTGTGGCTTTATATTATTATTGGTAGGTTGGCTGGGTTATATTGTGACTCCTTAGACTCCTATATCTAGAAAGGAGGTTTTGTCATTTGAATCATCAAGGAATCATTCATTTGTGTAATGTAAAGGAGGTTTCCCCCTCGAAGAGGCTGAATTCTAAGGTGTTGATCTATCTTTTCTATCTTTTTTTGAGTTGGTTTCATAACATTTGGTATCAAATCTTTGGATTCTAGGGTTTCGCTGCTCCAAACAGGTCTTCGTGGAATTTTCGCTATAGTTGTGGAGATATGATCTGAGGAAGTTGGTATTTTTGCAGACTCCTGAATTACATTCCAAACAAGTGACCTGGGGAAAATCGTCATAACTTTCACTTTGGGCATCATATTGAAAATTAGTAAGAAGGTACAGAAAGAGGACGGATTGTAGTTTCTTGTATATATTTTTCAGAGCCAAAGATCGAAACAGGGACACGTGGCACATCGTACAAGTTCACTCTACTGAACTAGTCTATAATCAGGTCACTATGGGAGATTTGGCATAACTCTTCTTTGGAGAATCCAATTGGGATCAGAATGGTGGCATTGGAAAGAGGACATAGGGGGCTACTGCAGGTTGCAATTTCAGAACTGGATGATCTGAAATTACAGAGATACATCAGAGGCAATATCAAGCTCCTACAAAGTGAAAAAAGGTGTGTAGATTTTTTTTAAATTTTGGCTTAAGCTTGGTCTGAAAAATTATTTTGAAGGAATTCAAAGGGCATAGTAGAGCATTGTTATCGGTAACTGATGCCCCGAGGAAGAAAATGCAAACACCTAGTAAGCAACCTGAAAGCTCTAGCATGACTCATGAAGAAGAGGAAGAAATGCTACATGATATATCAAAATTACAAGACCAAGTGCAACAAATTTCACTCTCACAAAAGCTAACAAAAGCTAAGATAAATGGTGTGGAATTTAAGATAAAGGGCGTGGAAGCTAAAATTGATGATTTGAAAATAGTTTTGAAGGCAGATTTGACAAATTTTCGACAAGAAATACTTACTAATGGTGAAAGGGTAGTAAAGGAAACTCATGATGCGAACAAAAGAAATGTTAATCATGATTTCATAGACTCTAATGTTGGATCGAAGACCCACCATATTCCAAAAATCGATATGAGGAAGTTTGATGGCAAGGATCCCACGACATGGATATTACAGATGGAGCAATTTTTCGATCTCAATAATGTGCAAAACACACAAAAGGTACATATTGCAACTTTATATTTGGAACCAAATCAGTTTGTATGGTATCAATGGCTTTGCTCTCGTAAACAAATTATCACTTGGGAAATTTTTACGGAAGAATTGACAGCACATTATGAGGATACAAAAAGAAACACTTTTTTTGGCCAATTGATAAGTCTCAAACAAAAGGGTTCAATAATGAAGCACATTGAGGAGTTCCAAAAATTGAACATAAGGGTAAAAAATATTCCAGAGGAGCATAGGATTGATGTGTTCATAGGGACTTTAAAGGATAATATCCAACATGATGTTCCCCTTTGGGAACCTGATTCATTAGAGAAGGCATTCAGGTTAGCAAGGAAAATGGAAAGCAAAATTATGGCAAGCAGGAAGCATACCACTCACAACTATAAAGATGGAAGTGTTGTTCCCCCTAGTCTTCCACAACCTATAAAGTTGACACCACAAAAATTGGAAGAAAAAAGGGAAAAAGGGCTTTGTGACAGTTGTGATAGCAAATACACTAAAGGTCATAAGTGTGCTGAGAAGAAATTATTCTACATAGATTGTGAAAAGGAAGAAGAAAAGGAGCAAGAAAGGTCAAAAGAAGAGGATATACTCCAGGAACAAAGTCTAGATAAAGAAGAAATGAATCTGACCATATATTGTAATGCATTGGTTGAAAATACCACTCCTAAAACCATCAAGATAGAAGGACAAATCAAGAGGAAAAAGGTAATAGTGTTGATTGATTCAAGAATTACCCGCAATTTTATTCATTGTAAGGTAGCAAAAGAATTGAATTGCTTCCTATATCCAGCACCAGAGTGTCAAGTGATGGTTGCAAATGGAGGAACAATAAATTGCTCTAGAAAGTGCCATAATATCAAGCTATCCATGGGAGAATATGTATTGACTAGCCCAATGCTTTCCATTCCAATGGGAGGTGCTGATGTTGTACTAGGAGTCCAATGGATACAATCCTTGGGTACAATAGCTTTTAATTTTCAAGAACTTTTCATGAAATTTTATGCAGAAGGGAAGGAAGTTCAATTAAGGGGTATTGTAGGGAAACCGGGAAAGATAATAAGCTCTAATGGTATGACAAAGCTTCTAAAAAGGGAACAAAGAGGTGTAATTGCACAATTATGTTCACTAGATGTTTCCACATCGAAATCATCTATTTCTCCAGATCTCCAAAAAGTCTTGGACAATCATTCCTAGGTATTTGAGACTCCCAAAGGTCTCCCACCAATTCGTGATCATGATCATGCTATTCATCTGATTCTAGGAAGTGTTCCTCCAAACATTAGGCCATACAGATATCACTATGCCCAAAAGAGTGAAATTGAACGTATGGTTGCAAAAATGCTAGAGGCTGGTATAATTCAACCTAGTCAAAGTTCTTTCTCTGCTCCAGTAGTATTGGTGCACAAGAAGGATGGATCATAGCGCATGTGTCTGGATTATAGGGAGCTCTACAAGATCACTATTAAAGATAGGTTTCCCATTCCTGTCATTGATGAATTACTTGATGAATTGCATGGATCAATTTACTTCACCAAGTTGGATCTTCGTTCAGGATATCATCAAATCAGAATGAAGGCTGAAGACATTCCAAAAACAGCATTTAGAACTCATGAGGGTCATTATGAATTTTTGGTCATGCCTTTTGGCCTTACCAATGCACCTTCTACATTTCAAGGTTTGATGAATTCCATTTTCAAACCCTTCCTTAGAAAGTTTGTGTTAGTATTTTTTGATGATATACTAATCTACAGCAAGTCGTGGAAGGATCATGTTGAACATGTTGACAGGGTACTACAACTATTGGAGGAGAAACAATTATATGCAAAAAGATCCAAATGTTTCTTTGGAGTACAAGAGGTGGAATCTCTGGGTCATATTGTATCTCATGAAGGAGTTAAGGTAGACCCTAGCAAAATAAAATCCATTAAGGAATGGAAAATCCCCACATCCATAAAGCATCTGCGAGGATTTCTCGAGTTGACAGGGTATTATCGCAAGTTTGTTAAGAATTATGGGAGAATAGCAGCACCTCTAACAATATTATTGAAGAAAGATGCATTTTCATGGACTCCAGAAGCAACAAAGGCCTTCGAACATCTTAAAGAGGCAATGTGCCAAGCACCAGTCTTAGCTACACCGGACTTCACAAAAACCTTTATTGTGGAATGTGATGCTTCAGGAAATGGAATTGGTGTTGTTTTAATGCAAGATGAAAGACCCATTGCTTTTGAAAGTCGTCCAATAAAGGGAAAGTTTTTACACAAAGCTATTTACGAGAAAGAAATGTTGGCAATACTAATGCACTTAAGAAATGGCGACCCTACCTAATGGGAAGACACTTCAAGGTACAAACGGATCATGATAGCCTTAAATACTTTTTAGAACAAAGATTATCATCTGAAGAGCAACAAAAGTGGGTCACAAAGATGTTGGGTTATGACTTTGAAATCATCTACAAAAAAGGGAAGCAAAATGTGGTGGCAGATGCACTCTTAAGAAAGGATGAGGATGTGGAAGAATTGTTGTGCACCATTTCTATTATCCAACCAAATTGGATAAACGAAGCAAGGGAGGAATGGAAGAATGATGAAGAAGTGTGTGCACTTATTCAAAAGTTACAACAAGATTCCAGTACATCTGATACATTTAGCTGACAAAATGATTCGTTATGGTACAAAGATCGCTTATACCTCTCTAAGAATTCCCAACTCAAACAAAAGATTCTTATGGAATTGCACACTTCTCCCTTAGGAGGGCACTCAGGATTTTTAAAAACTTACCACAGGATTAAGAAGGAATTTTTTTGGGATGGACTTAAATCAAATATTCAAAATTTTGTGACAGAATGTTTGGTTTGCCAACAAAATAAAGTTGAAACAATTAAGACCCCGGGTCTATTACAACCTTTATCCATTCCAAGCCAATGTTGGGAGGAGGTTTCAATGGATTTTATCACAGGTTTACCCAAGTCTGAGGAAAAGAGTGCCATCATGGTGGTAGTTAAAAGACTTACCAAGTATGCACACTTTTGTGCATTATCACATCCATTTAAAGCCAGTATAGTTTCTACTGCATTTATGGAAACAATTCAAAAGCTACACGGAAACCCAAAGATTATTGTAAGTGACAGAGATCCCATTTTCACTGGAAATTTTTGGACAGAATTATTTTCTTGTCTCGGCACTCAGTTAGCTCATAGCTCATCTTATCATCCTCAATCTGATGGGCAAACTGAGATAGTAAACAAATATTTGGAAGGATATCTTCATTGCTTTGTATGTGATAAATAGACACAATGGGTCAAATGGTTGCCTCTGGCTGAATGGTGGTATAACACTTCCTTCCATACAGCAACAAAAATGACCCCATTTATGGCACTTTATGGATATCAACCACCATCCATCACATCATATTTAAGAGAAAATTCTAAGGTTCAAGCAATGGAAAATCACATCGAGCATCAACAACAAGTCCTCCAACTCTTAAAGGATAACCTCGTGTTGGTGCAGAATAGAATGAAACAATAGGTAGATCAACATTGCAGTGAAAGAAGTTTTGATGTAGGTGATTGGGTATTCCTACGGCTACAACCATATAAACAAATGTCCCTCAAGCAAGCTAAGAAGGATAATAAATTATCACCAAAGTATTATGGTCCGTACAAGGTGTTGCAAAAGATTGGTACGATGGCATACAAATTGGAGCTTCCTGCAGCTTCTCGAGTGCACGTAGTTTTCCATGTTTCATGTTTAAAGAAGGTTATAAGCGACAAGCTCCCAGTTCAAACAATATTGTGAGAACTTGACAAGGAAGGAAAAATTATATTGGAACCGGAAGCAGTCATAGAAACAAGAACTCGACAGCTATGAAATCGATCAATTTCAGAGTATCTCATCAAGTGGAAGAACTTATTGGCTGAAGATTCCACATGGGAGGATGAGAATTTTATACAGAAGCATCCAGAACTACTCAAGCGTTGAGGACAACACTTTTTTAAAGGAGAGGAGCATGCTAGGTCCCTATAATACTAGTGATTACCCCATTACTATTGTAGTTGTATCCCTTATTAATGTTTTTGTACCCCTATTTCCCCCATATTGTTATTACTGTGCCCCATAGAATCCCTCTATTGTTATTTTTGTGGCTTTATATTATTATTGATAGGTCGGCTGGGTTATATTGTGACTCCTTAGACTCCTATAACTAGAAAGGAGGTTTTGTCATTTGAATCATCAAGGAATCATTCATTTGTGTAATGTAAAGGAGGTTGACCCCTTGAAGAGCCTGAATTATAAGGTGTTGATCTATCTTTTCTATCCTTTTGTGAGCTAGTTTAATGACAGGTTGGAGCAATATTACTTGGAAAGATCTGTCGCAAATAACAAGGTTCGATCTTCCCTTGCACTTTCTAAGGAGTTTGATTTAGATGGAGACACATTCATGAGAATCTTTAGAGGTTTTTTCAATGATGGTTCTCATTGAAAAGGTGAGAATGTAAACTAGTTAGAAGTAGTGGCTATGGCTTATCTTTCTACTAACAGGAAAGACCTTCAAATTTTTGTGCAAGTTATTCAGGTTCTTATCTTTTCTATTGCACATTACTTTATATATGTTTTAATTGTTTGTATCTTTGTAGATGCAGGTCGAGAACAAATGCAGTGGCTGCATTTTAAATTTCATTATACGTGACCCTGACCTTCTAGTTGTTTAGGTTAGGAGTAGGCTTAGTTGCATTCTAGTTTCCCATTTCTTTCATTCACCCTGCACTTTCTTTTTGTAGTATTTCTTTGTTTTCTAACTTTTGTATCGCGTTATGTTTTGTCTCTATTTTTTTCCATTGTTGTATGTTGTCTTTTATTTCATTTTTCTTAATAAGACTTTGCATGAAGGATGTTCCCATTAGCTCAAAATACAATGTGGAAAAATAGAAAAGGACTTTGCGACACTACAACATTTGGCTAACTCTCCATCCTTATTCATTTTCATAGTTACACCTTTTGGTCAATGATGTTCTGATGGAAAATACAATCCTTTCATTAGGAAAGCCTTGTGTCAAAACATGATCTCCATGTCTATTATGGAAACCTCATGCCTACACTCGAGTCTTTATGTTTTGGTGTTTTCATGCTAATCCAATCAAGTAGAGAAGGACAAAGGATAAATATAAATGAGAAAACCAATATCAGAGGTCTTATATATGATTTTATTAATGGAAAACCTCTCCTGCTCTCAATAAGTCGGGATCCCTCTTCCGCCCATGAAATAAATAAGTTTCGATGCACAATACTAAATAAATAAATGCGAAAGAAGAGAAAGGATCCATGCACATAGAGGTGAAGCAAGCAACTTCGTTGGGGTACTGTCTAGGCTCGCTTGAAGTGGAGCAATGCTTGTGTTCCTGAACTATTGGGGTACTGTCTAGACTTTCTGGCAGTGAAGCAACACCATAGATGAAAAACTATACTCTGGAAATCTAAAGCTCGTGAACTTCATTACCCTATCCTAATTTGAAACATTATGTGATCGTTGACCTTATGTTTGTATTTAACTGAGTAAAGGAATGAAGGGGACTATGTTTATGTATGGGGTAACTGGGGAAGCTATTAGTGTCATATAAATATAGTGATCAAGGTATGATTATCTAAATATTTATCCCAATGGGATGTTGTAAATTATTTTTTCATTTTAAGTTGTTTTAGCTTTTGAAAAGAAAAGAAAAGAAGGGGAAAAAGAAAAGAGAAAATAAGAAAATAAGAAAATAAGAAAGAAAGGTAGAAAGAAAAAGAAATTATGAAAATGGAAAAAGAAAGAAAAATATAGAAAAAATAAAGGGGAGTGCTAGTTTAAATGCCACCATAAGTATTGATTATGGTTAAATATTGATTAATTATTGAAGCATATTGTTTAAAGTTATCAACAGTGATGTTTTCTCGCTTTTGATAAAGCATTGGCAACATTGGAAGGTTGAGATCGTCCCAGCCTGGATCAACATTTGAAGACAATGTTCATCCCCCCCACCCAATATTTTGAGACTTAACGAGGGTGGGGGGTCTGAAATATGGTTTATAGAAACTACTGAAAGATACGTGGCAACTCCATAGTATTTTTTGGGGGCCTCCCCCCCTTTACCATTTACCACTCATACCCCCCCCCCCCCCCACAAAAAAAAAAAAAACCACCATTCACTATCTCCCACGCCTGCCTGCTCCTGCTCCATCCACAACACGCCATCCATCATCCACCCAACCATCCATGTCACACTACTGTTGGTCATTAAATTCTCCTGCCAATAGTCATATGGGTGTTGGCCATTAATAACTCTCGCTAACATATAGTTCCTTTAATATGAAGCTCCAAAATAGTAGTATTTCCGTTAATCACCCCTCCCTTGCTTTAAAAATCCTATAGCAGCCTGCATTATTTCCTTTTTCCATTTGTTTGATCCATGCAGGTTCAAACCCGAAGGTTTCCAAGTCCACCAATGCTCTCTACAGTAGAATTCCTCTTGCGTAACAAATCTATTGTAGTATGGTAATATTATTTTTCCAAGCTTCCATTAGAGTTGAAGATTTCTTCTCATAAAGGCAAGGGGAAAATGGTTGTTGAGATTCTTGTTTTTCCTTATATTCATAACCTAGATGAATTCCCTTTGGTCGAAACACAGTATAAATTAGAAGAAACCCAGTGTGAGTTCGAGTTGTATGAACTTCATAACTAGGAAAATAAAAAATATTTAGATAACAGTGATGAATTGCGTATCCGGGAGTCATTCTTACCTCATTTTATTTTTCCCCAGACTCATGTTTTCTAGGAATTCATTACATGGTATCATCTTAGGTATCTCCCTAGCCAACAGGCTATAATCGCCCAAAATAACAAAATTTTATTCTCAATTGCACCAGAAGCCATCTGCCGAGCTCTTTAGATTAATCCTCAAGATCCCTTACATCCTTTTTCCACTGATTCACTCATGGAAATATACCATAATCTTACCTTCTCTCAGTAGTCCATATATTTGAGTCTTTTCTGCTTGAGAATTCTGAATTTCCCAGACATAATCCCCTATATCCTACCTCTATTTTCCTTGAAATGTCAAGGTAGGTTATTTATATGGTTATTTTCCTATTAGGTTATCTCACAACTCAATGGGTAGATGAAGTAGTGTTAGGATTTTTGTGAGTGTTTTCAAGTGGTTAGAATCCATTAGTCATTTTTAACTACATTCAATACCTATCAAGTGTTATTCATGATCAATTTCTAAAGTTTAAAGATAAAGGTGCATTCAAATACCAGTCAGTCCTCACATATTTGAAGTTGTTCTATCAAGCAGACAGGTTCAAATTCTAGTTGCAGAAGATGGATGAACAAGGAAGACCACTATTAGTTATTCACTAGACTTCCTTAGTCAGAAAGAATTCAGAAGAATATTCATTTAGTAATTTTGTGGATCAGTTTTTGAATGTATCCTTGTGTCTTCTTAGTAGTGATATTGTAATAAGGATTTCACTAGAAATTAAAAGAGTTTTGCATCTCACTAAACAAACAAATTTTGGAGACTGGTATCTTTACTAAAATTATACAGAAATTTGAATTTATGGATGTGAACTCCCTCCCTACAGGTTGCCAATTTTTGTACCAATCATAATATTTTCCTTGGAGTATATCAGGGAAATGTTAAATATGGATGAACTTCATTTCGTGTCAAGAAAGCAGAAAGCACAATTTAAACTGAAGGCACATATTGGTCCTTACATCATCAATACCATAGAAATAGCAAAGGAAGCGGACAAATTACTAAAGTAGATGAATTCCAAGTTGAGTTTTACATGGCCTTATGATCCATTAGGGATAATTTCAAAACTGAGAGTTGAGAAGAAGACCACACCATATGCACATACTCCTAGACTAGAAATAGAGTAGTATGCTAATAAAGAGAAGTGGACAGAGAATACACTGCAAGAGGCCCGAGAGAAAATTTTCAGTAAAACATCTCTACAAACTCCTTTTTCAAAGGAAAAAGAATCCAAGAGATCAAGGGAAAGTATGTCTCCTGCAAATTCAAAGTCTCAAGCTACAGAATTTTGTGTTTTCAAGACGAGAAAGAAATATCCAAAGACAAATACTAAGACTGATACTAAAAGTGATACTTAGATAATAAATATTTAAGAGGAATCATCCGAAGAAAAGGGCTCATAGGAGCAAGATACAGTTGCTTTAACAAGTCTTCCCACCACTTCATGCCCATATATTGAGGAGACAACAAAGTCACTTGTGTCTTCTACATCCCAAATTGCAACACAACAGAACACTTTTTCTAGGTACAGGGAGATTAAGAAGAAGAATGAAGCATTGAAGGCTACTACATACACATAATTTTGGAAGCAGACTTCTACTACTCAACACAAGTTATTGTCTGCACTTGACATAGAGAAGGGATAGTTCTAATAAACATTCTTGGAACCTACAGTTCTAGTCCCTAAATGTGGAAAACTACAAAGCCTCAATATTTTCCTTTGATACCAAGAAAATTCATGCAATCGACCTGATTGATTTGAATAAACAGGCCAATGAAATGATATACTAAACTTTAACAAGTTCATCCATGGCAGCCTCCAAGTTGTAGGCCTCTCTAAACAACATGCATTCATAGCTAAAGATAGAGTGAATTTCATCCTTAGCCAAAGACACAAGAACCAAAGCTCTTAAGGATTTGGTAGTTAAACTAGGATATGATCCTAGTGACATCAAAGCAGCTGAGGAGATGATCAAAAATAAAAATGTTGATATTCAAGTTCTAAGGAAGCAGCTCAAGCTTCCAACCATAGAGAATCCATAGACCAAAGAAATCGCTCAGCTAGAGACAGAGAAGGAATTTTTTTTTTATTTTTTATTTTTTTTTTCCAGGTTGATAGTTGAACAAAACGTTAAAATTTAGAAAATGTAGACAGACATGGTGGCACTTCTGAAAGAAAAGGAAATGTTAGCAACCACAAGTACATAAGCACAACAAACAATAGCAACAACTTCAGTAGAAAGGGCAGAAACATCCACTAGAGATACTTATGAAAAGTTAATAAAATCTTTGGGAGATTAACCAAGAAAATGAGAGATTGTTCGCATCATTGAGAAGAATGGAGGAAAATAAAATCAAGGCCGACAATGCATATTTAGCTGAAGTGCAAAAAAATTTCAAGTTGACTCAATTGATTGAAAATTATGAAAATCAATCTTTGACAACCCAGATGTTGGTAGAGACCAAGCAAAGTATATGGCATAAAATTAATGAAAATATTAGAGAGTTGTGGCCATCATTTCAAATTATTTTTTAGCAAGAGGAATCAGTACAGAAGGTCAAAACAATGGCTAAAAAAGGAAAAGTTGAAATTGAACACAAATCAACAGAAGCACACAAAATTATCTAGATGATGAACTCCAAGGCTAAGGATGAGCTCAAAGAACTCCAAATTCAAGATAGAATAGGCACAATCATGGAAGTAAAGAGATTTATGACAAAGAAGAACCTCATGATATAGTTAGAAAACAAATGCAAAGAGTTAGAACTACAGGTGAAAATATTTAACAGGAAGTTTAATTTATTGTAGGAGAGAGGGCTTCCAGCTTTGAAAACCTCTAATGGAAAATTGATTCCATTAGAGAACTATCAAGACCAGTTGTGCAACATAGCTGCAGATACATCCAAATTCACTAAAGTTAGGGGAAAAATAACTGAAGAAGATTTCCTGGAAGGCCTACAATATGACCTCTACATTCAGCATGAATTCCATCATCTATTTCTCAATAAGCCAACTTTTCAAACATACACAGAAGTAGATGAAATATTTTGAAGTATGGTGAATTTCTCTATTCCTAGTTAAGAATGATGGGATAAATTGTTGGAGCTTGTTGAGTGAAATCAAACAGAAATCCTACAGATTGGGAGTAGTCAAACAAAAGAAACATAAATGTAGCTACAGTCAACAACAACACTCCTCAAAGTGTGAACAAACATCCGAATTAGTCCAACATTGCTATTATTTTGTTCTATTTTTGAAATATCTACATCTTCTAATAGATATTATTTTGTAAATAATTTTATTTTGAAGTCCGAATTTAGTTCAAGATAGACTCTATAAGTATTTTGTAAAAATATTTAGAAAGGGTTGGATTATGTAAAAGAGAAGATATTTCTTTGATTATAAGTTGTGAACTTTATTTTGAAGTAATCAATTCATAAATACAAAGGCAATATTGTTTCAGGATTCTTGTGTCAAATAAATGGTGATGTTTTCCTCTCTATTAATGTGTTTTTCCTTCTAATTTTTCATATGGATGTTCTTTCTTGGTTGTTGCAAGAAGATTAAGAGCTGAATTTACTTACAGTACTCTTCTCTACCTTGTTAAACAATCTTAATGTTTTCCTTCTAAGATTAAATATAAAATTCATTTAAGTATGCTTTATATTTAATTGATTCTCACCTTATATTAATCTTATCCATACCACACATAATTCACGAGATCCAAGAGTTTTCCTACCTCTCCCTATTCAGCTACTCTATTTATTTATGATTGATTACTCAAGATTTTATGACTCCATGACCAATGGACTTTTCTTTCATTCTACAACCAAAAATTTAAAAATCCTATCTTGAGCTTTCTTATCTATCCTAAGATCTAAACAATAAAATTAAAATCATACAGAAAAATCCCTCTCTGAAGTTGGAAGGGCTAGATCTAAACTTTAAAAGTAGTTTGTGGTTACCTCTGCAGTTTTCTTTCCATCCTAGGAAAACCAAAGAGTGCTAACCGAAGCCATGGTAATATAAATGATGAATCAATACTCCCTAAATAACTAGACCCTGCACGAAAGAATTGACCAAGGCAGAGAAGATGTAGTTATACCAGTGTGTCACCAAGTGTTGTCGTTGTGACAAGCACCCTCCAAAATTTTGCCTATAATTGAATTTTGGCGCCTCCCATGTATATTTTGATCAAGCTTTCCATAGTCACTTCTAGCTTTGTTAAGTCTTTAAGTGCCTTTTTCGATTTGAAGTGTCGATGTCACTTGCTCACCCATGCTCAGTCCGTAAAAGGTGCATAAGCGCATTCTCTTATGCAATATTGAACAAGCATAGCACGGTCCATCAAGACTATGCATTTGCAATGTGCAATCCATGTCAATAGTTACTGTGCACTAACATCGACAATTTCTCACTTCTTGTTGTGCTTGTACTTTTATTTCAATGAGTTTTGTAAATTGTCACTTCGCTCACCCTTGATTTCGCAAGTATCATTTTCATGTTTTTGGTTGTTACTTTCGCTTGATTTCCCTTTAATTATTGTCATTTTCATGTTATCTTCACCCTGTCATGTTTTGCTTTCATCGTCCTTCGGATATCACAACTGTCGTTCGCACTTTTATTTTCATATAGAAAGTGTTGTATTTTGGCGTGGGAATCGTCGCTTATCGTGTAAAGCGAAGTTTTGGCTTGTTTCAAGGGGAAATATTCGCGATAATGAGTTTTTTTATCATGTAGACATGTTCCACACTCTTTTCCAAAGTTTCACGGACTGTCGCACAAGTGTCGTCACTATCATCGCAAAGTGTATCTTTAGTGTCGCACTTAGAATGGGTTGTCGCAATGTTGTTGCATTGAGGAAAGTATGTTGTTCATTTGTTCTGAGTGTTTTGTTTTGTGTCGTTTTCAATTGAACTAAGTGTATGATCATGTTCAAGTCTTATTTTTATCAACTTCCTGTTACTGATCCAACACTTAGTCAAAATTGGAAAAACTCCCAATCGAGTCACTTAGCCTCATCCATCCCTCTTTAACTATGCACTGCACAGTCTCAGTTCTACAGAAGCAACCTTGCCTCATGCAACTACACAATGTGCAGTCTCTACCTCCATAAACTACGCATTTCAAAACCTCAGTGCTCAAGCCCAACCCTTGAGTCTCAGAACTACACAATCTTTCTCTCCAGCCAAGCCAACACTATGCATTGTGTAGTCTCAGTCCTAAAGCATTAGTGTTGAGCTCCTGAACTACAAAAATTCACAATATCCTTGCCTCCTATCCTTCCAGTAGTGTGCATTTCAAAAATTCAGTGCTCAAGCCCAGGCCTTGGCATACAAAATTACACAATCATGCCCTCCAACCAGGCCTGAACTGCACATTGTGTAGTCTCAAACCTCAAGCCTAACTCTTGATCTCTTGTATTGTGAAACTATGTAGTAACATGGCCTCCTTTTCCTTCCAGAACTTCACAGTTGGTCGAAACAGTTAAAAACCCCTCAACCTCGCTCACTGACTCCCAAAAAGGGTCAATCTACTTGTCTAGTCCAACCTGAACTGTGCATTGCACAGTCTCAAGGCTCAAGGTCCACCTCTGACTACCTGAGTTGCGCAAATGCACAATCGCTGAGCCTCTCCCTTGACCTGTCACCTAGTTCTGACTTAGTCAGTGGTTCATCGTGTAACATTTGAGACTAGGGGTTTATTGGACTGATGTCATCTTGTTATGAGTGAATTGCAGATGCAGGTACTCTATCATACCATGATAAGATGATGATGAAGGAGATGGAGAAGGAGACAATGCTAGAAGACACTTCATTAGATACAAAGACAAGTTGATCAATTAAGAGGAAGCAAAGGGACATCAAATTGAGACAACAACTGCAGATCAGGTTACATTGAAGACTCCACATCTCTAAGCCATTTTGGAGGACAAAGAAGCTCATGGTCCATCTTTCAGAAGACACAAAGCAACCATAAGAAAGGAATGGCCTGACATTTCCATGTCATCATGAAATCCATGTCATCAATGTCATGTCATGTCATTCCATGAGTTATCATGTGCCACGTCATGTTGTGGAATATGTAATTCAATATTGGAGAAATATAATGTAAAGTGGAAGTCCAAGAGTCATTCATGTAATGTGAAAAGTCATGTGGGATGTCAAAATTTCATAGAGAAATCAAACAATCATGAGGGTAGCCCAAGAGTCACAAGGGAGGTGAAGGATCACCCCATTAGTTATATATACACCCTCATGGTACAAGCAAGGGACTTTTCACCTTGGCTCCTCCCGCAAGGCATTAGAGAGACAAGCTAGTCCTTTTGGGGAGAAATTAGTGGCTCCAATGCTCCACTATTGGAGCTAGTGGTGTTCATTGCATACATGTGTCTTAGAAATTTTACTTAATATCATAAGCCTCGTGGTCAACACATTCTTCATCCATGGATTATGAATATTTGTACGACTATTCTATGGATATTTGTAATTCATGTTTGCTTTAATCTGTGCTAAAGTAGTTGAACTATTTTAGTTATTTTAGTGCTTATCATATTGAGAATGTGCTTTAATGGTTGTAATTGTTGTCACGTCCTTGTGGACTATTCCATTGGATACTAGATAGGTATTTCTTGTTGATTGGTTGTAATGACCGTCACATCTTTGTAGACTATTATGCTGGATGTTAGATGGTTCCTTCTTGGTTGCGTGTGTCACTACTAGGGTAGTACTATTACCTCTCTCTTAGAGGCCCACTTTATTTTCTCCCTTCCCAATAGAAGAACTTGGACACACTTACAACCGAACACTCACCAGGGACACTCACTTGCTTTTCAAAGGCACATTTTCATTCCTCTTCTTGCTGACAGTTAAAGCCAAGGAAAATATATAAGAATACATGGAAATTGGGCTAATACTCATGATGGGGCTCCTACTCCAAACAATGTGAGGTTGATATAGCCAATCTTTTCAACTTCAATAATGAAATAGATGGTATAGATGTTTAACTGGATGAAGAATAAGATTAATGATATCTAAATGTTGAAATGTATGAGGTATCTATTTACATGTTTTCAGTTGATTTTTCCTCTTTCAATCACAATATTTTTTTTCTTAGTTTGTAGCTATGCTTGATTCTTACTATTTTGCTTTGAAATATTTTATAGTAGATAAATTGGGTATTGGGGAATTGAGAGTAATGTGGGGGGAGGGGCCATATGAGCTTCCACCTTCGCGTGGTTGACCTATTTTACTGCATAATATATTTTTCTTAAAACCAAGAGAAACTCATTTAGGTTTATACCATCAACTCCAATTGGTCGAGTACCCGTCGTTAAAGTACCTTAACTTGCTAATGAGAGGTCAAATTGTTATGAAACCAACTCACACAAAGATAGAAAAGAGAGATCCACACCTTATAATTCAGCCTCTTCGAGGGGGCAACCTCCTTTACATTACATAAATGAACAATTCTTAGATGATACAAATGACAAAACCTCCTTTCTATATATAGGAGTCTAAGGAGTCACAATATAATCCAGCCGACCTAACAATAATAATATAAAGCCACAAAAATAACAATAGAGGGATTCTATGGGGCACAGAAATAACAATATGGGGGTAATAGGGGCACAACAATATAAATAAGGGGTATAACTACAATAGTAATGGGGTAATCACTAGTATTATAGGGACCCAACATGCCCCTCTCCTTCAAAAAAGTGTTGTCCTGAACACTTGAGTAGTTATGGATACTTCTGCATAAAATTCTCATCCTCACATGTGGAATCTTCAGCAGATAAGTTCTTCCACTTGATAAGATACTCTGAAATTGATCGATTTCGTAGCTGTCGAGTTCTTGTTTCTGTGACTGCTTCCGGTTCCAATATAATTTTTCCTTCCTCGTCAAGTTCTGGAAATATTGTTTGAATTGGGAGCTTGTCACCTATAACCTTCTTTAAACATGAAACATGGAAAATTGGGTGCAATCGAGAAGCTGCAGGAAGCTCCAATTTGTATGCCATAGTACCAATCTTTTGCAACACCTTGTACGGACCATAATACTTTGGTGATAATTTATTATCCTTCTTAGCTTGCTTTAGGGACATTTGCTTATATGGTTGTAGCCGTAGGAATACCCAATCACCTACATCAAAACTTCTTTCACTGCGATGTTGATCTGCTTGTTGTTTCATTCTATTTTGTGCCAGCACGAGGTTATCCTTTAAGAGTTGGAGGACTTGTTGTTGATGTTCGATGTGATGTTCCACTGCCTGAACCTTAGAATTTTCTCTTAAATATGATGTGATGGATGGTGGTTGATACCCATAAAGTGCCATAAATGGGGTCATTTTTGTTGCTGTATGGAAGGAAGTGTTATACCACCATTCAGCCAGAGGCAACCATTTGACCCATTGTGTCTGTTTATCAAATACAAAGCAACAAAGATATCCTTCCAAATATTTGTTTACTATCTCAGTTTGCCCATTAGATTGAGGATGATAAGATGAGCTATGAGCTAACTGAGTACCAAGACAAGAAAATAATTCTGTCCAAAAATTTCCAGTGAAAATGGGATCTCTGTCACTTACAATAATCTTTGGGTTTCCATGTAGCTTTTGAACTGTTTCCATAAATGCAGTAGAAACTATATTGGCTTTAAATGGATGTGACAATGCACAAAAGTGTGCATACTTGGTAAGTCTGTCAACTACCACCATGATGACACTCTTTCCCTCAGACTTGGGTAAACCTGTGATAAAATCCATTGAAACCTCCTCCCAACGTTGGCTTGGAATGGATAAAGGTTGTAATAGACCCGGTGTCTTAATTGTTTCAACTTTATTTTGCTGGCAAACCAAACATTCTGCCACAAACTTTCGAATATCTGATTTAAGGCCATCCCAAAAAAATTCCTTCTTAACCCTGTGGTAAGTTTTTAAAAATCCTGAGTGCCCTCCAAGGGAGAAGTGTGCAATTCCATAAGAATCTTTTGTTTTAGCTGGGAATTCTTACAGAGGTACAAGCGATCTTTGTACCATAACGAATCATTTTTCCAGCTAAATGTATCAGAAGTACTGGAATCTTGTTGTAGCTTTCGAATAAGTGCCCACACTTCTTCGTCGTTCTTCCATTCCTCCCTTGCTTCGTTTATCCAATCTGGTTGGATAATAGAAATGGCACACAACAATGCTTCCACATCCTCATCCTTTCTTGAGAGTGCATCTGCCACCACATTTTGCTTCCCTTTTTTGTAGATGATTTCAAAGTCATAACCCAACATCTTTGTGACCCACTTTTGTTGCTCTTCAGAGGATAATCTTTGTTCTAAAAAGTATTTCAGGCTATCATGATCCGTTTTTACCTTGAAGTGTCTTCCCATTAGGTAGGGTCGCCATTTCTTAAGTGCATGGAGTATTGCCAACATTTCCTTCTCATAAATAGCTTTGCTTAAAAACTTTCCCTTGATTGGACGACTTTCAAAAGCAATGGGTCTTTCATCTTGCATTAGAACAGCACCAATTCCATTTCCTGAAGCATCACATTCCACAATAAATGTTTTTGTGAAGTCCGGTGTAGCTAAGACTGGTGCTTGGCACATTGCCTCTTTAAGATGTTCAAAGGCCTTTGTTGCTTCCGGAGTCCATGAAAATGAATCTTTCTTCAATAATGTTGTTAGAGGTGCTGCTATTCTCCCATAATTCTTAACAAACTTGCGATAATACCCTGTCAACCCAAGAAATCCTCGCAGATGCTTTATGGATGTGGGGATTTTCCATTCCTTAATGGCTTTAATTTTGCTAGGGTCTACCTTAACTCCTTCATGAGATATAATATGACCCAAATATTCCACCTAGTGGACTCCAAAGAAAAATTTGGATCTTTTTGCATATAATTGTTTCTCCTCCAATAGTTGTAGCACCCTGTCAACATGTTCAACATGATCCTTCCAAGACTTGCTGTAGATTAGTATATCATCAAAAAATACTAACACAAATTTTCTAAGAAATGGTTTGAAAATTGAATTCATCAAACCTTGAAATGTTGAAGGTGCATTGGTAAGGCCAAAAGGCATGACCAAAAATTCATAATGACCCTCATGAGTTCTAAATGCCGTTTTTGGAATGTCTTCAATCTTCATTCTGATTTGATGATATCCCGAATGAAGATCCAACTTGGTGAAGTAAATTGATCCATGCAATTCATCCAGTAATTCATCAATAACAGGAATGGGGAACTTATCTTTAATAGTGAGCTTGTTGAGCTCCCTATAATCCGGACACATGCGCCATGATCCATCCTTCTTGTGCACCAATACTACTGGAGCTGAGAAAGAACTTTGACTCGGTTGAATTATACCAGCCTCTAGCATTTCTGCAACCATACGTTCAATTTCACTTTTTTGGACATAGGGATATCTGTACGGCCTAATGTTTGGAGGAACACTTCCTGGAATCAGATGAATAGCATGATCATGATCACACATAGGTGGGAGACCTTTTGGAGTCTCAAATACCTTGGAATGATTGTCCAGGACTTTTTGGAGATCTGGAGAAATAGATGATTCCAATGTGGAAACATCTAGCGAACATAATTGTGCAATTACACCTCTTTGCTCCTTTTTTAGAAGCTTTGTCATGCCATTAGAGCTGATTATCTTTCCTGGTTTCCCTACAATACCCCTTAATTCAACTTCCTTTCCTTCCGTAGAAAATTTGATGAAAAGTTCTTGAAAATTAAAAGCTATTGTACCCAAGGATTGTAGCCATTGGACTCCTAGTACAACATCAGCACCTCCCATTGGAATGGAAAGCATTGGGCTAGTCAATACATATTCTCCCATGGATAGCTTGATATTATGGCACTTTCCAGAGCAATTTATTGTTCCTCCATTTGCAATCATCACTTGACACTCTGGTGCTGGATATAGGAAGCAATTCAATTCTTTTGCTACCCTACAATGAATAAAATTGTGGGTGCTTCCTGAATCAATCAACATTATTACCTTTTTCTTCTTGATTTGCCCTTCTATCTTGATGGTTTGAGGAGTGGTAATTCCTGCCAATGCATTATAAGATATGGTCGGATTTATTTGTTCTTCATCTAGGCTTTGTTCCTGGAGTATATCTTCTTCTTTTGACCTTTCTTGCTCCTTTTCTTCTTCCTCTTCACAATCTATGTAGAATAATTTCTTCTCAGCACACTTATGACCTTTAGTGTATTTGCTATCACAACTGTAACAAAGCCCTTTTGCTCTTTTTTCTTCCAATTTTTGTGGTGTCAACCTTATAGGTTGTGGAAGACTAGGGGCAACAACACTTCCGTCTTTATAGTTGTGAGTGGTATGCTTCCTGGTTGCCATAATTTTGCTTTCCATTTTTCTTGCTAACCTGAATGCCTTCTCTAATGAATCAGGTTCCCAAAGGTGAACATCATGTTGGATATTATCCTTTAAAGACCCTATGAACACATCAATCCTATGCTCCTCTGGAATATCTTTTACCCTTATGTTCAATTTTTGGAACTCCTCAATGTGCTCCATTACTGAATCCTTTTGTTTGAGACTTATCAATTGGCTAAAAAAAGTGTTGCTTTTTGTATCTTCATAATGTGCTATCAATTCTTCCATAAAAATTGCCCAAGTGATAAATTGTTTACGAGAGCAAAGCCATTGATACCATACAAACTGATTTGGTTCCAAATATACAGTTGCCATACGTACCTTTTGTGTGTTTTGCACATTATTGAGATCGAAGAATTGCTCCATCTGTAATATCCATGTGGCGGGATCCTTGCCATCAAACTTCCTCATATCGATTTTTGGAATATGGTGATTCTTTGATCCAACATTAGCGTCTATGGAATCATGATTAACATTTCTTTTGTTCTCATCATGAGTTTCCTTTACTACCTTTTCACCATTAGTGACCCTTTCTTGTAGCAACTTCTTCAATTCTTCCATGTCTGTCTTCAAATCTATCTTCAAATCTTCCATCATAACTTCCACGCCATTTATCTTAAATTCCACGCCACTTATCTTAGCTTCTGTTAGCTTTTGTGAGCGTGACATGTGTTGCACTTGTTCTTGTAATTTTGATATATCATGTAGCATTTCTTCCTCTTCTTCATGAGTCATGCTAGAGCTTTCAGGTTCCTTACTAGGTGTTTGCATTTTCTTTCCTCGGGGCATCAGTTACTGATAATAATGCTTTACTATGCCCTTTGAATTCCGTTAAACCAAGCTTACACAAAAATTTAAAAAAAAAAACTACACACCTTTTTTTCACTTTATAGAAGCCTGATATTGAATCTGATGTATCTCTGTAATTTTAGATCAGCCAGTTCTAAAATTGTGACCTGTAATAGCCTTCTGTGTCCTCTTTCCAATGCCACAAGTCTGACCCAAATTGGATTCTCCAAGGAAGAGTTATGTGAAATCTCCCACAGTGACTTGCTTTTAGACTAGTTCAGTAGAGCGAAATTGTACGACGTGCCACGAGTCATTGTTTTAACCTTTCAATCTAAAAAATGAATACAAGAAACTACAGTCCGTCCTCTTTCTGTACCTTTTTACGAAATTTCAATCCGATCCCCAGAGAGAAAGTTATGACAATTTTCCCCAGGTCACCTGTTTTGAATGTAATTCAGGAGTCTACAAAAAGACCAACTTCCTCAGATCATATCTCTGTAAATGTTGCGCGAAAAGCTCTGAAATTCGGACCCAAGGTTCAGTGCGATTTCTTCTCAAATGGGTTTTTGTTGCGACTTCTGAAACATTACATAAAAAAAGTTATAGCTAAAATTCCACGATGACCTGTTTGGAGCAGCGAAACCCTAGAATCCAAAGCTCTGATACCAAATGTTATGAAACCAGCTCACACAAAGATAGAAAAGAGAGATCCACGCCTTAGAATTCAGCCTCTTCGAGGGGGAAACCTCCTTTACATTATATAAATGAACAATTCTTGGATGATACAAATGACAAAACCTCCTTTCTATATATAGGAGTCTAAGGAGTCACAATATAATCCAGCCGACCTAACAATAATAATATAAAGCCACAAAAATAACAATAGAGGGATTCTATGGGGCACAGAAATAACAATATGGGGGTAATAGGGGCACAACAATATAAATAAGGGGTATAACTACAATAGTAATGGGGTAATCACTAGTATTATAGTGACCCAACACAAATTTTGAATTCTCTCCATCCTCTCTTGATTAGAGAACTGTTCAATTTTCTTAAAATTTACCAATGAGTGGAAATTATGCTTTCATTAATTGATACCTCATAGAGGGGGTTGTGAATCACGCCAACATTGAAATTTTTTCAGTTTTTGCTTGTTGGCACTGAAATTCGACATGGTTATAATAGATGCATATTTTTATGGTATTAGAGGGTTTTGAGACTCAAATACAATTCACATGAAGAATTCAAAAATCAAACGACAACATTATAACATAAATGTTAAGGAGATGAAATTATTTATTTTTTTTAGTGTCCTTATCATGGTATGTATATAGCCCTGAGGGTTAGCTCAATTGGTTGAATACCCATCACTAAAGCATCTTAATTTTCTATTGAGAGGTCACAGGTTCAATTCTCTCCACACTTTCAGGTTTAGTTAAATGTTCAATTCACTTAACATTTACCAACCAGTGGAAATTATGCTTTCATTATATGACCCTTTCAAAGGGGGTTGTGAATAAGGCCAATGTTGATTTTTTTTTTAGTTTGTGCTTGTATGCACTGAAATTTGACATGGTTATAGTAGATGCATGTGCTGATAGTATGGGAGGGTTTTGAGACTCAAATATGAATCACACAAAGAATTGAAAAATCAAATTACAAAACTATAACACAAATGTTAAGGGGATGAAATTATTTATTATTTTTTTGTGTCATTATCATGGAAAAACAAAAAAAAATATTATAGTACTTAGGGTTCTATTTTATATAAACTAATTTCTAGAAGATCTATTTACCTCTCACACTCATATTAACTCCCTATTGACATATTCTACTTATTAAGCTAATGCTCTATAGATTACCATATGTCATATTACTGTCATATTATGTGATTGACTAGCGTATGATCCCTCCATAACCATAATATATTGGATTAGTTTGTCACCTCATTTGCTTGCACTAACTCAAGATTACCATACATCACCTTCATGCTCATGATAGCCCTAGATTAGTAGGTAACCATTTTTAGTAGCATTGGTTCTTATTCAACATATGCCACCTCATGATGTTTTCAAAAACATTTATATTCTCACCTCATGGATTTTTCCAATGTCATGTGTGTGATGCCTTCTCATTTCTCTTTCCTTTGTTAGAATTGCATTATTATCATCACTTCCTGTATTTCATTTTTTTTATCTATTCTTGATCCCTTCTCTATGAGTTGGTGTTGCTATCCCTACTCGAGTTTGAGGAAACTTTCATTAACCTCTATGATGTAGACATTTAGCTCATCCCAACATGTTCTAAACTTTCATGCCTCACCTATAGCTAAATATAGGTATGGTCTTCTTCTCTCTTGTTGATGATTTTATAATCAAGGTTCTATTATTATTGTTAGAGTTTATCATGCTTTACTTGCATGTTCAATTCATTGTATCACTTACATATTAATCATAATACTAATATCATAGTTTAGTTATTGCATCACCTACATGGTATTTAGACTTATTGATCATAATTTCACCATTTAGATTTTGTAAGTTAGTTTTACCTTTAATATGTAGTAAACAAACTCACTTGTCACTTATCCCAATATTCTTGCTTGCTTGATGTTTCTTTCTCCTTTGTCTTATGCTTTCCTCACATCATACCCCTCTTGCAACTTTGAGTTGGGTCAATTCTCAAGGTATGTGGGCCTTCACATGTCCTACAACATATGTAAGTTTGGCTAGTGGAGGAGTCCCTCATGATATTTGAGGGTTTCCAAATTGGTTTCCATATATCCATATATATATATATATATCCATGGGAGCCAATATATATATATCCATGGGAGCCAAAATTGCATTGCATGTTTGCAAGAACCCTTGGCCCCAAGCCAAAATTATAGTATATAACCTCCAAATGGTGAAAGAACCCCCAACCCTGAGCCAAAATTATAGTATGTAGCCTCCAAATGGTGAAAGAACCCTTGACCCCAAGCCAATATTACAGTACGTAGGAAGAACCTTACATATGGGTAGGAGGAGAAGCTAGAGGAACACCAACGAAGTAGAAGGAGAAGCCAGAGGAACATCAACGAAGAAGTAGGATAAGTCATGGTAAAAAAAAAAAAAAAAATTACCCACCATGTGCATGGTAAAAACCCTAATTTGTTTTACCCTCCGTGTGAACAAACAGGCTCATCGTCACTTTCGTATAGGTTACAGACTTAAATATAGGTTGGAAACATACCAACTGCATTAACCTAATACTCTCCAAATTGACTCACTTAGATGTTTAAGATATTTATGTTCATTTTATTTCTCTAGCTTATGGTACTTTGCAAAAAATGCTAAAGCATAGCCCTCAAATGCAACTTATGTTATAAAAGAAGAAAAAAATACCAACAGACTGAGGAAAAAAATAGGCACATGGAAAAAAACCCAAGTTTCTGGAACAAAATATTTGTTTACATCTTAGTTTCTTAGTTAGAATGTAGCTAGGAGTAAATAGCTGCTGAGGCCATGGCTCAAGCAATTAATTTTGTTTCTCTCAAAATGGTAAATTCTGCCTCTTTGTTTGTATATATTGATTTATGGTTAATACATTGAATTATATGAGTTAAATATTTGAAGGGGGCATTCCCCAATTGTCTCTCTCAGAATTTTTTCTCAATTATCTCTAATTATATATTTATACTACCGTTGCTTGGTTTTTCATGGAATATATGCATATGGGAGTTTTGTGGATAATTATTGTCGTTGTATTAGCCATTATCTCACTATACAAAGACCATATTTGAGATTGTGATAAAATTAAAATGATTTACCCTAATTCCTTACTACATCATTTTTGTGTATACTATTCTTCTCAGACTGTATTATGGACATTAGGTAATGGTTTCAATTTTAATATTTACTTTCCCTGAAACAATATTTTCTTAATGTACTTCCACTCTATGTACATGTATATCTCATAAGATATAGCTCAATTTCTAGCTAATTATGCCAAATATTTAATACCTGAGGTACATTAGAATATAAGAGTTCTAGAGAATTGATTCATTTATACTAGTCTTTGTCTTTGGTTCTACTCAACCACATCAAAACAATAACATCACCAGTATCATCTAAATACAATTGATTTTTATGTTTTTGTGTCTATAAATATTATTTTATATTCAAAAAATTGTTTCTCCTTTCAAGATGTTTTATCCTCAAAACATAGTTAATAGGACTTCCTATTGTTGAGCATGCCTTGTTGAGGCATCATCTTTATCTTGTTGCAAGGGTTTGACCCTATTCTTAATCAAATATTGACAACTAGTAAGGTTCCTTTATAATGTGTTCACCATACTTTGAAGTTCTTTGACCTAGTTATGTAACATGAAGCCTTGATGCTCATTCATATAATACATTCTTTCTACCTTAAGGTTAGAATCATTGAGTTGATTTTCCAATGTCCTTTCATTTCCCTATTGTCTATTTCATTGACCTTCTTTTAATTTTTAAGCCTCTGCTTGTATAATAGGTTTTCAAGGCTATATAATTGAAAAATTTACGGCTTTCCAATAAAATTCCATTAACTATTCCTTTGTATTGGTGGTGGAACCACCTAGATGAAACAACCATTCAATTCTTCATTCAGTATCTATTCCATATAGTAGTAAAGCATAAAACCCTTTCTTTAATTTATGATTTTGTATTTCTATAGAAATTTGATTGTATATATTTGTCTCCTTGACCTCTTCTCCATTAGTTACAATAACCTTTACATCCTTGGTAGGATACAAAAAAAATATTTAAATTCTTAATGAAGTTGATTTCTACATAGTTATGACTACTTCCAAAAATCAACTAGTATCATTACCTCCTATTTTCTATAATTCCTCTAAGTTTTAGGATTATGATTTAAAAAAAAAAAATATCATCATTACAAGTGAAACTCTAGGGTTGCATCCTCCTTTTCTTTTGTCTTAAACATTATGAATTTTCATTAATTGATGTGGAATGCACTTTACATAATTTAGGTTGTGTTTTTTCTTTTCGAGTAATAGTTTCTTCTTGAGGCACTCTTCCTTCATTCATCTTTTATTGGGACCAAGAGATTGAGGTTGATGATATTTTTGACATGGATTTATCACTATCACATTCTAATTTCAACCTATAGGTGACTTTATTTTATAAGTATAATATTTCCATTTCCTTTCCATTTATAATTTTGCAATGATGTAGTGATTTGTATTCTTCCTAACTTTTTTCTTCAAATCCAATCTTTAACTCATCCTCTTTTTCTACCCTTATATACTTTTTTAGTATCTTCTTTCTTGCATCTATGTCTTGGATCCCATTTCTTTATAGATTTCATGCATTTAACTCCTTTTGTCTTTAAGCTTCCAAACTTTGTTTACTTCCCTCTCATTGATGTATGAAAGATATCTTGATTTTTTGGTGTGTGGTTTGGGAGGATGTTTGACTTGAATAAACATTGTGATATTTTTGGTATGACTTAGTTTCACTTCCTTCATTTTCACCTTATGTAAATATTTTTTCATGGTTTTAATAACACACATCTCCAATGTGAGGCTTTAACACAAAGAAATCAATATATAATTGATCTCATAGTACCTCAAGCACTCTTGTCATAAGTGTTTCTCAATCATAAATGTATTGGTCAACATATCATTTTGGTTGTTATCTAGTAACCTTTTTCCAAAAAAAAGTTTTTCTTATATACTATAAAATATTTTAAACAATTTATCTCTAAAAATATTCTAGTTGAAAGAGATATGGCATTGAGGATTTCCAACACATATACCATTTTTATGTTAGGTAGACATGGATGATATTTTAATTTTTCTTCTTCATTTTGAATTTTATATATGCTAAATTTCTTCTCCATCGATGCTAAGGAACCCAACCCCTATGGTACACCTATCATTATATAGTTATTCCTTTGTCTTAACATTTTCCACTCACATAAACCTACATTATATATTATTCTTCCTTTGTCTTCTATTTTGTAATAATCAATATAATAATTAATTAGTAAAATTTATACTTGTTACAAATTTCAAATTTATGAATGGAATGTCAAGAAAAGGTATCATGTAGATATTGAACATTGCATGTCCTAAATCAATATAGAATTTTCATATCTTTAAAAATTGCACCAATTCTGGTTTTTCACATAGCAAACAATATTTTAGAAGAAGGCCAAAATGTGAGATGAACACCACCAACGCATAAATTTAATTTGAAAATCCCAAAAACCCAACTTTCCCATTCAATAAGAAAACAATAGATAGGAAATGTAGGTGAAAATGTTGAAAAGCATAACCACTTGGTTCTTTCTCATATAACTTTTCGTGATGAATGAAAATAGTGTATTCCTTTGTATAAAAGTATGAGCTCTAAAATGTTCGATGATAATTTCATATTATTGGGGCTTGGTTTTCAAGGTAAAGTCCAACGTTCACTCTAAACTAACTATGACCATCAATAACCACTTGTTGAATGCTAATAGTCAACCAATAAACCAGCCACACTAGAATTTGAAACCGAATAGGTCAAAATGAAAATTAAGTATGTTAACGCAAGAGTTCAATAAGAACTTGAATTTGGTTACTCATGCCTATTAGGGAGATATTTACATTAAATGAAATCTCAACACAAGCAACAATACAACAAATTATAAGTGACCTGAATGATGTCGTTACCAAATATGTAAGTGAAGGACTGGGAAATTTATGGTGATCATGGGAATGATAGATCTCGAAGACACCATGATGATGTTGTTGGAGAGGGACATATAATTGTGGAGGGATGGATTTAGTTTCTAAAAGAGTATTAATTCAATCTACCCAGTTGGATGGGTTGTTTATCTCAAATACAGTGAGATTGGTTAAATTGAGCTTATAAGGTTCATGAGGGTAGGAGAGGGAGGTGAAATAGGGATAGGAAGCTTAACATTCCTCCACAAGGAAAATATACGCTTGCATGTAAAGGTAAAGGGAATGCTAGGGGGTAATTTGATGCAAAGCAAGGTTGAATTATGCCTCCCTAAATGCACATCATGAGACTGTGGTTAATATTCTCCATTCTAAAGCTGCGAGAAGACTAGAGTGTAAGGACAATAGAGAAGCTAAAAATATTGTGGGTTGAGAAGAGGGTTAAGAAGGCCCTTTCTAGTTCTTCCTCTTTTAGATTGGAGACACAAGATTTAAGAGTGATTATAAGGTAGCAGTAAAGATGAGATGGACTGTCAAGCATATGCTGGCAGGGGTGTTGTTGGATTGTCACAGTGGAAAAAATGATCTAATGGATAAAATGAATTCCCACTTCCAAAGAAAATTTCAATGTCGAGGAAGAACTTGGGGGAAGGGGGGGGCAACTGATGGTTCCCTAAGCAAGGTCAAGTGTTTTCCATGGATTATAGATCAACTTTTGCTGTGAATTCTCACGAGGAATATGATTTGCAATAAATGCATATGAAAAATTGGAAGTCAAATTCTAGGATTCATTACAAAGAAGTGGTTCAAACAGTCACCGTTAAGTTTTGAATGGGATCAAAAATTTGACTTTCTCAAAACTGAATGAAGTTAGAACCACTCTGAACAAACCTAAACAAATAATGTTAATATTAAAAATTTAAGTAAAAGTTGACATTATCCTTATCTTTCCTTTTCAAAAAGGAAAGATAAGGAGAATGTCAACCTTTACTTTAACTTTAAAAATTAAATATTACCATTAATTACTAGGGTTAGGTTTTGTAGTGCCTTGGGGTTAAGATACTTTTTTCCTTTTAAGTATTTTTTATTAAAAAAATAATATTCGGTGGTCATCAGCTATGTTGCACTACATTATTCAGAATTGGTCAATATAGTAGAGAACTAGTCACTTTGGTGTTTTAAGGTCAATTTAATACAAGACCAACCTTAGCCAATCTGAACCACAAAACTAGACTAGTACAACTCTAAAAGCATTAGGAGCAACCAATTACAGTAGTTCTAGGCTAGTTCCAATAAGAGTGTGCCCTTCTCATCTTCCTCTCAAGTAGTTTTGTTGGATCCTTTCATGAATGGTGATCTGGAGAATGCCATAAACTGTTGGACTATTGTGAGCACCTAAGATCATAAGTAGTTAAGCCTTGACAAACAGAAATTTGCTAGGAACTAATACAGACATCCCAAAACATATTTAGTGAGGACATGCATGCAAGGAACTATTACAAACCTCCCAAGATACTTAGTGATGACGTGCATGACCAAAAAGCATCAGAAAAAATTATCCACCCTCAAAAACCCTGCCCAAAACATGGAAATGTGGTGCAAAACAAATTTCTTATAGGCTATTAATGCTACCAACAATATTTCCCTCTCCAATTTCATAAGAAGCTCCTACTCAAGCTACCTCCTCCACTATGGTTATAGTAAGTTCTTGCAACTGTGTGAGCTACCATAAATTAAAACTACCTTGGAATCTCCACCAATTTTAGGGAATTCGACTTCTCTTCATGGCCCAACTATTTTGGGTTGATTGATTAGTTAACTAGATGATCACTAAGTCTTACTGAAGTCCCACTGCTTAAATGACCTTCCACTAGTTCCTAGAAAAGTTAGAACTAGTTAACTGACAACAACCTGAGATAATTGACCTTTATTGCTACAGCTTAGCAATCACATATGCAGAACTGAACTCCAACTCCTCGAACTTGAATTTACTGAGTAAAATAGGTGACAAAAGCCATGTCACACAAGCTAACATCATCCAAGTTATCTGTTGATGTGGAAATTCGATTTTTTTCAATTTAATCAAGGAAAAATGAAATTGAGAATTTCATGTTGCATTTTTCAACACATAGTTCACTGGAATGTATTACTTTCACTATGAACTTGGCATAGTTCACATGTTAATTTCATAAGGTTTTGGGATGATGTGGTTCTATGTTTTGTTTATATAAAGAATAGGTGTCCATGTCTTGCTATTAGAAACAAGACTCCCTATGAAATGTGGTATGGCCACATTCCCTCAGTGAGGCATCTCAAGGTTTTTGGCTCCTCCTATTATGCCTTCATACCTAAGGAACAGATAAAAAAATTTAGTGCAAGGAGTCACAAACATATCTTCTTTGGGTACTCATACCTCCAAAGCATACCATCCCTATGATGAAGTGAATAAGATGTTTATAATATCTACAGATGTGATCTTTCTTGAGCCTTCCAAGATTGACAATGTTGTTGAGTAGCAGCTTAATCGTTTGGATAGATTTGAACATGAAAAGTATTTTCAAGAGTTTGATAGTGAGATTACACATCTCCTCTTAGCTCTATACTTTCTATGAAGAGCCTTGAAGAAATCAGGTTGTAGGAAATTCCTTCCCCTGCTTTGTCAGGAAAGAGGTAAGAGACTACTTGCAGCAGGTAGCCAAATCTGACAAGCAGTGAGGGTACATGTAAGATACAAAGCAAGGATTAATGCAAAGGAGTAATGGAAAGGTGTGTATTGACTATATACATATCATCAAACATCTTCCATCCCACTTATGATGCCTTGCATTGTGCCTGGTTAGTCATAAGATCATGTTGGTCACAACCTCTGTAGCTTAAATAAACAAGTGGTAATTCTCTTCATCTTGTAAGCTATGTTATAAAAAAGTGAAAGGGAGCAAGACACGTAGAGGAAACAAATGGAATGACTTTCAATTATTGCAACCATGCATCTCATTGAATACAAAATGATACGACAATGATAAGAAAACTTTTAAGCTACAGTAAGAGGTGTATTTAAAAAGATGTGCTTTGTTTTCCATACCTAGCCTCCAAAGGGTTATGCATCAGATGGAGTATTCATGCAGTCCCAATATTATATCATACCTTGGGTTCCTTGGTCTGCTTATTTTTCTCATCGACTCCTTGATAGTCATCTATCATGTCATCGTTCTTCATGGCCCCTGAGAGACATAATTGTGTAGTTTCAGTGGGCAGTGACTGTTGCGGGATGAGGCCCTAGGAGGAGACATTTTCACAGTTTTAGCTGGATGAAAGGAACTTCTATGGGATGAGGCCCTCGGAGGACACATCTATGCAATTTCAGGATGCAAGGCAGACTGGGTAGTCAAGGGACAAAACTGCACAGTTTCTGGAGACAATGGGTTCCGGTTGAGGGAAGGACATTGGAGGAAACCACTGTGCAGTTTTGAATGCTAAGGGATGTTGGGATTTCTATGCATTGCACATCTCCACCATGCAAGGGAAAATCTTGAGGGTTACATATGTGAAGTGCGCAATTCAGGAAAATTGGATGAGGCTAGGTTGATAAGGAAAATTCAAAATTTGGCTGTGTGGGATGAGTGGAACTGATGTGAACAGTGATAAAACTTGACTATGATCACACACTTGAAAACTTGGAGATAAAACATAGACCATCCAGAACATATAACACATACTTCACTTAATGCAACAACCTTTATGGCAACTTACGACAAGTGCGGCTCCGATGATAGACTTTGAGAGGATAAAGGCGACACTTGTGTAAGAGTGCGTGAAATGAGTGTAAAACATGTCTATGTGATGAGGACAACCCATTCTCATAAATATTTCCCCTTGAAGTAAAAAAAACCTCCCTTTGCATGACAAGAGATAACCCCCATTCCCAAAGATGACACATTCTATGTAAAGATAAAATCACGAACAACTCTTAAGATCGAGAAGGGCAGTTTGAGATCATCAACTTACCAATAAGTGACTAAGGAATTATCGATCACAATATCCATAGTAGGCTTTGAAATTTAAGTGCAAGCCAAAATTTTGGAGGGTGTTGCAGTCGCTACAACAGAGCCTGCACCTTCTTTCTAGCTTCTTTTTCAACCAGTGTCTTGAATTTTACGAACTTGGAGAATGTCTCATATTTGTTCCACATGAAGAAGATCCAACACTTCTATGAGAAGTCATCAATAAAAATGACAAAATATTTGTGTCTAACAGTGTAGGTTGTCGAGAAGGGTCCATAAACATCATAGTGGATCCTTTCTAGGACTGCATGTGCTTTGTTGTCCCGATAATGGAATGTGGATTTTATGTACTTCTACAACTTACATCATTTACATACATCCTACTACTTAAGTGCTCCTTTAAGAAGGCCAGTGGTTATTTGTTTTATGATATTTGAGGTACCATGATGCAAATGACCAAGTATTTTGTGCCAAAGTTCATTGACATCGCAACCTGCACCTTCATTGCCTTAGTGCTTAATGTAGCACAGTCTTCCACATCTAGCTTATATAGGTTCTTCACATGAACCCCGATCTGCTTCACCTATCCCGTGGTTATGTGTCTCAGGAACACTTTTCCTTTGTTGCATATCACTTCACAACCATGGTAAACCAACCACTTGATGAATTCAAATAGATGGACCCCTAATCTTTACCTTTACCTTTTTTTACTAGCGCCTCATATTGAAAATTTGAAGACAACATATTTATTTTCTCTTAAAAAATGGTCTTAAAATCCCCTTCCGTGTAGCGTGCTAAATGCAACAATAGACAAGTTGTCTGTAATCCTATCAGCAGATATGAAAGGTATAGATGAGGAATTGATGTCCGAGAAATATTGTCAGTAAAAGTTGTCGCTTTCTTCTTAGTCGACTACCCCCACAAAACAAAGAGCCCAAAAATTTGTTGTCTTTATATAAGATAACGTGAATGGTAAGTAAAATAACAACCTTGGTATAGGCGCAAGACAGTTGTTGTTTGCAAGCTGGCGGACTTACGCTGCACTATCAAAGTCAATTTTGCAGTTGTTAGATAATATTGTCTTAAATTGATATGGTCGTGTCTTAATTGTTAATTGTATTAAATAGGTTTCATCTAAAGTGGTAATTGTCTTAAATATAAAGTTTTGTCTTAAAATATTTTTGTCTCAAACTGTTTTTGTCTTAAATATAAAGTTTTGTCTTAAAATAATTTTGTCTTAAATATAAAGTTTTGTCTTTAAATGTTTGTCTCAAACTACTTTTGTCTTAAATATAAAGTTTTGTCTCAAAATATTTTCGTCTTAAATTATTTTTGTCTTAAAATATTTTTGTTTCAAACAGCGTTTGTCTTAAAATATTTTTGTCTCAAACTGTCTTTGTCTTAAAATTTATATTTAAGACAATTCAATTGATATTAAATTTTAATGTAAAATACTAAAATACAAAGTGATTTTTTAAGACAAAAGATTTCTTGTCTTAAAAAAATGTCTTAAAAGTGCCCTTGGTGTAGTAATGGAGTAAGGCTTTTCAGAGTGATTTAGCGCAACCTTAGAGATTTTCAGCACAACACCTCGACAATTAAATTATTTGCTTCTGAGTGTGAAGGAAATTCAAGCAAAGGTTAATTTTTTATCATTTTCCTTAAATGCTATATTTCTGTATGTGAAGGAAATCTATGCCAATTTAGATGAATATATGTAGCTAGTTTAAAGGTTTATGAATTTACTTTATTTTATTGAGTCTAAAGGCTTATTCTACAATGTTGTATGATATGTAAATTACTTTGTTGGTCATCAAAATTGAAATTTTGCTCATGCGAGCCCAAAATAATTTTTTTTTTTAAATATAAAAATTAAAAAAATTAAATAACTATAGAAAACACTTAAATAATGTGGATTCATAAAAAATATCACGCTAAGAAATTAGATGTTTCTGTACTCATATTAAATCAATATTTGAGATAAATCTATATTGATTAATAAAAACCATTCAAAAATACCAAATATTTCATTTTTGTTATTTAAATTTATTATAAATTACACTAATATCTAATAATCAAATTGTTATACACATATCTAATAATCAAATTGTTATACAAATACGAAAAGAATAAAAACATATATGACAGATATTAGATGTCACATGATTTACAACGTGCATTGCACATTAATGCAGTTTTCTAAACTTGTTAAGAAATGCCCTTTTGCTAAGCACTCAGAATAAGAGAGGGGAAATTGGTAAAGGAATTATTTGAGATAAAAAACTTATTAATTCCTTCATGAGGCGGCAGCGTCCTGTGTGCGTTTGAAGAAACCATAATGTGGAAGAAAATTAAAATTATTTTTAAATTAAAATTTAAAAAAAATATTTATTTATTCTTTTTATTTTAAATAAAAAATTAATTATTTTTATTTTTATTTTAAATAGAAAATTAATCATATTATATATATTTGTAAAATTTAAATATATCATAGAAGATTTACTATGAGCCTGAATTAAAATGAGATTGAGATTTTTTTATTTTCTTTCACTTAAATAAATATCTTTCCTAGATGAATATAAACTAGCACGGTCACATTAATAAAATAATTACCAAATTTAATAGAACTTTTAAAATTAAACATAATTAAAAATAAAAATAAAAATAAAAATGTTAATAACCATGTATATATAATAAATTTATAATTAAAATAATTATATAAATTAATAAAAAATATTAAAATAACCACTTTAATTATAATTAGATAAATTAAAAAATAATTAAAAATAATAAAAATAAAAATAACCATTTAAATTAATAAAAATGTTTAATTATTTAAAAATCAAAGTTAGCTACACCATTCAAAAAAATTAGTACTTCATAACTTGAATATATGTATCTGGAAGAATATTCTCTAAATTATGGATCACAAAAGTCTTAGATCTCACAATATTATTAAGTTTAAAATGATATTAATAAAATGATATTAATAAAATAATAATAATAATGTACTATTAATATTATTAATTATATCAATGCATTAAGAACATTATTATAATTATTATTATTTTCTAAACTTAATCTTAAAAACTCTAATAACCTTAATATTAAATCATCCATATGCATATAATGTAAACTTTAATAAATTTATAATATTTTGCAGCTAGCTTTCCGATAAACCATATTAGCAATGTTTTATGGTCAATGTTTTGAACCTGCTAATGAGGTTCACCCTGAAGACCTTGGTCTGAGGATGAACCTCATTAGTAGGTTTGAAATGTTGACCATAAAACATTGTTGATGTGATTTTTCCGAAAGCTCGCTGCAAAAATCAATGAGGATCACAAAAGCTTGAGATCGAATAAAAAAATTATAATAATAACTATATATTATTACAATGATCTATAAATTTACACATTAATATTATATTGATTTAAACACCCACACATCATAATCATGATCAATTTGGTAAAGATAGTGAACATGAAGATCATGTTGAACCATGATAATTGATAGGCATTATGTTTAACATTCTTACAATTAAGCATAGACACATATCTAGAGTGACCATGATGACATAGACAAAGATATTTAACCTTTACAGTCAACCATTGCAGTCGATAGATAAATAGTCAACCATGGACAATGTTAATAAACTATATGTTTAGCATACTCAATGATAGTCAACATTGTTCACTCATAATTATCCTTAGTCAAACATGGTAAACCATGGCCAATCATTGTCAACCATGGCCAATCATGGTCAACCATGGCCAATCACAGTCAACCATGATCGATTGTCGCTTTGTGACAAAGATTGTCTAGATATGAAAATCAACCATGGTCAACCATATTTTATAAAATCATTCATGGTCAACTGATGTTGATGTTGGTCAACCATTGTCCAATATCACATTGTGACAAATATTTCCATAATATGAAAATCAATCATTGTCTCAACCATGGCCCAACATCACATTATGACAAATATTGTCTCAATATAATAATCATTGTCAAAGACGGTCGATTGTCATATTTTGACAAAGATTGTCTTGATATAAAAATCAACCATGGTTAAGCATCGCCAACCATGGTCCAACATCGCATCATGACAAGGATTGTCTCAATATGAAAATAAATCATAGTAAACCATGGTGAACCATGTTTATTTTAATATTCATAATATTTATCTTAGAGTTTGTACACATACAGTTTATTATATTAGTCATTGGGGTTAATACTATTCTCTTGGATTCATAATCCCTTAGGGTTCTAGTATTAATCCCTTGGGTTTATTATTCTTCTCAGTTAATAATATCAATCCTGGTAAACCATGGTTAATCATAGTCAACCATGCTCAATCATGGTTGAATGTCACATTGTAATAATGATTCTCTCAATATGAAAACAAACCATGGTCCAATGTCGCATGGTGACAAGGATTGTATCGATATGAAAATCAACCATGGTCAAGTATGCTCAACCATGGTCCAACATTGCATTGTGACAAGACTTATCTAAATATGGAAATCCACCATAGTCAGCCATGGTCAACCATGTTTATTTTAGGGTTTAAAATATTTATCTTATTGTTTATATAACTTGGGTTTATATTCTTATCCCTTTGGTTTATTATTCCCTTGGGTTTATAATATCAGTCCCTTGGGTTTATTAATATAAGGGTTCATATTTTGAGGGTTTAATATTATATCCTTAGATTTATAATGCCTTGGATTTTTAGTTTTAATCCCTAGAGTTTATTATTCCCTTGCGTTTATAATATCGATCTTGGTTAGCCATGTTTTATAAATTCAATCATGGTCAACCATCGTCAAAAATATTTTATAAAATCAATTGTTGTCGATCATGGTTAATCATGGTTATCCATGCTCCTACATCGCATTGTGATAAATATTGTTTGAATATGAAAATCAATCATTGTCTAAACCATGTTCCTTCATCGCATTATGACAAAGATTATTTCAATATGATAATCATGGTCAATCATGTTCAACCTTTGTAAACCATGTTGAACCATGTTTTATAAAACCAAACATGGTCATTCATGGTCAATCATGGTTAACCATGGTCAAATGTCGCATTGTGACAAAGATTGTCTTGATATGAAAATCAACCACGATTAAGCATGGTCAAGCATGGTCCAATGTCAAATTGTGATAATGATTTTCTTAATATGAAAATAAACGATAGTCAACCATGTTTATTTTAGTGTTTATAATATTTATCTTAGGGTTTATAGACATTGGGTTTATAATATTGGTCCCTTGGGGTTTAATATTATTCCCTTGGGTTCATATTCCCTTGGGGTTTTAGTATTAATCCCTTGGGTTTAAAATATCAAGCATGGTCAACCTTGGTCGAATGTCGCATTGTGACAATGCTTGTCTCAATATGAGAATCAACCATGGTCAACCATGGTCCAACGTCGCATTGTGACAAAGATTATCTTGATATGAAAATCTATCACAGTCCAACATTTCCCACAATGGACATATTTATGACTTGTATGACTTTTCTTCTATCTATATAGTAAGGGAACATTGTTAGGATCATCAAATATTGTCTTGTACATTGTATTTATTGTAAAATGATGATTTCCCCTTGACGTGTATTATAATTATTGGATTTTTATCATTTCAATCCACAAGGTTCATAACATTTGGATCACATTTGATCCAAATGTTATGAAAGTTATATCTTAAAAATGATAAGAAACAAATAATTATAGCCCACTTCAATGGGGAAACCTCCTTATACAATGAATAAAATGTACAAGATGACATTTTATGATCCTCACACTTGGTCTCCTTACAATATATAGGAGACAAAGGGAAAAATTATAATAAGATTGGAACCTCTGGTTAAAATTTCGTATTTTTTTTCATTATACTTTTATAGATATATATTGTAGAAATGGGAATTCATGATTCATCATGAAATATATTTCAAATGAGACATATCAACATTTTTATTATATTTTTTTTATGGAATGTTTCAAATTATGAAATATTATCGTAGATGCAATTTGAAGAAAAGAGGAAAACAAAATTGTTTACTACGTGTTATTTCCACCCTAGAATCTAATTAGATGGAAGAGTAAAATATTTAATGGAAGTAAGATAAAAAATATGCAAGATCATTCAATAAATAGATGACCTAAATATAGTAAAAAAAAATATATGTGAAAGAATAATTTATTGTGGTATGAACATTGACTATAGTAACAATTTTCAACTCAAACATAAAGTCCTATTGTAATTACATACTTATCCTATTAGAACACAGTTTTCATTCACAATTTCTGAGGACATACCATAATATAAAAAAAAATTCCCTTAGAGAGTGTTGTAACCACTACAACAACCCCTCCAAAATTTTCCAACTCTTCTAAATATCGGAGCCCCTTCACCTTTTCCGTAGCTACCACCCATCCTTAAAGTCTATTCGGAAACCGGGAAACCCATGAAAGGTTTAGGAAAGACTCATGCCTCTTTCATAAGCCAAACCAAGTCGCACAAGTTGGAAATTCACACAGGTCCTAAAGGTTGCATAAGTCACAAGGTCACATAGGTCGCAGGTCGCATAGGCTGCACAGGTCGCATAGGTCGCAAAGATTGCACAGGTCGCATAGGTTGCAGAGTTCACATAGGTCGCAAAGTTCACAAAGATCGCACGGTTTGCAGGTTGCACAGGTCTCAAGTTCATATAGGTCGCAGGTCGCATAGGTCGCAAAGGTCGCATAAGTCGCATAGGTCACAAGGTCGAGTAGTCGCACCTCCAACCGCTCAACTATCATGCGACCCTACGACCTTCCGAGTCCCAAAGTCACAAAGGTCGCAGGTCGCATAGGTCACATAAGTTACAAAGGTCATACAAGTCACACAAGTCGCAGGTCGAATAGGTCACAGGTCACATAGGTCACACAGGTCGCAAAGTCGCACAGGTCCCAAAGGTTGCATAATTCGCACAAGTCGCAAGGTCGTAGGTCGCATAGGTCGTAGGTCGCACAAGTCGCACAAGTCACAAGGTCGCATAGGTTGCAACTTGCATAGGTCACAACTCGCAAAGGTCTGATAGGTTGCATAGGTCACAAGGTCGCATAGTCGTACCTCCAACCACTCAACTATCATGCGACCCCGCGACCTTCCCAGTCGCAAAGTCACAAAGCTCACAGGTCACATAGGTCCCAAAGGTCACACAAGTTGCAGGTCGCATAGGTCACATGTCGCATAGGTCGCAGGTCACATAAATCACACAGGTTGCATAGGTCGCAAAATTCACAAAGATCGCACAGGTCGCAGGTCGCACAGGTCGCAAGGTCACATAGGTCACAGGTCGCACAGGTCGCAAGGTCACATAGGTCACAGGTCGCATAGGTTGCAAAGGTCGCAAAGGTCACAAAGGTCGCATAGGTCGCAAGGTCGTGTAGTCGCACCTCCAACTGCTCAGCTATCATGCGACCCCGCGACCCCGCAACCTTCCAAGTCGCAAAGTCGTAAAGGTCGCAGGTCGCATATGTTGCACAGTTCCCAATGGTCACACAAGTCATTGTTCGCATACGTCGCAGGTCACATAGGTTTTAGGTCGCATAAGTCACAGGTCGCATAGGTCCTAGGTCGCATAGATCGCACAGGTCGCAAAGTCGCACAGGTCCCAAAGGTCGCACACTAACCTATATCAGGCCTTGCGACCCATGCAACCCCACATGCATGACCTAAGACTATAAATATAGGCCTCAACCGGCCATTTACTTAGTACCTTTGAAAATGTTTAAAAAACAACACAATGCCCAACATGTCATTTGTGAGAGTTTCAGAAATAACAAAGTCCCACTCTTCACCAAGAATAGTCATGCATGCTCACTCTCACTGAACCTTGAACATAGTTTCTTATGCAAGATAGAATAATATTTGTAAGTGGATAACACTATATGCATGGCACACTTAAATGTAACTAGATAGATAAGATTAAGTTTGAAATAAACTACACATATCCACCTTGTCCAGTGTGCCCTCTTGGATATGCCAATTCATTTACCATAAATAATTTCCAACCAATCATGACCCTACAAGTATGATTCTATGTAACACCTATTTTATTTATAACTTATTTTACTTTTAGATTTTGCATCAATAAATATAAATTCCAAGTTTTTCACGAGAAATTTTTTTTCTGCGAGGAGGTTTGACTTGGTACAATTCAGTATAGATTCTATAACTTTAAGATTAAATAAATAAGGTTAGAAGTATCCAGTTATGTTTATGGGATTCTTAGTTTTGCCAAGTTGTGTCAGTCACTAAAAAGTAGCCAAGTATGCAACATTGTAGCAAGAGTTTGTCCAATAGCCACAAGATTCATAACATTATAAACACCCATTCATTTGTGCATTTTCAATCAACAAAAACTTTTACTTTTGAGATTACTAACCAAAATTCCTATTGGCAAGGGAATTCTTAGGTGTTTGTATTCATTCTTGATGTGCTTTGGTTTCATATATTAATTGTATTCTTTCTTACCACAAAAAATTGTCTCTTTTTCTATTACAATCCCTTTTTGTGTTCTATTTATTTTATGTTGACTATCTTAAACTAATGCCATCTAAATCATAAAATCTTGTATTCTCACCCTCGTAATAAAAAATAGAGAAACAAATACATCGATTAAAAGTTAGCTGACATGGGAAAATGTGACATTTTAATGTATCCCATCGAAAGATACTAAGAACTTACAATAGGAAAAACTAACCACCAGCAACACGCTCTCTTTATGGAAAAAAGGGCACCAAAGAAAATGGGTCTAGGTGGAGTTCACACAGTCGATTCAATTGAAGGAATAGGTCCAATCTAGCTCAACACCATAAAATAAAGACCATGAAAACTCACTAGAAAAAAGGACCATTGTTAGATGAGTGAAGCTCCTCTTGGGTTTAATTATTCATGTGAATTAGAAATATTTATTTGTAAGACACTAAGAATGCAATCCTAGAGAATTTTTCACACCAAGAAATCTTTTGTCTAGTTTCAAAACATTTATGTCCAAATTATAGTGTGACTCTATTATTAGTGGGCTCGTTTATTGCACAATGATTGTATAATGCAATTGTTAGATGCATGTTGTAGCAGAGTATTTTGCATAAAAACAGAGGGGTAGAAGAAATTTAACTATTGTTCTTAATTATTTTAAGATGTTTCTCATTCTAATCTTTGTTTATTTTTAATTCCTCCTCAACACCTCTGTTGAATCCAGCAAGGGTGTATTTTGAAGGAAGAGTCATATTGCAACAATTCAGGAGTGATTTAGCCACTTTTTTTTTTTTTAATTCTTATTTTCTAGAGAATTTCAAACCAAACCCAAAGACATGAAAAAAAAACCTTGAAAACAGCTAAAGAAATAGAAATAAATGAAATGCATGTCAAGCAAACAAAATGATTAACAAAATGTATGTTTTTTTATCATGGAAACAAGGGCATTTCCAACATGTTCTAATTTACAAAGCATATAGAGGTGTGGAAATAAGAAGTATTCAAACTTTTATTAACATATTTAACTATAGATGTATAAATATTATTAATACACGGGGAATTGAATACCTAAATTTCACAATGATAACTCTCATGAAAAAGTTATCTATCCATATATGCACAATGATGTTTCTCATATTGAGAATATTGGCTAACATGCAGATTTCCTTCAAATCAGAACTATGAGAATGCAGATGATTCATGAAACAAAATATGATGCAAGGAGGGAGGTATTGAATCTATTAAATGGGTGGTCATAGAGTAGTTTGTAAAGGACAAATATCTAGTGTAATATCGGTTCCCATAAACCATCAAATCGGTTTCCATTAACCTCATCCAACTATTCTAAAAAGGGAGATAAACAAGGGTACAAAGGGATGTTTCTCCCCAGAATTTGTCAATTTCAAAGGAGGGTCATCAACAATAAAATATATTAAGGCCACTACGTAACTACTTCATTTTGTTTGGGGAATATTGCATTGATTTCGTTCTCCCTAAATAAGAAAGATCAAAAGCTTGATTCAATACTACATTCATTAAGATTCATTTTTGAATAGAAACAAAGAGAAATAATTACAATTTCATATACCCTAATAACTAGAATTACATTTTCATTGTCGAGGATTTAGAGAAGGAGTGTACATACATGGTCAAACTTTAAGGTAACAAGAGTGATATCCTAGGACAAATGAAAAGTAAAAGTAATTAAGGAACCAAAGCCATGGAAGAAAAAAAAAACTCCATAGAAGAAATTGTGAGCCTTCTTCAAATAATCATCCAACTAGGTGACTTTGAGGATGTGCTGTAGCGGCTACAACCACCCTCCAAAATTTTTCCTTTCGCTTCATTTTGGAGCATGTCTCCTTGAAAAATTAGCAGCCATATTGTATTGCTTAGGTCCTTGTGTTTCATTTGATTTTATCTTTCTCTTAACAATTTGGGTTCACTTACTCATTCTCTCGACTAACCACAAGTTGACCCCACACTTGGTTCACAACCGATCTTGTGCTATCTGGAAAAATTGTGCCATCCAAGAGGGAAATTGTCTTGCACTCATGAATTGAGCATAGCAGCCCAACAACTGCATTGCATGCATAAACTACGTAGAGCAGGCCAACCAGCGCTGCTCTCTAGAAATGCACAGAGTAGTCTAGCCAAAACTACTCCATAGAAATGCGCAGAGCATGCCCACAACCTTGCTCTGGAAAATTGCGCAGAGCTAGCCAACCAACCTTGGCCACTCAGCCTAGACATAGCATAGAAGTTGTCCCTTAGTTGTTGTCCGTTGCATGTGTAGGTAGGTTACTCAGTTCCCTACACAATAGCGCAATTATTCCTTGCATTCATGGCAGCTTTTTCTTGAAAAATAAAAAAGAAAAAAGGGAAAAAGTATCCCTAGATTTTAGGGATCTATTTTTAGCAACAGGGTGTTACATGCAAAGTCAATTTTAGAAACTTCCCACCATGTGTCACTTTTTCCTAGATTTGTGGCATGTGCATGACAAACCCTAAAACTTTTAAATATATTTAAATGATGCCCCACATCTAATTCTTCACATTCGATCTTGGAGCTTTGGCATTCCCGAGGCATCTAGGAACCTTTGGCACAGTCGGCACAACTTTTTTGGGTAAGTTTTTCTTTTCATGTCTTTTGCTACTTTTTCTGTCGCTTTTGATTTCATGGCTTGTGTGAGTGTTGTTTCCCTTGTTTTATTGATGACCATTATCGTTTCAATTTGTTTTAACTTGTAGAAGTTTTGTTTCTAGTTTTGCATTGCATTTACTTAATGTCACATGAATGATCCTGTTTCTACACTGACAGTCATCGTTGTGGTGACTCCCTTCATGGGATTCATTGTTTTTCCATTTGACTGATTTTTGCACTTTCTTTGATTACATGTATGTTTATTTACTTAGATCTATACCATCTTTGCACACTCATATTGTCCCTCTTATTTTGAGGTTGCCCTTAGGCATATATGGGATGCCTTGGCCCAGATCTTGGTTCTCCCAGCATGCACTATGCATTCTTGGAAGTCAAGGCTCTGCCTTGTCTCTAGGAATTTCACATAAGATACCCACACTAGCTCACAACTATGTTGTACACAATCTTGGGAGGCAGTGTCCCAGTCCTGCCCACTAGAACCTCGCATTGCGTAGTTCCAGCGAGAAACCAAGATTGACTAAACTATGCATTGGGTAGCTCCAGTCTCCAATCAGTCTCTCTAGACTGCTCATTGCATAGTTCTGGTTAGTAGTATGCCTCACTTGTAGCTGAGACTGCGCAATGCATAGTTCCAGCTGACAGTCTCCCAGCCCCTCTGAGGCAATGCTACACAATCTTGCCTAACAGTCATCCAGTTTACCGCATGATTGATTCCTAAGTTGCTTTATGTTTTCAACTGACATTGGCTTGTCATGAATGTCTTATCAGTCTCCAGCAATAACAAGTGTTGAACATCTTCTCAACAATATAGGTAACATGGCCTCTAAGAGAGCTGGATCAAAGGACACAGTTGAAAGCAGTACTGGATATGTGGTGGAACGGTTGTCTATGAGCTTGCCCGTTTATGGAGACACACACATGTTCATTGAGAAAGACATCAAGATCAAATGGAATAACATGAACACTATATTTGCTAGAAGATTTGAGGAGAATATGGAGGACTACCATGTCTATGTCAACATTCATAAGTCATGATCGTCCAAGTTTGCATGCAGGTATCCCACCTTCCCGTGTGTAGACATGATCCACTAGATTATCTCACACACTAATCCTAAGAAGATGATACTAAGAAGTGCCAGTGGAGTAGAGCTTGCTACATTCAAGACAAAATATTATCACTAGATATATCATTTCATGCAGTCGGTGAACAAGATCGATGCACCGTTCTACACTCCCAACAATAGTGCGAACACAAGGGACATCTTGAAGCATTGGGTAATGGAAGCATCAAAGTTTAGGACAATGCCCAACCAGATCTACAAGACAAACACACTCTGGAAGGGTTACCAACTCTTGGTCATCTTCGCATGTCGCCTGTATGGCCTAGAGAGTACGAAGACCTTCCCGCAAAGTTGGGTTTTTATGTTGGATCATCTAGAAAATGAAGGAAAACATTTCTACTGGTTTGACATGTTGGCTCTCTAGCTGAAAGTGCATGTATCAAATTCTCAGAGTCTGCCTAAGGATCATCAAGCAATATTCTTCATGTCTGCCTACCTACTCAATGAAATATGTGCTCTTCAGCAGTTTCTTGGCATGGGTTGTGCATGGACACCTTCATAAAATGTTGTGAACGTATATTGCAAGTTTCTCTTAGAGTGAAACTACCATGGAGTCATTGCTAGACTATCTGACCACTTCATTATCCCTCTGTACACAATGATCTTTGAACAAGATCCACCTTGCATATCTCAGGAAGCAATGGAGGCATTGCTGAACATTGAAGATTGGTATGTCTCACCCAATGGCACCATCATTAGGATGCACATCACGGAGAAGGCTCCACATTTATTATCAAAGATTGCTACGGAAAATCTAGTCATGTAGGATGTTGCATACCACATCTCGACAGGGTTATTAGCTAGATTGTATTGGAAGATGAAAGAACCATGGCTTATACTTCCTTCCTATATTAGGTTGTACATGATCCAGAGTTTGAAATAAGTGGATGTTGAGGTTGAGGACTTCAAGAAGTTTCATTTCGGCACCAAGGGTTTCACTCTGTACGATCCACATGGCTTATGTAGGGACCACTATTCGAGAGTGTACTATCGTTGGATCCACGGGGTGTTTCATTGGCCACACGAAGACCCGTGGAGATATATCTATAACTACTCCAAGCTCAATGAACCAATCAACATGGCCATATAGTGGCTACCAGCACTCAAGGTAGAAACACCAGAGGGAGTAGTAATGACATCAGCAACAAGCAACAAACCTGCGTAAGACAAAGGCAAAAGGAATATTTCCAAAAGCATAGAGGTGAACCAAAGGTACAAGTTTAAGGAATATCCACTTGTTGAGAGATTACCTTTAGAGATAAAAGGGAAGAGGCGGAAGTGTGACATGAGAGGAGTGTAGAAAATGAGAGATAAGCAAAGACTGTAGGAGACATAGAGGAAGTTGTAGGAAGTAGAGCAGAAGCTCATAGAAGAAAAAGAGTTGCGTAGAAGAGAGAAGGAAGCGCAGCATGAACATGAACAGAAATAGGAACAAGAGGAAGCACAAGGCACATAGACAACACAAACTACGTCAATACAGGGTGAAGACTTGGATCCACCAATAGTGGATGATGAACAGGGTGAGTATTCATAGAAGCGGGAACACGCTCATCCAGATGAACTGATGGATGAACAGATCAACAAGGAGATGGAACAACTAGAACAAGATCAGGACAGTAACCTCATTTAAAAGGAGACCGAGGTCACCACACAGAATTCACCAACTCCAATAGCAGAGCAAGTCCCAAGTGAACAAGGGGATACCATTCTCCTTGAGGATAATCCAGGAACATATGTGTACAACATAGCTTTTGATGAGTCACAACACAGAGTTGTATAGGAATGCAGAGCACACATCCTGGATGAGCATGCATCACCTACGCACTTTTTTTGAGATTTATCAATTGGCTAAAGAAGGTTTTTCTCTTTGTATCCTCATAATGTGCTATCATTTCCTACGTGAAAACTGACCACGTGACAAGTGGTTTACGAGAACAAAGCCCTTTATACCATAAAAATTGATTCGGTTCTAAATAATTATATGCAATACGTACCTTTTGTAGCAGTGGTACACAATGTAGATCAAAATATTTCTCCATATGTAGTATCCAATTTACTTGATCCTTGTCATCAGACTTCCTTATCTCACTTTTTCTTAATTTTAGGAGCTCGATCTTGAAATGACTGTAAATATGTAATTTTTGATCTTTAGGTTATAAAATTTTGGACTATAATATCCCATACAGTCCTCTTTCTAACTCCGCACGTATGATCATAATTGGATTCTCAAAGAAATATTTATTCCCAATCTCCCATGATGGCCTAATTATAGACTAGTTCAGTTGAGTGAACTTGTACGACGTGCCACATGTCACTGTTTCAACCTTAGGTTCTGAAAATTATACCCAAACAAAATAAAGTTCGTTCTCTTTCTGTAACTTCTTACGAAATTTAAATCTGATGCTCAGAGAGAAAGTTACGATGATTTTCCCAAGGTCACCTATTTAGGATGTAATTCAGGAGTCTGCAAAAACCCTAACTTCCTCAGGTCATATATCCGAACATATAGCAAGATAAGATCTGAAATTTGGATCCGAGATTTATATTGATTTCTTCTCAAATGGGGTTTTTTTAGCTTCTGAAACTTCATAGCGCAAAATTTATAGCGAAAATTCCACGATGACCTATTTTAGATGAAATTTTGGAGCTTGCAAAAACCCTAACTTCCTTAGATCATATCTCCAAAAATATAGTGAGACAATATCTGAAATTTGGACCCAAGGTTCAGCGATAGTTCATCTAAAATGGATGTTTGCTTTAGCTTCTGAAACATCGCAGAAAAAATTTATAGCGAAAATTCCATGATGACCTGTTTGGAGTAGTGAAACCCTAGAATCCAAAGCTCTGATACCAAATGTTATGAAACCAACTCACAAAAAGATAGAAAACAGAGATAAACACCTTAGAATTCAGCCTCTTCGAGGGGGAATCCTCCTTTTCATTACACAAATGAACAATTATTTGATGATACAAATGACAAGACCTCCTTTCTATATATAGGAGTCTAAGGGGTCAAAATATAATCAGAGTTGACATAACAATAATAATGTAAGGGAACAATAATAACAATAGTGGGCTTCTATGGGGCACAATAATAACAATAGGGGGACTACATGGGCACAACAATATAATAAGGGGATTCTACTAATAGCAATAAGGGGTTACACTACTAGTATAGGGACCTAACAATCTCCTTCTTGAAAGAACGTGTCTTTGATGTTCTTTTCATGCCAAACCTTCCTACTTGGATAAATTTAGTGTGTAGGAGGCTCTGCATTCAGAATTCATCTAGGCCATTTAGCTGGAGAATCATCTCTTGTTGTTCCTCTGTAACATCCAAATCTATATTTTCTACCATTCTCAAGGTGTTGTACTCAAACTCAATGGAGAGCAAAGCCTTCATTCCACAGACAAAGTCATAAGGAGTGAAACCAGTAGTTGTGTTCCAAGTTGTATTGTAGGCCCAACTCGCCTCCACTATTTTGTCTGACCAATCCCTTCTGTTGTTGTTCAAACCCTTTATGAGGATGCCTTCTAATGCCCTATTGGTGACCTCTACTTGTCCATTGGCCTGAGGATGATAGGAAATAGATGTTCTATGCTTTATCCCATGTTGTCTTAACACATTTTCGATCAGATGTGATGTGAATTGAGCTCCTTGATTAGTGACTAGCTCTCTAGGGCACCCAAATTTGTAAAATACATTTTCCCTCAAGAAATCAACAACTTTCTCCTCTATTGCTACCTTGACACCCTTGGTCTCAGCACACTTTGTCAAATAATCAGTGCATATAATTATGTACTCTTTCTCTCTGATGGAGGATCAATTGGCCCAATGAAATCCATGCCCCACTTGTCAAATAACTTTAAATCCACTTGAGGTTGCAAGGGAATTTCATCCTTGGGAGTAGGTTTCCACATCCCCTAGCACTAATCACATCAACTGGTGTCCCTACTTGTATCTCAGTGGAGAGTGGCCAATAGCAGTCAACTTGCAGTACCTAGAAAGTTATCCTCTTGACAGCAAAGTGATCCGGATTTAAACAGGAACGCAACAAATTACAGAGATAACCATATACACAAAGATGCAGCGGAAATAATACTACATTTCATTAATGGAAAATACTGAAATATGCTTACAAACAGAAATGGAAATGAACTAGCTAGGGCGATGGTAGCTTATCTCTGAGAAGAGATGTGATGGCTACATGCCTCTGAACTGTGTTACAATGAGGCTCGAAGGCCTATTTATTGTTGAGAAACAATGGAAAAACCCTTAACATTCCAAAACCTAACCCTAGGAGATGAAACGCCAAACTGTGGGCCCCGTTTGGGGGTAAGTTGGTACATCAACTTCCCGGGGTCGTAACTTTGGCATATGATCTCCGTTTGACGCGTACAATAGCTCATTAGAAAGATCTATCCGAGCACTATCATTGTTGGAACGGGCAACACCAGTCCATTCCATGGACTCGTGTTGCCCCCGGATTCCCCAAAAAACGTCGTTTAGGGCCTCAAAACGGCTCCGGAAGTTCAGGACCCGAAAAACTGCTAAAAATAGTAAGTTGTGCTACAATTAAGGAAACTGAAAATGCTGAGAAAGACAATGGTGGGGGTCCAGGTGGATTTGGCAGGTGGCCACCAATATCCACCTGGATCATTCCTCCCCCCTTAGGAAGCAATGGTCCCCATTGCGTTGAGCTCCTCCATGAGATGAGGAAAGTTCTGCTGAACTTGTTCCCTGGTGAGCCACTTGCCCTGCTGAAGGAGTTGGCCCGCTTTGACAACTCGATACAGTTGGATATTCTGTTGGCGAGTGTTCTTGATCTGTGTGTCCATGATCCGATCAGTTGCAGCTTGTTCCCTGCAATCTGGATTTAATTCTGTGGGTTTGAGCTGTTCTGCAATGTCGGATGTGTCTAGCAATGGTGGAAAGTATGGCCGAAGGCGGTCCACATTGAATACTGGGTGCAGGCCAAGGAATGGGGGAATGCTGAGCTCAAATGCATTGTCTCCCATAGCCTTAGTAATGGTGTAAGGACCATATCGGAGTGGTCTCAATTTCCGATAGGCTCCAGTAAGGCGTTCCTTTTGCAAATGCAACCAGACTTTGTCGCCCACCTGAAACTTGTGTGGCACCCGATGTTGATCATGTCGCTGCTTGTACTTGGCATTTGATTTCTCAAGAATGTCATGGACCTGCTGGCGAATATGTTGGATGCGCTCAATGAAGCTGGTGGCCTTATCTGTTTCGGACTGGACATGAGCTGAATTCATGTGAGTAGCTGCAAGTGGCATGGCCACATCAATGGGGCATAGTGGTTGGAATCCCAAACCCACCTGAAAAGGGCTATGGTCAGTGGAGCTGTGAAGAGCTCGGTTGTAGCTGTGCTGAACGTAGGGGAGGCTCTCGTCCCATGTGCGTGGATGCTTTGAGTTATACATGCGCAGAATGTGCACAATCATCCTATTGACAACCTCTGTCTGGCCATCAGTTTGAGGATGGAAGGTTGTGGACTTCGTGAGTTTGGTGTCCAGCATTGACCAGAGACTGGACCAAAAGGTGCTGAGAAACCGACTGTCCCGATCTGAGATGATAGACTGTGGGATCCCAAAGTGCACCCACACTCGTTCAAATAAAAGTTTAGCAGTGGCTTCTGCTGTGATATTCTTCTTGCAGGCCATCATAATGGCCATCTTTGAGAACCTGTCGACGACCACAAAAACACAGTCATTTCCATGCTTAGTGGAAGGAAGGCTGGTGAGCTCCAGTATTGTAGCAATAATGCTACAACTCCTGGGGCTTCCTGTCTCTCATTTTATCAACCCGGTAGTTCGTACAAACTTGGAAGCGACGGTGCTATATGCACAAGTACTAGCTCTTGTCGCAGCTGTCACTTGGTCAGCTGGCACAAGTCCGCTAGGGCTCAAGCCAACTTCTATAGGCTCTCAGAAGAAGCTTGCGAATTGATGGACGAAAGCTATTCTCAAAGGAAAGCTAATTTACTTGACAAAAATGAACTGAAAGCAAATCAAAGCATGTAAACCTAGGAAACCCTAATTTGACTAGTCTAACCTCTATGATGCAAAGAATGTGAATGAAACTTCTACCAATGTTGTCATTACCTCTAATAAGTGAAAATGCATAAATCTAAGCTGCTTGCATCTTAAAATACATGTTTTTGTATTTTTTCTTTAAGTGGATGGCATGATTGTGATTTTGTGCTTATTAGGGTTTGGTTGTGCAGATGTGATGTGGAAGGAAGGAAAGCGTGGGAAAGGTTGGGGAGGCTAGGAGAGGTTCCCAGGGATCCTTAGCATCCGTCCACAGAGGTTCCTCACGTTCAGAAGCTCAGCAACCGAGTGAGTGGCCTCCTACAGGATGTCTGCAGGGGATCCTACAGGAAACTCAGAGGTTTCTACAGGAAGTCTACAAATTGCTACAGGATGACCTACCGTGGGTGTTTGAAGTGATGGAGGAGTGATGGAATGGTAGGGGGAGATATGTAAGGTAGGGATAAGGCTGGTGATGGCTCAGAAGTGGAGGAATAGGATGGGGAATGAGTGTAGGGAGTAGGTTGGAAGATAGAGGGCTATGTCAACGAAAGGGCTAGAGAATGAAGTTACGTGAGGAGTGGAGGAATTTGGGAGATAACAGAGCGGAGCAGAGGTCAAGGATGTGGTTGCATGCATGATCAAGATGAAGGAGGAGGTAATGGAACGAGGGAGAGCAGTGTAAATGAAACAAATGCTTATGACTGTCACCAAGACGAAAATGCATTAACCTAGACTACCTGTGCTATGAATTCAATGAACAGCAATCCAAAACGCGAAGAGGAATGTGCATGAAGCTATGATGAAGGTGTGTGGTGCAGGTGTGAATTACATGGAAGCATCTAACATAACCGTGACTGTGTTGCAGCAATCATAAAGTGAAGAAATGCGTATTTTTGGTGGTTGGTTATGGACTACACCCCAATCCCTAATGGAGATGGCAGTGAGCCTTAACAACCTTTTTGCTGGAGCTCCAATAATTTATAACTATCCTCCTATCGAATCTAAGCAACTGAAACAAATTCACCATAAACTAATCCTATCTAAGCTCATGAAAAAGACTAAATTAACAAACTGTAAATTCGAATTGCATGTAAAAGTAGAAACTCAAAGTGCTGAAACGAAATGCAAACAACACTACAACAGAGGGGATCTATGGCTCTCAGGTTGGGCCCTAACCTGAGAGCTATAGTCTCCTTAGCAATTCAGAATGAGATCAAAATCTGCCTTCTTTATTCATAACCAAAAATCTGATGTCATGCCAAAACTGGCTTACAACAAGAACTAGCACCGAGCTGTAGCTCGTACTTCAAAATTACAAGAGTAATGCAAAAGTCAAAAATCTCTATTCAAGGCTACAGCCTCAGTATTTATGCCAAACGATAATCCAACAGGTCTCCTTGATTTTAGGAACTCGGCTGTCCAACTGAAGGTTAAACTGGTGATCCTGTAGAACAGTTATGACTGTTGTTTCTGTAGAACAGTTGGCTGCCTCTATGCTCGGTGGGGAGATTGGTTGGAGCTCGGAGCTACGGTGGGAATCACGAGGAAGGTCCCCAAGACTGTGGACATCCTCTCCTAAAAACCAGCAGTGCCACCTCATTGTCTCCTTGTCTCCTTTCTCGTGGTCTTTTCTCCCTTTTAATGCAAAAAACCTGAAAGCATCATGCATTAGTCACGTAGATAATATGTCTACCCTTCTTCCTACAAACAACACGAACAAACTAAGAAATGCATGCATAAGCAATAAAAGATGAATGGTTTGAGCAAGTAGAATAGGCCAAAATGAGCCCAAATTGTACCAAAATTGGGGCTCATCATCACCCCCCAGCTGAACCATTTGCTCATCCTTGAGCAACTCAGTCAAGATCCTCATCCTTCATGGCTTTCACTGCTCCCCTTACATCCCAAGCTTCTGTGGTGATGTCTTCTTTGTTGATATGAAACCCGGCTGTTTTGTCCACCTTTTCCCATTGTGCATTGTCATCTTTCTCTGTACTCCCTTCAGCCAATCCTAGCAGCAATGGGGGGCTGAGTTTAAGGCCAATCCAGCTGGCCTGAAGTCTTTGCATGGATTTCTTGTAAAGATTCACTCTTGCCAATGCTTCCCTCATCCGGGTTGGGGTATGGTATTCCCGGATTTTCAAACTATGTGCCAAGGTATTCCACCTGCGTGCACATGCCTGGGCAGCAGTTTCTCCCAATAATCTTTCCATGTCTTCAAAGTGGGCTATTGCTTGGGCCTGCTGGTCCATAAATCTCAAGGAAGCTGTGGGATCATTAGACAACTGTTGGCGGGCTGAGATGAGGGTAACCGGATCCTCTGGTTCTGCTCGAATGTACAGTGGCTCACTCACTTCTCGGTTCATGACCGATCTTTCTTCAGTTGCTCTCTGATCCTCATGATTTAGCCATGAAGCGAAGGCCATCAACTGCATATCACCCAAGGCGATATTGGGATCCCAAGAGACTTCATTAGGCAAAACCAGATTGTGGAGGTAGAATTCTGCTTGTTTGGCTTTGTCTTCTGGCGAGCTAATATTGCATAATTCGGCAAATTGCTGTGGGTTATGGATTTGCGCAATACCTCTTTGTGCTAATGTGTTTATCTGGAACTGCAGCCACTGATCCTTTAAGTACAACCCATAAGATTTTGCAGGATGTCTGCACTGCAGGGCTTCCATGGCCCAACTGGCCATGCAGGCCAATTGTGTTTCCTTTTGTTTCAGCTGCTCTCTCAGAGCTTGTATTTCAATTTGGCCCTGCTATCTTGTTTCCTGTAGAAGTGTTATTGGCTCCTCAAGATGGGTGGTCAGCTCTTGTTTTCCTTGCTGCTCATTTGTGGTGTCTTTGGAGGATGTTCCTACCCCTGCCCTTAGCTCCTGTAGCTGCAATTTCAACTTCTGGTTTTCTTCCTGTAGAAGCACATGTTGACAATTAGCAACATGCTTAGCCAATGCAAATTCACTCCTGACCTCCTTAAGTTGTTCTTGCAGGGGACCTATGTCCGCCACACCCTTGGACTTGGCGATTTGCATCCATGTGTGGGAACAGACCCTCTCCTCTTCCAATGCAAAAAATAGAGGTACAGTAAATTTTTGCGGTATGATCTTTCCCGCCTCCAAGAAGGTGTAGTAGGAGTTCAAATTAGGTGAAGGGCTAGGTTCAGGGATATGTTCTCTTTCTTCCTCTCCAGGAGGTGCTAGCTCACCCTCCTTTGGTGACAAGGGTCCTTCCCCTTCTCTTTGTTCGGTTTCCTGTAGCCGAGCCAAAGTATCCTGTAGGACATTTTCGGCTTCCTATAGCCGGGTTTTTTCATCCAACAGATCTAACCTTTCTTGCCATGTGTTCTTCTTTGGACTTCCCTTTTCGTAGGTAACTGTAATCTTTGAGGGGGATTTTTCTTTGGGAGAAGCAGGGGTGTCTTCGATGACAATTGGGCTGCTGGACTGCGTCTGTGGTTTCCCTGTTTTTATCCTAACACTTCTCCGGGCTTTGAAGTAGAGAGGAGGGTCCCTCTTCCTCTTTCCTTTTTGCTTAGGCGGCGTACTGAGGCCAGCTAATACAGCCGCTGCCTCCCTGGCCAGAACATCCACCTTCTGCTCCTTTGATTTTGATTTTGCATGGCTTCCTGTAGAAGCTTGTTTCTCCGTTTTCGGGCTTCCTGTAGAAGCCTGTTTCTGTGCTTTTGTGCTTCCTGTAGAAGCTGTTTTCGGGCTTCCTGTAGAATCCTGCTTCTCCTTTCCTGTAGTGACAGGTGTCTTCACTTTCGCTTGCTTTGCTGCAGGGGTTTTATCTTTTTGTTTGCTTGTGAGTGCTGGAGAGGTAATTGGGCTGACATGGCCTGCCCCAACTTTGTCCCTTCTGCTCTTTGACCTTATTTCCCTCGCTGACAGGATGGGGGAGTCAGCTTTTTCTTCAGCATCTTTTTCTTTGTGCTGCTTCTCCTGCTGCTGCTCCTGCATGGTAGTCGAGGTACTTGGGCTAGTTTCTTTCTTTTCTTCGGCCACTGCTTCTTGTTCTTCACTGCTAGACGACCCCGTTTCTTCCATCAACATTTTTATGTCTCCTTCTCGTGTTAAATTCCGGAAGGATTCCCATGAGAGGGGAACCTTTTGTGAGTGGAGCGCGTCTTCCACAAGAAGCTTGATCAGCCCATGGTGTGCGACTTGATCTGGTATGCCATCTTTGAACTTTGTAGCGCACTCAATCAAGGATTGTAACAGGAAATAAGGAATGCTTAATTTCTGCTCTACAGGAAGATTGATCCGGTGTCTTAATTCGGTGAGCAGCCTGAAATGATATGCATACACGATGCTGTAACGACCCTCACAGGTGATATATTTCATGATTTGCAAGCTGACTTCGTTCCATGGTGGCAACAGGCTTGTCCTTCTCACCCCATTTTTATCCTCCGTGAATTCTTCTTCAGGTGGGAAGAACTCTTTCTTGGCTTGCTGGCTTAGCTTTCGTTCTTCTTTATCCCACGGAAGACCCATAGGAAGCTCAGTGATTCTACTGATAGACTACGCGGTGATCTTGAGGCTTAGGCCTCTGAAATTGACTGTGGCCAGCACCTTGGATTTTGGCCTCAGGGCCTGCAAGAATTCCTCGGCCACTTCCTCATCGTACCCCTGCAACTTATCACAAAAAGACATCCACTGTGCTTGTGTAAAAAGCTCTACCACTGCCTAATTTCTCCTCAATTTATCTGAATCCGTGGGTTCTCGCCTGATAAATCCACCCGGCATGATGGCACAATTTTCTTAACCGGAGGTGGTGATGGTGGAAGAGAGTTTAGTTTCGGTGACAGAGTGTAGAACAATGCGCATAACCCACAAAATTTTACAACACAGTCTAATTACTCAACAATCCTGTAGAATGACAGTATAGGCACACAGACAGCAATTTCACCACTTTCTCTATACCCAGACAGTGACTGACAATCCTACCACCTTTAATGACCATTTGCATGAGAAGTCCAGGGTTACCTCGTTACTCGGCCACCTTTTTTACGTGAGCACCCGCGTTCCTGTAGAAGACTGCGTTCCTGTAGAACTGCGTTCCTGTAGAACTGTGTTCCTGTAGGAGCAGTGCGCAAATTTCCGGGAGGACTGTAATTGGACCGCGTTTGAGGTGCGCTTCACCGGTGTTCTGGTAGCCAAAAGCTCGGCGTATCAAAGTGCAGAGGAGATCAGAATAACCACTCGAGTTTGAAGTGGTGGTTGATAAATGCATGTGCAAAATCTAGCCGATTAGATTTTGAATCGGCGCGATCCGTGGCGCGGGGGATGAGCTGTCCCCCGCCGGACCGTTGGGCGACGTCATCAATCACTCACCTGCATATTCACTTGCTGCCGCATCCATTCCCACAGATCTGCGGCCGCCTTTTTCTGATAAACTCATTGCTCCCAACGGGAGTGTTCTCACGTGCGTGCTGCTGATTTTTTTGTCGTGGCCGCCACCCGAACATTCAACTATACCATAACTAGCTGACGTGGCCAGTCTACTTGGCCATACGGCTGCTCAACCATTCACTTTTACGTTGTGCAAACAAATCAAAGTAAAATTCATGCGATTTGATGGAAGGAAGGGTTTAGACGCTTACCTGCATGGCTGCACACGATTTTTCCAGTTTTTTGATGATGGTGAGCGGATCTACCTGCTGCATGCGCACTTACACAGACCCGGAGGCTCATGGTTACAGGCTGCTGACGATGGAGGGAATGCTGAGGTTGCATGCGCCCGCGTTACATTGGAGATGGCGGTGTTGTGAACGGTATCCACTCCAGCAGGTTGAACTGTTACAGGATTCCCGCGGGTGTCTCGTAACAGTTCTTCCTCCTTGGGTGCATGCTGCACGACGGAGGATCTGGCCTTTCAATCACGCTTCCGGAGCTTCTGATGCCTGTGGTATAAGATCTCAGCGTTTGTTTATCTTTGAAAATGGCTTTTCCCGCGAGAACTCATTGATCTGCTTTGTTGGTGCAGGGGACTTGGGTGCATGTCGACGAGGATGGTGGAGCAAGGTAACAGCGTCGTGCATGGGCCCAAAAGAGGCTTGCATGCATCCAAACCAACCCGTAGTCATCAGATCTGTTCATGAAATGCATTCTGGGCTGTTCTGAGCTTCTACAGGAAGTTTCCTGTAGAAATACAGAGCTTCCTGTAGACAGGCAGCTCTTCCTGTAGAAATTTGCACCTTCCTGTAGAAATTTGCACCTTCCTGTAGAAAATCGCACCTTCCTGTAGAAAATCTGCGTCTTCCTGTAGGAGACTCAATCTATAATGAAATTGCACATACCTTGAAGAACATAAGCATTCTTGGAGGAGGTGCTGGTGAGGTGTCCTGGCTGCATGATAAGGACTTTTGGCCTTGAGTTGAGAGGCTTCCTCTCCTCCATAGAACACCTGCAATCTGCATGCAACTTTCACATAAGAAACTTGTTGATCTTGTATTTTTTTTTCTCTTTTTTTTTTTTTTTTTTTTTTTTGAAAGATAGCAGGGGCGCCTCAATGAGGTTTTCACCCCTACCACCTGCCTTGGGTGCCTCAGAAAGGTTTTCACCCAAGGATCTTTATTATTTATTTATTATTTTTTTTTAGATTCTTCAGGGTGTGCCCAAAGCAGGGGCAGAACCCTTCTCTATGACCAATACTGCCTTCTCCATAGTTTTGATGAACTCTTGTCTGGAGGGAGGCTTCCTGTAGATCTTCAATCGATGCCCGTTGACAAGCATGGGGATGGCTTCCTCATCAATGGTCCGAATAAGAACAGATCCATTGTCATGACATTTTTCCACTGAATATGGCCCTAGCCATCTGGTTCTCAGCTTCCCCTTGAAGTCTTTGTATCTGGAATCATACAACAAAGCCCAATCTCCCGGCTGAAATTGCTTGTCATGGAGATGTTGGTCATGCCACACCTTTCTCTGAAGTTGGACAGCTTCTGAGTGAAGGAGGGCCTGCATGCGGTGCTCATCCAGTCCATTCAGCTGCAATAGCCTTTCTTATTGTGCATGGCTGAGATCTAGATCTAGCTGAGCTGCCATCCTCAAAGTGTTGTATTCGAACTCAATGGACAGCAAAGCCTTCTTCCCATAGACCAGCTCATAAGGTGTGAAGCCGGTGGTGGTCTTCTAAGTGGTGTTGTAAGCCCATGTGGCTTCAACCAGGCGATCTGCCCAGTCCTTTCTGCTGCTGCTCACCACCTTGGTCAAGATCCCTTCTAATGCTCTATTGGTGACTTCCACCTGCCCATTTGCTTGAGGATGATAGGGGGTGGAAGTCCTATGCTTGATCTTGTGATGAGCTAGTAGATCTTCGACCATGTTGGAGGTGAACTGGCTCCCTTGATCGGTGACCAGCTCTCTTGGATAGCCAAACTTATAGAAGATGTTTTCTCTTAGGAACTCGGCCACTTTTTCTTCTGTTGCTGCTTTGATGGCTTTGGTCTCTGCCCACTTCGTTAGGTAGTCAGTGCACACAATGATGTAAGACCTTTGCCTTGAAGGAGGGTTGATCGGGCCCACAAAGTCCATACCCCACTTCTCAAATGGCTCAAGAGTCACTTGAGGTTGGAGAGGCATCTCATCCCTTTGGGTCGGTTTCCCCATTCTTTGGCATTGGTCACACTGGCTGACATATCTTCTGACATCTTGATGAAGTGTGGGCCAATAGTAGCCTGCCTGCAGGATTTTGAAGGCAGTTCTCTTTGCTGCAAAATGTCCTCCACAAGGCCCATCATGACAGGTGAGGAGGATGTCAAAGACTTCCTCTTCCCTTACACAACGCCTTAAGATCTGATCGGGGCCAAGCTTGAACAGATTGCCCCCGATCCAGGTAAATGAGGCACTCTTTCTGATGATTCTGCTCTTTTCTCTCGAAGAGAGATGCGGAGGGAACTGTGCTGAAACAAGGTAGTTTGCTATATCAGCAAACCATGGAGAGAGTACTGAGATAGCAAACAGATGTTCATCGGGCATCTGGTCATCCACTGTTCCATCCTCACCTGCAGATAAATCCAATCTAGATAAAAAGTCAGCAACAACATTTTCTCTACCTGGTTTGTCAACAATGGTTAAATCAAACTGCTGCAATAAAAGTAACCATCTAATAATACGAGCATTCACATCTGGTTTATTCACCAAATATCGGATTGCAGCATGGTCAGTATGTAAAAATGTTTGATAGCCAGTGATGTAATGTCGGAACTTGTTCAGTGCATGGACCACAGCTAAGAATTCTTTCTCGGTTACAGTGTAATTCAGCTCTGCTTTGGACAAGTTTTTGCTAACGAAGTAAATGGCATATGGAAGCTTTTGCTCAACTTGTCCTAAGGCTGCACCTATGGCTTTGTTTGAGGCATCAGTGTGGATGTGGAAAGGTAGGGCCCAGTTTGGACCTCTCAGGATTGGGGCTGACACTAACTTGTCTTTTAATTCATTCAAACTTTTCTGACAATCGTCAGTCCAATTAAACTCCACATCTTTTGCCAACAGGCCGAACAATGGCGAGGCTAGCTTGCTGAAATCTTTAATGAATCTTCGGTAATATCCTGCTAATCCCAAGAAACTCCGAACATCCCTTACCTTTTGTGGAGGTGGAACCTTCTTGATTAGAGCGATTTTGTTAGGATCCACCTGTAACCCTTGGCGAGAGATGGTATGGCCTAGCACGGTCCCTTCAGTCATTAGGAATTCACATTTTTCAGGGCTAAGGGACAAGTTCATCTCGATGCACTTGGTTAGGACTTTTCCCAAGTTGGACAATGCTTCCTGGAAGTTAGCCCCGTAAGGAGTAAAGTCATCCATATAGATTTCTACTGCATCATGGACCAACTCTGAGAAGATGCTCAAGACAGCTCTCTGGAAGGTAGCAGGAGCATTGCATAGCCCAAAGGGAAGGACACGGTAGGCAAAGGTACCCCAAGGACAAGTGAAGGTGGTCTTATCTTGGTCTTCCGGGCTGATTTGAATCTGGTTGTACCCGCTAAACCCATCCAGGAAAGAGAAGAACTTCTTTCCTGCCAGTCCATCCAACACTTGATCTATGAAAGGCAGAGGGAAATGGTCTTTCTTGGTAGCTTTGTTCAGCTCTCGGTAGTCCACACAGATTCTCCATTTCCCATTTTTCTTGGGAACCAAGACCAGAGGGGACACCCATTCACTATCTGAGATGGGGTAGATGAATCTGGCATCCAACAGTTTCTGCAATTCTTCCTTGACAATGTCCTTAAGGGCTGGATTCATTCTCCTCTGGGGTTGCCTAACCGGTTTACAATCCTCTTTGATGTATATATGATGGGTACAGACTGAGGGATGGACTCCTTTCATCTCCTTATAGCTCCAAGCAAAAGCATCTAGGTGGCTGGCCAACAGGCTACACAACTCCTTCTCCTGGGAAGGAGATAGGGAGGAGCTGATCTTTAATTCTCTCTCAGGGCCGAACTCCACGTTTTTGACTCTGGGAGTGACAGGGTTGGTTGTACAAAGGTCCACTAAGGTGCTAGCTTGGGCATCCTCCACCAACTTCTCTAAGGATAGTGCACTGGAAGGTGGATTCTGGATCAGAGTCTCAATCAAGTCATCCTCGGTTGGAGGGTCTCTTCTAGTGGTATCTAGGGTGCACAGAGGTGCTGAGTACACCTCGTCTTCCTCTCCTTCTTCTAGCCAAAGTGGTAATTCATGCTCTAAGGAGGGTTGGGCAGGAGGGTATAGGACTAGCTGCTTGGACATGGGACCATTTTTGATGGTCATATTTCCTGCACGACAACTTATGTAAGCATCTGCAGTAGCTAACCAAGGCCTTCCCAAAATGAGAGGATATCCAGTAAGCTTTGCCTTTGGTTGCAGAACCAGGAAGTCTGCAGGGTATTCCCAAGAGTCAACAGAGACCAAGACATCCTCCACAATCCCTTCGGGAGTCACGGTGGAGCGATCTGCTAGTTGCAGTACTGTCAAGGTCTTCCTCAAGGAATCCTGAAGATTGAGTTTGAGCATGGTATCCCTGGTCATCACATTAATGGCAGCCCCCAGATCAATCAAGGTGTGAGGTATGATGGTGCCATTGATGTGAACATCTACTACAGGACTTCCAGGATCTAGATACTTGGGGCAGATGACTTGTCCTAACATAAGGTTAGACAGTTGTCCTATGACATTGATGGTTGAGGCATCTTTCTTTCTCCTGCCTGGGTGTTTAAAGCACTTTTCCTTAACCAGTTTGTTGTATATGGGCACATCCTTGATGGCTTGGAGAAGTATTTTTACACACAACTGCTTGAGCTCACCCAGAAGCTCATCTTCCTCTGGGTTGGGTTGTGTGGTGGCAGTTAGTCTCTCAGGAAAGGGTGGAATAGCTTTTGGTTCACTTTCCTGTAGATCTTCCTCATCCTCTGGGGGAGGAGGTTGGCGATCTGGAAGGATCTTCCCAGATCGAAGATTGATCTCCTGGATCTCCACAGCATAGGTAGGACATGATGTTTCCCCAGTGTATACCTGCTGAGCCTGTCTATTGTTGGGGTTCGGGTTCGGTTGAGCAGGCATTTGAGGTTGCCTTGGAGGAGCAGGAGGTAAAGGCTGAGGTTGAACTGGTGGTGGAGGCAAAATGGCAGGAGGAGTGTTGTATTGGGGCCTCCACCCCGACTGAGTTGCACTCCATTGAGGCTGTGACTGGGCATGTGAATGATATGAATGAGAAGTAGGTTGAGTAGGGTACTGAGGTGGATAAGACCATGGAGGAGGCATGGACCAAGAAGGATGAGCAGGGGGACCCCAAGAAGGCATGGGAGTCGATTGGTTGGGGTTATAATAAGCTTGTGGTGCCCCTTGCATTCCCTGCTGATAAGGTCTAGATCCTTGTGGCCTCCTTTGGTTGATGAAGTAGAGAGGTTCAGTGGGGGCTTCGGTTCCTTGGTACATGGCTTTAAACCCAGGTAAGGTTGGACACTGATTTGTTGGGTGGTCCTCCTCACAAACGAAACACACTTCAACCGAATGCAATGGGCATTCGTTCTTAGGGTGTCTTCTGGTGCACCTAGGGCAGAAGACAGCCAAGGCTCTCTCAGCTTCTTCTTTCTTCTGCTGGATCCTGAATGTGTCCAGCTGCATGGCAATGGTCTGTCTCACCTCACTCTTAAGATCTTCTAATTGGTTTGTAAACTCATGTTTGGAGAAAGGGACACCAGTGGAGAGGAGATTTCCTCTACCTCGTTTCCTAGCTGCCCTGGAATGATTTCTAAACACAGTCTTGATGTCCTCATAAGGCAGTTGGTAAATGTCCCCCCCAGCTAACATGTGAAGGGTGTCTAAGAGATCTTCAGGGACTCCTCGGAGTACAACCAACTTGAGGGATTCGGGGTCAAGTGTGCACCTGGCCCGCTTATAGCTAAGTTGGAACCTCTCCTCATAATCCTCTAAAGACTCATCATTCCCCATGGTCATCCGAAAGATCTCTCCCTTGGTTTCCTTAGACCTACAGTAATCCCTATACTTGGTATTGAAGGCTTGCTGCATCTGAGCCCAAGTAGTGATACTATTCCCAGGTAATCCCATGAACCAGCGTAGTGTTGCATCCTTAAGAGTTGAAGGGAAAAGCTTCAGCTTTTGCTCATCTTCAGTATAGTCATAGGTTCTACAAAGGACAGCAAACTCAAACAAGAAGGTATCAGGATCCTCAGTGGTCAGTCCATGGAAGTGAGGCAAGGCGGAGGGGCTAATGTTCTTCATTTTCATCTCTCCATTGGTCTCTCGGATGGGGAAAGCTCCTTCTATTCTCTCATCTTCTCTTCTATTATCAGCCATGGCTTCAGATGGAGTGGTCTCTAACTCTTCTTCTTCTATAGGGTCTTGGTATATCTCAGGATGTTCACCTATAGGTTCCTCTGGGTCACTGTCACCAAGGAAGAGAGAAGGGTGACTTAGTGATGTGGTGGGGGTGTTGGGTAGGAATTTTCCTGATTTATCTCGGTTCCTACGAGGCATGAAATGGAAAGGACCTTTCTTTTTTATTGCTTTTGCTTTTTTTTTGGTACCTGCAAAACTGAAACAGAGTGATCTACAACTAACTATATTGCTCAAATTAAATTGCGGAATCGGAAAGCTAATCTATGAAAGCAAGAAATACTAATCTATGAAAGCAGGAAATGCTAATCTATGAAAGCAGGAAATGCTAATCTACGAAAGCACGAAATGCTAATCTATGAAAGCAGGAAATGCTAATCTATGAAAGCAGGAAATACTAAGCTAGGAAAGCAGGAAATACTAAGCTACTTTTGCAGAATGGAAATGAAATAAACTACTGAGCAGAAGTAAGAGTACGAAAGTAGAAGAAAAGCAACAATTACTAATACTCTGACGCTTCCCCGGCAACGGCGCCAAAAAGATGGTGAGCTCCAGTATTGTAGCAATAATGCTACAACTCTTGGGGCTTCCTGTCTCTCATTTTATCAACCCGGTAGTTCGTACAAACTTGGAAGCAATGGTGCTATATGCACAAGTACTAGCTCTTGTCGCAGCTGTCACTTGGTCAGCTGGCACAAGTCCGCTAGGGCTCAAGCCAACTTCTATAGGCTCTCAGAAGAAGCTTGCTAATTGATGGACGAAAGCTATTCTCAAAGGAAAGCTAATTTACTTGACAAAAATGAACTGAAAGCAAATCAAAGCATGTAAACCTAGGAAACCCTAATTTGACTAGTCTAACCTCTATGATGCAAAGAATGTGAATGAAACTTCTACCAATGTTGTCATTACCTCTAATAAGTGAAAATGCATAAATCTAAGCTGCTTGCATCTTAAAAGACATGTTTTTGTATTTTTTCTTTAAGTGGATGGAATGATTGTGATTTTGTGCTTATTAGGGTTTGGTTGTGCCGATGTGATGTGGAAGGAAGGAAAGCGTGGGAAAGGTTGGGGAGGCTAGGAGAGGTTCCCAGGGATCCTTAGCATCTGTCCACAGAGGTTCCTCACGTTCAGAAGCTCAGCAACCGAGTGAGTGGCCTCCTACAGGATGTCTGCAGGGGATCCTACAGGAAACTCAGAGGTTTCTACAGGAAGTCTACAAATTGCTACAGGATGACCTACCGTGGGTGTTTGAAGTGATGGAGGAGTGATGGAATGGTAGGGGGAGATATGTAAGGTAGGGATAAGGCTGGTGATGGCTCAGAAGTGGAGGAATAGGATGGGGAATGAGTGTAGGGAGTAGGTTGGAAGATAGAGGGCTATGTCAACGAAAGGGCTAGAGAATGAAGTTACGTGAGGAGTGGAGGAATTTGGGAGATAACAGAGCAGAGCAGAGGTCAAGGATGTGGTTGCATGCGTGATCAAGATGAAGGAGGAGGTAATGGAATGAGGGAGAGCAGTGTAAATGAAACAAATGCTTATGACTGTCACCAAGACGAAAATGCATTAACCTAGACTACCTGTGCTATGAATTCAATGAACAGCAATCCAAAACGCGAAGAGGAATGTGCATGAAGCTGTGATGAAGGTGTGTGGTGCAGGTGTGAATTACATGGAAGCATCTAACATAACCGTGACTGTGTTGCAGCAATCATAAAGTGAAGAAATGCGTATTTTTGGTGGTTGGTTATGGACTGCACCCCAATCCCTAACGGAGATGGCAGTGAGCCTTAACAACCTTTTTGCTGGAGCTCCAATAATTTATAACTATCCTCCTATTGAATCTAAGCAACTGAAACAAATTCACCATAAACTAATCCTATCTAAGCTCATGAAAAAGACTAAATTAACAAACTGTAAATTCGAATTGCATGTAAAAGTAGAAACTCAAAGTGCTGAAACGAAATGCAAACAACACTACAACAGAGGGGATCTATGGCTCTCAGGTTGGGCCCTAACCTGAGAGCTATAGTCTCCTTAGCAATTCAGAATGAGATCAAAATCTGCCTTCTTTATTCATAACCAAAAATCTGATGTCATGCCAAAACTGGCTTACAACAAGAACTAGCACCGAGCTGTAGCTCGTACTTCAAAATTACAAGAGTAATGCAAAATTCAAAAAGCTCTATTCAAGGCTACGGCCTCAGTATTTATGCCAAACGATAATCCAACAGGTCTCCTTGATTTTAGGAACTCGGCTGTCCAACTGAAGGTTAAACTGGTGATCCTGTAGAACAGTTATGACTGTTGTTCCTGTAGAACAGTTGGATGCCTCTATGCTCGGTGGGGAGATTGGTTGGAGCTCGGAGCTACGGTGGGAATCACGAGGAAGGTCCCCAAGACTGTGGACATCCTCTCCTAAAAACCAGTAGTGCCACCTCATTGTCTCCTTGTCTCCTTTCTCGTGGTCTTTTCTCCCTTTTAATGCAAAAAACCTGAAAGCATCATGCATTAGTCACGTAGATAATATGTCTACCCTTCTTCCTACAAACAACACGAACAAACTAAGAAATGCATGCATAAGCAATAAAAGATGAATGGTTTGAGCAAGTAGAATAGGCCAAAATGAGCCCAAATTGTACCAAAATTGGGGCTCATCAAAGGCCTGACATGTAATCCATGGAGATGGATTCCCAAGGTCGACTAGGGGTAGGCAACGGGGTATAGAGGCCTTGCTTCTTAATGGTCGGTTTGGCAATGGCACAGGCAGTACATGATCGGATGTACTTCCCAACATCCTGTCGAAGATTCGGCCAATAGAAATAGTTTTGCAGTATTGCCATTGTTTTCTCGACCCCGAAATGCCCAGCAGCCCGACTGTAGTGTGCTTCCCAAATCATCTTGGCACGCTCGCTTGAAGGAACACAAAGGTGACTGAGGTGGCATAATAGGGCATCCTGGAGGTGAAAATCTGCAACCTGCCGACCCTCCAAGAGTGTCTGGTATGTGTGGCCGAATTCTGGGTCACTTTTGTACAGAAGTGGCCAATCAGAAGTCTCGTGCCTGCAAGAGTTGAGCACCGTGGTTAGCGCCATGATCGGTGGTCGACTGAGGCAATCTGCAACATTATTGGTGCTGCCCTTTTTATACTTGATATTCAAGTGAAACTGTTGCAGGTATGTAGACCACTTCTGATGGCGATCATTCTGCAATTTCCCTTGGGTCTGTATGAACTGCAGAGGTCGGTGGTCTGTGTGGATGACCGTTTCCTTCCCCAAAATGTAATGCTTCCATTGTCAGCAGGCCTGTACAATGGAATACATCTCTTTATCATAAGTGGGGTACTTCCGGACCGTGTCTGAAAGTGTTTCACTGTGATATGCCACTGGATGTCCATGTTGAGTAAGGACTGCCCCAATAGCATAGTCAGAGGCATCTGTCTTGACCTCAAATGGTTGTTGTAAATCTGGTAACGCGAGCACTGGTGCCGTGCAGAGGCGATCCTTCAACTCCCTGAATTCCGTCTGTTGAGATTCAGACCAAAAGAATTTTGCTTTCGCCCCGCCCTTGGTGACTTGACTCAAGGGCCAAGAAATATGAGAAAATCCCAACTCAAACCTGCGGTAGAAGTTGGCAAGACCTAGAAAGTTGCGGAGCTCTGTTAGAGTGGTTGGAGAGGGCCAATCCCGAATGACTTGGACCTTGCCTGGATCGACATGCACCCCCTGTTCATCAATGATGTATCCCAGATACTGAACCTCGGTCATGCCAAAAGTTCATTTCTCCAAATTGGCACATAGCTTGTGTTGCCGCAGTGTTTGGAGAACCTGTCGGATGTGGTGGAGGTGCTCTTCCCAACTCTGGCTGAAGATCAGAATGTCATCCAAGTATACTACTACAAAGGAGTTGGTGAATGGCCGCAAGATGTCATCCATTAGCCTCATAAAGGTTGCAGGAGCATTCGTCAATCCGAAAGGCATGACCAACCATTCGAAGAGGCCCTCCTTGGATTTGAAGGCAGTCTTCCACACATCTGAGGGTTCAATTGGTACCTGGTGATATCCTGACTTCAGATCGATCTTGCTGAAATATTTCGCCCCCTTTAGTTGGTCTAGGAGGTCATCAATCCGCGGGATCGGGTACCTATTACGGACAGTGATCTTGTTCAGCGCCCGATAGTCAATACAGAGTCTCCACGTCCCATCCTTCTTCTGTACCAACACTATCGGGCTCCCACAGGGCGAAGAACTCGGACGGATGTGACCTTTCTGCAGGAGCTCCTGAATCTGCCTCTTGATTTCATTGTTCTCCAGAACAGAGCGCCGATAAATTGGTCCATTGGGTAGCGGCGCACCTGGGGTCAGATCGATGGAGTGCTTGACTTGACAGTGCAGAGGAACCCCTGCCGGGGAGGTGAAGATGTCTTCGTACTCCTCCACAATCTTGTCCATCTATAGCTTCCGTGCAGAGGGACCCCGTTTGGAGGCCGCGGCCACTGTCTTCTTCTTCCCTTGAGGGCGTATCATCAGGAAAACAAATTTCCTGGTTTTGGAAATGATCTTACTGCATTGTTTTGTAGTAATCAAAGAGATGGCGGCAGGTGGTGCTACCTCTGGTATCCTGAACAACTTATTTCCCAATGTAATAATAACAGCACGGGGCCTTGATTCATACACAGCATGTCGCTTCCACAAGTATGGTTGTCCTAGTAATACATCACAAACTTCAAGGGGAGCAATGTCACACAATACCTCATCCGTGAAGGGCTTGATGTTGTATGGAAGGCGACACTGCTGGCTCACGCGGAGATCTCGCCCTTGGTGAAGCCACCCAATGGTGTATGGTTGTGGATGTGCTGTGGTCGGTAAGCCCAACCGCTTCACGACCTCTGCCGAAATGAGGTTCTTTTGACTCCCGCTATCAACAATGAACTGTATCGGGGAGCCCTTTACCCACATCTGGGAGTGGAAGAGACGCTCCTCCTCCTCTGGATCTTCGGGTTCATTTTTCTGGATCTTTGCGGTAGCAACAGTGGCGCTGGGATCCGCATCAATGATCTGCTTCCCTTTTTCATACCCCTTATCGGGTTCTGACTCAGAGTTGGAACATGCATCTGATTCTTAAACCTTTAGCTCAGCCACTAGTGACTGCTTGGCCCGACACTCACTTGTGTTGTGAGTGGAGCTCTTATGGAACTTGCACCATTTTCCAGTGTCCTTTCTCAGCTTCGCGGCGTTGCTCGTTGCTTGCAGCTTCGGCTGGTTGTCTTGGGTTGTCCCGCCTTGGCTTTGTCCTTTGTTCTGTGGTTTAGGGGCACCTTTCCCCTGCTTTGGATTCGCAGATCCAAAGTCTCGCTTCTTTTGTTTAAACTTCTGCTCGACCTTGACAGCATACCGGTATGCTGCGCCGAGCGAGGGGATGTTTAGGAACTGTATTTCTTCCTGGATGTACTTGTGCAGGCAGCCACGGTATTTGAGTATCAAATGTTGCTCCGAATCCTTGATACCCAACTTTGTGCAAAGGGTATGGAAAAGATTGGTGAACTCCGGCACGTCTTGGTCCCTTCCCTGCCGCAGCGTGGTCCACTTTATGTATTCATCCTCATAGCTTCCGACAGGGTAGTACTGCTCCTTGATGGCATCCCGGAACGAATCCCAGGTGGGTGCGACTTAAAATAGTGAGCCAGTACTTTCATCCTTCTGCTCGCAGTAGGTTTCCCACCAGTCCTTGACATGGGGGGCTGCTTTGAGAAGAGCAAAAACAATCTTTTCCTGACTCGAAAATTCATGAACAGAAAAATAACCCTCTAGCAGATTTAACCATTTATCTACGGCATCGGCGTCTATCTGACCCTCGAATATGGGGATTTCAAAATTAACTTGTACCTTAAAGGGTGTGGCGTTTCCAGAGGAGCTGCTGGAAGCCGATGCGCCGCTTCTGGGTAGCCGCTGAAGGATCTGCGCAAAGCTGTCCATCATCGCGTTCCGTTGTCACTCGAGCGCTTCTTCGAGCAAGATTTTGAAGGGATCTCCTGCCCCCTCGTCTTTCTTCTCGTCTGCCATGGGAGGCCGTCGGGATTTGCGAGGCTGGTCTTGCAAAGGTTCAACCAGTTCAAGCCCTAACTCCTTATATCCCGACCTTGTTGGGGACATGCAAAGAAAAACAGAGAAAAAGCAGACCGCTCTGATACCACTGATCCAGATTTAAACAGGAACGCAACAAATTACAGAGATAACCATATACACAAAGATGCAGCGGAAATAATACTTCGTTTCATTAATGGAAAATACTGAAATATGCTTACAAACAGAAATGGAAATGAACTAGCTAGGGCGATGGTAGCTTATCTCTGAGAAGAGATGTGATGGCTACATGCCTCTGAACTGTGTTACAATGAGGCTCGAAGGCCTATTTATTGTTGAGAAACAATGGAAAAACCCTTAACATTCCAAAACCTAACCCTAGGAGATGAAACGCCAAACTGTGGGCCCCGTTTGGGGGTAAGTTGGTACATCAACTTCCCGGGGTCGTAACTTTGGCATATGATCTCCGTTTGATGCGTACAATAGCTCATTAGAGAGATCTATCCGAGCACTATCATTGTTGGAACGGGCAACACCAGTCCATTCCATGGACTCGTGTTGCCCTCGGATTCCCCAAAAAACGTCGTTTAGGGCCTCAAAATGGCTCCGGAAGTTCAGGACCCGAAAAACTGCTAAAAATAGTAAGTTGTGCTACAATTAAGGAAACTGAAAATGCTGAGAAAGACAATGGTGGGGGTCCAGGTGGATTTGGCAGGTGGCCACCAATATCCACCTGGATCACAAAGTGACCTCCACAATGCCCATCATGACAGGCTAAGAGGATGTGAAAGACTTCCTCTTCCCTGACACACCTCCTCAAGATTTGATCTAGCCCTAGTTTGAAGAGATTTCCCTCAATCCAAGTGAATGGGGCACTTTTTCTTACAATCATTCTCTTATCCCTGGATGACAGATTTGGAGGGAAATTTGCAGCAACTAGGTAGTTGCCTATGTCAGCAAACCATGGAGATAGAACTAAAATGGCAAATAGGTGTTCATTTGGAAGTTGTTCATCAACCATCCCTTCTTCACCTACACGCAAAGCAAGCCAAGACAAAAAATCTGCAACTACATTTTATTTACCTGGCTTACCAATCATGGTTAAATCAAATTGCTACAATAAAAAAAAAACAATCTAATAATTCTATCATTCACATCAAGATTTTTCATTATGTCTTTGATAGAATCATGTTCATTATGCAAAAAGGTTTGATACCAATGACGTAGTGTCTAAATTTATTCAAGTAATGGACAACAACTAGGAGTTCCTTCTTAGTCACTGTGTAGTTTAGTTCAACCTTAGACAAATTTTTGCTAATGAACTAAATGACATAAGGAAACTTGTCATATATCTATCCTAGAGTTTCTCCTACATATTTGTTAGATGTATCATCATGGATGTGGAAAGGAAGATCCAAATTTGGGCCTCTAAGTATAGGCACATTAGTCAACTTATCCTTTAAGACTTCTAGGGCCTCTTGACAACTATTTGACCAACAAAATTCAGAGTCCTTGGCCAGCAGTCAAAACAATGGTAAGGCTACTTTGCTGAAGTATTTGATAAATCTCCTATAATATCCAGCTAAGCCTAAGAAACTCCTAACATCCCTCTACTTTTGAGGAGTAGGGACCCTTTTTATAATGGCAATTTTACTTGGGTCCACTTGTATTCCTTCCTAGGATATTGAATGACCCAAAAAAGTCCCCGCATTCATCAAGAATGCACACTTCTTAGAACTAAGTGATAGGTTCATTTCAATGAAATTCTTTAGTACTTTCCCCAAGTTAGAGAGAGCTTCTAGGAAGTCACACCCATAGCGAGTGAAATCATCCATATGGATTTCTATAGAGTCATGGACTAGCTCGGCAAAGATGCTCATAACTACCCTTTGAAAAGTGGTAGGGGCATTACATAATCCAAAAGGAAGGACCCTATAAGAAAAATTACCCCAAGGACAAGTGAAGGTGGTTTTATCTTGGCCCTCTAGGCTTAGCTCGATCTAATTATATCCACTTAATGCATCTAGGAAAGAGAAGAATGTCTTCCTTGCAAGGCCATAGAATACTATATCAATGGAAGGTAGAGGAAAATGGTACTTTTTGGTGGCATTTTTTAACTCTCTGTAATCCACATAGATCCTCCATTTTCCATTCTTCTTTGGGACCAAAACTAGAGGGGACACCCATTCACTATCTGATATGGGGTAAATGAACCCTGCATCCAAAAATTTATGTAACTCTTCCTTCACTTGAGGGTTGGGTTCATTATCCTATGAGGTTAGCACACTAGTTTCCATACTTCCTTGATGTAGATGTGGTGAGTACACACTGAAGGATGCACTCCCTTCATTTCCTTATAGCTCTAGGAAAAGCATCTAAGTGCTCTCTTAGCATGTTGCACAACTTCTCTTCTTGGTTTCCTAAGAGGGAGGGGTTGATTTTAAATGTTTACATGGACCAAATTCTACCACTTTGACATGATCATGACTAGGGTCAACTAGCCATAAATCAGTCCAAGGGTTATCTTTGGATTCCTTCACTGACTCATCAAGAGGCATGGTGTCAGGGGGTTTGGTTTGGAGGATTTGATTAATGAGGTCATCTTCATCAGGTTTCTCCCCTCCCATAATAGCATCTAGGGTAGAGATTGGAAAGGATGTGGTATGATATATTTCATCTTCATCTTCCTCTTCCAACCACAAGGGTAGGTCATGCTCTAGGGATGTTTGAGCAGGAGGGCACAAGACAAATTGTTTGGAAAAATGCCCATTCTTATGGTCATGTTTCCATCTCTCCAACTTATGTAAGAATTAGCAGTGGCTATCCATTCTCTTCCAAGGATTAGAGGATAACCGTTGAATTTGGTCTTGGGCTGGAGAATTAAAAAGTCAGCAAAATACTACCTAGAATCAATAGAGACCATCACATCCTCAACAACTCCCTCAGGAGATAATGTGGACCTGTCTGCAAGTTGCAGTATTGTTGTGGTATTTATTAAGGATCCTTGGAGATTTAGTTTGAGCATGGTATCCTTAGTCATCACATTGATGGAAGACCCTAGATCAATCAAGTTGTGAGGGACAATGATGCCATCAATGTGCACATCTACCACAGGACTTCCAAGGTCTAGATACTTTTGTAAAATTACTCTCCTTAGAATTAGGTTAGACAATCGACCAATGACATTTATGGTAGGGGTGTCTTTATTTCTCCTCCCAAGATGTTTGAAGAATTTCTCCTTGATTAGATTTTTGTAGATGGGGACATCCTTGATGGATTGGAGGACTGGGATTTTCACACACAAATTTTTCAATTCTCCTAGAAGTTCAGTCTCTTCTAGGGTGTGCTTTCTAGGATTTATCAATCTTTCAGAAAAAGGAGGTGGATTGGATTTGGGAACACTCTCTTCCTTTTCCTCTTCAATATACTCAGGTGGAGATGGAGGTTGGTTATCTGGTAGCACTCTTCTATACCTGAGGTTAATTTCTTGAATCTCCACAACATAGGCAGGGTAAGATATCTCCCCACCATAGACCTATTGTGCCTTCTTGTTGTTTGGGTTCAGATTTGGTTGGGCAAGCATCTGAGGTTTCCTAGGTGGAGGAGGATGAATTAGCTTTGGTTGAGATGGAGGAAGAGGTAGTAAATAAGGAGGTTGGTTGAATTGAGGCCTCCAACCTTATGATCAGGTATTCCACTAAGGATGTGGAGAATAATATGGCTGAAATGATTGATTGCTAGGTTGGGAAGGATACTGAGGTGCATAAGACTAAGGAGAAGGTGTGGACCATGAAGCATGAGTAGGAGAACACCAAGGGGGGATGAGTGCATTCTGATTGGGATGGTAGTAGGAATAGGATGCACCTTGTATGCCCTGTCGGTATGCCCTAGGTCCTTAAGGCCTCCTTTCGTTGATATAACGGAGTTGTTCAACCCCACCTTCAACCCCTTGGTATACAACCTTCAATCCAGGTAGAGAAGGGCACTTATCTCTGGAATGGCTTTCCTCACAGATTGAGAAGACCTCTATAACACTTAGTGGACATTCATTTCTGGGATGCCTCTTGGTGCATTTAGGGAAAAAGATAGCTAAGGATCTCTCTGCTTCCTCTTGTTTCCTCTGTTGAAAAGTGTGCAACAAGAAATGTAAAAATAGAAATTGCTAAAAATAACAGTTTGGCCAGTGTGGAATTTTGGCCATCTTGGGTGAGAGATGAAACTGCTAAAAATAGCATCTTCTCAAAATAACATTTCTAGGTCCCTTCCTATTTATAGCAGTCCCTGGTCTATCTATAGGAAGTAAATTCGAATTTGGTCTTACTAGCAATTTGGAATATTAATTAATTAATTATCCATGAGTTAATTAGTTAAGGAAAAGAACACTTGAAGTCTTTGTGAGAACATGTAATTATTTCTCCACTAATTGGGGAATGTGTCCTTGATTTTCTCCATTGATTGAGGAATTAAGGATGAGTTCTATATTGAGAGGATCGGTTGACTTAGTCTAACTTAGTCAAGTTCATTTAGATTAATTTAACTAGTTGTTAAATTAATGAGATATATTTTGTTGATGCTTGCATGCATGTGACAACTATTATTTTCAAATAACTGAGTATTCTCTCATGAATAACTGATGCATGGTAGTTCAGACAGAGACCCAGTTGAGATCAAATGGTGGGACAATGTTCTGTCAGTTTCTAGGATATTTCTAGTAAGTATTCCTTGCATGCAGGAGGAACTTGAGTCCTAAAGTATTGCGTAGTTGGACCTGAGGTTAACAGCAGGTATGATCAGGCCAATTTACATGTGTTCTGTAATTGGAACCCAATCAAAACTTTGCAAGGAAATAGGAGCTGGGACTTGAGGTGAAACCTTTATATACAGGGTTAGGTAGTCCATGAGCTTTATCATTACTATGATTACAGAGAGAGCAGGATAGCTTTTGAGCTGATTCTTTTTGTATGTTGTTGAGGATTTCCACTTGATTGATAATACAATGTTGGGGTTTTTATGCTAGTGCTGGGTTTTATGTTGGGGTTATATGTGTTCATTCTTGATGTTGCTCATGTTCAATTAAGCTTCTGCAAATTTTATGGTAGATGTAGATCTAGTATTATGCTTTAGTACATTGCATATATCAGTTTGATCTGTAGGTGAAATTTCTACATGATATCAGTGAGCTAGCTGATTTGTAGAGAAAATTCTACATCCTCATGATCTGCATAGTATCCATTTACAGAGAAAGGGTGTGCAACACTTCACTTTTAAATTCCTCGACCATGTTTCCAATTTCACTATTGATATATGTGTTGGAGGAAGAGGGACTAGCCAAACGTTGACTAGCCCTACCCTTCTTTCTAGCAACCCTAGAATGGTTTTTGAACATTGTCTTGATATCATTATAGGGTAGCTGATAAATTTCCCCTCGAGATAGCATGGTTAAGGTTTCCAGTATGTCCTCCCTGATTCCTCTAAGAAGGACTAACTTGAGTGATTCAGAATCAAGGGTGCATCTAGCCCTTTTGTAACTGAGTTGGAACCTTTCCTCATAATCCTCCAGAGATTCATCGGGTCCTAAGTTCATTCTAAAGATTTCATATTCGGTGTCTTTGGACCTAAAATAGTCCTTGTACTTGTTTCTAAAGGATTGTTGCATTTGAGCCCAGGTAGTGATGTTATCCCTAGGTAGAATCGTGAATGAGTGCAAAGATGCATCCTTGAGGGTGTATGGGAATAACTTCATCTTCTGATCATCAGAGGTATAATCATAGGTTCTACAGATGACAAAAAAATCAAACAAGGTATCAGGGTCCTCTGAGGTTAGGCCATGGAAGTGAGGAAAGGCAAAGGGACTTATGTTTTTCATCCTAGTATCCCCATTTGTCTCTCTGCTGGGAAAATCAACCTCATTTTTTTATTCAACCATGGTTTGTGTGGAATGGTCTCTTCTTCTTCTCCCGCAATAGACTCTTCAAAGATTTTAGGGTTTTCTCCTAAGGGGTCTTCTAACTCTCCTACAGTCAGAGAGGGAATTTGACAGTCACAGAAGAAGAGGGAAGGTTGTTTATTTGATGGTGTGGGGGTGTTTGGAAAGAGTTTCCCTAAAGTTTCTCTACTTCTACGAGGCATGAAAGAAATATATATATTTTTATGAGTTTTTTTCAAAACTAAATGCAAGACAGAAAGGAAATCAAGAGTAATATTTATCTCAAAAATGCAAAATAGAAAGAAAAAGCATATATTACATCTACGTAGACACCTCCCCAGCAACGGTGCCAAAAAGTGATGAACCTCGGTATTGCAGCAAGAATGTTGCAACTCCTAGGTCTACCAGCTTTAATTTATCAACTCAAGGTTTCATACAAACTTGGAGGTGACAGTTCTATATGCACAACAGATGCATCATTCTATTTATGTCACTTTACAACTGGGGCACTTGACCATTAGGGTTCCAGACCATTCCTCTATTGGACTAAAGGGAGTTTGACTACTGACAGTGGAATGTAGAACTAGTTCTAGTGCAGGAAAAGTAAATTCTTGTGAATTCAAGAAATGAAGGCTGCTAACTTATAAATGCTATGAAATGGCATAAATCATCTAGCTATGAAATGACAAAAAATCACTTGGAGGAAGGAAACTATGCTAACCTTTCACTTGATCATCTAGCTACTAGGACTGCTTGAAAATAGGAAGTTATTCTATCATTTCAAAATCAAAACATGCATGCATTAACTATCTCATTCACACTTGCATATAGATAAAAGTTCTAATTACTAGATTCAAAAATATAAAAACTAATGTTATCTAATCTTGCAGGATGGAAAGGGATGAAGAGATTGGTCTAGGTGGAACTTTTGGTCATGGGGTCCAAGCTGAGGGGTTATCCTACTCCTACACTAGGCTATACTATCATGTTAGGTCAAAACAGGGTCAAAACAAGTAGCTATATGTTTTCTATAGGAAATCGCTATAGGATGTCTTGTACTGCTACATGAAGTTAGTTGAGATGTTTTGGAGAACAATAATGGTGAGATGAAGTGTTGGAAAGGTGCATGATAGTTGTGGAAGGTGTAGGGAAGGTGAAAATCACCCAAGGCCAAGCCTAACACTCCAAGAAGGCTGGATTTACCTAAGACAACTTGCTCATGGTGGCTCAAAAATAGAGGCTCAAAATATGGCTAGTATGCATCAACAAAAGATGGAGGAGACCCAGGTGGAGTTGGTTGGAGGTGTCCTTTTATGTAGATCAACAATCCCTGCAATAAAACTTGTCTCACTTTTCATTTACAAGTTATTACATGTTAACATGGAAAAGATGAGTTGAACTTAGAAATTTTGATCGAACTATTGTTAAAGACTAGATCTGTGGAATAGACTACATTCTAAGCTACAATAATCTTAAAAATAAAACTAATGAAAATATTTCCAAGGAATCATAAACAATTATCTAGCTAAGAATGAAACTTAGCCTACGTAATGAATAATGGATAAAATATGTTTTTGGGTTGTGACAGTGAAGTCCCCTAATCATGATCCCATAAGAGAGATAGCATAGGGTCACTTTTCAGAAGCTTTTTTGGTATATTTTCCTCCACTAGACTACAACACTAATCTACTCTTTAAGCTAATGAAAGCATGGATAAGAAACAAATTTGATCGACTTTCTAAGCTAAACAAAAAACAAAAATAAACTTTAGTAATAAATCAAAATTCTAAGCTAAGAATATATATACAAAAGAGAGGAATTTCTACTGCTAAGGTTGGGTCCTAACCCAAGAGCTTTAGCCCTCTTAGTCAACTCACTGTTGGATCACGATAAAATTTATCATTATCATAAAAATGTCAAATACATCATAACATTAATGGTCAAATGTGCTTCAACTTAATGGCCTCTTGGCTACAATTTTTTTTTGAATACTAATGAGTCCCTTAGTTTTCTTATTTATACAAAATTAGAGGTACGAACAACTCCCTAGAAAATAGGGATACTAGGATCCCTAACTTGAGAATAATTGTTCCTTAACGGGCACTAGCCTGGCTTCCAGTGACACTGAGCTGATGAGATAGTGGGAGGAATCTTCGACTAATTTTAGGAGTTCATGATCGATACCACTTCCTATAATCTCTCCTTGATTTCCTATTCCAATTCCCTGCACTCAAGTCAACCCAAAATTGCTCCAATTTCCTGTGTTTAACACACATTATGCCATAGGACATAGTAACTCACTTTTACTCTTCTCACTAAGTAAAATATAATAAAATCTATAAATAAATGTGAGAAAAGGAAATTTAATAAGTTGGAGAGTGGTATTCGGGCCCATATAGTTGACCTATTGATGAGCCTCATAAGTTCCCTCTCATACTAGTTGCAATAAAACACAGATTATCTCATGCATCCATATAAAATATCCATGAACCTATCAAAACCATGAGAAAGATCAATAACATGAGCACCTCATATAATAAGAAATGCAACATGCATGTAACATGTACTTAAACAATAATGTATCCATGACAAACCAATCACATAATCAAAAAATTGATCTTCATTAAAGAATAACACATATTAACATATGTAGAGTGCCAACTAAGTCAGGTACTTCCACGTTCTACCCGACCATATATTGGGATGAGCCAATTCTTTCTTCCAACCCAATCACCCCCATGCCATATTCCAAGCCTGCATTTGGGATAAACCAAAACATAACAATACATGGAATCTAGAGGAAAATCACCTCCACCCACAAGCCATAGTGATTTCACCTAAGGAAAGGTTCTTAAATCACTAAAACCTGTAGGTTTTAACCCCGTACAGAATTTACTTGCATACGAATTCTAAAACATGGAAAATAAACAATGCAAGAGCATAACACATAAAACACATATACACAGAGGTTTTCACCTGGATCCCAAAACCGAGACTACCAACTTGATTTTTCATTATTTTCCTTTCAATGTTACAATACATATTTATACATGCCGAAGCATCCAATACCATGCACCAAAAACCATCGCGTCCAAAACCATGGACCGAAAACCATCGCATCCAAAAAACATGTGCGAAAATAATGCACAAAACCATAGGTGGGTCCGCCCAGCCTAACATAGGGTCCAAAACCAAAATTTTACGGGGCACTGCCCTGGACCCCATATAGTGGGGTTACGGGTACACCTCAAACCCCATGTGAGACCCCCCCCTCTAGCCTCCAGTTAACTATGTGGGTTAGTCATGGAAAGAATATAACACAACCCAACATTCTCCCACTTGTTTTCTTTCCACAAGGGGCCACAAGAGAGCTTAGTTATTTTTTCAGCCCTGAAACGCCCATTGTCTCTCTACACCAAAAGAACTTCTCAGAGCTCATAGATTTTGTCAATGCATCTGCAGTATTCTTCAAAGTGTCCACCTTTACCAGCAACACCTTTTTCTCTTCTATCATATCCCTCACAAAGTGATACTAAACATCAATGTGCTTTGTCTTTGAATGATATGCAGGAATCTTTGCCAAGAAAATTGCACTTTGGCTATCACAGTCTATCCTTATAGCTTCCTGTACTAACCCCATACTTGAACACAATCTATGCAACCAAACTGCTTCTTTGCTTGCATGAGTGGTTGCCATGTATTCTGCCTCTGTAGTTTATAGTGCCACTACAGATTGTTTCTTACTCATCCAAATGACTGCACCTCAAAATAGGTTAAACACATACCCGCTTGTAGATTTTCTCTGATCCAGATCTCCAGCCCAGTTTGCATCAACAAAGCCATGAATATCAAACACTCTATCCAATCCTAGTCTTCCTTCGTAGCACAAACCATAATCACTAGTGCCACGCAAATACCTGAAAACCTGCTTCAGTGTTGTCCAATGCTCCTTTCCTAGTTTTGACATCAACCTGCTCAATACTGCCACTGCATATGCAATGTCTGGTCTAGTACAGAACATTGCATACATCAGGCTACTGACTGCACTTGCATATGGAACACGAGACATGTCCTCTTCCTCTTCTTGTGTCTTGGGACACTGTTCAACAGATAACCTCACACCTATAGGAATAGGAACCTTCACCGGTTTACTATCATGCATATTAAACCTCTGCAATATTGTCTCAACATACTTCCTCTGGTTTAACCAGAGCTTCCTCTTTGCCCGATCCCTTTTAATTTCCATGCCCAAAATATAGTTTGCGACACCAAGATCTTTCATGTCGAATTTGGAGGACAATTGGGTCTTCAAATCCCGGATAACTTCTTTGTCATTTCCAACCAGCAACATATCATCCACATACAACACCAGATAAATAACACGGTCACCAATTAATTTAAAATACACACAATGATCTGCTTTGCTTCTGGTGAAGCCAAGTCCCCTTATAAATGTATCAAATTTCTGATAACACATCCTTGGTGACTGTTTTAACCCATACATAGACTTCTTTAACTTGCATACCAGTTCTTTCTTACCCTTCACCGCAAAGCCTTCAGGTTGCTTCATGTAGATCTCCTCTTTCAGATCCTCGTGAAGAAATGTTGTGTTCACATCCATCTGTTCTACCTCAAAATCAAAAGCAGGAGCAACAGATAAAAGTAATCTAATAGAAGTTACCTTGGCAATAGGAGAAAAAATATCACCAAAATCAATTCCCGGCACCTGGTAATAACCTTTTGCTACCAACCGAGCTTTGTATTTCTCCACTTTTCCTTCTACATTTGTCTTCTTTTTTAACACCCATTTGCTGCCAATGGGTTTCCTTCTAGCCAGAAACTCCACCAGATCCCAAGCCTCATTTTTGTGCAAAGATGCCATTTCATCAACCATGGCCTCTTTCCAGAGTTTTCCATCTTCTGAATCTACTGCTTCCTTCACAGTTCTGGGATCACCATCAGTAACAGATAAAGCAAAATTTGAACAGAAAGTAGATGGACTATACCTTTCTGGCTGCCTTCTTTCTCGAACTGATCTTCTCACAGCCAGAGTTTGTGGCTCTTCATCTTTTGATTCCTCCTTTGATGTAAAGTATGATTCTTCCTCCTTTAGCTAAAATTCTATCTTCTCAAGTTCCTTTGGTTGGACTTCATGTTTAATAACATCTTTTATCTCTCTGAACACCACATCTTGGTTGTACACAACCTTCTTTGTTACTGGGTTCCAAAGCTTATAACCCTTTAAACCATACTTATACCCACTAAATATGCACTTTTCAGATTTACTATCCAACTTGGTTTGTTTCTCCTTTGGAACATGTACATATGCATCACATCCAAATACCCTTAGATGTGAAAGAGAGGGTTTCTTACCAGTCCATACCTCTTGTGGAGTCTTATCCTCCAACACTGATGAAGGTGACCTGTTGGCCAGGTAACATGCAGTATCCACCGCCTCTACCCAGAATTCCTGTCCTAGCCCGGCACCACTAAGCATGCTTCTTGCCCTTTCCATCAACGTCTTGTTCATTCTTTCTGCAACTCCATTTTGCTGAGGTGTATATGGAGTAGTCTTCTGCCGTGCTATACCACACTTCTTGAAGAATTCTTCAAATTCCTTGCTGCAAAACTCTCCACCATTATCTGTCCTCAACACCTTTATCTTCCTCTCTGTCTGATTTTCCACGAGAACCTTAAATTCTTTAAACATGTCAAAGACTTCAAATTTCTTCTTAAGGAAATATATCCATGTATTAATTGAGAAGTCATCTATAAATGATACATAGTACACAGACTTACCTAGTGATGGAACCTTCACAGGTCCAAACACATCACTGTGCACAAGCTCTAATATCTATTTCGCCCTCTTATTACCAAAGGGGAAACTCACCCGATTCTGCTTCCCATATACACAATTTTCACAGAAATCAAATTCTAGAGAGCTATTACTCATACCTTCTACCATACCTTTACCATGAAGTATTCGAAGGCCCTTCTCTCCAATATGTCCAAGCCTTTGATGCCACAGCATGGTCTTCTCTCTGGAGACCACTAGATTTTCTGCTCCACTTTTAGGAACCACAAAATTGTTGCACCTATCAATAACAGTGCTACCTTGCAGCTTGTATAGAGTTCCAATCCGAACTCCCCGCATCAATACTAGTGCTCCCCGAACCATTTTGCAAGTATCCTTCTCGAACACTATTTTTACACTTGCATCATCCAACTTGCTTACAAAAAGCAGATTTATGGCCAATGCAGGAATATGTAGAACACCCGGAAGTGTTCTAATCCTTCCACCTTGCAACTTCAACTTTACTTTTCTGCAACTAACGATTCTAGCCTTCCTATCATCCCCTAAGAATACATCACCACCATCGTATTTCTCATACTTGCAGAACCACTCTCTATGGGGAGTGAGGTGAAAGGATGCACCTAATTCAATCAATCATGCCTCATGATCTACATGTGTACTTGAAGAAGCCAAGTACACATCCCCACCTTCATCTGAGGTGGTTTTCGCCTCTGCAGAAGGAGCATCATCCGATCCCTTTCCTTTCTCAAGAGCTTTAGATTTACAGTCCCTTTTGTAGTGCCCTTCCTTTCCACATTTCCAACACACCACCTTTACAGTTTTTCCTGGAGATTTAGATCTCCCTCTAGATTTAGATCTCCCATTCGATGACTTATTTTTGTTTCTGTTCTGGGACAGTCCTCGTACAGACAAGGCATCACCATTCTAGCTCTTTGTATTTTTTCGTCTTATCTCCTCTGTCAGCAAGGATGAGACTATTTCATCAAACTTCAAGAAAGTTGCATTACTACCTCTTGCAATAACCAAACTATCCCACGAATCTAGTAGAGAACACAACAAACTGATGCACTTATCTTCATCTGAAATTTTAATATCAACAGATAATAACTGACTTACCACAATATTAAATGTGTTCAGATGTTCTGTCACTGAGTCTCCATCTTTCATCCTTAGGTTATACAAATTTTTCCGCAGGAACAGTTTATTCACTAGAGACTTAGATTGGTACAAATTCCCTAACTTGTCCCACAAAGCCTTTGTCGTAGCTTCCCCTGATACATTCAGTAATATTGAATCTGAGACACATAATTGTATTGTGCTCTTTGCCTTTCGATCCAACTTCTTCCATTCTTCATCGGACACTCCCATTGGTTTACTACGTGAATCTACCACGATCCACTGATCTTTATCCACCAACAGATCCTCCATCTTGAGTTTCCACAACTCAAAACTTTGACCATTAAATTTCTCGATCTCTATCTTTCCACTGCTCGCCATCTTCTTTCACCAACAGAATCGATCTCGCAGATCTCCCACTGAACAGGGTCTACCACAGGCCTGAGCGAAACCCCTCAACAACAAAGGTGTCCCCTTGAAGCCAAAATAGCTTTGATACCAAATGTAGGTTTTAACCACATACATAAATTACCTGCATACGAATTCTAAAACACAAAAAATAAACAATGCGAGAGCATAACACATATAACACATATACACGGAGATTTTCCCCTGGATCCCAAAATCGGGACTACCAGCTTAATTTTTCATTATTTTCCTTTCAATGTTACAATACATATTTATACATGCCGAAGCATCCAATACCATGGACCGAAAACCATCGCATCCAAAAAACATGTGCGAAAATCATGCACAAAACCATAGGTGGGTCCGCCCAACCTAACATAGCGTCCAAAACCAAAATTTTCCGGGGCGTTGCCTCGGACCCCATATAGTGGGGTTACGGGTACACCTCAAACCCCATGTGACCCCCCCCCCTCTAACCCCCAGTTAACTATGTGGGTTAGTTGTGGAAAGAATATAACACAACCCAACAAAACCAATACGAGCTTGGATGCCTCATAATTTCTTCACCATACCAAGAGGATTTTTTCTATCTCCACCCACTTCTCAAGGCTCACCTGGAGAAAACCATCACCACCTTCAATGCTTGGGATTGTTGGCTTGAGGGGTTCTAGACCTAGGTTTAGAGTTAGTTATGCCAACCAACAAAACCCTACGTTGTCAACCCTTTCGGCAACAACCTGCGTAGCGCGCGCTGTAGTCTCACCCGAGGAATATTGGGGAATGACAGAACTAGTTTTCTACATCCAGAGGTCTATGTGATGGGTCTCTCTACTTCTAGGGATTTATTTAGACCTTCGTGAACCCTAATCCTTAAAATGCGGGAATCACAGTAACTTACAAATAACAAATTCTAACTATGTGTCGGTTGCTTTAAACATTCATAACATGAAATAAACTAACATATTTTCCCATTATGTGCATTCTTTAAGTGTTCCTTAAGATAATTGCAATATAGAGAGTGGATTCACAGTAATTTCAGAAGTAAACATAAACACATAGATACACATATTTTTCTCCAAAATAGTCTTTATTATACTCAGATATTCTATTATAGACTCTTTCTTCCCTGCGCACACAACTGCAGGGGCTTGCGGACTCAGTTACGGACTCACCAAGATCTCCGCACACATAGTTTTAGGAGCCTTACCCTTCACCTAAGTACAAACAACAAAGCCTTCTGACTTAGATCACTTCTTACATATTCATTCTTTCTTGTCTGATTGATCTCATATGACTCTCTATGACTCCTTTTTATATCATCTTATTTTACAATACCATGGTCCGCGAACCATGGGCAGGTCATAAAACGAATGGACTCTTAACAAACTAAAGGGACTTGACCTTCCTAAAGCCCCTTTGAATCCTAACGACCTTCGTGCTCTACTCCTCAAAATGAAGAGACTTTACAATAACAAAAGCTATTTTTCCAAAATTGACACTAGGGGAACTTGTCCCAATAGGGATTTTCTTAAGACCACCTCACCTAGGATCTAAAACCTGTTGGCATCTAAAGCTCAACCAAACAAGTTTCAAGGAACCCACTACATCATGGCTATTCAAGAAATTCCATGAGGCATGGTCGTACATGATCATCAACCCAGGTAAATACCAATGCCAGTGATATAAAAAATGACCAGCAAACAAATGCATGAACCATGCATTCAAAATCACATCGAGATAAATAAAATATGAACACTCCTACAAAAATCCTCATGTAGGATGCTCTTATCTCTTTTCAATTTTCCAACTGATAGTTCCTTCTTTTGGCTGATCTTTTCTCAACTATTTTTTGTCCCTTTCTTATCTTCTTTTTTTTGTCAGCTAAAGAAGGACCTTTATTTTTCTATTTATCCAGGTTGAAATAAGTATAAACGTTTGGTGGCCTCAACCCACCCAGAAGGGAAACGGGTCTGTTGGCCACCTTAAGTCTTTATACGCCGACCAATAACAAAAAAGACAAAGTCTGCAAATCCATGCCAAATACACTTCACTTCCAAAATTACTAATATGGTTTCCTATCGACATGATCAACTTAAAACAGAACAAAAAGGAGAGCTTGCTCTCAGAGAATTAACACAGAAAACCATTGAGTTAATCTAGAAAGATCAATCTACCATGATTTCAGGCTGAGTATCTTCTTCCCAGTGTGTTGTAGCTATCTTCTTCAGTTGTTGTTGTATTTCTTCCAGCTTACTGTCCTACATGAGCAAAGTAATTTGGAGGTTTTTCATCTCTCTCCTTAAATTTGGTATTCCCTGAGCCATCTCTGCCATTTCCACTGCGACCTGCTCCATAGCCTTTGCCAATAACCGCTTCACTACCCAATATACATGTAAGGCCTGCTTGTATAAAGACAGGCGTCCCCCTGTATTGCCTGGGTCAGGGATCAGGTTGCCCCAATCCTCCATCTCCGGTTCCGAATCGTCCTGCATTGCATTGGTTTCCAATTCCTGGATGAGCTTGCGGATGTCCGCGTCGGTTCCTTCATTGTAGGCCTTCTCTGCCTCCTGTACCATATGCTTCATTGTTTTCCGACCTTGTCTTTGACGTACTGGCGAAGGCACTTTAGAGTCTTGTCTGCCGGATTGTCATCGTCCCCCTCTGCCTCTGTGTCCTCTTCCTCTACCTGGCCGAAGCGGTCTGCTCCTAGTAGCTACCTGGCTCCCCTACCCAACCTCAAATGACACGTTCCCTGTGAATTCCTCTCTGTCGGGCTCCTTGACTTTCCTATCCAGATTTATTTCTTCCCCTTGCTGCTCTTTCTCAAGCATTTTGGCCGTCCTTGCCCTTCCTTTCCAAGCAGGAAATTGGTCTTTATGCTCAAGGGGCCTCTCCTCCTCCCAGACCTTCTATTTTTCTGTCGCCAGCTAGTCCTGCTTATTGTCGAACTGTGCTCCTTGCATTCCTCTGTCCTGTCTCGTTTGTCTTCCTACCTTGTTGACGTCATCTCCAGCCCTTCTCATTCTCCCTGTCGTTGCCTTCTGCCCCTTTCTGAAACAAATAGCATAGAATACCAGCCAGCTGCTCGCTTCCTTCGTCACCCTCCTTAGCATCATATTGTCTTCAGATCTACCCTTACCTGCTCTTATTGATTTTTTGCCACCTACCAAACGTCCCATTTTCCGATCGCCGTCGATCCTTCCTCCTTCTTCCTCCACTACTTTGTCATCTCCTCGCCTCGGGTTTCTACCGTGCCTGCAGGCTGTCTCAACGTTATGTGGGGTGATTATATTGAGAGGCGGTTTGTATTGCCACCATCCCACCTCCATCATAATCCTACGCATTTCCATCTTGTCCACGCCAATCGGGGGAACCTTTCTTGTCTTTCTTGTGCTCAAGTGTTGTATATTTTTCCCTCCTTTTCCTCTCCTTTTCACCAAAGGGAATGCTATAATGTTCTCTCTCCAATTTTTTTTCTTCTTTTTTCCTTGCATGCATATTATTTTACTATTTTTATCATTTTCTTGTCTCTTCCTCTTCCCCACTTGCTGAAGTGGAATTTATTTCATTTTCCTTTATTTATTTTTCATTTTTGCCTCATGTCCTTTCTGACCTATAATAATTATTTTTCCATTTATTTCCTTTTTCCTCTTTCCAATGTCAATTTCCATAGCCAATAAATAATTAACCACGAGTGGATCCCAATGTAATGTTTCCCCCTTATTCAACTTGGAATAAGTGCCCCATGACCTTGGTTTGACTTTTACTTTTATAATGTCCATACATTATTTATTTACATGGAAATTTAACCTGAGGTTATCGCATCATCCAACCATGCAACCATTAGTTTTTCACTTTCAAGCATGATCACAACCACTTGACCTGTACATCTCAACATTTTGCTCTTTAACTAGGATTCTTGACTCTACTCTTTAGAATTGATCTTCTAAATGTCATTTCTTTTTATTTGATCAAAAAAGGAATTTCCCATATGGCACTTAAACTTCCTCAACTCTTCTTGTTCATTGTTCAACTACCACATCTTAGGCTTATTATATGTTCAAAGAGAAGGATTTCCCACTTGGAAACTTGAACTTAGTATTATAGATTTACTTTTGCTACATAGGGATGGAATTTCAACACAATTGGAACCAAATAGGCCTTTACAAACTTGAATATATGCTTCTTGCATCCTATCAACCTTTTCACTAAACACTCACCTTTTATAATCCACAGGCCTACCACAAGAATCGCCCATGATATCCATGTTCTTATTGCACCTCTGTCCACAATAGCGCTTAGCCATATCATCACCTTAACATAAAAAATAATTCAACTAAAAGGTCCCTTAACATTACCTTATCCAACCACACTCACCCTCCAAATATCATTGGAAATAGGTCTACAACAAATGTCATCCACCTCAAAAATCAAAACAGAACTTAGTCTATAATAACGTTACAACTTTGGTCATAAACTAGACTTGAACATAGCATTCAAAACACCAAAATATAGCCTTCAATATAGACCTAAAATCAATCTTCAATGCACCATAACTTGGTCATAAAACCAAACCTAAAAAGCTCCAGGAATCAACCTTCAAATTAGTCTTGAACTTTCTCTCAAACAACAAAATTTGGCCACTTGAGTAGACTTGAAGCTCAACCTCAACAGGACTAGAGTTATGTCTACAAAATGGTTAAAAATTACCTTCAAAATGGATTAAAATTAGCCTCTAGAACAAGTTTTCAGCTCACATTTTATCCAATACCAAAAACCTTCCCAAAGAGTGCAAAAACCCTTTCAAAAATGTGCCAAAAAACCCTTCCCACAAAAACCCTCTACAATCCATCTTCACCTCACTTTGTTCATGAGGTATGAAACTTATAACTACCTCTTCACCTTATTATAAAGGTATAAATTTGCTTGAGTGAGTGATTCCTAGGTTCCTCCACATAACACCTATATATGTTTCATTTCACCCGCAAAAGTAGGGATGACTTGCCCATTAGCTAGGTCGAATTCATAAACTATATAATTAATATTCAAAAAATAATTTATCCTCAAACGAGAGGAGTTAGAGGGAGTGCCATATACTTTTGGAGAGGTATTATAATAATATTTCCGACCATATATGTCTTAGGGTTCCATTTGAGCTAGGTAATTGGATTAAACATGCCTTCAAAGATAGAGTATCCAAATGGGGCCTACTTGTACTTTGGTTCGGTCATCTTGACATAATATTTCATATATCCTCATTCCTATGCAATTAGATGCAATGCAATATACCATTGGAAAGGTTTGGAATATGTTAATTGACCAGTTATCTCTCTATTTAATACGAAAAACCTTTGATATCAATTACAACCATTTTAAACACAATTTATATTGTAATCAATTATGATTAAATTGATGACTATGTTGGCATGGAAGTTTGATTAGCATGCTATGTTTTATGCCATGAGGAAGCCATACAACGGATATGCAAGTGTTATTAATATTGTTATTATGCATTCTTGAAAGTATAATTAATATTATTATTATACATTCAATAGAATATTCAATGTTGATTGAGATAAGAGCATGTAAAAGAGGATCCATGATTCCATGGGTGAGAACTAGTGAGAGGGTTGGGGGGTCACATTTCCAAAGCCTTTTCATGAAATCAAATTAAAATCATCCCTCTTCCATCTTGCCCAAAAAATAATTGAACGAGGAATATATGGTAGTTGGAACAACCACCTACATAATTGTGGAAGTTAGGTGGAAGCTCATAGGTCCCTTCATATTTGAATGAAAGGAATGGGTAGAGTAACCTTAGATTATGAAGTTATCCCATGGATTTTTCTAGAAATTGAAGTTAGTTGTGGGTGTAAAAAAACATTGGGAATTGAGTGTGGAGGATTCTTTAAGGTAGAGGAGAATCTTTGAGTAGAGAATGAGAGATTGAAGAAGCAGAGAGTTATACTGAGATGCATGAATGTAGAGAAGAGAGATGCATGAGCGGATGAAATAAAAACAAGAAATTCATGCTAAGTGTTAGTGTGAGTGCTTTCACACTGCCATCAGTGATCAAAATTATCTTTTGCATTTCATATTAGATGTCCCATTCTGATGAGTTGCACTCCATTAGGTCATGGATCCACTGATAGTAGGGTTTCATTTCACTTGTCCCTCATGCTATATACCTGCTGGCCTATTTCACATATTTCAGTCATTCATAGTCATTCCCATTCACATCATCTATAAAAATTAGTCTTAGACTTTAGTTTCACTAGGTCTTAGGGTTTTTCACCATGGTCATTCAAAAGAGTAATAAATGTTAGCGGACACATGAGGGGGTAAATAAAGTTCAACAAATCATAAATTTCCTTTTTGTAAGCTAAATAAAGCTCTTTAACCTCAAAACTTGTTTTGAGGTAAAACATAGCATTTGTATTTTATTGTTTTATTTCCATGTAATTTGATGTAATTTTATGGTTCCTATATGTAATAAATACTTATCAGCTACTCCTGGTCACCTTGCCAACTCCTGCCACTGCAAAAGCAAAACATCAAAGCATCATTTCATCAAATTTTCAGGGAAAAGGGTCAAACTTCAACCATAAAAATAGAACATTTGAAAAAGTCATGTAAACTTTATTAAAGTGGGTTTTGAAAAGACAAAAATTAAAGTGAGAAGGTATATAAGGTTATTTCATTATTATGTGTCATTTCACTTCGAAAATTTGAAGTGTGGCGCAAAAAATGCAATTTGGAGCAGTCATTGGGCAAAAGAGAGAAAATCTAGCATTTTGTGGGAAATTTGGTGGCGCTACGCATCAGAGGAGTTTTTCCAGTGTAATTTTACACTGGCGCTACGCATATAATTAGTGCTACGCACCTGTTAGGTGGCGTCGTGCACCTATCTACAAAGCTTCAAAACGGTTCAAATCAACCTAATTCACTTCAAATCTCTCAATGGCCCTCTGATCAAGTCAGTTAAGCTCCCTTCCTAGCTAAACAAGGGTTTCTCATTAATTATGATGATTGTTATCTCTCAAGAAGCTAAACCCTAGCTATCCTCTACACTCTCTCATACATTTTCAAAGGGTATTTGTTTTCCATTGTGATTTGCAAAAGGTTTTTGTTTTCTGCTATTTTGATTCCCTAATCCATTTTCTCTAAACCCTAATCCTTCATATATGAACTCCTCTACACACTATTGTCACAAACCCTAGACCCCACATACTTTCCTACAAACCCTATTTCCTCCCTTGACCTCATAACTCATATCATAGTCTAGTCACCTCATCACTGTTTTTCCTTTTTACAAATCTCTTCATACTCATCTTTTCCCCCATATATTAATCCACCATTCATCACATCATCCCAAAAAGATAAGCATGGAGAGGGACAGTGAACCTGATTTTGAGGAGGACACCCTAAGTGATAACTCTAGGGAAAGTATTTTGCAGTAGAGAAAACCTCACAAAGGTGGTAAGATTATCAGGGAAGAGCCCATCAGTATGAGTGAACTACTTACTTGCCCATTAGCCACCACATGCTTTAGACATCAGTCATGTTTTTATTTTTGTGAGATGGTAGAGAGAGTTAATTTCCATCATGAGTTAGCAAGACTATTTGTGACAAACTTGAAAAATAATGTGGTGCATCTTGCTGGGGTTACATTTACTCTATCATCCACTATCATTGCAGAGGCCACAGGAATTCCAGATGTAGGGGAGAAATGGAACAAGAGGCAACATATTAACAGGGAGTATTATGAGCCTTACATCAAGGCTAAATAACATGGCAGAATTAGTAGAGTGTTTCCTTTCAGATTTTTAGAGGATCGGTATGCTCCACTCATGAAGCTCATCATTAAGTATTTTACTTGTGAGGGTAGGTTCTCCAGACTATATGCCTACCATATCAGATTGTTGATGCATTTCACTAGGGTGAAAATGATGAGTATTCCTTATTTTATATGCAAAAATATAGAGAAAATGACAGTTATTGCAAAGAGGAAACCATATCCACAGCAGCTCAACAGTATTTATCATTTCTCTGTTATTAAAATCATTGTTTTAGATAAGCTCAATCAGTTGGGAATGCCATGGAAAACCTTCATTTCTCATGAGGTGTTCAAAGGCCCTCAAATATTTTCATCAGTGCATTAGGAGTGGACCTTCAGGACATTAAAAGGTTCAATAAACTGAAACTCTGGGGGTACCTGTGTTTTTTACTTATGAGAGAGGCACTAGGATGCTCTTTGCAGCTGCCAAGCAAGTACTATCTCCACAAGGAGTGGAAGGGGTCTCGCCATCATCTACAGACCATAGGCAAATGCTATCTCCACGAGGAGTGGAAGGTGCTTTGCCTTCTTCTTCAGCAAAACAGGTACATATTGGGCAGTACAACAAGGACAAAGGTAAAGCCAAAGGAAAATTGCAAGAGGTGGATCCTAATGATGAGCAAGAAAGGGACTTTGACCTAGTTGTTCATGAGGAAGTACAGGGACTTAATGTCATTGATTTGGAGACTCAAAGTGCTAATGATACCATCAAGAAACAATAGGTTGACATTCAAGCCTTGTCAATCAATTTGGAAAGAGAAAAGTGGATCATTAATTATCTTGAGCAGGAAAACAAGCAATTAACTGACAAGCAGGTTATCATGGAGTTGCAAATGCTTAGAGAAGAGAGGCAAAAGGCAAAGAAGGCAAAGGTCAAGATGACCTCCATTGAGCAAGAAATTGAAAATGACCGAGAAACTTGGTTAGAAAGGGTGAACATCCACCTTTATAATTTGTTATAGAAGGCCAATAAAGAAAATAAAATGCTTCGCCACATGGCCTATCACTATATGACCCAGAACAAGATATGTAATATAAGGATTAAGAAACTTAAGGCAAGATTAAGGAGGGCCTTAAAAAGAAAAAAGAGGGAGGATAAGCTTAATATCTTGGCTGATGTTACACTATCCCAAAAAAGTAACCCATGAAGTAACTTTGAGCCAAAACTCGGCAAATTTTGAAACAATTTTGTCAATTTCAAATTTTTGAATTATGCAACACAGGAAATTCCCATGGATGTGCAGCACCACCGGCGCCGCGCATTGGATTGGCGCACCCATTTGCAAAATGGCTTGTAGTTCTGAATTCAACATCAAAAGTACATCAATCCCTGAAAGTTGCATCTCATTTGGAGCAAAACTAGGTCTCCTAAAAGGCAAAAAACACTCAAAAATTGCCCTCTCTGCCACTTTTTGCACCCACATGAAACAGTCTCGGAGAATTCATTTTTGAAGGGGCAAATGACCTCCAAATAAGAAAATTCAAGATGTTTAAGAAACTAGACAGATAGAGATTTCCAACAAGCTATTTTGGGCCTGATTTGGTGGAGTGGAAGGCATTCAAAAGCATGCTTAAATCGGCGCTGCACATTGGGCTGATGGTGTTGCGCATAGGGCAGATTTTGCCAGTTTTGCTCAGAACTTTGAATTTCTCCTAGTTTGACTACCAGTTGACTTTTTCTTTCTTCCTTGGTAAATTTATGATTGTAAATGATGTAATGCAATTTAAATATGAATGTAAAATGGCTTGAGGGGGTAGATACATCAGTTTGAGGTGGTTTGAGGTTGAATGAATCAGTTTCCATGGTTTTAGAGGCAAGTTGTTCCATTGCCTATATTCCTATTCTTAGTTTAGATATGGTTGAAACCACCCCTATTCTCATGAATTCGACCCTTGATGGCTAGCATAGGTGTTTTGATGCCTATATTATGTACTTTCTTAGTCATTTGTAAGGTTGGACTCTTGTGGATGCTTTAAGCTTCATTGTACATCACTTCTGTAGTTTGGCAAGGAAATAAACCAGGGTTTTGCAGCTATTTTTTTGGGATTCTTGTGGTAAAGTGTCTTGGCATTGTTTCTTCCTTTGTTATTTAGTTTCTCTTATGTGTTATATGTACTATCATCTATTTCTTTCTTCTTAACTAAATGAATCAATATAGATAAGTGGAATCCATTGATATCAGTGCTTTGCCTTAGGAACAAATTTAGTTTTAAATGTTTTCAACTGTTTGAAGAGGATTCATGAACTTTGCATGCCCTCCTCAACCCCTCACCAGTATTAGACTTACCATCACACTCAATTCCAAGTGCCAAAACACCTACCTACCTCGCCCCAAAGAACATCCTGCAATTCTGATTTGATTTCTTGGACCTAAGCTACCTGCTCCATTTGATCCAGCGACCAAACCTTCAAAATCAAACAAAAAACCCTAGAGCTACTACACCTAGCCTAAAATTTATTCTTATTTCAATCATCTCAACTGAGATTGATAATGAGAGAGCCCTCTCCCTACTTGGTAGGGCTAGCTACCAGGTTAAGCGTGGTTTGTGGTTATCCTAAGATTGCCTCCCTTCAGCTTGAGGTCGATCTAGGCTCTAACACTAAGGAACTCACATAAAGAGCGGAAGATATGTTGATTCAAATTCAAGTATATTAAACTCAAGAGTTAGCTTGGTTTGAACATGAGCCTTTTAGATTCATAAATGAGCTAAGAGGGTCACAATTTGGTGCTTTTTTAGCAAGCATGACAGGCATGAACAAAGGAATTCACTAAGGATTCGCACAATAGAGAAGGCTTTCATCATGTGCTTATAATCCAGTTGAAAAGGCACCTAAAGGTCATAGAGGGACCATAGGCTCAAGGGGAGAGAGGGTTTCCCTATTTGTTGGCATTATGACACAGATTTGGCACTATGACACAGGTGTTGTCCTTAATGGCAACTCACTCAGATGACAGATCACAGTTCAAACTCACAAATTGAAGAAAGAGAGGTATACACAGGTTCCCCATTGACCAAGCTACGTGTACACGCAGATTAGCAGACCAAAAGGAGCGTATAGCATACACACGCACTTTCACAGAAGGAAAGGCGCATACATATTGAAAAACTAAGTTTTGGTCTGTGGTATTTGGTCCATGGTATTTTGATCCAAAGTATTGGTCCAAGGTATCTGGTCCGAAGTGTTGACCCCAGGTATTTGGTCCAAGATATTGGTCCTAAGTGGTTTTGGTCCATGGTATTGAGTAAGGCCTAAGATTATAAAAGGAGGAGAAGATCATTAGGAAAACTCACTCAAGCATTGAATATCTGATGAAGAGCAAGATCTATAATACAAGTTATTGGGTTATGGTGCATAGCTAGATTTGAATCAAGGATGAACCTTAGCACTTGATGAAGGATAAGATCTAATGATGGGTCAAGATCTTAAGGCTTGAAGTGAAGTATCTTTGTGTGGTTTTGATCTTTTATCTGAATAACTGGCGCATGTTGTAGTCTGTAAATATGATGATCTGGGTATAACTGAAGTCTGGAATTGTTGTAAAGTTTAAATCATCATTTACAGATCTGTACGCAGGTTCACTTTAGAAAAGGCACGTATGCATGTTGGTTCTGCATATCAAAATAGCGTATACATCTTAAATTTGATTTGCAGATCTATACGCAGGTTCGCCTTGAGAAAAGTGCGTATGCACGTAGATTCGACACATGGAAGTAGCGTATACCTCATAAAATATGTTTTAGCTGCTTCTATTTGTTGTTCTGAGTTCTGGTTACTGTGGTCTAGTTACTGTATTCTGGTTACAACATTCTGACAAGTGATTGATTGATTCAGTTGTGGCTGGTGCAAAGGAGATTGGTTGATGCAGATATATTTGATGTTTGAATCATGTTATTGATGAATCCAGTCTGAAAATTTATGAAACGTGATCCCTGGAAGAAAAGAGAAGGTTGTAGCCTTTTGCAGGCCGACACCTACATACTAGTCAACATATCAACTAGTACAAGAGCTAGGGGGTTGTAGCTCCCTTTTAGGAGAAGATGGAGAATGAGAGAAGGTTGTAGCCTACTGCAGGTAGAACCCTGCGTACTGGTATAAGACTGCACCAGTACAAAAATTGTAAAAAGAAGTTTCTAATTAAAAAGAAGATAGAGACGATTGCAGCAAATGGTTTTCACCCACATTGGGTTTCCACCTTATATCTTGTGTTCATGTGTGTGATTGTTTGTTCTGTTTTTGCTACACCTGGTTACTGTTTATATGGTTCTAATGCACTAATTAAAGATCAACATATGATGAGTTAACTAAATCATAATTTTGCAGGATATACGCCTTAAATACAGTTGCATAAACACGCAAGTTCCATTAACTGAAGTAGCGTATATGACTCAGATTCTAGAAATGAAATATTATTGACTTGCTAATACTGATTCACCCGCCCTCTCAGTATTATTTCCAACATTATTATCTTATGCTTGTGAAGGGAGGGTTCCCTCCACTTGCTAATATCCTAAGTGATGAAGAGAGTTCACCCCTCAGCTCAAGGATGGAAATTTATAGAGAGAACAAGTGTAGCTAAGCATATAGTTGGGTGGAACAAAAGTATGCCTCAATTAATTGGAATCCTTCTTTGTTAAATAAGTTCCCCATATTTCTCTCATGGCAGGTCTACAATTACATGTGTATCTCTTATGACATATTAAGGTTATTTCTGTATGGGTAGATAGGAACATATGGGTTGTAGTAAATCTAATATATAAGTTGTAACTAGGTTAACTAGGTATAATTGAATATGAATACATGCTAAGAATACTCTGGATTTTAGTGTAAGCATATGCATGCATGGAAGAAACATGTTTAATGATGTAGTATCATGATTACAAGGAATATTTCTTTATATATTGGCATGCTATAATTGATGGGTCTAGAGGGAGTAGGGTTTAGGAGTATAAGTTATATATGTGACTTGAATGTTTGGGTGTTGTGTGAGTTGTGCTAAAGTACTTGATAGGATTAGTGTTCTTAGTTTTAATGGAAAATAGGACTAGTTTAATTGTCTTCCACTTAGTCGAAGTGATTGGTATATGAGCATGATGGCTTCTGGGCTTGGTGAATCGATGCCCATAGTTCTATGGAACAGATTCATGCATGCTTGTATATTTGACCATTGGCATTAAGCGTGAATACTAATGCATGAATCAAAATACATCGTGTTTACATATGTCATGCATAAATAATTTCTTCTTTGGTTTTAGGCTTTAAATGATCTTTAGATGGGTTATTTTCCTTGCTAATGGATGCATGTAATCATAAGTATTGCAAGGTGCATGCTTGAATGTTATGGCCTACTATAACTACATGTAAGTATGGTTGCATGTGTATTTTTGTATTCTAGAATGTTATGGCCTATTATAACTATATGTAATCTATGGTTTCATGTGTATTTGTAAACTTATAGGAGATTGTAGGTATTAGGCTAGCCTTAAAGTTTGTCTTCGAAGAGGGATAGTAAAAATCAGCTAATTATGAAGTCATAAAAACAAAAATATCTTTAATGTATTAGTGAGGATAAATATTTCGGGTGGATATGTCAACAACAAAGATTCATGTCAATCGATACATTAGTTGAGGGAAATATTTGGATGATGAAAAATAAGAAGTCTTGGGGTTCATACATTGTAGTGGAAGGCAAAAAAAATGTATTGGATGACAAAGCAAATAGGTTCGTGTTGATATGTTGAAAAATATAATTTGTAATGAAGCATTAGGGAGGAATAATTTCCTTCATCAATACCTTTTGACAAGTTGAGGAAACATACTCCAATGGTGGTTGGCGAAAAAGGCGTGTCCAACGACAGATTGTAGAAGAGTCTCTCTTTCAGAGGTTTGTGAAAATGAGTCTCCATCAAAGTTTTGGGAAAATGTATTCCATTGATGATTTGGGAAAAGATCTTGCCAATAGACACTTTGGGAAAAATGTAAGCCTCTTAACACTTATGGAAATGGTTGGCAATTGACGCATTGAAAAAATGCACTGGGGAGCCTTGGAGGAGCATAACTTTGTGCTCAGAGTTTAGATTTGAGTGTAAGTATAGTAGTTATAAAGCTCTTAATGAGTAGAATATGATTATGAGTTTAGAAGTGGCTTTAAATTCGTGTATAAGAAGTTGGTAGAGATGCAAACTTTTATTACCCAATCTCCTTACTAATGCTAAGGGAGTTGGATATGTTAGATGTCTTCCACTGCATCTCTCGCTCTCTTCAAAGTGTGGGTTTTATTAAAACATGAAATCTTTAACACAATTTTCTCCATTGTGTATACCCATTGGATTTTCAGAAAGAGTTATATATGTTGGTTCTTTAACATTTCCTTTGAAAAAAATCACTAGCGTTTTTCAACATGGCCATTTTTTCTACATTAGTGACATTTTATGTTCCTCTTGTCTTTAGTTGATTTGTTACAATTATTTACTTATGGACTAGAATGTCATCTCTTCAAGACTTTGAGACTTTAGCTAAGAGTGCAATGATCATATCTTCAAGACTTTGAGAATGCAAATGATTTGAAGTAAAAATAACACTATTGTGTTTAGACAATAAATTATTTGATAAAAATTGGTTTTAACATCCCCTTCATCTACCACACCTTGAACCTTTTTTAGTTGTTTGAAAATAAATCTTAAATAGCTTATGTAATTAAGCATAGTGTGAAAATAACTTAGTGCTTAACAACTTTGCATTATTATTCCCTAAGTAAACCTTACATTACTATACATGTGGCAGCCATGGTATTGCACATCCTTTAGTTAGGTATTACTTTGTTTTTTACCAAAAAAAAAAAAAAATGGAACTTCTCCATAGTTTAATGTTATTTAATATTATGGATTTAGTTTTATTATTTTTTTTTATTATTTAAAATTATTTATATGCAATATGATTGGTTTGGGCCTTACTATGTAGGATTGTTATTGCAGCTTTTGCACAACACAATGCCATGTGGATAACTACCTTAGATTTTTTGCCATAGTTTTTTATGCAGTTGCAATATTTCATGACGTGATTTTTAGATACTTTTAAAATTTTCATTGTTAAACTTCATAGGAAACCACAAAAAATTAAAATCCTTAAAGATAGCTCATACTCAGGTCAATAACACATTTACCATCAATTACTACCTACCATAATTTAAACAAGTACCCACCAAAATTTATGCAAGTCTTTGATTGTAGACAATTAAATTTTCACTTTCATATATCAATTTGCAATTTTTTGAAATCTTATTAACCATTAATTAATTATAATATAACTTAATTATTTTATAATATTTAAATTACTTTTATAATAAATATTATTACCAAGAGCTAAGAGGGATCAAATCTCAAACTTGAAAAAATATTTACAAGTCAATTAATCCCTTTTAGTGCTTCGTAAATATATGATTAAGATAGATCTATAGTGATAATTTTTCATTGTTTAAATTGTATTTTTGGATATTTTATGATTATTAATATTTTATATTAAAAAATGATTGAATTACACATTTTCCTTTTATTAAAAGTAACTACATTATTTTACCTTTAATTACTTTTTCCTTTTGAGCTAAGGGTAACATTAACACACATATATAGAAACACACTTTCTGTGGAGAGAGAAAGTTCATACTAAAATATATTAGTTAATATTGATATTCAAACAATTTATTTAAGTTCTATATTGAGATATTTATAGGAGAAATAGTTTTTTTTTAATATTTTATCTCTACAAAGTTCTATAAAATTACATTATTTAAGATAGATATCAAAGAACCAATTAGAATGAAAGTGGAATATCAACAACTGAGTTAATTGTTGTATTAATGGAGTTTTAAATGTTTATTTATATGGTTATTAATTTTATTTTATTTTTGGCCCACATGAGCTAAGATTATTTTATTATTTTTTTAAGGACGTGACATACTTACACATGCCCCTCATACTGGGTTGTACAATGAACCTCTGGGCTCAAAACTCAATTTGTCTTCATCAAATTTCTCAAATTGTTTAAGTTCTTATTCCATACATACCTTGCCTTGATTTTATGAGAATTTTTATATCATTAACCTTATATATCCTTCTAAAAAACAGCACTAATTTCTACACAAAAGCAAAATATTCAAAATGTACAGAAATAGATCCAAAACCAACCGACTTCCCAAATCCAGATTTTTTGGGTTTTCAACTAGTTCAACTTTCTCCATGTCCATTTTTTGGGTTTCCAACTAGTTCATTTTTCTCCATGTCCATCCGAAATAGAGGCGTAACGTTTCTCCTTGAGTCTCTCTCTGTCTTCCAAAGTTTATGGTAGCCTTAGAAAGGCCGAAGACTATCTCAATCGTCACTTCAATGCCTTCCACCTTCTCAGCTTAAGAAAGGCCGAAGACTGTCTCCATAGTCATTTCAATGCCTTCCACCTTCTCGGAAAGCATTTCCACCTGTGTGACCAAGTTCTTCCCCATGAGCTCCAGATAATGTTCTCAAGCAAATTATCCAATTGACGAAAATATATCTATCTATATATTACATGGAAAACGTAAAACCTTCTACACAACTTTCATGTGGGTAAGATTAGATTTTCTATAGCCACTATGCAAAATTATTATTAAAAAAATATCTCAAATTACCAATAAATAAAACTTAAATTGAATAAATTAATGGCCTATATCCATTTAACTCTGCATCTAACATGAGCCTAGAGGATCAAATTTCTTCACTTGAAAACTTCTTTTAGAGTGCAAAATAGAACACATTTTTTTACTTCTAATTATTTTACATGAAATTATATTTCTTCATATAAAAAATTAGCTAAACGTGCCTAGCATATTCATTTATGTTTTTTATTTAGAAAATATTTTGTTTTTATTTTAAAAAAGACACTTATCAACTCGGCAAACTTACACATCGCCATAACACCGGGTTGTAGCCTCTTGGCTGGATAAACCTCCTACCATTACCATTTAACATTTGAACAAATAATACATTAAAAAAAATTATTTTCACATTTGAACAAATAATACATTAAAAAAAATTCTTTTCATTAGAAAGAAAATCACATAACAGAAAATTTTAGAGATAAGTTTCTAACCAGCTAGTGTTGTTGATCATCAAGACCAAATGATAGATAAAATTCTCCTAGCTATCGCTGCTGCACTTGGTGCCAGGAGAATCTTGAATAATTTCATTGTGCGACAGGGTCAGGTTTCGGAAATAACATTCATCACTTCCCACGTATTGATAGGTCTGCGAAGCGTTCAATTCGTATACTAAGGAAAGTCCAAGATGGTCTACCATTCTCAGATCCAACACTGATTGCTGCCTATTGTCCACATGTCCGAATGAACTGCCGCCTGGGAAAGTATTGCTTATAGCGTTACTGAAAGCATGATCAATACTTTTAAAAAGCCTATACAAAGGATCATATAGGATGGTAACATTCCTCCAATAAATTAGAGGGTAAGAGTTTGAAATTAGTTGAGAGAAAACTGATTCTTCTGAGGGCGAATCCACTGTAACTTTCTGCATCGTCGATACGTCTATTTCATTCTTTTGAAAAGTCTGGAAATCACGGGCTTCCCATGTGAGAAGATTAGTACCCAATCCGAGAAGATTAGAGTAATTGAAGCTCTGGAAAACATGAGTGGTAAGGTTCCCTTGAGTTGAATTAACCCACCCAGAATATGAAATGGTTCTCTCACCCTGAGATGTCCAATAGGTATCGTTATTGGTATAAATTTCTACATCTACAGAAATGTTAAAAGCAGGTAACTGATAATTCCCCAATTTTCCTACTGTCTGAACACTAGTTGTTTCATCCAACCACAGGTGCAGATTCGCATCCACAAGCCAACGGGGAAGGGAGTTCACTACCATGAGAGCAAAAGTGTGATGCTCTCCATCCACCAACTGTCCAAGAAATGGGGTTACCTCAAGGTCATATGTAGGCAGATTGAAAGCCCCGATGCCCATAACAGGTTTCCATAACAAATTCTCGACGTTCTGATCATGCTGCGTGCTCCCTCCATACTGAACAGGAAAAGGCCACACAGCACCCACAACATACCCATCTATGAAAGCAAGTACTTCCCTAAAACCTCCGTTGCCAAAGAACGATGAATACTTTGGCAATGAACCGTTGTTGGCCATTAAGTAATCATGTGGTAAATCATTTGGTATGTTTGTCCACCAATATTCATCATCATTATGGGCTGACACATAAATTTCAACAACAGCCCTATACACATTTGATGGTACCTGTAATTTCTGTGACGGAATATCAGATGTATTCTGCACCGAAAACCAATGCCCCCCATTGGTAGCTGAGGGTTTTGAAATTGGGAGGATCAGATCTGCAGGTGCATAATATTTGGGAATATGGGCATCATGGCTTTCAAGAAAATGGAAAGTGATGTTGACATGCAACTTTGGTAAAACATCCAACATTACCACCAAATTCTGGGCATCCAACATTACCACCAAATTCTGGGACTTATTCAGTAATGTAAAATACCTGGTTACATCCTTGTTGACCTCCCATGAATTCGAACGATTAGTCTGTATAAATGTGCTTGTTCTCAGGATCTCAACACCACTTAGCCAAACCCCGGCAATTCCCAGACTACAAACGTCGCAGCTAGCCTCCCAGTGGAGGATCACTTTGTTCCAGTTACCGGAGCAGTTTGCAGGTGGATTGTAGGGTGCTTCCACAGGAGGATTTCCATCACTAGTGTTGCCAAAATCATGCTGCAGGGCAAGAACAGAGCAAACCTGGTTGGCAGTAAAGTTTATAGGCCTGCTGACATCAATATATACATCTGCATCTGCAGAAGCATTGAATAGAGACTGAGAAAGCAGAAAAAGTATTATATAAAATATAATGGCTTTCAAATCCATTGTGCCTGGTCTAATGAACCAATCAAAATTCTATTTCTATTTTTTCAGTTGTCTCCTGTGGATATGATCCAATGTGAATAAAAATATATAATGAGATGGGTTTAAATGATGCTGGATAAGGATATGATTTAGAAGCTGAATTTACTAGCGGTTTTATTTGGCAAATCTATTTTGATCGTTAATGATTTTCTTTCAGATTTGATCGATCTTTAATATTATATTGTTTTTAATAAAAAACAATTAAATTCTTCCAAAAAAATCTTGCTGGATTGCTAAGCGGCAGAAAATCCGCACCTGCTGGTATGCTTATCCACGTTACGAATTTAGCCACCAATGTGATTGAATAAATATATTATGAAAATATTTAATTATTGGTTGAAGGTGATAGGTTTATTTTACAGTTCAGTATGATATATAAAGATGTTGCTTTGTCATCAGAATTAAATTGAAATTTTGTTATGTCTATCAAAATTATTGAATTTAAATTTTGCTCATATAAAAAAATTAAATAACTATACATATAAAAAACTATACATATAAAAAAATTGGATCCTTCTAAACTTATATTAGATAAATAGATCTATGCTGGGATGCTCATTCCCTATTTTATATAATACTAAATTTATAAATTTAACACCATAATCAATTAAAATTAAAAATTATAATTTATTAATAAATATTAACACCATAATTGATTAAATTAAAAATCATAATTTATTAATAAATATTTATATCAACATCGTAATTTTCATCCTTAATCAAATATTCGTAACGAGATTGAAGTCAAACATTTTTATGTGATGTTAAATTTACAATTTTAACGGCCACTGTGATTAATTAAAATTGAAAATTATAGTTCATTGATAAATATTATATCAACAATATAATTTTCATGATCAATCAAATATTCAGAACAAAATTGAAATCAAACATGTACGTATATAATAAAATGAGGGATTATATATATATAATTATAATTCTCAAATATAAATGAATGTCATTTTGGATTGGTTGAAAATAATATTAAATTTGTAATGAAAAGTTAACATGGACATATTTATAATTTTGAATTCTATTAAAGATAGTGTTAGTGACTCATACTAATATGCATAAATGGATCATTTTCAATAGTGTAATATTTTAGTTTTGATTTTTTTGTTTTAATAAAATTTTAAATAATAAGAATTTTATATTTATCAAATATTTATAGGGATTAAATTTTGTTTTTTATAAAAAAAATTATGTTTATGTGATGATAGGTGGAGTTTTTATTCAAAATGTTGATTATTTTCTACAATCTACATAATTTTCACTATAAGAAATCTACCAAAATATGATTTCTAATTATGAAAATCTTCTTTTTGGCTTATTGAATCTCCAACTATGAAAATATTCATATTCACAAATAAAATTTTTTAAAGTGAAACCTCTTTTAGAGTGCATAACTTGAAGGAAGGTTTCCACATAGAGAGATTTGATCTAACTACATGCTCAACATGGAAGGAATTAAACATGGCCTTCTATTGAGTAATACACCAATATATCATCATCATCATCATCATATATATGTGTACCTTGTATCAACTCCATGTTGATTACTGAAGGATATAGATATATATGAAGTTGATATTGAAATATATTAGTTAGTATCTATTTTCAAATATTGTATATAAGGTCTACATTGACATATTTAGGGGAGAAATGGAACAAGAGGCAACATATTAACAGGGAGTATTATGAGCCTTACATCAAGGCTAAATACCATGGCAGAATTAGTAGAGTGCTTCCTTTCAGATTTTTAGAGGATCAGTATGCTCCACTGATGAAGCTCATCATTAAGTATTTTACTTGTGAGGGTAGGTTCTCCAGACTATATGCCTACCATATCAGATTGTTGATGCATTTCACTAGGGTGAAAATGATGAGTATTCCTTATTTTATATGCAAAAACATAGAGAAAATGACAGTTATTGCAAAGAGGAAACCATATCCACAGCAGCTCAACAGTATTTATCATTTCTCTGTTATTAAAATCAGTGTTTCAAATAAGCTCAATCAGTTGGGAATGCCATGGAAAACCTTCATTTCTCATGAGGTGTTCAAAGGCCCTCAAATATTTTCATCAGTGCATCAGGAGGAAGGTGGACCTTCAGGACAGTAAAAGGTTCAAGAAACTGAAACTGTGGGGGTACCTGTGTTTTTGACTTATGAGAGAGGCACTAGGATGCTCTTTGCAGCTGCCAAGCGAGTACTATCTCCACAAGGAGTGGAAGGGGTCTCGCCTTCATCTACAGACCATAGGCAAATGCTATCTCCACGAGGAGTGGAAGGTGCTTTGCCTTCTTCTTCAGCAAAACAGGTACATATTGGGCAGCACAAGGAAAAAGGTAAAGCCAAAGGAAAATTGCAAGAGGTGGATCCTAATGATGAGAAGAAAGGGACTTTGACCTAGTTGTTCATGAGGAAGTACAGGGACTTAATGTCATTGATTTGGAGACTCAAAGTGCTAAGGATACCATCAAGAAACAATAGGTTGACATTCAAGCCTTGTCAATCAATTTGGAAAGAGAAAAGTGGATCATTAATTATCTTGAGCAGGAAAACAAGCAATTAACTAACAAGCAGGTTATCATGGAGTTGCAAATGCTTAGAGAAGAGAGGCAAAAGGCAAAGAAGGCAAAGGTCAAGATGACCTCCATTGAGCAAGAAGTTGAAAATGACCGAGAAACTTGGTTAGAAAGGGTGAACATCCACCTTTACAAGTTGCTATAGAAGGCCAATAAAGAAAATAAAATGCTTCGCCACATGGCCTATCACTATATGACCCAGAACAAGATATGTAATATAAGGATTAAGCAACTTAAGGCAAGATTAAGGAGGGCCTTAAAAAGCAAAAAGAGGGAGGATAAGCTTAATATCTTGGCTGATGTTACACTATCCCAACAAAGTAACCCATGAAGTAAATTTGAGCCAAAACTGGGCAAATTTTGAAACAATTTTGTCAATTTCAAATTTTTGAATTATGCAACACAGGAAATTCCCGTGGATGTGCAGCACCACCGGCGCCGCGCATTGGATTGGCACACCCATTTGCAAAATGGCTTGTAGTTCTAGATTCAACATCAAAAGTACATCAATCCCTGAAAGTTGCATCTCATTTGGAGCAAAACTAGGTCTCCTAAAAGGCAAAAAACACTCAAAAATTGCCCTCTTTGCCACTTTTTGCACCCACACGAAGCAGTCTCGGGAGAATTCATTTTTGAAGGGGCAAATGACCTCCAAATAAGAAAATTCAAGATGTTTAAGAAACTAGACAGATAGAGATTTCCAACAAGCTATTTTGGGCCTAATTTGGTGGAGTGGAAGGCATTCAAAAGCATGCTTAAAGCGGCGTTGCACATTGGGCTGATGGTGTTGCGCATAGGGCAGATTTTGCCAGTTTTGCTCAGAACTTCAAATTTCTCCTAGTTTGACTACCAGTTGACTTTTTCTTTCTTCCTTGGTAAATTTATGATTGTAAATGATGTAATGCAATGTAAATATGAATGTAAAATGACTTGAGGGGGTAGATACATTAGTTTGAGGTGGTTTGAGGTTGAATGAATCAGTTTCCATGGTTTTAGAGGCAAGCTGTTCCACTGCCTATATTCCTATTCTTAGTTTAGAAATGGTTGAAACCACCCCTGTTCTCATGGATTCGACCCCTGATGGCTAGCATAGGTGTTTTGATGCCTATATTATGTACTTTCTTAGTCATTCGTAAAGGTTGGACTCTTGTGGATGCTTTAAGCTTCATTGTACATCACTTCTACAGTTTGGCAAGGAAATAAACCAGGGTTTTGCAGCTATTTTTTTGGGATTCTTGTGGTAAAGTGTCTTGGCATTGTTTCTTCCTTTGTTATTTAGTTTCTCTTATGTGTTATATGTACTATCATCTATTTCTTTCTTCTTAACTAAATGAATCAATATAGATAGGTGGAATCCATTGATATCAGTGCTTTGCCTTAGGAACAAATTTAGTTTTAAATGTTTTCAACTGTTTGAAGAGGATTCATGAACTTTGCATGCCCTCCTCAACCCCTCACCAGTATTAGACTTACCATCACACTCAATTCCAAGTGCCAAAACACCTACCTACCTCGCCCCAAAGAACATCCTGCAATTCTGATTTGATTTCTTGGACCTAAGCTACCTGCTCCATTTGATCCAGCGACCAAACCTCCAAAATGAAACAAAAAACCCTAGAGCTACTGCACCTAGCCTAAAATCTATTCTTATTTCAATCATCTCAACTGAGATTGATAATGAGAGAGCCCTCTCCCTACCTGGTAGGGTTAGCTACCAGGTTAAGCGTGGTTTGTGGTTATCCTAAGATTGCCTCCCTTCAGCTTGAGGTCGATCTAGGCTCTAACACTAAGGAACTCACATAAAGAGCGGAAGATATGTTGATTCAAATTCAAGTATATTAAACTCAAGAGTTAGCTTGGTTTGAACATGAGCCTTTGAGATTCATAAATGAGCTAAGAGGGTCACAATTTGGTGCTTTTTTAGCAAGCATGACAGGCATGAACAAAGGAATTCACTAAGGATTCGCACAATAGAGAAGGCTTTTATCATGTGCTTATAATCCAGTTGAAAAGGCACCTAAAGGTCATAGAGAGACCATAGGCTCAAGGGGAGAGAGGGTTTCCCTATTTGTTGGCATTATGACACAAATTTGGCACTATGACACAGGTGTTGTCCTTAATGGCAACTCACTCAGATGACAGATCACAGTTCAGACTCACAAATTGAAGAAAGAGACGTATACACAGGTTCCCCATTGACCAAGCTGTGTGTACACGCAGATTAGCAGACCAAAAGGAGCGTATAGCATACACACGCACTTTCACAGAAGGAAAGGCGCACACATATTGAAAAACTAAGTTTTGGTCCGTGGTATTTGGTCCATGGTATTTTGATCCATGGTATTGGTCCAACGTATCTGGTCCGAAGTGTTGACCCCAGGTATTTGGTCCAAGGTATTGGTCCTAAGTGGTTTTGGTCCATGGTATTGAGTAAGGCCTAAGATTATAAAAGGAGGAGAAGATCATGAGGAAAACTCACTCAAGCATTGAATATCTGATGAAGAGCAAGATCTATAATACAAGTTATTGGGTTATGGTGCATAGCTAGATTTGAATCAAGGATGAACCTTAGCACTTGATGAAGGATAAGATCTAATGATGGGTCAAGATCTTAAGGCTTGAAGTGAAGTATCTTTGTGTGGTTTTGATCTTTTATCTGAATAACTGGCGCATGTTGTAGTCTGTAAATATGATGATCTGGGTATAACTGAAGTCTGGAATTGTTGTAAAGTTTAAATCATCATTTACAGATCTGTACGCAGGTTCACTTTAGAAAAGGCACGTATACATGTTGGTTCTGCATATCAAAATAGCGTATACATCTTAAATTTGATTTGCAGATCTATACGCATGTTCGCCTTGAGAAAAGTGTGTATGCACACAGATTCGACACATGGAAGTAGCGTATACCTCATAAAATATGTTTTAGCTGCTTCTATTTGTTGTTCTGAGTTTGGTTACTGTGGTCTAGTTACTGTATTCTGGTTACAACATTCTGACAAGTGATTGATTGATTCAGTTGTGGTTGGTGCAAAGGAGATTGGTTGATGCAGATATATTTGATGTTTGAATGATGTTATCGATGGATCCAGTCTGAAAATTTATGAAACGTGGTCCCTGGAAGAAAAGAGAAGGTTGTAGCCTTTTGCAGGCCGACACCTACATACTAGTAAACATATCAACTAGTACAAGAGCTAGGGGGTTGTAGCTCCTTTTCACGAGAAGATGGAGAATGAGAGAAGGTTGTAGCCTACTGCAGGTAGAACCCTGCGTACTGGTATAAGACTGCACCAGTACAAAAATTGTAAAAAGAAGTTTCTAATTAAAAAGAAGATAGAGACGATTGCAGCAAATGGTTTTCACCCACATTGGGTTTCCACCTTATATCTTGTGTTCATGTGTGTGATTGTTTGTTCTGTTTTTACTACACCTGGTTATTGTTTATATGGTTCTAATGCACTAATTAAAGATCAACATATGATGAGTTAACTAAATCATAAGTTTGCAGGATATACGCTAGTTACCTTAAATACAGTTGCGTAAACACGCAAGTTCCATTAACTGAAGTAGCGTATATGACTCAGATTCTAGAAATGAAATATTATTGACTTGCTAATACTGATTCACCCGCCCTCTCAGTATTATTTCCAACACTATTATCTTATGCTAGTGAAGAGAGGGTTCCCTCCACTTACTAATATCCTGAGTGATGAAGAGAGTTCACCCCTCAGCTCAAGGATGGAAATTTATAGAGAGAACAAGTGTAGCTAAGCATATAGTTGGGTGGAACAAAAGTATGCCTCAATTAATTGGAATCCTTCTTTGTTAAATAAGTTCCCCATATTTCTCTCATGGCGGGTCTACAATTACATGTGTATCTCTTATGACATATTAAGGTTATTTCTCTATGGGTAGATAGGAACATATGGGTTGTAGTAAATCTAATATATAAGTTGTAACTAGGTTAACTAGGTATAATTGAAGATGAATGCATGCTAAGAATACTCTGGATTTTAGTGTAAGTATATGCATGCATGGAAGAAACATGTTTAATGATGTAGTATTATGATTATAAGGAATATTTCTTTATATATTGGCATGCTATAATTGATGGTTCTAGAGGGAGTAGGGTTTAGGAGTATAAGTTATATATGTGACTTGAATGTTTGGGTGTTGTGTGAGTTGTGCTAAAGTACTTGATAGGATTAGTGTTCTTAGTTTTAAAGGAAAATAGGACTAGTTTAATTGTCTTCCACTTAGTCGAAGTGATTAGTATATGAGCATGATGGCTTCTGGGCTTGGTGAATCGATGCCCATAGTTCTATGGAACAGATTCATGCATGCTTGTATATTTGACCATTGGCATTAAGTGTGAATACTAATGCATGAATGAAAATACATCGTGTTTACATATGTCATGCATAAATAATTTCTTCTTTGGTTTTAGGCTTTAAATGATCTTTAGATGGGTTATTTTCCTTGCTAATGTATGCATGTAATCATAAGTATTGCAAGGTGCATGCTTGAATGTTATGGCCTACTATAACTACATGTATAGTGTGGTTGCATGTGTATTTTTGTATTCTAGAATGTTATGGCCTATTATAACTACATGTAATCTATGGTTTCATGTGTATTTGTAAACTTATAGGAGATTGTAGGTATTAGGCTAGCCTTAGAAGTTTGTCTTGGAAGAGGGATAGTAAAAAATCAGCTAAGTATGAAGTCATAAATACAAAAATATCTTTAGTGTATTAGTGAGGATAAATATTTCGGGTGGATATGTCAACAACAAAGATTCATGTCAATCGATACATTAGTTGAGGGAAATATTTGGATGATGAAAAATAAGAAGTCTTGGGGTTCATACATTGTAGTGGAAGGCAAAAAAAATGTATTGGATGACAAAGCAAATAGGTTCGTGTTGATATGTTGAAAAATATAATTTCTAATGAAGCATTAGGGAGGAATAATTTCCTTCATCAATACATTTTGACAAGTTGAGGAAACATACTCCAATGCTGGTTGGCGAGAAAGGCGTATCCAACGACAGATTGTAGAAGAGTCTCTCTTTCAGAGGTTTGTGAAAATGAGTCTCCATCAAAGGTTTGGGAAAATGTATTCCTTTGATGATTTGGGAAAAGATCTTGCCAATAGACACTTTGGGAAAAAATGTAAGCCTCTTAACACTTATGGAAATGGTTGGCAATTGACGCATTGAAAAAATGCATTGGGGAACCTTGGAGAAGCATAACTTTGTGCGCTGAGTTTAGATTTGAGTGTAAGTATAGTAGTTATAAAGCTCTTAATGAGTAGAATATGATTATGAGTTTAGAAGTGGCTTTAAATTCATGTATAAGAAGTTGGTAGAGATGCAAACTTTTATTACCCAATCTCCTTACTAATGCTAAGGGAGTTGGATATGTTAGATGTCTTCCACTGCATCTCTCGTTCTCTTCAAAGTGTGGGTTTTATTAAAACATGAAATCTTTAACACAATTTTCTCCATTGTGTATACCTTCTCTTCAAAGTGTGGGTTTTATTAAAACATGAAATCTTTAACACTATTTTCTCCATTGTGTATACCCATTGGATTTTCATAAAGAGTTATATATGTTGATTCTTTAACATTTCCTTTGAAAAAAATCACTAGCGTTTTTCAACATGGCCATTTTTTCTACATTAGTGACATTTTATGTTCCTCTTGTCTTTAGTTGATTTGTTACAATTATTTACTTATGGACTAGAATGTCATCTCAGTTGAGTATGACCTTTCTCCTTTCTTTAGCTAAGAGTGCAATGATCATATCTTCTAGACTTTGAGAATGCAAATGATTTGAAGTAAAAATAACACTATTGTGTTTAGACAATAAATTATTTGATAAAAATTGGTTTTAACATCCCCTTCATCTACCACACCTTTAACCTTTGTTAGTTGTTTGAAAATAAATCTTAAATAGCTTATGTAATTAAGCATAGTGTGAAAATAACTTAGTGTTTAACAACTTTGCATTATTATTCCCTAAGTAAACCTTACATTACTATACCTGTGGCAGCCATGGTATTGCACATTCCATTTTTCCTTTAGTTAGGTATTACTTTGTTTTTTACCAAAAAAAAATTGGAATTTCTCCATAGTTTAATATTATTTAATATTATGGATTTGTTTTATTATTTTTTTTATTATTTGAAATTATTTATATGCAATATGATTGGTTTGGGCCTTACTATGTAGGATTGTTATTGCAGCTTTTCCACAACACAATGCCATGTGGATAACTACCTTAGAATTTTATAGTGCCATGTGGATAACTGCCTTGGATTTTTTGCCATAGTTTTTTATGCAGTTGCAATATTTCATGACGTGATTTTTAGATACTTTTAAAATTTTCATTGTTAAACTTCATAGGAAACCACAAAAAAATTAAAATCCTTAAAGATAGCTCATACTCAGGTCAATAACACATTTACCATCAATTACTACCCACCATAATTTAAACAAGTACCCACCAAAATTTATGCAAGTCTTTGATTGTAGACAATTAAATTTTCACTTTCATATATCAATTTGCAATTTTTTTGAAATCTTATTAACCATTAATTAATTATAATATAACTTAATTATTTTATAATATTTAAATTACTTTTATAATAAATATTATTACCAAGAGCTAAGAGGGATCAAATCTCAAACTTGAAAAAATATTTACAAGTCAATTAATCCCTTTTAGTGCTTCGTAAATATATGATTAAGATAGATCTATAGTGATAATTTTTCATTGTTTAAATTGTATTTTTGGATATTTTATGATTATTAATATTTTATATTAAAAATTGATTGAATTACACATTTTCTTTTTATTAAAAGTAACTACATTATTTTACCTTTAATTACTTTTTCCTTTTGAGTTAAGGGTAACATTAACACACATATATAGAAACACACTTTTGTGGAGAGAGAAAGTTCATACTAAAATATATTAGTTAATATTGATATTCAAACAATTTATTTAAGTTCTATATTGAGATATTTATAAGAGAAATAGTTTTTTTTTAATATTTTATCTCTATAAAGTTATATAAAATTACATTATTTAAGATAGATATCAAAGAACCAATTAGAATGAAAGTGGAATATCAACAACTGAGTTAATTGTTGTATTAATGGAGTTTTAAATGTTTATTTATATGGTTATTAATTTTATTTTATTTTTGGCCCACATGAGCTAAGATTATTTTTATTATTTTTTTGAGGATGTGACATACTTACACATGCCCCTCATACTGGGTTGTAGAATGAACCTCTGGGCTCAAAACTCTATTTGTCTTCATCAAATTTCTCAAATTGTTTAAGTTCTTATTCCATACATACCTTGCCTTGATTTTATGAGAATTTTTATATCATTAACCTTATATATCCTCCTAAAAAAACACCACTAATTTCTACACAAAAGCAAAATATTCAAAATGTACAGAAATAGATCCAAAAACTACCCACTTCCCATATCCAGATTTTTTGGGTTTTCAACTAGTTCATTTTTCTCCATGTCCATCTGAAGTAGAGGCACTAACGTTTCTCCTTGAGTCTCTCTCTGTCTTCCAAAGTTTATGATAGCCTTAGAAAGGCTGAAGACTATCTCAATGGTCACTTCAATGCCTTCCACCTTCTCAGCTTAAGAAAGGCCGAAGACTGTCTCAATAGTCACTTCAATGCCTTCCACCTTCTCGGAAAGCATTTCCACCTGTGTGACCAAGTTCTTCCCATGAGCTTCAGATAATGTTCTCAAGCAAATTATCCAATTGACGAAAATATATCTATCTATACATTGCATGGAAAACGTAAAACCTTCTACACAACTTTCATGTGGGTAAGATTAGATTTTTTATAGCCACTATGCAAAATTATTATTAAAAAAATATTTCAAATTACCAATAAATAAAACTTAAATTGAATAAATTAATGGCCTAGATCCATTTAACTCTGGATCTAACATGAACCTAGAGGATCAAATTTCTTCACTTGAAAACTTCTTTTAGAGTGCAAAATAGAACACATTTTTTTACTTATAATTATTTTACATGAAATTATATTTCTTTATATAAAAAATTAGCTAAACGTGCATAGCAAATTCATTTATGTTTTTTATTTAGAGAATATTTTGTTTTTATTTTAAAAGAGACACTTATCAACTTGGCATACTTACACATCACCATAACACCGGGTTGTAGCCTCTTGACTGGATAAACCAAATAATACATTAAAAAAAGTCTTTTCATTAGAAAGAAAATCACATAGAAGAAAATTTTACAGATGAATTTCTAAGCAGCTAGTGTTGTTGATCATCAAGACCAAATGATACATAAAATTCTCCTAGTTATCGCTGCTGCACTTGGTGCCAGGAGAATCTTGAATAATTTCATTGTACGACATGGTCAGGTTTCGGAAATAACATTCATCACTTCCCACGTATTGATAGGTCTGCGAAGCGCTCAATTCGTTTACTAAGGAAATTCCAAGATCGTCCATTCTCAGATCCAACAATGATTGCTGCCTATTGTCCACATGTCCGAATGAACTGCCGCCTGGGAAAGTATTGCTTATAGCGTTACTGAAAGCATGATCAATGCTTTTACGAAGCAAATACAAAGGACGATCTAGGTAGGTAACATTCCTCCAATAAAGTAGAGGGTAAGAGTTTGAAATTAGTTGAGAGAAAACTGATTCTTCTGAGGGCGAATCCACTGTAACTTTCTGCATCGTCGATACGTCTATTTCATTGTTTTGAGAAGTCCGGAAATCAAAGGCATCAAAATTAGAACCCAATACGAGATGATTAGAGTAATTGAAGCTCTGGAAAACATGAGTTGTAAGGTTCCCTTGAGTTGAATTAACCCACCCAGAATATGAAATGGTTCTCTCACCCCGAAATTTCCAAGAAGTAGTATCATTATTCTTAAACGTTAATCGATGTACAGAAAGGTTAAAAGCAGGTAATTGATAATTCCCCAATTTTCCTACTGTCTGAACACTAGTTGTTTCATCCAACCACAGGTGCAGATTCGCATCCACAAGCCAAAGGGGAAGGGCGTTCACTACAGTGAGAGCAAAAGTGTGATACTCTTCATCCACCAACTGTCCAAGAAATGGGGTTACCTCAAGGTCATATGTGGGCAGATTGAAAGCCCCGATGCCCATAACAGGTTTCCATAACAAATTCTCGACCTGCTTATCATGGTGCGTGCTCCCTCCATACTGAACAGGAAAAGGCCACACAGCACCCACAACAGACGCATCTATGAAAGCAAGTACTTCCCTAAAACCTCCGTTGCCAATGAACGATGAATACGTTAGGTTGTTGGCCTTTAAGTAATCATTTGGTAAATCATCTGGTATGTTTGTCCACCAATATTCATCATCATCATGGGCTGACAAATAAATTTCAACAACAGCCCTATACACATTTGATGGTACCTGTAATTTCTGTGACGGAATATCAGATCTATTCTGCACCGAAAACCAATGCCCCCCATTGGTAGCTGAGGGTTTTGAAATTGGGAGGATCAGATCTGCAGGTGCATAATATTTGGGAATATGGTCATCATGGCTTTCAAGAAAATGGAAAGTGATGTTGACATGCAACTTTTGTAAACCATCCAACATTACCACCAAATTCTGGGACTTATTCAGTAATGTAAAATACCTGGTTACATCCTTGTTGACCTCCCATGAATTCGAACCATTAGTCGTATATGCCTGTATAAATGTGCTTGTTCTCAGGATCTCAACACCACTTAGCCAAACCCCGGCAATTCCCAGACTACAAACGTCGCAGGTAGCCTCCCAGTGGAGGATCACTTTGTTCCAGTTACCGGAGCAGTTTGCAGGTGGATTGTAGGGTGCTTCCACAAGAGGATTTCCATCAGTAGTGTTGCCAAAATCATGCTGCAGGGCAAGAACAGAGCAAACCTGGTTGGCAGTAAAGTTTATAGGCCTGCTGACATCAATATATACATCTGCAGAAGCATTGAATAGAGACTGAGAAAGCAGAAAAAGTATAATATAAAATATAATGGCTTTCAAATCCATTGTGCCTGGTCTAATGAACCAATCAAAATTCTATTTCTATTTCAGTTGTCTCCTGTGGATGTGATCCAATGTGAATAAAAATATATATAATGAGGTGGGTTTAAATGATGCTGGATGAGGATATGATTTAGAAGCTGAATTTACTGGCGGTTTTATCTGGCAAATCTATTTTGATCGTTAATGATTTTCTTTCAGATTTGATCGATCTTTAATATTATATTGTTTTTAATAAAAACAAATTAAACTCTTCCAAAAAAATCTTGCTGGATTGCTAAGCGGCAGAAAATCCGCACCTGCTGGTATGCTTAGCCTCTTGTTTTATTTTATGTGATACTAACCTTACAAATTCAGCCACCAATGTGATTCAATAAATATATTATGAAAATATTTAATTATTGGTTGAAATTCAGCCACCAATGTGATTCAATAAATATATTATGAAAATATTTAATTATTGGTTGAACTTGATAGGTTTATTTTACAGTTCAGTAGGATATATAAAGATGTTGTTTTTTGAATCTCCAACTATGAAAATATTCATATTCACGAATAAAATCTCTTAAAGTGAAACCTCTTTTAGAGTGCATAACTTGAAGGAAGGTTTCCACATAGAGAGATTTGATCTAACTACATGCTCAACATGGAAGGAATTAAATATGGCCTTCTATTGAGTAACACACCAATATATCATCATCATCATCATCATCATATATATATGTGTACCTTGTATCAACTCCATGTTGATTACTGAAGGATATAGATATATATGAAGTTGATATTGAAATATATTAGTTAGTATCTATTTTCAAATATTGTATATAAGGTCTACATTGACATATTTTAAAAAGTAAAAGAATTACACATCTTCTTCACAATGGGAAGTGAAAATATAAATTTATTTTTCCTTATAATTACTTTATCATTCTTTATATAATGTTGATAAAAATATATGTTATTTAATATGGAAATGTTTTATTTATTTATGAAGAAGAATTAAATATTTCTTTTAAATATTACATGTCTACTCTATTTTAAGCACATGAATATCATAACAAAGTGAGCACAATGAAAGTGAAAGTATTGGTGCTTTATAACTCTTTTAACTAAAACTAACAAAATTTTGTATTTTTTTATCCTTTTTTTTTTAGTCAACATTGATTATTTTATTTAGGGAATAGTTTATTTTTATTTTTAAAAGTGCACTTACCAATTCCAAGTTGGTCATGGAAGGAATTGCACATCTCCATCATACTGTGTTATAGAATACTCCTCTCAACACAATGCGAGATGGACTGGCACAATACTCCTCTCAATGCAATAAGAGAGGGACTAGCACAATGACACTGATATTATTGATGTTTATAATGCTTTTAATTCAAACTTGACCAGATCTGTATAATTATTTTTTTCTTTTAATTATAGATGACACTATATTTTATTTAGTGAATATTTTATTTTTATTTTAAAAAAGGCATTATCAATTGTAAGTAGAGCACCAAAAGAATCACACCTCCCTCATATTGGGTTGTAGAATGTGTCTTTATGCACTATAATGATGGGAGTCAAGCTATAGGATCTTAGATAAATGACCCTATGTGTAAACAATGTCAATATCTCATATAAATTCATGTTGTGGATGTAACACCTCATGCCACATTTACTCACTTTAATATACTTACCAGGGTAAACATGAGCTGAGAGTTACCACGCATGACCCAACTTCCAAGATGTAGTTATAGAAATGGGGTCCCTTTCTTATCTTTTTTTTTTTTGTTAGCTAAAGGAGGACCTTTGTTTTTCTATTTATCCAGGTTGAAATAAGTACAAACGTTTGGTGGCCTCAACCACCCAGAAGGTAAACCGGTATGTTGGCCACCTTAAGTCTTTATACGCCGACCAATAACCAAAAAGACAAAGTCTGCAAATCCATGCCAAATACACTTCACTTCCAAAATTACTAATCTGGTTTCCTATCGACATGATCAACTTAAAACAGAACAAAAAGGAGAGCTTGCTCTCAGAGAATTAACACAGAAAACCATTGACTTAATCTAGAAAGATTAATCTACCATGATTTCAGGCTGAGTATCATCTTCCCAGGGTGTTGTAGCTATCTTCTTCAGCTGTTGTTGTATTTCTTCCAGCTTAATGTCCTGCGTGAGCAAATTAATTTGGAGGTTCTTCATCTCTCTCCTTAAATTTGGTATTCCCTCAGCCATCTCTGCCATTTCCACTGCGACCTGCTCCATAGCCTTTGCTATTAACCGCTTCACTACCCAATGTACATGTAAGGCCTGCTTGTATAAAGACAGGCATCCCCTTGTATTGCCTGGGTCAGGGATCAGGTTGCCCCAATCCTCCATCTCGGGTTCCGAATCGTCCTGCATTGCATTGGTTTCCAATTCCTGAATGAGCTTGCGGATGTCTGCGTCGGTTCCTTCATTGTAGGCCTTCTCTGCCTCCTGCACCATATGCTTCATTGTTTTCTGATCCCGTCTTTGACGTACAGGCGAAGGCGCTTTAGAGTCTTGTCTGTCGGATTGTCGCCGTCCCCCTCTCCCTCAGTGTCCTCTTCCTCTACCTAGCTGAAGCGGTCTGCTCCTAGTAGCTACCTGGCTCCCCTACCCAACCTTGAAGGACACGTTCCCTGTGAATTCCTCTCTGCCGGGCTCCTTGACTTTCCTATCCAGATTTATTTCTTCCCCTTGCTGCTCTTTCTCAAGCATTTTGGCCATCCCCACCCTTCCTTTCCTAGCAGGAAATTGGTCTTTATACTCAAGGGGCCTCTCCTCCTCCCAGGCCTTCTGTTTTTCTGTCGCCAGCTGGTCCTGCTCAGTGTCGAACTGTGCTCCTTGCATTCCTCTGTCCTGTCTCGTCTGTCTTCCTGCCTTGTTGACGTCGTCTCCAGCCCTTCTCATTCTCCCTGCCGTTGCCTTCTGCCCCTTTCTGAAACGAATAGCATAGAATACCAGCCAGCTGCTTGCTTCCTTCGTCGCCCTCCTTAGCATCATACTGTCTTCAAATCTGCCCTTACCTGCTCTTATTGATTTGTTGCCACCTACCCAACGTCCCATCGTCAGATCGCCGCCGATCCTTCCTCCTTTTTCCTCCACTACTTTGTCATCTCCTCGCCTCGGGTTTCTACCGTGCCTACAGGTCGTCTCAACATCATGTGGGGTGATTATATTGAGAGGCGGTCTGTATTGCCACCATCCCACCTCCATCATAATTCCACGCATTTCCATCTTGTCCACGCCAATCGGGGGAACCTTTCTTGTCTTTCTTGTGCTAAAGTGTTGTATATTTTTCCCTCCTTTTCCTCTCCTTTTCACCAAAGGGAATGCTATAATGTTCTCTCTCCAATTTTTTTTGTTCTTTTTTCCTTGCATGCATATTATTTTACTATTTTTATCATTTTCTTGTCTCTTCCTCTTCCCCACTTGCTGAAGTGGAATTTATTTCATTTTCCTTTATTTATTTTCATTTTTGCCTCATGTCCTTTCTGACCTATAATAATTACTTTTCCATTTGTTTCCTTTTTACTCTTTCCAATGTCAATTTCCATAGCCAATAAATAATTAACCACGAGTGGATCCCAATGTAATGTTTCCCCCTTATTCAACTTGGAATATGTGCCCCGTGACCTTGGTTTGACTTTTACTTTTATAATGTCCATACATTAGTTATTTACATGGAAATTTAACCTGAGGTTATCGCATCATCCAACCATGCAACCATTAGTTTTTCACTTTCAAGCATGATCACAACCACTTGACCTGTACATCTCAACATTTTTCTCTTTAACTAGGATTCTTGACTCTACTCTTTAGAATTGATCTTCTAAATGTCATTTCTTTTTATTTGATCAAAAAAGGAATTTCCCATATGGCACTTAAACTTGCTCAACTCTTATTTTTCATTGTTCAACTACCACATCTTAGGCTTATTATATGTTCAAAGAGAAGGCTTTCCCACTTGGAAACTTGAACTTAGCATTATAGATTTACTTTTGCTACATAGGGATGGATTTTCAACACACTTGGAACCAAATAGGCCTTTACAAACTTGAATATATGCTTCTTGCATCCTATCAACCTTTGCACTAAACACTCATCTTTTATAATCCACAGGCCTACCACAAGAATCGCCCATGATATCGATGTTCTTATTGCACCTCTGTCCACAATAGGGCTTAGCCATATCATCACCTTAACATCAAAAATAATTCAACTAAAAGGTCCCTTAACATTGCCTTATCCAACCACACTCACCCTCCAAATATCATTGGAAATAGGTCTACAACAAATGTCATCCACCTCAAAAATCAAAACAGAACTTAGTCTATAATAACATTACAACTTTGGTCATAAACTAGACTTGAACATAGCATTCAAAACACCAAAATATAGCCTTCAATATAGACCTGAAATCAATCTTCAATGCACCATAACTTGGTCATAAAACCAAACCTAAAAAGCTCCAGGAATCAACCTTCAAATTAGTCTTGAACTTGCCCTCAAACAACAAAATTTGGCCACTTGAGCAAACTTGAAGCTCAACCTCAACAGGACTAGAGTTATGTCTACAAAATGGTTAAAAATTACCTTCAAAATGGATTAAAATTAGCCTCTAGAACAAGTTTTCAGCTCACATTTTATCCAATACCAAAAACCTTCCCAAAGAGTGCAAAAACCCTTTCAAAAATGTGCCAAAAAACCCTTCCCACAAAAACCCTCTACAATCCATCTTCACCTCACTTTGTTCATGAGGTATGAAACTTATAACTACCTCTTCACCTTATTATAAAGGTCTAAATTTACTTGAGTGAGTGATTCCTAGGTTCCTCCACATAACACCTATATATGTTGCATTTCACCCGCAAAAGTAGGGATGACTTGCCCACTAGCTAGGTCGAATTCATAAACTATATAATTAATATTCAAAAAATAATTTATCCTCAAACGTGAGGAGTTAGAGGGAGTGCCATATACTTTTGGAGAGGTATTATAATAATATTTCCAACCATATATGTCTTAGGGTCCCATTTGAGCTAGGTAATTGGATTAAACATGCCTTTAAAGATAGAGTATTCAAATGGGGCCTACTTGTACTTTGGTTCGGTCATCTTGACATAATATTTCCTATATCCTCATTCCTATGCAATTAGATGCAATGCAATATACCATTGGAAAGGTTTGGAATATGTTAATTGACCATTTATCTCTCTATTTAATACGAAAAACCTTTGATATCAATTACAACCATTTTAAACACAATTTATATTGTAATCAATTATGATTAAATTGATGACTATGTTGGCATGGAAGTTTGATTAGCATGCTATGTTTTATGCCATGAGGAAGCCATACAATGGATATGCAAGTATTATTAATATTGTTATTATGCATTCTTGAAAGTATAATTAATATTATTATTATACATTCAATAGAATATTCAATGTTGATTGAGATAAGAGCATGTAAAAGAGGATCCATGATTCCATGGGTGAGAACTAGTGAGAGGGTTGGGGGGTCACATTTCCAAAGCCTTTTCATGAAATCAAATTAAAATCATCCCTCTTCCATCTTGCCCAAAAAATAATTGAACGGGGAATATATGGTAGTTGGAACAACCACCTACATAATTGTGGAAGTTAGGTGGAAGCTCGTAGGTCCCTTCATATTTGAATGAAAGGAATGGGTAGAGTAACCTTAGATTATGAAGTTATCCCATGGATTTTTCTAGAAATTGAAGTTAGTTGTGGGTGTAAAAAAACATTGGGAATTGAGTGTGGAGGATTCTTTAAGGTAGAGGAGAATCTTTGAGTAGAGAATGAGAGATTGAAGAAGCAGAGAGTTATACTGAGATGCATGAATGTAGAGAAGAGAGATGCATGAGCGGATGAAATAAAAACAAGAAATGCATGCTAAGTGTTAGTGTGAGTGCTTTCACACTGCCATCAGTGATCAAAATTATCTTTTGCATTTCATATTAGATGTCCCATTCTGATGAGTTACACTCCATTAGGTCATGGATCAACTGATGGTAGGGTTTCATTTCACTTGTCCCTCATGCTATATACCTGCTGGCCTATTTCACATATTTTTTCAGTCATTCATAGTCATTCCCATTCACATCATTTATAAAAATTAGTCTTAGACTTTAGTTTCACTAGGTCTTAGGGTTTTTCACCATGGTCATTCAAAAGAGTAATAAATGTCAGCAGACACATGAGGGGGTAAATAAAGTTCAACAAATCATAAATTTCCTTTTTGTAAGCTAAATAAAGCTCTTTAACCTCAAAACTTGTTTTGAGGTAAAACATAGCATTTGTATTTTATTGTTTTATTTACATGTAATTTGATGTAATTTTATGGTTCCTATATGTAATAAATACTTATCAGCCACTCCTGGTCACCTTGCCAACTCCTGCCACTGCAAAATCAAAACATCAAAGCATCAGTTCATCAAATTTTCAGGGAAAAGGGTCAAACTTCAAGCATAAAAATAGAGCATTTGAAAAAGTCATGTAAACTTTATAAAAGTGGGTTTTGAAAAGACAAAAATTAAAGTGAGAAGGTATATAAGGTTATTACATTATTATGTGTCATTTCACTTCGAAAATTTGAAGTGTGGAGAAAAAAAACGCAATTTGGAGCAGTCATTGGGCAAAAGAGAGAAAATCTAGCATTTTGTGAGAAATTTGGTGGCACTATGCATCAGAGGAGTTTTGCCAGTGTAATTTTACACTGGCTCTACGCATATAATTAGTGATGCGCACCTGCTAGGTGGCGTTGTGCACCTATCTTCAAAGCTTCAAAATGGTTCAAATCAACCTAATTCACTTCAAATCTCTCAATGGCCCTCTGATCAAGTAAGTTAAGCTCCCTTCCTAGCTAAACAAGGGTTTCTCATTAATTATGATGATTTTTATCTCTCAAGAAGCTAAACCCTAGCTATCCTCTACACTCTCTCATACATTTTCAAAGGGTATTTGTTTTCCATTGTGATTTGCAAAAGGTTTTTGTTTTCTGCTATTTTGATTCCCTAATCCATTTTCTCTAAACCCTAATCCTTCATATATGAACTCCTCTACACACTATTGTCACAAACCCAAGACCCCACATACTTTCCTACAAACCCTACTCCCTCCCTTGACCTCATAACTCATATCATAGTCTAGTCACCTCATCACTATTTTTCCTTTTTACAAATCTCTTCATACTCATCTTTTCCCCCATATATTAATCCACCATTCATCACATCATCCCAAAAAGACAAGCATGGAGAGGGACAGTGAGCCTGATTTTGAGGAGGACACCCTAAGTGATAACTTTAGGGAAAGTATTTTGCAGTAGAGAAAACCTCACAAAGGTGGTAAGATTATCAGGGAAGAGCCCATCAGTATGAGTGAACTACTTACTTGCCCATTAGCCACCACATGCTTTAGACATCAGTCATGTTTTGATTTTTGTGAGATGGTATAGAGAGTTAATTTCCATCATGAGTTAGCAAGACTATTTGTGACAAACTTGGACAATAATGTGGTGCATCTTTCTGGGGTTACATTTACTCTATCATCCACCATCATTGCAGAGGCCAAAGGAATTCCATATGTAGGGGAGAAATGGAACAAGAGACAACATATTAACAGGGAGTATTATGAGCCTTACATCAAGGCTAAATACCATGGCAGAATTAGTAGAGTGTTTCCTTTCAGATTTTTAGAGGACCGGTATGCTAAACTCATGAAGCTCATCATTAAGTATTTTACTTGTGAGGGTAGGTTCTCCAGACTATATGCCTACCATATCAGATTGTTGATGCATTTCACTAGGGTGAAAATGATGAGTATTCCTTATTTTATATGCAATAATATAGAGAAAATGACAGTTATTTCAAAGAGGAAACCATATCCACAGTAGCTCAACAGTATTTATCATTTCTCTGTTATTAAAATCATTGTTTTAGATAAGCTCAATCAGTTGGGAATGCCATGGAAAACCTTCATTTCTCATGAGGTGTTCAAAGGCCCTCAAATATTTTTGTCAGTGCATCAGGAGGAAGGTGGACCTTCACGACATTAAAAGGTTCAATAAACTGAAACTTTGGGGGTACCTGTGTTTTTGACTTATGAGAGAGGCACTAGGATGCTCTTTGTAGATGCCAAGCGAGTACTATCTCCACAAGGATTGGAAGGGGTCTCGCCTTCATTTACAGACCATAGGAAAATGCTATCTCCATGAGGAGTGGAAGGGGCTTTGCCTTCTTCTTCAGCAAAACAGGTACATATTGGGCAGCACAACAAGGACAAAGGTAAAGCCAAAGGAAAATTGCAAGAGGTGGATCCTAATGATGAGCAAGAAAGGGACTTTGACCTAGTTGTTCATGAGGAAGTACAGGGACTTAATGTCATTGATTTGGAGACTCAAAGTGCTAAGGATACCATCAAGAAACAAGAGGTTGACATTCAAGCCTTTTCAATCAATTTGGAAAGAGAAAAGTGGATCATTAATTATCTTGAGCAGGAAAACAAGCAATTAAGTGACAAGCAGGTTATCATGGAGTTGCAAATGCTTAGAGAAGAGAGGCAAAAGGCAAAGAAGGCAAAGGTCAAGATGACCTCCATTGAGCAAGAAATTGAAAATGACTGAGAAACTTGGTTAGAAAGGGTGAACATCCACCTTTAGAAGTTGGTATAGAAGGCCAATAAAGAAAATAAAATGCTTCGCCACATGGCCTATCACTATATGACCCAGAACAAGATATGTAATATAAGGATTAAGTAACTTAAGGCAAGATTAAGGAGGGCCTTAAAAAGAAAAAAGAGGGAGGATAAGCTTAATATCTTGGCTGATGTTACACTATCCCAACAACGTAACCCATGAAGTAGCTTTGAGCCAAAACTGGGCAAATTTTGAAACAATTTTGTCAATTTCAAATTTTTGAATTATGCAACACAGGAAATTCTCGTGGATGCGCAGCACCACCGGCGCCGCGCATTGGATTGGCACACCCATTTGCAAAATGGCTTGTATTTCTGGATTCAACATCAAAAGTACATCAATCCCTTAAAGTTACATCTCATTTGGAGCAAAACTAGGTCTCCTAAAAGGCAAAAAACACTCAAAAATTGCCCTCTCTGCCACTTTTTGCACCCACACGTAGCAGTCTCGGGAGAATTCATTTTTGAAGGGGCAAATGACCTCCAAATAATAAAATTCAAGATGTTTAAGAAACTAGACAGATAGAGATTTCCAACAAGCTATTTTGGGCCTGATTTGGTGGAGTGGAAGGCATTCAAAAGCATGCTTAAAGAGGCGTTTCACATTGGGCTGATGGTGTTGCGCATAGGGCAGATTTTGCCAGTTTTGCTCAGAACTTCGAATTTATCCTAGTTTGACTACCAGTTGACTTTTTATTTCTTCCTTGGTAAATTTATGATTGTAAATGATGTAATGCAACGTAAATATGAATGTAAAATGACTTGAGGGGGTAGATACATCAGTTTGAGGTGGTTTGAGGTTGAATGAATCAGTTTCCATGGATATAGAGGAAAGCTGTTCCACTACCTATATTCCTATTCTTAGTTTAGATATGGTTGAAACTACCCTTGTTCTCATGGATTCGACCCCTGATGGCTAGCATAAGTGGTTTGATGCCTATATTATGTACTTTCTTAGTCATTTGTAAAGGTTGGACTCTTGTGGATGCTTTAAGCTTCATTGTACATCACTTCTGCAGTTTGGCAAGGAAATAAACCAGGGTTTTGCAGCTATTTTTTTGGGATTCTTGTGGTAAAGTGTCTTGGCATTGTTTCTTCCTTTGTTATTTAGTTTCTCTTATGTGTTATATGTACTAGCATCTATTTCTTTCTTCTTAACTAAATGAATCAATATAGATAGGTGGAATCCATTGATATCAGTGCTTTGCCTTAGGAACAAATTTAGTTTTAAATGTTTTCAACTGTTTGAAGAGGATTCATGAACTTTGTATGCCATCCTCAACCCCTCACCAGTATTAGACTTACCATCACACTCAATTCCAAGTGCCAAAACACCTACCTACCTCGCCCCAAAGAACATCCTGCAATTCTGATTTGATTTCCTGGACCTAAGCTACCTGCTCCATTTGATCCAGCGACCAAACCTTCAAAATCAAACAAAAAACCCTAGAGCTACTACACCTAGCTTAAAATCTATTCTTATTTCAGTCATCTCAACTGAGATTGATAATGAGAGAGCCCTCTCCCTACCTGGTAGGGCTAGCTACCAGGTTAAGCGTGGTTTGTGGTTATCCTAAGATTGCCTCCCTTCAGCTTGAGGTCGATTTAGGCTTTAACACTAAGGAACTCACATAAAGAGCGAAAGATATGTTGATTCAAATTCAAGTATATTAAACTCAAGAGTTAGCTTGGTTTGAACATGAGCCTTTGAGATTCATAAATGAGCTAAGAGGGTCACAATTTGGTGCTTTTTCAGCAAGCATGACAGGCATGAACAAAGGAATTCACTAAGGATTCGCACAATAGAGAAGGCTTTCATCATGTGCTTATAATCCAGTTGAAAAGGCACCTAAAGGTCATAGAGAGACCATAGGCTCAAGGGGAGAGAGGGTTGCCCTATTTGTTGGCATTATGACACAGATTTGGCACTAGGACACAGGTGTTGTCCTTAATGGCAACTCACTCAGATGACTGATCACAGTTCAGACTCACAAATTGAAGAAAGAGAGGTATACAGAGGTTCCCCATTGACCAAGTTGCGTGTACACACAGATTAGCAGACCAAAAGGAGCGTATAGCATACACACGCACTTTCACAGAAGGAAAGGCGCGTACATGTTGAAAAACTAAGTTTTGGTCCGTGGTATTTGGTCCATGGTATTTTGATCCATGGTATTGGTCCAAGGTATCTAGTCCGAAGTGTTGACCCCAGGTATTTGGTCCAAGGTATTGGTCCTAAATGGTTTTGGTCCATGGTATTGAGTAAGGCCTAAGATTATAAAAGGAGGAGAAGATCATTAGGAAAACTCACTCAAGTATTGAATATCTGATGAAGAGCAAGATCTATAATACAAGTTATTGGGTTATGGTGCATAGCTATATTTGAATCAAGGATGAACCTTAGCACTTGATGAAGGATAAGATCTAATGATGGGTCAAGATCTTAAGGCTTGAAGTGAAGTATCTTTGTGTGGTTTTGATCTTTTATCTGAATAACGGGCGCATGTTGTAGTCTGTAAATATGATGATCTGGGTATAACTTAAGTCTGGAATTGTTGTAAAGTTTAAATCATCATTTACAGATCTGTACGCAGGTTCACTTTAGAAAAGGCACGTATACACGTTGATTCTGCATATCAAAATAGCGTATACATCTTAAATTTGATTTGCAGATCTATATGCAGGTTCGCCTTGAGAAAAGTGCGTATGCACGCAGATTCGACACATGGAAGTAGCGTATACCTCATAAAATATGTTTTAGCTGCTTCTATTTGTTTTTTTGAGTTCCGGTTACTGTGATCTAGTTACAGTATTCTGGTTACAACATTCTGACAAGTGATTGATTGATTCAGTTGTGGTTGGTGCAAAGGAGATTGGTAGTTGCTCTCTCCTATTTTCCCTCTCTTTTCCTCAATGAGAATGTTAGAATCTTCTCTCTCCAATTTCTTTTCTTTTTTCTTTTCCTTTTTCTTAAATGCATATACTTGTTCTATTTTTCTCCTTTTCTTGTCTCTTCCTCTCCCCTCTTTGCCGAAGTGGAATTTCTTTCATTTTTCCTTTATTTATTTTGCAGTTTCCCACATGTCCTTGCTAGTATGTAATAAATAATTTGTCATTTATTGTCCTTTTTTCCTCTTTCCAATGCCAATTTCCATAGCCAATAAATAAATAATTGACCATAAGTGGATTCCAATGTAATGTTTTTCCCCTCATTTAGCTTAGAATACATGTCCCATAACCTTGGTTTGATTTTTTCTTTTACAATGTCGATTTATTTACATGAAATTTTAACCTGGGGCTTTTACAAACCCCTCCCCATTAGGGGAACACCATCCTCGATGCTCTATGACATGTATGATAAGACAAAATTCCTGAAAACTTGACAAAAATATTGCTTATGGAGATTTATAAACACAACTCAATACAATATTTACAATATTCTATGCATTTTCCTTAACCAACAAACAAAACATATGATAAAAATCAAGTTATAATTAAGCCATAATTCAATGGTCCTCATTGTAGTCCCTGGATGCTTTAGATGTATTCCATCTCACTTCGATTTGTCCTTTTTACTTGGAGTGTTTACTACCTCCAATGTCCAATGCTACAATCATTGTGCTCCTTTTTCTCTCAATGAACATTTACTGGCTCATTGTTTCGGAGCACACTCCCCATGTGCTTATGATTCCAACCAGTAATGCTAATGACCAAAACAAATTTATTTCCTGACCTTCACTTCTTTATTTCCCAGTCCATCGGGCAATCCAGACACCTCCTTTCGCGTAGTCACTCACCTTCCTAGTTCAGGCATCCCCTTCTTTTTTTATCAGTTGCTCGAGTGATCCATTCCTTGGAAAGGTTTCCCAGTATCAGTAGGTCCCAAAACCAAGGCATACCCCTGCCTCAAAACCATCATACCAGTCATAACATGCTTTTGGAAATTAATGGACATTATTGGGTACCAATGTCCCACAATGGCCCTTCTCTTGAAGACCTTTACCAACATATTGATGCATGCTCCAATTCCTTTTGTTGTTTCTACTAACAATGTTGTAGACAGTTCCAACCACCCAAACCGAGAAATTTCCATGCTTTCCTAAATTAAGCACATAATTTCCATTAGACTCACCAAAATGAGTCGTAATAAATTCAAATCATTGATATGGAATTATGCAATAACGCAAAAAGATATAGATATAAACATAAACATATAGATGTAGCAGAAACAAAACCTCATTTCATTAATATTAAATAACTGAAATATGCTTACATATTGAATGAAAATAGACTAGCTCGAGTGATGGTAGCTTATCTCTTAGAAGAGATGTGGAAGCTACATGCCTCTGAACTGTGTTACAATGAGGCTAAAGGGCATTTTTATTAGTGAACAACAAGGGAAAACCCTAAAAACCAAAACCCTAACCCCAGGAGATGAAATGCCAAGAGTTTGTGGGTCTCGTTGGGGTTAGTTGGGCAACCAACTTCTCGAGGTTGTAACTTGTTCATATGATCTCCGTTTGGCGTGTACGATACCTCATTGGAAATATCTCTACAAGTAATACAAGATTGTCCATAAGACCTTGCCTATGCCACCGAGCTTGTTTTAGACCTCACAAAAACGTCGTTTAGGGGGTAAAAAAAACTCTGGATGTTCAGGACCTGAAAAAATACTAAAAATATTATATGCTGCTATAATTAAGGAAACAGACGAAACCGGCTGGAGGTCTAGGTTGAATAGGTGGGTGACAACCAATATCCACCTAGATTAGTCCTCCCCAATTATGAAACAATGGTCTCCATTGTGTGCAGAGCCTCCATGAGGTGAGGGAATTTCTATTGAACTTGGTGCCTACTGAACCACTTTCCCTGGTGAAGGAGTTGGCCTGCTGATGAGCCCCAATATTGCATCAAGAATGTTGCAACTCCCAAGGTGACCAAATTTAATTATCAACCCATGGTTCCTACAAAATTAAGAGATATCGACAGTATATGTGCAACATACAATGTTTCCATCTTTTGTTTATTTGATTTAATGGAGTGAATGTCTAACCTAATTGCAAAATGGAATTGTTACTCTATTTGCAAGAAATGGAAATGCTACTTGCTCAACTTGTACTAATCAAGTAATGAAAGGACAAAGGCTAATATATTTGTAGAAAGAAGGCTATTTTATCTTGCACAATTCATCAAACTACCAATCAGAATGGCATGTACCATCTACCTAGTTCACACTTGTTTGTAAATCAGTAACCTACTTGCATCATACTTGTGATAAAGAAACTAAGTCTACTTTCTTTTTGCAGTGAATAAAAGGAATGGTTGGAGTGGCTTAGGAGCTTCCCCTGATCATAATTTCATAGCTTGGGGTCACTATTCATCTATATTAAGTCATAGTTGCAATGGGGATAAAAACTGATGAAGGAAAGTGGTGTTACAGGTTTTCTATAGGAAGGGACATATTTTCTATAGGAGGAGATAATTAACCGAATGAACAAGTAAATCAAATTAAAATGGGATGGGACAAGTTTTTTTTATTAATTAGGATGTGTTAAGTCTCCATTCCAAGTGGAATCACTCCGAAATACCTCTGTTAACATGTGCTAAAAATAACAGAAAATTACTAGTCTAAAATCTGGAAATTCGAGAACTAGTGAGTTATTTAACCTATAAAATGCCTAACCTAATAAAGTGGAAATGAAAATGGGTAAATTTTGTTATAGAAATGAAATTTTTTATGATCTAATGAAAGTGGAATCAACTCAAATGAAGCTCATTAACATGTTATAAAAATAGTAGAAAATTAAAACTATTTGCTACAAGGGAGTTCCTGAAATTATATGTTTGTGAATAAGTAAACTAATCCAAGTAGCTCAATGATGGCTATGACCTTCCAAAGTTTTTCCAAAGATGACATCATTCTTGTGACTGTAAATACCTATAGAAAAACACACTTCAACCATTTAACCCAATCCTACAGCAAAAAAATCATCAATACTAAATGCAGAAATATGAAAAACAAGAACAAGAGATGCATGTGAATACGAAGTGAAAAGAAGAAAATTAAATTATACAAAAGGGCTTTGAGGCTCCTAGGATTTCCAAGCCCAATGATACTCAAAGTCCTGTGAAGGAGACCAATTTTTTTAAGCTAAAAATTTCATCAATACTCATTATTTGAAGAAATCTAAGTACACCCCTGCTAGAAATGAAAGTGGTGCTACACAAATACAAGTTTTCTCCATAATAAGACTAAAGAATACATTCCCTAGAGGAAAATTTGAATTGGTAATTATACAAAATCATGAGGAATCATTCTCCTTGAAAGGAAGAAGTTTTTCCCTCCAAAATCCCTGAAATAGTGGATCTGGTTCCCAACACTAGAATTCTGAATTAAATGACAGGGAACACATTCCTATATTTTATCAATAATTGGAGCTCTAGAATTTGTGCAATAATTTCATAATATCTTGTTGATTTATTATCCAATATTTATCCTACTGTAGTAGGGAGTAAGTCCTTAGATTATCTCCTCCTCCAAATCTTCATAATCTGCCCAATATTCTCACAATATTATTCAAAAAGAAACAATATTAGGCACAAATATGCAATTATCCATAAACCTTCTTAATGAACATATTAAATTAAAAAATATGTCATCTAATGCAAAATAAAGGTTTAATGTACTGAAGGATGTTCATATGGGCCTTAATTTATGTCTAATGTAGAGGCCCATCATACCCCGCTGTGGAAAGTGTTGCTCACCCTTTGAGTAACTTAGTAACCTAATTGTGCATCATTTACGGTCCTGGTGGCCTTCTTGACCTGTCTTTAGCTATCCAACACTTTCCTATAGCAACTTTCCGCTTTCCTATAACAACTTTCTTCTTCCCTATAACATCTTTTTTCCTTCCAGTCGTAGGTCATATTCTCCTTTTAGTTGTTTGGTCATGGATCCCCTAGTGCTTGGATTATTTTGAGAGGATTAGGGCACCTTTCGTTTGGATTGGATGGAGGTTATCTCTTCAGTTTTCTTCTTATTCTCCTTTTATCCTTTGTTCTAATTTTTCGGGCACTTTTTCTTATGTTTCAACATTTTCTTTTTCTTTGTTGTCCTCTTCATCTTCCGTAAATCCATCCTTGACTATCTCTTCAAGTCTAGAAAAACTTATCTATCCATGTCAATGAAATTTTCCCATGTGTTCTCAAAGGTTTATGCAAGGGAACCCTACTGCCAATTATCAATTTTAGAGCACTTAGGATTTCAACTTATGGTAAGAGGAGGAGTGCTTCTTGTTGATGAGTGAGGTGAAAAATGGTGTGCCAATTTAAAAACAAGTTTATTCTCCCATCATAATTCTCATCCTCACAAGAAAACTCCACTCTTCAAAAAAAAAGATATGGTTCTCCTACAGGATGTTTAGTGGAGGAAGTTTGCAAAAATTCACATATTTTTTGTTTGTAAGAGGTGATAGATCAAGTACTTACCCCTTCCTTGAAGACTCATTTAAAGTTATAGGATTTTGTGGCCAATAATGCTCAATATAGGGCCCATTTTTTCCTCTTGGGACAATTTTGTAGTAGACAGACTGTCTCATCTAGCACCTACTCTGTCTCTTGTAGTAGCCCTATTTCTCCTATAGCAGCCTTGTTTTCTACTATAGCATAGAAGTTTGTACTTTGATATTCTTAGTTGGGGCTAATCTAGTGTTTGGCCTTCTCATGGATGTCAAAAGTTACTTCCCCTTTGGCTGAAACCTCCCCCTATTTCTCCTAATGCTCCTTCTCGGGGTTACTTGGGTGTATTTTTAATTTTTTTCCTTAGAGCAGTCTCAGTGGTAGAAAGAGTATTAACTTCCTTTTTATCAATGAAGAACAATGTAAACTTTGAAACGGGAACTATAAACTCAAAACGGAAACTCTAGCCAAAAAACCCCAAAAAAACATCAAAAACAGTGCTAAAAACGAAAAGTGTGTATACTGGAACGATGGTTTTTTTTTTAGTGTCAATTTTGAACATGTTTTAAAAATGGCAGTGAAAACAAATTTTCATGCAAAAAAACCCTGAAAACAAAAAGTGTTGATATTGGAACGATGGTTTTTTTTTAAGGGTGAATTTTCAACATTTTAAAAAAATGTTAGTAAAACCGAATTTTTATGTGCAAAAAAATAGTTGTTTATGAGGAAAAAAACACACTAATGTTTTTGGTAAAATAAAATTTTTCTTTCCAAAGTATAAATCCAAAATGTTTTTATAATGACCAAAAATAATGGGATCTGAAATACATTAAAATTCTATTACCCTGGAATCACCCTGCCACCCCCGCGGGCCGTTGGGCTGTCCGGGTGGGGTGGAGGGTTGTTCGTAATCACCCTGCCACCCCCGCGGGCCGTTGGGCTGTCCGGGTGGGGTGGAGGGTTGTTCGTAATCACCCCGCCACCCCTGCGGGTTGTTGGGTTGCTGGGGTGGGGCGGAGGGCTACGGACAGCTTCTGCCACACCTCGGCGGTCGAACGGCCCGCGCGAGTGGGGCGGAGGGCTGTGGACAGCCTCCGCCCCACCCTAGCGGCCCAATGGCCCATAAGGGTGGTAGGGTGATTCCACGAATCACCCCGCCACACCCAGCCTCCACCCCACCTGGGTGGCCCAACAGCCAGCACGGGTGGTGGGGTGATTACGGGAATCACCCCACCCTCTTCCCAACCCCGACGGCCCAACGGCCCGCAGGGGTGGCGGGGTGATTCTGGGAAACACCCTGCCACCCCCGTGGGTCGTTGGCCTGCTAGGGTAGGGCGAAGGGCTGCAGAAAGCCTTTGCCCCACTTCGATGGACCAATGGCCTGCAGGGGTGGTGGGGTGATTCCAAGAATCAGCCTGCTACCCCCATAGGCCATTGGGCCAACGGGGTGGGGTGGAGGGTTGCGAATAGCCTCCGCCCGACCTGGGTGGCCTAACAGCCCGCAGGGGTGGAGGGGCGATTCCGGGAATAACCCTGCCACCCCTGTGGGCCTTTGGGTCGTCGGGGTGGAGCGGAGGGCTGCGGACAGCCTCTACCCCACCCTGGTGGCCCAACGACCTTCTGGGGTGGCGGGGTGATTCCGGGAATCACCCTGCCACCCTCGCGAACCGTTGGGCCGATGGGGTGGGGCGGAGGGCCCAACAGCTGGCGGGGCTGGCGGGGTGATTCCGAGAATCATCCCACCCTCCACCCCACCTCAGCGATCCAACGACCCTCGGGGGTGGCGGGGTGATTCTGGGAATCACCCTGCCCTCCACCCCACCCTGGCGGCCCAACGGCCCGTGTTTTTTTACATTTACTTGCAACATATGATTTACAATGGTGGCCATAACAAGCTACTACCCCTAAAAAAACCAGCTTAATAAAGCAAACCACTGTGAATGGGGTGGATTTATCTGTTGAACATGTTCAGCTTTCAGCTACTCTAGCGATGTTTCCAGAGTGTGGAGTATCGGACACGAAGTTTGTTGGTTTCCCTCTTGGTTGTAATGACTACAATGGTTCTTTCTCCTCCAGACTTTCAGGGCTGCCTTGGGGCGCTTTCCCTTAGTGTTCCTTCGATAAGTGTTCATGGAGCCTTCGCTATCGTTGGACTATGAGGAAGGAATTTCATCGTTTGTCGTTGGTTGGTTATTGGCTATATTGGAGCTTTCCCCCAGCTCCTTTCTGGTGTATTCGATTCCTGCATGGTGCAAAAATTCCTTGACTTTGATGGGGTTTATGATGCCTTGGCCTTTGATGGCAAGGCCCTTTCCTTGATATCCCCTTTCTTTCATTAATTTGGATCCAATCCCTGTATTATGTTTTTCAAAAGCAGCAAATTCAACATTGTGAAAATCATATGAAATCGGAGAATCGCTTTTTACCTCCCAATGTCTATGTTGCAGCTTTTCCGAGGCCGCGTCCTTGGCTTGCAACTGGCATAGTAATATTTGTTTTCTTCCCTTGCCTCCTGTAGAAGCCTCCTTAGCTCAACATTCTCTGCTTGGATGTGGTGGTTGATCTCCTAAAGTTCTTGGAGTCTTGCTGCGAGGAGTGCCCTTTTCGTTACGTCGGTTGAAATCCTTGATTCATTGCTAGAATCAGACCCCAAATCTATGGGTCCTCCTGCCGCGATCCCAAGGGCTGCAAACTTTGGCTCATCACTAGAGTCGAACCCCAAGTCAATGGGCCTACCCCATGCAAATCTTGTAGCTATGACCTTCTCGTCTTCCTCTGACTTAGAGTCTTGGCTTTGCTACATAGTGGCGATGGCCTTTTGCTTCCCCTTTCTGTCATTCCTCTCAGGTCTCAGCTCAGGGTGCGACTTCCAGCAATTCTCTTCGTCATGCCCCTCTTTCTCACAATGTGTGCAAGAGGGCTTTTCTCCCCTTCTCTTGGTTGCAACAATTCTCTTTGGGTGGTCATCTTGTCCATGTGTTCCCCTGTTTTCCAGTTGAATGGCCTTTACACTAGCTGAGTCAATGGTAGTAGGTTCAAACAATAATAATGAATGCCTAATGTAACTATGTAATGATCCAATATACTTAGTTACTACTTTAGGTGTATCAAGTGCAATACCAAATTAAGTGCTTGCTTTCTAAACTCCTCTGTAAAACTTTGAACATCATGAACTTTGCCTTGCCTTAAATACTGCCAATTCATTAATGCTTTCTGCTTGTAACCCAAGGGATAAAATTGTTCCTTAAACGCAGGAATGAAATCAGGCCATGAGGAAAGAAGGTTACCCACATTCTTACTACTTTGCAATATGCTCTCCCACCAGACGAGAGAGGTGTTGCTCAACTGTAGAGAGGCCAGCTGATTCTTTGCCTCATCCTCCATGATCTACTGAATCCTGCAGTAGATCTCAATCTGCCTAATCCAATTATTAAGCTTTTCTACATTACCTTCACCATTAAAAATGGGAAGATCAAATCTGACATCTAATTTAAAGAAAGGTTTCTTGTGTGCATCCCTTGAATTCCTATGATGATGGTGATGGGAGGAAGAAGAACTTTCACTCGTGGAAGGAGAAGGAGGTGGATCTCCTCCATCATCTCCGTGCACTGAACCTCGCTCTTCTGGAGTTTTTTCTCTGCACTTTCAAGTTTTTCAAGTCTTGAGAACAGCTTCTCAACACGATCTGCCATTGTGTATAAAGTCTTGTGGAAGTTTACTTCCTCTTCATAATGAGCCTCATCATCTGCCATGTTTCTCCTTCGATGTGCACGCCCCACTTTGCGATCGAAAGGCTTTAGCTTTCCTTCACCTCTTCAGAGCCTGTTTCTTGTTAGCATACAAACATGCAATTCACATCTAAAAAGACCTGCTCTGATACCACTTGATCCAGGAATCTTTTGCTTCTTTTGGTGTGTCTAGATCTTTTGGCTTTTAAATGCATATTTGTCTCATACATGTATCTCGTTGCACATATGTCTTTGTCACCCTTACCATACATCAGATATTTATATGGTGCCCTTCATCACACACAATACATTGCATTAATTTCTTTAGTTCTTTATACTCTTGAGTTAGAACTACTTAGTTCTGGGGGGGGTTTCTTGGTTCTGCCACCAATAATATTGTTGAGTACATGTCTGTTATAAAAATCCTTGCTGAAGCTATATATTGTGACATCCCTAATATCGTGGTCAAGTTAGACTCTCATCTTGTTGTTATGCAATTGACTAATCATTATCACATTCATAATCCAATATTGTTATGTTACTTTTTAAGGGTACAACTTTTAGAATGTCAATTCGAGTTTATTACTTATGAACACATTCCTAGAGAATCTAATGCATTAGTTGATTCATTGGAAAATTATGTATTGGATTGGCATCTATCACATTCTTTATATTTACATGCATGAGTGTAAAATTTACAAAAAAATCACAAAACACATACACCGTTAAATCGCCAAAAAATATTTGTATAAAATTCCAAAAAGTTGGGTGTTTTAATACAAAAATGGCTCCGTTAAGGCTCGCTCTGACACCCGCTAGCCATACTCTACTCTTGCTGAGCCTACGGCTCATGGTAACAGATCACTGTTCTAGCTAACCTCCTTAGAGGCACCAAAAACCATTCTGACACATCCACTGTGTGCCGCTGCATGTGGATCAATATCTCTCTCATGGGAAGAGGAGGCACACCCTTGCCCAAACCTTCGAGGTTCCTAGAAACCTAGCACAAACTTTGTGTGTCATCTTCCTCTTCAGTGGCTGTTGCACACTGTGCTTCTGCTCAAGCCACAGGTAGCTAATCACCTCGCCTGACATGGCGAGGCATACCTGCAAGATGCATTGGTGCCACATCTGTGTCAAGCAAACGCTTCATGTCAAAAATTTTCACCCACAAATTAAAAAAATTGCATAAACTTGAAAAGACAAAAAATACTTTTCAATTTGATCTATCCTCTTACTTAGTGGCCCCCACTGAGTTCCGGGTGGGAATACCAACTTCAAATTTACTATATAGTTCATGCCAACATACATATAGTCCTCAATCATCACGATCTAGATGCTAAGCCACTCAAATAAGTCATCCTCAAAGAAATGTCTAATCAGTCCCCCTCCTGTATGAGGTGCTAGGGCTACCCATTGCTCCTGTCTAGGCTCCCTGGGACCGGATATACCAAGACTCACGTGATGCCTCATCATGGGAACCCTCTCTAGTATGAATGAAATGATCAAAATTCCATACCCAAATTCTCTTTGGGCCCGAGTCTTACATGTTGTCAACTCTTCTTTCACCTAACAGAGGACTTCCTCACACCAATTGAACACTTGTGACTGCAAGAAATCCATTGCCAGTAGAAACTAGGCCTTTATAGCCACATGTTGACTCTTAGACCCTGCCAAGTGCACGGTCATACACATAATATCCATAATTGGTCTTGTTCTGATCCGCTCTATGGGAATTTTGTTGCTCACTAACTATATGCCATCACTGCATTATGTTCGGATCAACTCCACGGTGGCCCTCAGATCTTCTCTTCCTCCTATCATGTTTACTTTTGCACCTCTACACGATAAACCCGTGAGGAAATATATGTCCTCTATCTTGATAGAGAGCTCATGGTCCCCAATCCTGAAAAATCCTTGATGTTCCATTGGATAATCCAACTCAAGATATCCTCCCGATTCTTCATCAGGTCAAGTCTGGCATACTTTAGCAGCCCACATCGTCTCAGAGTTGCAAAAAATTTCAAATCATTTAGCATTTGTAGTTCCTCAAGATCATGGACTCTTTCCCTCCAAAGACTCATCTTGTAAGCCTGATCCCTTCATAACACAACCCTTAAATCAATTTATAGCTAACAGAAAACCCTGAGAAATAAAGAAAACCAAGCTAGCCTTGCGCTTGGTTGGCTAACATGGCCCTCCAGTGCCGATAAGGTGTGCTAATGCCCTTCCATTTCACAAGAAGGACATTTAACGAACCCCATGTCCTGGGCGACAATGTTAGTTGACCAAGCCACCTAGGGATTGCTCAAAAATGCAAAATTCCCATCAAAACACATAAATTAAGTATCTAAATGCAGACCAAGGGTTAAGCCACTTACTTGGAATTAACGGAACGTCGAATGGTCACCTGGATTGCTCACAATCGCCCAGGAAATTTATTCTCCTTTTTCTTTCCAGAGAACTCTCACAAACTTCAAACAGTGAAAATGAGGGTCTGTCACCCTTCTTATAGTCACTCTGGAGGTATGACTCACTTTAGCTAGTTGTTGAAATTGAGGCTATTCATTCATATCTTCTTTAAACATGCACCATATCGCTGTTTTGTCAAATTTTACTTACGCTTTGATGATCTTTTAGTGTCTTTTTGCAGAGTTGACCAAGTTTGACTCTAGATGAGCACGTTCTTTTTTGAAACTTTTTCTCACTCTTAAAATGAAAAACCCCTAAGTTACCTTCTTTGGGATCATAAAACTCATACGAAGAATATATGAGTACATTATTTTTTGGGACTTTTACTCGCTCTTGAACTGAAAAACCCCTGAGTTACCTTCTTTGGGCTCGTAAAACTCCTACGAAGAAGACCTAAGCAATCCTTTTTATCTCTTTTTCTCGCTCTTGAAAAATGAAAAAGACATATCGAGTTTTCTTCATCTGACTCGTTAAAAGTTTATGAAGATCTATTGAGTTTTTCTTCATCTGACTCATTAAAATTTCTCGAATAATATCAAGTTTACTTTGTCTCCTCGTACTCGTAAATAAATGAGATAGACGTCTATTGATCATATGTTTGTCACTTTATCCAAACTCAATGGACTATCTTACAGAAAAGGAACTGTGTTGGGTATACTATTAACCCTTTGTCGCACCCGGTCATCAACCATGACAAAGTTACCTCTTGGAGTTATCTTTACAATCTTTTCAGACTCTCTAAATATGAAAATACCACCAAGTTCACTCGTCTGGACTCGTTAACTTAATCAGATGGGGAAAAATTGGACATAACAATGGCTCAATATCTATTTTGAAGGATCTTTTGGCAGTAGTCAATCCCTTTAACATGACACCCCCTCATTAAACCTCTTTGTCAGCTTCTTGCCGAACCTTACCATCCTATAATTTTAGCCTTCATACTCTGATGTTTGCGCATCCCTATATCCTAACACTGTTTGGTGTTCATGAGTCTAAGCTGCCTGGTAACCTTGATGTCGTGCATTCTATTATTCAAGGGATTCATCTATTCTTTGATTGGTGTATTAACCATATTATCATATGCCTGAAATTTCCCTCTGTTTTCTTGACCTATTTCTCTAATCTATCTCCAAAACAATCATTCTTGTCTCGTTTTGTGTCAACTAATGTAGGACACCTTATTTCCTACCTTTGATAGATCTCTTCCTATCGACTTCAACATTCTATCTAGGAAGAAAATCTAGAAACATATAAGTACCCTGGAACTTGCAGTCCTCGTGGTAGGTTACCCTACATTTGATTGGGGGTTTTCACTAATTGGCTCCCAGTTGAACGACTCTATGAGTGTTCGACGATAGCAAACTTTTCACACTTGCTAGTTTGTATTGGACATGATGGATACCATCACCCTTATTGGTGGCCATCCTCGCATCTGTTAACAATTTTCATCATTGAATGGTAATCAAACAATTTCTCAGATGTTTGACTTCAACTCCTTTATTCAAATGTTAAGAAATATGTCATTCAGAGAGGTGATGACTAAGACCTTGGGTAGAGGCTTACATCACTCAACCTTGTTTCCTCTCCCAAGATACGTATATTGTTTTCAGAGACATCTCTTCAGATTGATCATATTATGACATAACTTCCACATTATGCCTATCAATGGACATGACAGTCATACCTCTTCTGAGAATCACTCTGATACAACTACTGAGCATGGGAATGCCTGACTCAGGACATGTTTATATATTTCTGACATATGTTGTTGTTTTCAGGTCTCTTGTAGTTCCGAAGCTCCAATCCCCCCTCTCTCTCTTATATAAATTATTTTCGCCATCATCCCTATCTCTGACCTCACACTTTAGGGAGCATATTTTATACACAAAATAACCTCCTCATCAACTCAGAAGAGAAGGAAAATTTGACCGAAAGAAAACACTAAGTTATAAGCCCATTTTCCTGGGTAACGCACCCCAGAAACAGACAAAGGGAGTTATAACGCTTCTCATGACCAAAAAAAAGGCATTAGATGCTCTATTTTTCCAAAAGGGAAATATTACTAGATATTTATGACGTTCTGGAGGTCAAAGCGTGAGTTGACTAACTGACACTCTACTTCTCACTCAAATGTCAGCTCGAAAAGCAAGAAACATCCACCTCAGTCCTAACTAAGGAAATTGCTAATCCTAACAGAGCTTCGTGGGAAGGGAAATAGAAATAAAGTGAGGCAACATCCAAGCTTTTGCCTCGTTGGAACTAATGAAGGAATTGGCAAGGAGAGAGCCTCTCCTCATCTATAAATTAGAGGCTTCACCATTGTAACAAGGATCAATTTTTTTTAGATTAATATTTTTATGCTATCGAAGAGTTGAGAGAGAGAGAGGGAAAGGAGCCAAGGAGCTAAGGGGAGATTTGATTCAACAACCATTGTTGTAATCATTCTTCTCTTATCTGCTAGTATAGATCTTCTCCCGTTTTGTCTACTTGATGATGTTGAAAAATGTTTTCCGTATATGTTGATGCAAATTCGATATTGATGGTTCTCTTAGATGCATGATAGATTTATATATTCCTATATTGTTAATGTTTTAATCAACAAGATGTATATTATGTGAAGGTTACTTTTTGTCTTGTCTATGTATAGGTTCTCCTCTAGGAGTGGGTGAAGTGGTCCTCCCTTTGCCACATTGAGATCTTCGGTGAAACTTCACTAGAGATTGAGAGGTAACTCTTCTCTTTTACTTTGTCGATTATAAGAGTAACATGAATATATGCATGTATCTTTGAACAATTTCAGGTCACCTAATTCCATCTGCCTTGGGCTTTAGGAGACCCAAGAGGGGTTTTTTTGTCTACAACCACCCGTGCATTAATCCCTACAACACCAACTAGCGCTAATGAAATTTGTAATATAAATGTACATACTACTAGTATATGACTTAGATCAGTTGCTACAAATATTTGGACCTTACATTTTGATGGTTCTAAGACTCATGACACTTCCAAAGTTGTTTGTATTGTCATTGACCCTTGGAATAAAATGTATATCTTTTCATGTTTCTTGGAGTTTGAGTGCACAAATAATATTGTTGAATATGAAGCACTCATTTTGGGATTAAAGAAATCCATAGACCTCAAGGTAGAGGTACTTAAGGTAATTGGTGATTCAGAGATCGTTACCTGTCAGGTACAAAATACCATTCATTGTGTTTCACCTAGTTTGAAAAACTACCAACAAGAGGTATGGTGACTCATTTCATTCTTCAAATCATTTAATATTAGTTATGTTCCTAGAATTCGTAATGTTGCCACATATATATTAGCCAATGCAACTGCTAGAATGTCACCATTAAAAGATGGTTTTTCTATTGAAATTATTTATAAGCCATTTGTGCCCGACAATGTAACTAATTTTCGTGTGTTTAATTATGACCAAAGATACTGCATTTCATGGCCAATGCGGATGTGTTTGAAGATGAAACTATTGAACAAGATAAGAGCAACAAGGCTTTGCAGGAAGCAATTCAATCATCTAAGGGGAATACTATGCCCAAAGGTGTGGTATCTCTTGAGAAACTTTATGACCTACAAAATTGTTTCAAAGGACCAGTGAACACAAAGACTCAGAGCTCAATGTTGTCACATGAACAAGTCAATTTGGGAACCAAAGAAGATCTGAAGTATGTGAATCTTGGTACATGTTGTTCTCCTCAAGAACAACAGGATTTTATTCATCTCTTCAAGTAATGCCGAGATGTATTTGCATGGTCATATGATGATTTAAAGAATTATGACACACACATAGTTCATCATGTCATTCCTATTAAAGAATGGGTAAATCCTTTTCAACAGAAAATAAGAAAAGTTCATTCTATGCTTGAACCCATGATCCAAAAGGAATTAAGGAAATTGCTGGAAACTTGGACCATTTTTAAGGTTTGACACTCTACATGGGTTTCCAACCTAGTTCTTGTAAGGAATAAGTATGACAAGATACTCCTATGTGTTGATTTTCACAACCTCAACTGGGCTTTAGAAAAGGAAAATTACACCATGCCATCTTTGGAGCAGATAATCCATATGGTATTTGGGTCGGAAATGTTTTCTTTACTAGATGGGTTTTCTGGATATAATCAGGTGATAATAGAAGAACCTAATCAATTAAAGCCCACGTTCAAGACAAAGTGAGGATATTTTTCTTTTAAGCACATGTCATTTGGACTTATTAATGCTGGTGCTACCACTAGTACAAATGGGGCGAAAATCCAATGTATATTCGTCAACTATTTGACTCATTGTCATCGACTATTTGACACATTGGAGCCATAATTTTCATTGATGGGATTGCATCGAATAGTTGACACTTTATTAAGAATCGAATATTTGATGGGAATAACGTCGAATATCTGATGCCCAAGATTTTCAAAAATTCCTTTAATCATATGATACTTTGTGGTCAATTTTGCGATGCTAACAAGTGTCGGATATGCAATGGGCTTAACGTCAAATATTTGCTGCCAAGATGCCAAAAATGAGTTTCAGCATTTGAAGCTTTGAATTTGGATATTTGATACCAACACCTTTGTTCTTTCAGATATTTGGCATTGGAGATTCGACATCATATTAGTCTAGTCTGACGAGATCCAACCATTTTTTCCATGAATATGGATTCAAATGTCTAATGGTTTGACATTAGAAAAGAGATGCCATAATATTTTAGTGTGACAGGTGTGTTATGAAGGTGATGCTTTTTTCCATTGGTACAAATTCAAATGTCCAATTGTTCTTCCATTGGCGTGGAGTTGGATATTCGACACTTTTGACTTAACGTTGAATATCTAACAATACCTAAACATTAAAAATAAAATAAAGAACATGCACGTTGCAAGCACATTGACACACATTTGGATTAAATTGTCATCACATCCAAACTCGATGGTGTAATTTGAATGAACGTTATATGGAGAGGAACCCTTGAGATACTATTTCTTGAAACAATCAATCAGGATATCTACAATCCTCCCTTCCATCCCCCATGTGAAAACTATCTATCAATTCGAGAGCCCACGAGGGCGATAAGGGGTTTCTACGGAAACTACGCATGGCATTAGGCGAGCGCGGATCAAGCGAGCCAACTCACTTTTCCAAATCACCATCCACCTCACCCCTTCCGTATTACTTTTGTCCATATCCCTATCATCCTCATTCTCCCACCTTATCGTTAAACAAAGTTTCACTCCATTCCATTATGCATCTGTTTATTTCCAAACAGACTTTGCTTTCACTCCCAATTCAAAATTGCAATGTCCTCCTCCTAAACACCCATGTAATGACATAACCTAATTTATTTTGTTTTTAATTATGGAATAAAGTGTTAAAATGACCAAGAAAGCTACTTTTGTTGCATCAACCACTCATATTCATTTAATGGATATGAAGAGGGACATTTTTTACCCCTTCTATTCATCTAACCACATGGAAGTCCACCAAAAATTATTTTCCAATGAAATTGAGTCTAAGGACACCTTTCGAGCAGTCAAATACGGCATCTGTGCTATGATTATTCCTCATACTTAAAATTTTCTAGAGTTTGTCAGTTATTTGACCTATTCTCTTTATCCTCAATGCAATTTTGTGATGAATTCTTCAGGCGAGAACATTTTACAAGTCACTTCTTAGTTGGTTCACCATGTCCTAAATTTCCGAGAGTTCGACAATTACACCACTTTTACTAATGATTCCCTCCTAGTCACTTATCAATCTCTTTCTGAAGAGAATAGGAATAAATTATTCAAATTCATTCTGCCTCCCAACTTTACCCTCCCTCCAACAACCATTGAATTTCCTATAACCCTATTTTCAGATGTTGCTCGACCAATTCTTTTAGTTATTATGGGTATTCTAGGGAAAGATGATATAGGGATCATCAATCAACAAGCTTTGGGGTTTTTCCATTTAATGATACAACCAAACACTATATTAGATATTACTTCCTATTGGGAATACTCCATTAACCTTGAATTTCAGAATTTGAATATCACTAGATACTTTAGATATCCATCTCTGCTAGTTTATCTTTTCCTATACACTCATCTCAGTCAGTTTATTGATTTGGGGTTGAATATTTCTGATTCTAATAAGCAGAAGCAATATGTCTTTGGTTGGACTAATATTTTTAGAAGAAAATAAAACAATGAAGGTTTTTCCTATTATATATCTTCTTTTATGTCAACTATATACAATATTATGAATAATCATTCTACTCCTAGAATTCTTCCGCAAGAAAAATCCTTGTTGTAATTGAGAAAATATACCATGGTCATTGACTAGTATATCTTTAAAGACTATTTGGAAATAAGGTTATATGGTGCATAGACCCCACCTTACAAGCTGTCTGTATTCGTACCCATGAGGATATTTTATTTGGAATTCATCAGACAAAGGCTAAATGTGGATTAGGTCCATTTTGGTCTAGCTTGTAAAGGTTTTTTTATTTATATTACCTAGAACAATTGGCCCTTTTGTTGTGAACAATAGACAAATTGCAAAATAAGTTGAAAGAATGATGAAAGAAGTAGGTCTTGGACAAGGGGAAAAGTGGAATTATGATCCTCATAAAGTAATTTCCAAAATAAGAAAATAAATAACTTGTGCACCATACGCCCATGTAGCAAAACCAAATCTGGAAAAATCGGCACATTTTGGTATAGAGGATCAACAAAATAAAATAGATGTAGAAAATCCTCTTCCCAAGGAAAAAGATTTGAAGATGAATGCTTTAGAATTTATGGATATTGATATTGAAGACTCACAATCTAGCAAGAAAGGCAAAATTCGAGGAGAGACTGAAGGAAAACCTCTTTCTTAGTTGATTGAAAATCCCACAAATGAATTATGGTTCCAAGTACAATTGGGTGATACGAAATGTTCACCTTTATCCCCAATTCCTACTGATGATGAGACTTCTTCTTCCATTAATGGTTTACAAAAGTAATTTTAGCATATTGAGGAGAGAAAATTTAAATTAAGGAGTAATGTTGCAACATAGTTGGAGACCCAGTCAATATCAAATTACCAAACTAGACTCTTATCAGCTATGGACCTTGAGAGGAATTAGTGAAAATGATCTCTTACCCACCCAAATTATCAATCTATTTAATTCGGCACAAATTTCAAGACAATGAATTTATCCTTGAATGTTAAAGATATTCCTTTTCCTAACAAGATCAATTTGCATAGACAAACAAATGAATTGTTATATAATGATCTTGGAAATACTTCTCTGGCAGCTAGTAAAACATAAACACTCTTGGAAAAAGTAATGTATCATATTAAACATGAGAAGGAAAATTCTAGATCCCTGGACACTCAAAATGAGGAGTTTTAAAAGTCAATCACCAAATTAGGAGTGAATCCTGAAGATACAGCAACAATTCAAGCTTTGCTACAAAATGCAGAGTCAAAAGTCCAATCATTGAGAAAGAAGTTGAAGATTCCCGATGTAGAGCATGTGCATACACCTGAATTGGCATAGATGGAGAGGGAAAATGAAATTTTGACAAAGGAGATTATTTATAGAAATAAAGAGCTTGCATTCCTCAAGCAACACTTTACACTTTATAGCTAACATAACTCTGTAAAGTGTTGCTTGAGGAATGCAAGCTCTTTATTTCTATAACTCTAAAATTAATGGAAGGAGTAATTTAATCTTGGAGAAATTTAATCTTGGAGAAAATCTCCTTCCACTCAACGAAGTAGCAACAGTTCTGGATTTAATCTTGGAGTAATTTAATCCACTTTATAGCTAACATAATTTAATCTCGACAGTTCTGGATTTAATCTTGGAGTAATTTAATCTTGGAGAAAATCTCCTTCCAGTTGAGGAATGCAAGCTCTTTATTTCTATAACTCTATAATGTAGTTTCGAGAATACATTATTGGAGTAATTTAATCTTGGAGAAAATCTCCTTCCACTCAACGAAGTAGCAACGAAGTCAACTTTGACTTTGTTGTTTCTCGGTTGGATCAAGAGTATTTTCACTAAGATTATCCAAATCCTAATTTATTCTCTTTTGAACAGGGCCAACCACATGAAGGTGGAAGTTCTCATGGCCCCTCATCCCCTCACACCACTCTCAATTCCCCAATACTCAATCTATCTACTAAGAAATATTTGAAAGCAAGACATTAAAATACATAAAAAAAACAAATAGAAAACGTTCATTCATTCATAGATCCACAAAATATTTCATCTCAATAAATTTTATCATAAAATGTGTTTACATAATATGAAACAAGGATGTGTATATAATTAAACATATAAAAATTATTCATTAACATATAACATTCATAATTCATTCATTAATCATAGAAACAAAATACTTCATTTCAATAAATTTTATCATAAAAAATATGTTTTCATAATACGGTATGTTATGTTTCTAATGATATAACTAGTACAATCATTTCTCTTTATTTTTCTTTATTTTTGATGGCCTGGTAGTGTACTCATGACATCGTGGAGGCTACTGCAAGAGGAGTGTATCATCAACTGTAACAAGAAATAAATGTTAAATTGATATTTTTTGTTATTATTATTACAAATATTTCATTAATAAAAAGAGAATTAGAGTTTGCTTTACCTTGTGCAATAGTAGACATTGTTGGAATGGTTGCCATGTGCTCCTCTTTTGGTACAAGATCTTCATGTATGACACTCTCTTCCATTGAAATGGGGCTCGTGGTGTCCATATGTTGTGGTGTGATCTCTGCAAAAAATTCCTATATAAGCAATAAAATGTTTTATTGATTAAATAATGTAAAAGTCAAATAAAAAAAATTCATAATTGAACTTATGACATAAAAAAATCACTTTAAAACATGATTATTACCTGATATCTATGAAGATGTTGGATGAACATGTTGATCCTATATTTAATCTCAGGACTTTTATTTTTAATTGTTAAATTGTAGCAAGAAAAGGATTTATTTGAATTGTACCTTAGTCAAATAGTGAATTTCCACATCAGCAGGATGATTTGAGTTGCAATTAATAGGAGTGACATGGCAATGTCACTTAGTTAAGTCATTTAATTCGATATTTTGGGAAAGGAGTAGAGTTGTGCATGAGTTGATTGCTAAGATCTAACAATCTAGTGGACTCATAGTTAGTGAAATTTAGTTATTTGAGCTCTAGTCATGAATAGAGTCAATATGAGTTCAATTGAGTAGTTGTAACTGTTGTTAACTCACTGGGCTCTCAATTAACTAATTAATTTACTAAAAATAACCCTAAACAATGTAAACTTTGAAACGGGAACTGATACGGTTACCCGTTTCGTAGAGATAGCAAAAAAGTGACCTGATTTTGAAAAGAGGTGATGCAGAACGCACATGTTTTTTTTAGAGCATAGTTTTTGGCACTTTAAATTTTTTATGTACATTGCGTTTTAGAATGGTAGTGATTTTTATGCTGATTTAAAAAAGTGGTAATTCTGCATCAAACCCTTTTTTTAAAAGACCTATTTTTTGACTTTAAATTTTCTAATGTATGAAATGTAAATAATTATTTTGTAAATTTAATAATTTTTTAAGTGGTCGTTTCCTTCATATTTTCTTGTTTTTATTTTAATTTTAATTTTTTTGTAGTGAGGTTTTTATTGTTTTGCATTTTTAAATTAGAAGGTCAATATTTTGAATTTTAGATATTCTACATATTTATACATCCTTATTTAATTTTTCAATCCACATGAAATAATTGTTTTTAAAAAACAATATTTTTTAACAATAGACATAAAAATAACCATTTTAAACATAAATATAACTAAAAAACTACACATTTTAATAATTTTTTGCTAGAATTGACATGTCAAAATCACAATTTTTATATGAAAATTTTAATTAAAAATGGTTAAATAATAAATTTTTTTATAAATTTCATGTCAAAAAAATAATAATAATAACTTTTTTTTTTTTTTTATAATGATTAAGTTAAAAATTAATGTGAAAAACACATATTACAAATATTGAACGCATAACAATATCAGTTCCCGTAATCGGAATCGAATAACCACCGCCCGACTGCCCATGGGGGTGGCTATCCAATTCTCGGAATCGGATAGCCACCGCCTGACCACCCCCACGGGCGGCCGAGCGGTGGCCATCTAATTCTGAGAATCAGATAGCCACCGCCCGGCCACCCCCACGGGTGGCTGGGCAGTGGCTATCCGATTCCGAGAATCGGATAGCCACTCCTATGGGCAACCGAGCAATGGCTATTCCATTCTGAGAATTGGATAGCCACCCCACGGGCATCCGAGCGATGGCTATTCGATTCCGAGAATCGGATAGCCACCCCCACGGGTGGTCAGGCAATGGCTATTCGATTCCGAGAATCAGATAACCACCCCCACCAGCGGTCAGGCGATGGCTATCCGATTCTCGGAATCGGATAACTACACCCTCACTGCCCTCGAGGTGGATATCCGATTCTCAGAATCGGATAACCACCGCTCGGCCGCCCCCACGGGCAGCCGAGCGATGGCTATCTGATTCTGAGAATCAGATAACCACCACCCAGCCACCCCCACAGGCGGCTGAGTGGTGGCTATCTGATTCCGAGAATTGGATAGCCACTGCCCAACCGCTCGTGGGGGTGGCCGACGCAGTGGCCGATAAAATTGTTTTTTTTAAATAAAAAATAAATTTTGTTAAATATGTTTATTATATATATATATATATATAGATAATATATTTTTTTAATTTTATATATATTTGTAAAATATATATATTTTAAATGTTATTTTAAAAAATATCAAAAATATATTTAGCTTTTTTTAATTTTTAATGTTTTTTTTGTTTTTATTTTTTTTTAAATCCAAATTTTAAATCATTGTCAAATCCGAATTTTATATTTTATATTTTTTAATGTAAACTTCGAAATGTTGTTGTTTTTTTTTAATCATATATATATATATATATATATATATATATATATATGTTATATTGTTATTTTTTAATTTGAAAATATGTACTTTTTTTTAATTTTAATTGTTTCTCGGGTTTTTATTTTATTTTTAATTTCAACATATTTTTGTTTTTTAGGGTTTTTTTAAAATGTTTTAATTTTAATTTTTGTAGTTTTTTAATTTTTTTTTTTTATTTTTCTATTTTTTTAATCTAGTTTGTTTTTAATTTAATTTAATTTTTTTAGTTTTTCTTAATATTTTTTAAAATTTCCTATTTTTATTTAATTTTATAGGTTTTTTTTTAATTTAATTTTTTTTTTTTAATGGTTTACTACATTAAAAAAAATTGTTTTTTTTTTTTTGAAAATATGTTTTTCTTATTATTTATTTCTTTAAATTTTTTTAATTTTCTAATTCTTATATTTTATAGGTTAATTTTGTTTTTTTTTTTTTTTTTTTACATTTTTATGATTTTTTTTTAATATATATATTTTTATTTACGTTTTGGTATTTTTTTTTAACCTTTTTTTTTGTGTTCTTTTCATTGTTTTTATTTTTAATTTTATGTTTTCGTTATTTTTTTGAAATTTTAATATTTTTCGGAGTCATAACAAAATCTTTTATACCATTATTGCAAAATGTTGAAAACCCCCCCAAAAAAAAAGTAGTATTCGAGCATCAATGCTTTTCGTTTTGAGATTGTTTTTTGCACATAAAAATTCGATTTTACTGACATTTTTTTAAAATGTTGAAAATTAACCCTAAAAAAAATCCATTGTTCCATTATTAGCACTTTTCATTTTCAGGCTGTTTTTTGCACAATTTTTGCACAAAAAATTCGTTTTCACTGTCGTTTTTAAAACATGTTCAAAATTGACCCTAAAAAAAAACCATTGTTCTAGTATACACACTTTCGTTTTTAGCACTGCTTTTTATGTTTTTTTGGGGATTTTTGAGCAAAGTTCTCATTTTGAGTTTATAGTTCTCGTTTCAAAATTTACATTGTTCCTAGTCATGCATGCAATTCAAATTGCCTAGTTGAGTGGAAGGAAATGACATAATTATGTTTATTGTTGTATACTAGAGAGTGTACACAGTTTACATGTAGCATGTAAGACATTTCTCTTAGGATTTGCACAAGGAAATAGGAGCTTCCGTATTATTTAGGAGTTGGAATTTCGTAAGGAAATATGAGGAAGTAGGATAACTATTTTGGATAAGTGTTGGCCAGAGCAGACTCATGAGGAGATCAAAATTGCAGTGCAGATTGAGCTTCAAGCATCGAGTAGTCATTGTAATTGATCATTGTTCTCTTATGATATAATACAAATAAAAGAGGGGTTTTTCCTAGTTGGGTTCCCTAGTAAAACTTGTGTTCTTGTGATTGAGTGATTGCATGTGTTTCTATTGTATGTTTTCCCTTATGCATATTGAGTAGAAGAAATATGTGTCTATTGTTTTCAGTATGAACTCATTAGCAGTTGCAAATTTCAAGCTATTAATAATGTAAACTTTGAAACGAGAACTATAAACTCAAAACGAGAACTCTGGCCAAAAAACCTTGTAAAAACATCAAAAACAGTGCTAAAAACGAAAAGTGTTGATACTAGAATAACACCTTTTTTTCTAGGGTAAATTTTCAACATGTTTTAAAAATGGCGGTGAAAACCAATTTTTTTGTGCAAAAATTGTCCAAAAAACGCCCTCAAAATGAAGTGTTGATGTTCGAATAACACTTTTTTTTCCATGGTATATTTTGTGCAAAAAACATTCTTAAAACGGAAAGTGTTGACGCTGGGATAACACTTTTTTTTCAATGGTAAAATTTCAACATTTCGAAATAATGGCGTAAAAGATTTTATCATGACCTCGAAATACATTAAAATTTCAAAATAATAATGAAAACATAAAATAAAATAAAAAATTAAAACAACGAAAAAACACAAACAAACAAAAAAAGAAGTTAAAAAAAATAACAAAACATAAATTAAAATATATACTAAAAACAAAACATAAAAAAAAAAAAAAAAAAGGACAAAAAATCAAATATATATAAAAAAGACAAAAAAAATCAAACATAAAAAATAAATAAATAAATAAAAATAAAAATTTCGATCTTAAAAATGTTAAAAAAAACAAAATTAACCTATAAAAAATAAGAATTAAGAAACTAAAAAAAAAACTTAAAAATCATAAAGAAGTAAATAGTAAGAAAAACATATTTTTAAAAAAATGGAGAAAAAAATAAATAAATAAATTATCTTGTAAACCATAATTTTTTTCAAGTTGTTTTATTTTTCTTGTTTTAAATATTGATTACTTAAAAAAACAAATATAAAAATATATATAAAAAAGACAAAAAAAAATAAGTAAAAATAGAAAAATTTAAAAAAAATTAAAAACTAGTAAAATTAATATTAAAAACATTTAAAAAAAACTAAAAAAACGAAAGTAAACTCAAATTATAAAAAAAAAAAAAAAAAAAAAATAATATGAAAATTAAAAAAAATAAAAAAATATATATATATATATATATATATATATATATATATATACCTTTTCAAATTAAAAAAAAATAAAAATAAAAAAAAAACATTTAAAGTTAAAACAGGTTATGTATTTTTTATTTAACAAAAAAAAAAAAAAAAATTATCAAACCCTAGCTCTTTTATTTAAAAATTTAAAAAATAAACTTTTTTTTAAACAATTTTTTTTTTGGTTTAAAAAAAAAAAAATTAACAAATCTATTTTAAACAATTTTCTTTTATTTAAGAAAAAAAATTTAAATTTTTTTTTTAAACAACTTTTTTTATTATTTAAAAAAAAATATTAACAATTTTTTTTAAACATTTTCTTTTATTTAAAAAAAAAAAAATTAAATTATTTTTTTAAACATTTTTTTTATTAAAAAAAAAAAAAAATTTACCCCACGTCACCCAGTCCACACGGTGATGAACTTGGCCTGATGTGCCCTTTCTAAAAAAACTCCTGAATCTGCCTCTTAATTTCATTATTATCCATAACAGAGCATAGGTAAATCAGTTCATTGGGAAGCGACGAACCTAGGGTCAGATCAATGGAGTGCTTGACCTGATATTGTAGGGGTACCCCTATGGCTGAGGTGAAGATGTCCCTGTACTCTTCCATGAACTTTTCCATCTTCTATTGCCGTGTAGAGGAGCCCTGTCTGGAGGCTGTGGATGTGGCCACAATCTTCTTCTTTCCCTGAGGGTGAATCATAAGGAAGACAATTTTCCCGGGCTTGGAAATGATCTTACTGAATTGCTTCACAAAGATTAAAGAGATGGTGGTAGGCGGTGCTACCTCCGATATCTTGCATAACTTATGGACCAAAGAAATAATGACAGCATGAGGCTTTGACTCATACACAACATGACACTTCCACAAGTATGGTTGGCATAATAATACATAACAAACTTCAAGAGGAACGACATCACACAATACCTCCTTTGCGAAGGGCTTGTTGCTAAAGGGAAGACGACACTGTTGGCTGACGTGGAGATCTCTCTCTTGGTGAAGCAACCCAATGGTGTACGACTGTAGGTGTGGTGTGGTCAGTAGGCTCAATCGCTTCATGACCTCTACTGAAATGAGGTTCTTTTGGCTTTTGCTATCGACAATGAACTACAACGGAGAACCCTTTTCCCACATGTGTGAGTGGAAGATCCATCCCCACTCCTCTAGATCTTCAGGCTCAGTCTTCAGGATATTGGTGGTGGAAACGGTGGCATTAGGCCCCACATCAATAATCTGATTCCCTTTATCATTCCCCTTGTCGGTTTCTGACTTAAAGTCAGAACATGCATCTAATTCGAAAGCCTTCAGCTCGACCATTGATGACTGCATGGCTTAACACTCACTTGTGTTGTGAGTGGGGCTCATATGCAACTCACACCATTTCCCTATGTCCTACTTTGTCTTCATGGTGTTGTTCTTTACTTATGCCTTCAGCAATTGTCTTGGGTCGCCCTTCCTTGGCTTTCTCCTTTGTTCTGCAATTTGGGGGTGCCTTTCCCTTGCTTTGGATTCACAGATCCAAAGT